>JAJHZJ010000975.1:1200000-1800000 GCA_023548195.1 Bettongia penicillata ogilbyi
TGCATGTTTTGTTCTTCCAGATGAATTGTGTTATTGTATTTTTAACTCTATAAAATAAATTGTTGGTAGTTTGATTGGTATGTCATTAAATAAGTAAATTCATTTTAGTAGAATTGTTATTGTTTTATTATATTCGCTTGATCAACCCATGAGCAATTTATGTTTTTCCAGTTATTTAGATCTGTCTTTATTTCTATGAACAGTGTTTAATAATTTGTCCATATAATTTCTGGGTTTGCTTCGGCAGGTAGTTTCCCAAATATTTTATAATATCTATAGTAACTTTCAATGCAATTTCTCTTTCTATCTCTTACTATGGGGCTTTGTTAGCAATATTTAGAAATTTTAGTGATTTATATGCATTTATTTTATATCCTGCAACTTTGCTAAATTTGTTTGTTTTTTCAAGTAATTTTTTACTTGATTCTCTATCATATCATATCATCTACAAAGAGTGATAGCTTCATATCCTTTTTACCTGTTCTAATTCCTTCACTTTCTTTTTCTTTCCTTATTGTTAAGGGTAACTTCTCTAATATGATATTGTATAGTGTAGTGATGATGGACATCCTTGTTTTACCCCCTATCTTACTGGAAATGTTTCTAGCGTATCCCCATTACACATAATGTTTTCTGATGGATTTAAATAGACACTACTTTTCATTTTAAGGAAGACTCAATGTTTTTCCTAGATCTCTAGTATTTTTAATAAGAATGGATATTGTATTTTGTCAAAAGCTTTTTCCACATCTATTGAGATAATCAGATGATTTTTGTTAGTTTTGTTGTTTATATTGCCAATTATGCTAATAGATTTCCTAAGACTGAAACAGTCCTGCACTCCTGTTACAAATCCTACCTGGTCATAGTTTATTATCTTCAGTATAAATTACTGTAATCTCTTTTTCATATTTCATTTAACAGTTTTACATCTATTTTCATTTCAGAAATTCTTCCATTCAAATTTCCTTCTCTATTTTGTCTCTTCCCAGTATTAGAATTTCTATCATATTTCTATTATAAAAATAATTTTGTAAGACTCCTTCTTTGACCACTTTCTTAAATATTTTATACAATATTGGAATTAATAATTATTTAATTTATTGACAGAATTCATTTGCAACTTTATCTAGCCCTGGAGATTTCTTTTTAGGGAGTTCATTGTTGACTTGTTCAAATTCTTTTTTTCTGAAATGAGGCTACTTAAGTATTTTATTTCCTCCAGTTCATTTGGCCAAATTATATTTTTGCTAATATTCATCTATTTCACAAAAATTGTCAAGTATATCAGCATAATAGATCTTAATTGGGTAAAATCTTAATTATTGTTTTAATTTCCTTTTCTGTGTTGGTTAATTAGTCCTTTTCATTTTTGTTACTGGTAATTGGGTTTCTTCTTTTTTTAATCAAATAAACCAAATATTTCTTTACCTTATTGTTTTTTTTTCATAAAACCAGTTGTTTTATTTATTAGTTCATTAGTTTTCTTGATTTTAATTTTATTAATCACTATTTCAATTTTCAGGGTTTCTAATTTGGCATTGGGAGGGTTTAATTTTTTCTTTTTCTTCTATTATTTTCATTCTTTTATTTTTATTTGACTGATTTTTTATTCCTTATAGAGTCATTAACTTCCACTTACTTAATTCTTATTTTTCATGCATTGTTTTCTTCAGTTAGCTTTTGTACCTCCTTTTACATTTGGTCAGTTCTACATTTTAAGGAGTTCTCTTCAGTGAGTTTTTGTGCCTCATTTTCCTTTTTTAAGGAGTTATTAAGGAATTCCCAATTCTCCTTTTTAAGGAGTTGTTTTATTTTGTGTACTTTCCCACCCCTACCCCTTTGCAATTATATATTTTTTCAAAGAATTGATGCTGCCATCAAATTTTGTCCTTCCTTTTCTAAGCTTTTGACATTCTTTTGCTTACTTTTCATTTCTTTTCCCAATTTTTCTTCTACCTTTCTTATTTGCCTTTCAAAATCCTTTTTGAATTCCTCAAGATTGCTTTGTGGACATGAGTTTTGTTCATGTTCCCTGTTGAGATTTTGGATATGAGTATATTGATAATATTGTCATCTTCTGCATTTGATCTTCCCTGTCACAACAATAATTCTTTATGTTTAGTGGTTATTGTTGTTGCTTTTTGCTCACAGTGTTTACCTTTTTCCTGACTTTTAAGTTCATCTCTGTTTCTTTGGTATAGGAGACACTGTTCCATTCTTCATGTGTTGGTGGTCAGGGCTCTGGTCATCAGCTTTGTGTGATGAGGCTTCAGGTGCAAGCAGCTGGAGGCTTTAGGAGTCTGGTAATTTACCTGCTGCTGAGCTGCAGGTAGTGGTGGTGTTTAGTATGTGCTGAGGCTAACTGGGGTCTTTCTGCTTTTCTATGTGATTACACTGAGGAGGTGGAAGTGGAGTCTGGTCACTGGAGGACACCTGCTCATCTAGGGCTGCCCTGAAACATGAGGAAGTTCAGTTGCTGGGTGATGACTCTTTTCTTTGAGCTATGCTGTAGTATGGGGAAGTTTGGCTGCTGAAGGGTGCTTGCTTACTGCTTCATATGGTAGTCCTCTGAACAGAGGGCTCCAGTTCCTCTGGTTGTGCCATGGTATACAGGGATCCTGGTTGGCACTTGGCTACTTCACCACCCTGGAGCTCAGTTTCCTGCAGGTTTGCTGAGGTGGGGATTGATGCTGGCTTCTTGGGATGCCTCCAGTTCTTCCCTGTTCCCCTTCAAATAGAGTGAAAGGAACCTGTACCAATAATGACTCAAACCTCCAGGAGTAAAAAGAATGCTGTGCCCTATCTTTCAGCTCACTTTGCTGTTCCAAGATTTTTCCTAGAGTGATATTTTCTGGGGTTTTTGAGATTAGTAAGGAAAGGTGAGCATGATCTACTCCACCATTTTGAGTCCCAGAAGTCTATCATTCACATTTTTTAAAGGAGAATTTAACTAAGGGATAGGAAATGGACAGACAAACTATACTATTGGGGGAATTCAATAGTCCACCCTCAGGACTCAATAAATTTAACCAAAAATAAGCAAGAAAGATATTACAGAGATAAATAGAGCATGAGAAAAGTTAGATATGACAGATTCTTAGAGGAAAATTGAATGGGAAGAGGAAGAAATATACTGTTTCTCAGCAGCACATGGTATCTATGCAAAAAATACCAAGTGTTTGGTCATAAAAACTTAAAAACAACTATAGAGAGGCAGAAATATTAAATATACTTTTAAAGATCATAACAGAATACAATTACATTCAACAATGTTTGGTAGAAAGATAGATTAAAATTAATTAAAATGATAGAATAATGCCTAAAGAAGAAGTGGGTCAAAATCTCATAGAAATAATAAATAAATTCATTAAAGAGAGTAACAACAATTAGACAACATACAAAAATTTATGGAATACAGTCAAATAGTACTTAAGAAAAATGTATTCCTCTAAATTCTTATATCAACAAGATAGAAAAATAACAAATCAATAAACTGTGTAAATGAACAAAATACAAAAAGAAAAAAAAATAAAATCTCCATTTGAGAACCCATTTGAAAATCTTGAAAATAAAAAGTGAGATTCATAAGATTGAAATTAAATAAAAAACACAAAAAAGCTACTGACTGAATAAATAAATCTAGGAGCTGATGGTATGAAGAAAAACCAATAAGATAAAAAGAAACATTAGTTAATTTGATTTAAAAGAACAGAAAGAAGAAAAGAAAATATACAGTATGAAAAATAAAAAGGGTGAAATCACCACCATTGAAGATGATATTAAAGAAATCATTATAAAATATTTTGCCCAAGTATATGGCAATAAATCAAATAATCTTGCAAAATCAATGAATATACATTTTACAGTATGTTTTATATGTGTGTGTGTGTGTATGTGTATATATTATGGAATCAGGAAATATAATGCTTAAAGAACCTCAAAGAAACTGAACAATCTATTACTTAACTTCCTAATGAAAAAATCTCCAGAGCTAATGGGATTCACAAGTGAATTCCAAGAAACATTGAAAGAACAATCAATTCCAACATGATATAAAGTGCTTGAAAGAAATAGATGAAGAAGCAATGCATCAAAACTCCCTTCACAGCAAAAATATGGGCCAAACTAGGATGAGCTAAAACAAAGAAAATCATTGAACAATAATTTCCCTAATGAATATTGATGTAAACATTTTGAACAAAATACTAGTAAGATGATTACAGAAATATGTCTCAAGGATCATACAGTATGACTGGGTGGAACTGGTATCAGAAATTCAGAGCTGGTTCAATATTAAAAAAACCTATCAACATAATTGATCATATTAATAACAAAACCAACAAAAACTATATGATGATCTCAATAAATTCTGAAAAAAATTGACAAAATACTTATTAAAAACAATACAGCGTATAGGAATAGAGGGTGTATTCCTTAAAATGAAAAGCAATGTCTATCTAATATTATGAACAAGCATTTTTGTAATGAGGATAAATGAGAATCATTCCCAATAAGATTATGTGTGAAGCAAGGGCAACCATTATCACATTATTTAATACTAGAAATGTTAGTTCTAGTAATAAGAGAAGAAAATTAAATCAAAGGATTTAGAATAAACATTCAGAAAACAAAATTATGATTCTTTGGAGATACATGATGTTATACTTAGAGAATTCTAAAGAATCAGCTAAAAACTCCTTGAAATAATTAATAATTTTAGCAAATTTACAGGGTGTAAAAGAAACCTACATGTATCATAGACATTTTGTTGTAGGACCAACCAACGTCGGTAACAAGAGATGGAAAGAGAAATTTTATTTAAAATAAAAACAAAATAAAATACTTGGGAATTTACCTGCCAAGATAAAACCCAGGAATTATATGAATATGATTGCAAAACTATTTTCACACAAACAAAATAAAAAGATCAATTGTTTATGAATAAGCTATGCCAATATAATAAAAATAACAATACTGCCTAAACTAATTTTACTACTTCTATGTCATATGAATCAAACTTCAAAAACAGAATGTTTGATAGGGCTAGAAAAAAATAAGATATTCATCTGGAAAAACCAAAAGGGTACCAACATGGTCCTGACCATGGCAGGCCTGAGCAGGAAACCCCAGGCCTCCTGAGGCAGTAGCCACCCTGTGGAATCTCAGGTGTCCAGTGAAACCGAGGTAAATAATAAATAATCTAATCCAAAAGAATGAGTGGGTCAAACAACAAATCATAGAAATAATCAACAATTTCATTCAAGAGAATGACAATAATGAAAAAATTTACCAAATCTTATGGGATTTCACAAAATCAGTTCTGAGGGGAAGTTTTATGTCTTTGAATACTTACATGAATAAAATAGAGGGAGAGAAGATCATTGAATTGGGCATGCAGTTGAAAAAGCTAGAAAGAGAAGAAATTGAAAATCCCCAAGTAAATACCAAATTATAAATAATGAAAACCTAAAGAAAGACTAACAAAATTGAAATTCAGAAAACTATTGAACTAATAAAACTAAGAGGTGGTTTTATGAAAAAATAAAATAAAATTGATACACATTTGGTCAATCTGATTAAAAAATAAGAAAATCAAATTACCAGTATCAAAAATAAAAATGGTAAAGTAATCTCAAATGAGGAGGAAATCAAAACAATAATTAGAAATTACTTGGACCAACTCTATGCCCATAAATTCAATGATTTAAATGAGATTGATGATTGTTTTATAATAATAAATCAATGATAACAATAAATCCAATCATTTTATAATATAAATTGCCCAGATTAACAGAAAAGGAAGCTGAATATTTAAATATTTAAATAACCCCATCTCAGAAAAAGAAATTGAACAAGTCATCAATAAACTTCCTAGCAAATTAATCTCCACCACCAGATGTATTTAAAAGAGAATTCTGTCAATCACTTAAAGGACAGTTAATTCCAATGTTGTATAGACTATTTAGGAAAACTGGGGAAGAAAGAGTCCTACCAAATTCTTTTTATGATGCAAATATGGTTCTGATACCTAAACCAGGAAGAGATAAAACAGAAAAAGAAAATTACAGACCAATTTTATTATATAGATGCCAAAATTTTAAGTAAGATATTTACATAAAAAAATAGAGCAACTTATCATGAGAATAATACATTATGATCAGGTCAGACTTATACCAGGAACACAGGGCTGGTTCAATATTAGGAAAACTAGTAGCATTACTGATCATATCAACAACAAAACTGACAGAAACCACATGATTATCTCAATAGATGCAGAAAAAGCTTTTGCAAAATGCAACACCCACTCCTATTGAAAACACTGGAGAGCATAAGAATAAATGGAACTTTCCATAAAATAATAAACAGTATCTACCTAAAGCCATCAGCAAGCATTATATGCACTGGGTATAAGGAAAATGCATTTCTAGTAAGACCAGGGCTGAATGACAGAAGTCCATTATCACCACTGTTATTCAATATGGTACTAGAAATGTTAACCTTAGCAATTAGAGAAGTAAAAGAAGTTGATGGAATTAGAGCAGGCAAAGAAGGACCTAAATTATCACTCTTTGCAGATGATATATTAAGAGAATATCAGAGAATCAAGTAAAAATCTACTTGAAATAAGAAACAAGTTTGGTAAAGTTGCAGGTTACAAAACAACCCAGGTAAATCATCTTTATTTCTGTATATTATTAACAAAATCCAACAGCAAGAGATAGAAAGAGAAATCCCATTTAAAGCTAGGATAGACACTGTAATATATCTGGGAGTCTACCTGCAAAAACAAACCTTGGGACTAAATGGACACAACTGCAAAACAGTTTTTGCCCAAATGAAGTCAGATCTAAGTCATTTGCTCATGGATAGACCGAGACAATGTAATTAAAATGACAATTCTACCTAAATTAATTTACTTAGTGCTAGACCAATCAAACTATCTGATAATTACTTTCCAGAATTAGAAAAAATAATATCAAAATTCATCTGGAAGAACAAAAGGTCCAAAATATGAAGGGAACTAATGAAAAGAAATGCTCGGGAAGGTGGCCTAACCCTACCAGATCTCAAATTGTATTATAAAGTAGCAATCATCAAAATCACTTGACAAAGAAACAGAGGGGTAAACCAATGGAATATGTTAGGTACTTCATGACACAGTAGTCAATGAATATAGTGATCTACTGTTTGATAAACCCAAGGACCCCAGCTTCTGGCATAAGAACTCACAGTTTGACAAAAAAATTCCAAGAAAACTGGATAAGATTGTGTCAGAAACTGGAGATAGACCAATGCCTGACACAATACACAAGAGTAAATTCCAAATGGATAAGAGATTGAGGTACAAAAGTTAAAACTATAAACAAATTAGGGGAACAATATTTTTCAGACTTATGTAGAATGGAAAAATTTTTGACAGAACAAGAGATAGAGAACATTATAAAGTAAAAAATGAATAATTTGATTGCATTAAATTGAGAAAAACTTTTTGCGCAAACAAACCCAATACAACCAAGATTAGGAAGAAAGTGGAAAACTGGGAGCAAATTTTTGCGATAGTGTCTATAATAAAGGCTTTATTTCTAAAATATTTAGAGAACTGAGTCAAATGTACAAGAATACAATTCATTCCTCAATTGATAAATGGCAGTTTTCAGAGGAAGAAATTAAATATATCTATAGTCATATGAAAAAATGCTCTAAATCACTATTGATTAGAGAGATGTAAATCAAAACATCTCTAACATACCATATCACACCTATCAGATTGACTGACATGACAAAAGAAGAAGATGAAAAATGTTGGACAAGATATGGAAGAGTTGAAACATTAATTCATTGATGGTGGAACAGTGAGCTGATCCAACCTTCTGGAGAGCAATTTGAAACTGTGCCCAAAGGACTATATAAATGTGCACACCTTTTGACCCAGTAATATCAGTTCTGGGACTGTATCCCAAAAAGATCATAAAAATGAGAAAGGGTCCCACATGTATAAAAATATTTATGAAAGCTGTGTTTTTGGTGACCAAGAACTAACTCTCAAGGGGATGCCAATCAATTGGGGAATCACTGAGCAAGTTGTGATATATGAGTGTAATGGAATACTATTGTGTTATAATAAATGATGAACTGGAAGACTTCATAAAGGCCTGGAAAAACATAAGAATTGAACCAGAACACTTTACACAGCAACAACCATAGTGTGTGAGAAAATTTTTCTGGTAGACTTAGTTCTTCATAGCAATGAAAGGACCTAAAAAATTTCCAGTAGACTTGTGAGACAACAAGTCTTCCACATGCAGAGAAAAAGCTATAGAATGAAGCACTTTTTTTGGTACTATGTTTTGTTTTGTTTTATGGTTTCTCCCATTCAATTTAATTCTTCTGTGCAGTATGACTAAGGTGAACATGCAAGTAATTGGAATGTATATGTAGAACCTATATAAGATTGCATGCCATCTCAGGGAGGGAGTGGGAAGGAGCAGGGTAGGAGTGGGAGGGAGGGGAAAAAATCTAAGGTATATGGAAATGATTGCAAAACACTGAAAACAAATAAAATAATTTTTAAAATGTCAAGAATATGAGGGGAATTCATGAAGAAAAATACAAAGGAAAGTGGCCAAGAAATCCCTGATTTCAAACTATGTTGTAAAGCAGTAGTCATCAAAATTATCTTGTACTGACTTAGAAATAGATTGGAATATGTGGACTAGATTAGGTATGCAACACATAGTCATCAATTACTATATTAACTTAGCGTTTGATAAAACCAAAGACTCTAGCCTTTAGAAAAAGAATTCACTACTTTAAAAAATACTTCTGGGAAAACTGGAAAGGAATACAACACAAATTTTATGTATATTAATATCTCACACTGTATATAATGATAATGATAGGTGCATGATTCAGACGTAAAGGTTGCACCATAAGCAAATAGGCAAACAAGCTATGGATTGACTATCAGATCATTGGAGACAGGAAGAATTCATAACAAAACAAGGGACAGAGAGCATTACAAAATAAAAAGTAGATCATTTTTATTATATTAAAACCTTTGTACAAATTAAACCAATGCAGCCACAATTAGAAATAAAGCGGAAAGCTGGGAAATAATCTTGATAGCCATTGTCTGTGACTAAGGTCTTGTTTCTCAAACATATAGAGAACTGAGTCAAATTTATAAGAATATAATTCATTCCTCAAGTGATAAATGCTCAAATGAAGTGAACAAGCAGATTTCAGATAAGAAACCAAAGCCCTCTATATGCATAAGAAGTAGTCTAAATCACTTATGATTAGAGAAATGACAAATAAAACAACACTGAGGTAGCAGCTCATGCTTATCAGATTGGTTAATATGCCAACAAAGCAAAATGATAAATGTTAGAGAGGATGTGGGAAAATTGAGACATTAATGTGCTATTGGTGGAGTTGTAAACTAATCCAACCATTCTTGAAAGCAATTTGGAACTATCAACCATAAAACATAAAACAATCAAACTGTGCATTCCCTACTAATCCAGAAATACCCTGACTAGGTTTGTGTCCCTAAAAAAGGAAAATGACCTAATTGTGAAAAAAAGGTTTATAGAAGGCATTTCCATGGTGAAAATGATGGAAATTGAAGGGGTGTCCAACCATTGGTAGTGGCTGAACAAGCTGTGGTATTTGAATGTAGTGGATTACTATCAAGTAAGAAGAAATTATCAACTGGCGCATTTCAGAAAATCCTGGAAATACTTGTATGAACTAATGTTAAGTGAAATGAGTGGACCCAGAAAATAGTATAGACAGTATTAGCAATATTGAGTGACAACCAACTAGTAATGTCTCAGCTCTTCTCAGAAACACAGTTATCTAAGACAAGTACAAAGGATTCACAAAGAAAAATCCTGTCCATGTACATAAAAAGAATTTTGAACTCTAAATGCAGGTTAAATCATAATTGTTTTCATTTCATTCTTTTTTTTTGCCTTTTCATGTTTGTTCTTTCACAAAGATGACTAATATAGAAATATGTTCACATGAGAGCACATTTATTATCTATATAAAATCACTTACCATTTTCAGAAGTAGAGAGGGAAGGAGAAAAAATTTGGAATAAAACCTTGTAAAAACAATTATCAAAATTGTCTTGACATGTAATTGGGAAAAAATAAAATACTAATCTAAAGAGAACCTACCAATCACAGATTGAAAGAGATCCCAAAATAAAAACTCCCAGGAAGAGTAGAGCTAAATCACAAAACTTCCAAGTTAAAGAGAAAATACTTCATGCATCCAGAAAGAAAAAATTCAAATACGGTGAAGTCAGAGTCAGGGCCACAAAAGATATAATGACAGGGAAGCAGAGGGCTTAGAATAGAATATTTTGATAGGCAAAAATCTTGAATTACAACCAGGTACCACCTACCCCACAAACCTGAATAAAATCATTTTTGAGAAAAATATGTATTTAATGACGTGAAGAACTTTCAAGCATTTCTAATAAAAAGGCAGAGAAAAATAGGAAGTTTGACTATCAAATACAAGAGTCAAGAAAAGCATAAAATGTAAATATGATAGAGAAATCACAAAGGCTTCAAAAAAGTTAAGGTGCTTATTTTTCTATTTGGGAAGATAATACACATAACATCTAAACCTTTTATCATTATGACTGACATTAGGATACTACATAGAAAGAGGATACAAGGAATTCACTACGTTAGGAGTTTTTAAAAAGTTACAGGCAAGGAATACCTACATCCTGGGTAAAGAAGATAGGGAGAGGAAGAATGATGTAAGTGATCTCACATGAAAGGTGAGCAAAGACAGCAAGCAAGAAAGAGATTTTTTTAGTGGAAAAGTAAATTGCATGAAATAGAGGTTGGGCAGTGTTTGATCCTCACATCTCAATTGAGGTTCAAAGAGGAAATTGGGAGACATTTAATCAAATAAATAAAAATGTATTGAAAACAAAAATGATCATTCCAAATCTATGTAAACTCTTTGAAAGAAATAGGAAATGAAGGATTTCTACCAAATTATTTCTATGACACAAATATACTCTCAATTCTTAAATCAGGAAAAGTCAAAAAAAGAAAATTGTAGAGAACATTTTTTAATTTTTACTGATGAAAAAATTTTAAGTAAAATACTAACAGGTAGATTATAATAATGTATCACAAAGATCATATGCACGACCAGGTTTCATTTGTGCCAAATATATAAGACTGGTTGAATATTAGGAAAATATAAGTATGATGGACTATAACCATAATAAAAAGAACATAAATCATATGATTATTTCCATGGATGTAGAAAATGATTTTAATTACATGCAATATTAACTCCTATTAAAACACTAGAAACCACAGGAATAAATCAAACCTTTCTTGAAATGGTAGTATCTACTTAAAAGCACAATAAACCCCTATAAGGGGGAAAAATTGAAAGCTTTTAAAATAAAATAGGGTGGAGCAAGACTGTTCATTATCACCTTTACCTCATATTTTACTAGAAATGCTAGCATAATGATAAGAAAAGAAAAACAAATTCAAGAAATATACAAAACAATGTACAAGACAAGCTATTACTTTTTGCAGATCATAAAATGAGTTACTTAAAAAACCCTAGAAATTCAAAAACACATTTAAAGTACTTAATAATTTCAACAAAATTGTATAATAGAAGATAAAACCACACAAACCAGCATTTCTATCTATTACCAATAAAACACAGCCAGAAGAAGTAGAAAGAAGCCTTTCATTTGAAAAAGAGAAGGCAGGATAAAATTCCTGGAAATCTGCCTGCCAAGACATATACACACACACACAGAGAAGAGCTATATGCATATTCTTAGAAAACTTTCTCAAGAGAAATAAAGACAGATCTAAATTATGGTAGCCATATGGTTTCTTCACGGTAAGGGCAGAAAAATATAATAAACTGACAATACTACTTAAATTAGTTAACATATTCCATGCCATATCAATCAAAGTACCAAATAACTACTTAATAGAAGTTGAAAAATTAGAATTCATCTGGATATCAACAAAATCAATGAAAATAAAAATATAAACGATGTGGGCATAGTAATACTATATCTCGTCTCATACTACAGAGCTGTAATCATTCACAGTATTTGATTTTGGATATTAGAGAGAGTGGCTGATCAATGGCAAAGATTCGGTACATAATAAAAGGAAACAAATGAGCCCAACAACCTAGCACTTGACACACTGAAGGATCCCAACTGTAGGAATAAGACCGAACTTTTTGAGAAAATCTAGGAAAACTGGAAAGTTGTCTGGCAGGAAATGACAAACATGTCATCTCATATACCAAGATTAGCTTAAAATGGCTAAATGATTTGGACATAATGGGTAATACCATAAGTAAAGTTATTTGAGCATGCAAGAAATTACTAGTCACATATATGAACAAGGGTGGCTAATCATAAAAAAAAATGTCATGGGAAGTAATATGCAAAATCTTGGTTACAGAAAATTAAAGAAAACTTATACATACAAATTCAATGCAGCAAAAATGAGAAGAAAACCAGGAGACAGGACAACAAAATTCTTCCCAGCAAATTCCTCTGATAAAGTTCTCATTTTTCAAATATCTAAGAAACTGAGACAAATTTATATAAAGGACCATTCCTCAAATGATAAATTGTCAAGTGATAGGTAGACTATTTTCAGAGAAAGAAATAAAATACTAGTCATGAGAAAACTACTTGAAATCACTGGTTGGTTGTTGTTCTTCTTCAAAGAGGACCATCAAATGGTCATCATCATGATAAAGTCAAATTTCAGTGTGTTCATCTGTGACTGATCAGAACAACATAGGCTCAGAATGCTCTATCACAGATTGGATACAGACAATCAGTGCGAATATTTGGGGTACATATCCCAAATTTGCCAATCCTACGTTAACTTTGTGCTGTCTCAATTCTGCTTTGCTCAAAGAGCACAGAACCCTTTCTGACGTGGGTATGCCATGCTGGGCGGTCCTGTGCCATTGTCTCCTATGTTGCATAGTCAATTACAAAGTTCTTGAGAGAGACCCTGAGAGTGGCCTTGTATCAATTCTTCTGGCCACCATGTGATCACCTGTCCCATGCGAGTTCTCCATAAAATAGTCTTTTGGGCAAACATTCAAACGAGGTTGTCAGCCCATCAAATTTGCACTCTCTGAAGCTTAATTTTAATATTTGGCAGTTCAGCTCAAGCAAGGACTTCAGTGTTCGATATCTTATCCTGGCAGGTTATCCTAAGAATCTTTGTAAGACAGTGCCAATGGAAGCAATTCATTTTCCTGGCATGCAGCTGGAAGATTGTCCATGTTTCACAAGCATATAACAATGAGGTCAGCACAATGGTTCTGTAGACCTTCAGTTTGGTAGTCAGTCTAATACCTCTTTCTTCCTAAACTTTTCTTCAGAGACTCCAAATGTTGAACGCTTCGCTCAGGCAATGCATGCATCAACCTCATTGTCAATGTGTACATCCCTGGAATATACTCTACCACAGTAAGTGGATGTAGCCACAGCACTCAAAACTTCTCCATTTGTTGTAACCAGTGGTTCCATGTATGGTTGGTGTGGTGGTGGCTGATGGTGCATGTGTGTTTTCTTGGTGTTACTTATTAAGCCAAAATTAATACAGGCAGCAGAAAATTGATCCATATTTTGTTGCATCTCAGCTTCAGAGGCTGCACTGAGTCCACAATCATCTGCAAACAGAAAACCATGCACCAACACCCTCTACTTTGGTCTTGACTTGTAGCCTTTTCAAAATGAAGAACTTACCATCAGTATGATAGTAGACCTTGATGCTGTGTTCATCTTCATTGAAAGCATTTGTCACCATGACTGAAAATATCATGCTACAATGCATGGGAGCAAGCACACAGCCCTGTTTCACTCCATTGGTGACTGGGAAAACATGAAGGATATAGTTTCAGAAAGCATTGTCCATTATTCAGAACACGAGCAAACATGCCATCATGAAATTGAAGTACAACATTGATGAACTTCTCCAGTTAACCAAGTTTTGACTAGAAAGATGGGTTGAACACTTCCATAGTGTTCCCAATAGACCATCATCAACTAATGATAAGACTGTTGATTGTTTACCTCAGACTGAAGTCAATCCCTCCTTAGCTGAACTTCCAACTGAAGAAGAGGTTTTGACGGTCATTAGGCTCTTTTCATGTGGCAAAGCACCTAGTGCTTATTCTATCCCCAGCTGAGATTTGCGAGGTAGGGGGACCATTACTCATACAAAAGGTGACTGAAATTTTCCATGTCATATGGCAAGAGGAAGTTATAAATATGTCCATTGTCCATATTTATAAGGGTAAAGGGAATAGATTCTCCTGTGATGATCCCAGGGGGATCTGTATCTTAGCCATTGCTTGCAAAGTTCTTGCTAGTGTCTTTCTTAATAGGCTGATCCTTCACCTGGAAGATGGTCATATACCTGAGAGCCAGTGTGGCTTCAGAAAGGCTCAAAGAACAGTTGATATGGTGTTTGCTGCCCGACAACTCCAGGAGAAATACCAGGAACAGCATAGAGGTCTGTACACAGTATTTGTAGATCTGACCAAGGCCTTTGACGCTGTTAGTCATGAGGGTTTATAGAAATTTGATTGCTTGGAGAAGTTGAAATCACTAATAAATAGAGAAATGGAAATTAAAATAATCCATCAGATTTCTAATATAACAGAAAAAGAAAGTAAGTAATGCTGAAGAGTATTTGGGAAATTAAGCACATTGTCCCACTGCTGGTGGAGCTGTGAACTGGTACAACCATAATGAAGATATTGAATATATGCTCCACAAATTACAAAACTGTGCTCTTTATAACTCTATTGATTCTGAACCCCAAAGATATGAAACAAGAAAAACAGAACCCATATATACAAAAATATTTATAGTATGGTTTTTGTTTGTTTGTTTGTTTGTTTGTTTATAGTGGCAAGACGTTGAAAACTGAGGGAATATCCATCATCTCCGGAATGGCTGAACAAGTTGTGGTGTATCAATGTGATGGAAAAGTGTTTTTCAGTAAGAAATGGTGAAGGATATGGTTTCAGAAGCCATGGGAATTCTTGAACTGTTGCAAAGCAAAGTAAATAGAACAAGGACAACATTTTTCACAATAACAGTAATAACATGAAGATGATTAACACTGAAAGTCTTAATAACTTTGATCACCAAAATGACCCAGTAATATTCCAAGAGACTTATGATGAAAAATGTCATCCACCTCCAAATAGAGAACTGATGACTAAGAGCACAGATTAAAATATCTTTCCTTTAAAAAATGAATGATTTGGATTAGATTATTTAGCACTCCCCAAATAGAATAATCTGTCTCATGAGGTTGTGGATTACTCTTTCGCTTGAGGTCATCATGTAGAGGCTAGATGTCATAGTTGGGGAGGGATAGGAAGAAGTCCTATTCAGTTGTTCACTGGACTAGTTGACCCATTTCCATCTTAAGACATTCTTTTATTTCTGTGAAATGCTTCAACTATATTAATTTTAAAAAACATTATAGTTTAAAATATAGGAATTCAAAAGAATGAAAGTTCACTATTTCCCAAGTGCCATGGACATGGAACCTATGAGGTATATACAATATGAGGTATATGTAATGAGGTATAATAAGGAGGTATATATAATAGCATATAGATTTAGCATCTATATTTCTATCAGAGACCAATATGAATAGCTGGTATATGTGAGTTATTCATAATAACACAGTCAGAGAGTTTGGAGTATTCGTGGAAGGGGAATTATAAAAATAAAAGTCCTTGAACATATGCTGATAGAACATTTGTCTATCATCTTATATCTTGAAAATATAGTTTTAAAGGTTAAAAACATATTTTTTCCTAATGCCTACCAATGTTTGATTTATTTTTAAGTCTCAAAGTTCTGATACAATGCTCTTACAAAAAAGGAACCAGTAATAAAGCATTTTTAAAAAAATGAATATTTGTCTAAAAAACAAGCAGAAGTCTCTTTTGATACCTAATTTTGACAAAGAACTTCTACTATTTATGGATTACAATTTTTACATGAGACTGGCCAAGTATACTCCTTAGTGTGGTCCCTGGAGGTAGGATGTGTTCAGGGAGGGCCAGTACCCTTGGTGCCATGGTTACTGAGCCCTTTTAGGGGCTCTTTCCACCTTCGGTGTCCACTTGTTCCACTTAACTGTCACCTCTGGCTCCAAGAAGCTGCAGCATGCACAGCAGCCAAAATCCAGTAAACCATTTCGGCATTCGGGCCAAACCACGGTGAGGGCAACCGACGGTTCTCAAACTCATTGTTAAGTTCGGGAGGGTGTCTGCCCCAAGCATGCGGAGACTTCCTCTGGTGGAATGGGCAGATAAGAACAATTTGTTCCAATGGCCCTGAAGGCAGATGAAGCAGATGTGGCGCACTTAGAGCTTGGTTAGACACCAAAGACGCCAAGGTCATCCACTGCATCCTGAGTCATCACCAGTTGTCTTGACTCTGTCCTGCCACTGGACTGTGATGACTCTGAAGGAGAGAGTGAGGCTGATGACTTCATGGAACTCTGCCTCATTTAAATCCAATTTATACATGAATCACAAGACATCATCCACCCCATTTCACTATTATGCCTCAAAGTCCTGTGGCAATAGGCAAGTGATGATGCAGCAGATGTGGATACACTGGGAGCTGTGGTTAAAAACCCTGCATACAGGCCTCCCAGGCCTCAAGATCGTTTCTCACTGCAATCAGTGGTAGGACTGGGCAGTCCCCTAGGTATCTCAGCAGTCTTTTAAGGATCACACTGCTCATGTCTTGGTGTGAGGAAGGGGCTAGAAAAGATGCCCTAAACATTGTCTGTTTACCCAACCCTAGCCTGATTACTGTGGCAGGCAGGGAATCCCACTATGTGGTTAAAACAAAAAGCATGTACAAAATGTACAAAAACATCTGCAAAGATGATTTTGCTCACCATTGGCACATGAAACACACACACACACACACACACACACACTAATAGACAACAAAAAATCCAGTAGACCTAGAAGTACTGCATTTGCGGCAAGAGAACTCAACAGGTATCACATCCAAATAGCAGTCCTGAGTGAACCAAAGTTAGCAAATGAAGACCAGATTACTGAAGGTGGAGCTGGATACACCTTTTTCTGGAGTGGGCACAGTGAAGGGGAACGCCGTGAAGCTGATGTGGGTTTTGCAATAGAACTAATCTAATCAGCAAGCTGGTGTGCCTGCCAAAAAGAATAAATGACAGGCTCATGACAATGTGATTTCCACTTGCAGGAAAATGCCATGCCACCATCACCAATGCATAGGCTCCCACCATTACAGACCCTAATGAAGTCAAAGAAAAGTTTCATGAAGACCTAGATATCCCTGTCATCAATAGGCCAAAAGAGGACAAGGTTATAATTCTGGGTGACTTCAATGCTAGAGTAGGCTCAGATTACCAGAAATGGCAGGGAGTCCTAGTGAGTAATGGAACTGGAAACAGTAACAGCACAGTCATTTACTCCTGAAGACTTGTGCATCACATGACCTTCTTATCACCAACACTGTCTTATATTTACCTAAATGCAATAAAACTTTAGGGATGCATCCTTGCAGCAAACATTGGCATCTAATAGACTATGTGATTGAAAGCAGAAGAGACAGACATGATGTGAGAGTGACAAAGGCAATGTGTGGTGCAGAGTGCTGGACTGAGCATAGATTTATCTTTTCCAAACTAAATATTCACATTTATCAAAAGAGCTGCCCCCAGGGCAAACTGACTACCAGAAGAATTAATGTCAACAAATTAGACCTCTTTTCAGATTATAAACAGTTTGTTGCTGACTTGGAGGGAAAGTTGGGCTAACACACAGGTGACAATAGTGGAGCAGGAAAGGAGCAGGCAGCTTTCAGAGATTTCATGTACAGCACTGCATTTCCTCATCTGGGTCAGAACACTCACAAACACCACGACTGGTTTGATGAAAATGATGGGGAAATTCAAAAGCTTCAATTGAAAAACGAGAACTCCACAGAATTTACCAGTAGGATAGTTCATCCACCTCTAAGAAGGCAGCATTTAGTTCCATCAGAACTAAAGTACAAGCAAAGCTTAGAGAGATACAAAGTTCCTGGCTCAGTAAGAAGCAAATGAAATTCAGTTTTATGCTGATAGTAACAATCCAAAGTGCTTTTACAATTAGCTGAAAGCTATTTAGGGACCAACAACCTATGGTGCATCATAATTACTCAGTGATGATGGATTGATTAATTATAAGAACATTATCCCAGAGAGATGGGCTGAACACTTCCATAGTGTTCCTAACAGTCTATCATCAACTAATGATGAGATCATTGACCATTTAAATCAAGTTGAATCAATCCCTTCTTAGCTGAAGTTCCAGCTGAAGAAGAGATTTTGAGGGCCATTAGGCTTCTTTCATGTGGTAAAGCACCTGGTGCTGATTCTATTCCAGCTGAGATTTGCAAGGTAGGGGGACCATTGCTCATACAAAAGCTGACTGAAATTTTCCTTGTTATATGGCAGGAGTAGGTTATCCCCAAGGGCATTGTCCATCTTTATAAGGGTAAAGGGAATAAGTTGCCCTGTGACAGTAATGGGGGGATCTCTGTTTTTAGTCATTACCAGCAAAGTTCTTGCTAGAGTCTGCCTTAATAGGCTGATCCTTCACCTGGAAGATGATCATATACCTGAGAGCTAGTGTGATTTCAGAAAGGGCCAAGGAACAGTTGATACGGTGCTTGCTGCTCAACAGCTCCAGAAGAAATACCAGGAACAGAACAGAGGTCTGTACACAATGTTTGTAGATTTGGCCTTGACCTTTGACACTGTTAGTCATGAGGGTTTATAGAAAATTACGTCAAAATTTGGTTGCCCAGAGAAGTTCATGAATATTGTACTTCTGTTTCATGATGGCATGTTTGCCTAGGTTCTACATACCGGACAATGTTCTCGTGCCTTCTCAGTCACCAATGGAGTGAAACAGGGCTGTGTGCTTGCTCCCATGATTTGTAGCATGATGTTTTCAGCCATAGTGACAAGTGCTTTCAATGAGGATGAACACAGCATCAAGGTCAACTACCATACTCATGACAAGTTCTTCAGTTTGAAAAAGCTACAAGCCAAGATCAAAGTGGAGGGAGTGTTAGTGCATGATTTTCTGTTTGCAGATGATTGTGCCCTCAATACAGCATCTGAACCTAAAATGTAACAAAGTATGGATCAATTCTCTGCTGTCTATGCTAATTTTGGCCTAATAATTAACACCAAGAAAACACACATGCACCACCAGCCACCACCACATCATCCATAAGTGGAACCATCAGTCACAACTAATAGGAAAGTTTTCAACATTGTGGATAAGTTTACTTACCTTGGTAGAGCACTTTCCAGGGATGTATACATTGACAACGAGGTTGATACGTGCATTGTCAGAGCTACCTCAGTGTTTGGGAGTGTCCGAAAAAAAATTTGGGAGAGAAGAAGTACTAGACTGACTACCAAACTGAAGGTCTACAGAGCCATTGTGCTGACCTCATTGTTGTATGCTTGTGAAATATGGAGAGTTTACCAGTTCCATACCAGGAAACTGAATTGCTTCCATTTTCACTGTCTTATGAAGATTCTGAGGATAACCTAGCAGGATAAAGTACTAGACACTGAAGTCCTTGCTCAGGCTGAACTGCCAAGTATTCAAACTGTGCTTCAGAGAGTGCAGCTGTCATGGGCTGGCAATGTTGTTTGAATGCAAAATGTATCCTTGCCAAAAAGATTATTTTATGGAGAATCACATGGGGTAGGTATTGGTGGCTAGAAGAAGCAATATAAGGACACTCTCAATGTCTCTCTCAAGAATTTTGGATTTGACTGTACAACATGGGAGACACTGGCATAGGACTGCTCAGTGTGACATGCCCACATCAGAAAGGGTGCTGTGCTCTTTGAGCAAAACAGAATTGAAACAGCACAAAGTAAACACAGAATGTGCAAATTTGGCATATGCACCCCAAATATTCACATGGACTATCTATGCTCATCCTGTGATGGAACATTCTGAACTTGTATTGTTCTGATCAGCGACAGTCGGGCACACTGAAATTTCACTTTATCATGGTTATGTCATTTTGGTCCTCTTTGAAGACAAAGGACAACAACCAGCCTTCTAAATTTCACAGAAAAATTCTCTCATCAGTGGTAGCATCAGAAAATCAACAGATTAGGCAAAAAATAGTAGAGACAAATTTATAAAGATACCTCCAGATCAAATAATTGTTATTCCAAGGACACTTTGCCTCTTGCTTCTAGTCTCAAGCTACCAACATCACCCAAAAAGTTCTAATCCTACTGTCATTGCAGCTCTCAGAGTCTTGACCTCTTGCTTGAGCTTCTAAAAAGTAATCAGAGGGCTAACCTGAAATTAACCTGTAACCACCAGCTTAGTGAATTTTTTACCTTGGTTCTTTTAAATATGCACATAGGATGCAGTGTAATTTAGTAATAACCCAAGTGCAAAGAAAATATGTATAGTGAATGCAAATAGACTCTAATGACTATTTGCATACAACATCAAAAATATTATCAGGACATGTACAAGAAAAAATTAGTCACAAAACCAAATGAAAGGGCTAGACCCTGTGCAAAGTGAAGAGATAAGTGCCAAGTGTTAGGTGTATTGTTTATTATTCATTTCTCCATCACAGATCCAAGGTGAAATAAGGAGAGAACCTGTTTCTGGGGCAGAAGTTCAGAGTGAGTAGTCAGCCTTACTTAATCTGTCATTGAACCAAGTACAAGTTCAGAAGAAAGTAACAGTTGTATCTCTGAAACCAGGGGCAGAGAAAGGACTCAGATGCACCATCTAGTCTACTTCAAAGCCTGCTGGTATAAACAGGTGAGGAATTCCAATCTGAAAAAGATCTACAGTTTTACGACTCTAAGTCTGTAGAGCTTTCCAGTTACCTGATGGTGACTGAGTCTAGCAACCATCTCCTGAATCTCCAACCAGGCAAGAGTTGTGCTGTTGAGACTAAAGACTAGGTTGGAATTGCAAAGCTTATACAAGGAAGACAACAATCAGATTTTGGCCTGGACAAGATCATTTTGGGAGCACTTGACCTGTCACTGAAATCCTGGAATAACATTGCAATCACCAAGAAACCATCAGTAGCAAGATCACTTCACCTCAATGTACAGATTTCTCCAGAGCTACATAGATATAATCCTGACATAAAGTTTTAGGTCAGAGAGAAGGCTTATATCCCATCTTTTTCTTTTCCAAAAAATACATCATTTGAGGGAGGAGTCAAGATAGCAGAGTGGAGAGATACACATACACTTAGCTCTTGCCCACAGCCCATAAAATACTTGTAAAGAAGAACTCTCAACAAATTCTAGAGTGGCACAAACCACAGAACAATGGAGTGGAGGAGATTTCTGTTCCAGTGAGACCTGAAAAACCGATGGGAAAGGTCTGGTGCACACTGGATGCAGAGCAGAACACAGCTCTGCTTTGTACATACAGCACCAAGAGGAGCAGATCTGAGCACGCTTCAGGGATGGAATCTCCTGTGGCAGCACAGGTCCCTCAACCCACAGGTGCCAAAGGTCAGTGAGAGGGTCTTTTCAGCAGGCTGAGAGGGGAGCAGGCTGTCCGCATAACTCAGGCCTCCTCAGGAGACAGCAGTGGAGGCGGAGGTGGACAGGGGTTCCTAAAACAGGCAATGTTTCCCCTGAGGGAACTAAGTCCCATGTAGCTGATCTTAATCTCACACTGAATAGCAGCCCTGCAACTGCCAAAAACCCCTAGGGCTTGGGAGCAGCATTTGAATCTTAGCCCCCAAGCGCTGGTTGGTTGGAACTGGAGGCAAGGTGGTTGTGGAGAAGAAACTCAGAAGTCAGGTAACTGGCTGGGAAAATGCCTAGAAAGGGGAGAAAAAAAACAAGACCATAGAAGGTTACTTTCTTGGTGAACAGGTGTCTCCCCCCATCCTTTCAGATGAGGAAGAACAAGACATACTGTCAGAGGAAGTCAAGGCCTCTGCCTCCAAAAGGAACTTAAAATGGGCTCAAGCAATAGAAGACCTTGAAAAAGAAGTTAGCAGCTTGCTAAAGGAGAACCAAAAAAAAAAAAAAATGCTGAGGAAAATAACAGCTTTAAAAAGAGGCTAACTCAATTGGAAAAAGAGGTCCAAAAATCCAAGGACAAGAAGGAGGTTTTAAAAAGCAGAATTAGCCAAATGGAAGAGAAGGTTCAAAAGCTCACTGAACAATATAATTCATTGAAAGAGAGAATTGAGTCCAGGGAAAAGAATGACTCTGAGTTAAACCAAGAAGTTAGTAAACAAAACCAAAAATTTGAAAAAATAGAAGATAATGTGAAAGAACTCACTGGAAAAACAACTGACCTGGAAAACAGATCCAGGAGAGATAATTTTAAAATTATTGAACTCCCTGAAAGCCATGATAAACAAAAAAGTCTAGACATTATCTTCCATGAAATTATCAAGGAAAACTTCCCTGATGTTATAGAATCAGAGGGCAAAATGGATATTAAAGAATTCATCATTTGCCTCCTGAAAGAAATCCAAATGGAGAAATTCCTAGGAATATTGTGGCCAAGTTTCAGAGTTCCCAGATCAAGTTGAAAATACTGCAAGCAGCTAGAAAGAAACAATTTGAGTAATGTGGAAATACAATCGGGATAACACAGGATCTAGCAGCTTCAACATTAAGAGATTGAAGGGCTTGGAGTGAGATATTTCAGAATACAAAGGAACTGGGATTGAAACCAAGAATCACCTACCCAGCATATATGAATATAATACTTCAAGGGAAAAAAAATGGACATTCAGTGACATAGTTGAATTTCAAGATTTCATGTTGAGGAAAAGACCAAATCTGTATTTAAAAATTTGACTTCTCAAGACAAAAATCAAGAGAAGCATGAACAGGTAAACAGAAAAGAAAAATTATAAAAGACTCTCTAAAACTGAACTGTTTACATTACTACATGGAAAGAAAATATTTTTAACTCTTGAATCTTTTCTCAGTATTTGGGTAGTTGGAGAGATTGTACATACACACACACACACACACACACACACAGAGTAAAATAAAATAAAAATTAAGGGGTGAAAGAGGAAAATTCCAGGAAGAGAAATGGAGTAATGGAATGGGGCAGGCTATAACTCATAAAAGAGATAAGAGAAATCTTATTCAATGGAGGAAATAAGGGAGAAGGGGAGAAGGGGAAAAATAAAGCTAATCTCCCCATGTGTGGCTGAAGGAGGGAATAACATGCTCACTGAATTTGACATGGAAATTTATATACACTACAGGAAAGTAGGAGAGGAGGTGACAAGTGGAGCAAGGGGAATGTTAGAAGGGAGGGCAAATGGGAGAATGTGGTTACTGGAAACAAACACTTTTGAGAAGGGACAAGGTCATTTATAGGGTGGGAAATAAGGGGAGATAAGGTAGGTCAGAGGGCAACATAATTAGTATTACACAACATGATTACTATGGAAGTCTTTTGCAAAACAACACATATTTAGTCTGTATTGAATTGTTTGTCTTCTCAGTAGGGCTGGGGAGGGAGGGGAGGAGGAAGAGAAGTTGGAATTCAAAGTATTAGAAATGAGTGTTGAGAATTTTTATTGCGTATAATTGGGAAATAAGAACTACAGGGATAAGGGTGCGGAAATTCATCTTGCCGTGTAAGAAAAGAGAGAAGATGGGGATAAGAGAGGGGTGGGATGTGATGGAATGGGGGTACATTGAGGGAAGGAATAATCAGAATGCAAGGTTATTAGGAAGCGGGGGAAGGAGAAGATGGGGAGAAAAATTGGACGTGTTACAAAGTGATGTAAAAGCAATTAGTATTAAAACAATAGACTGAATTAATTACTGAGAATAAATCAATGACATCTTTAGTTTGGAGAAAGGAAATTCAATCTAAATTTCCTAAAGGAAGGTAACCTGGGGTAAAATTTGGCGTTAATGGAAAAGTCAAGGTTTTAATGGTAAATTAGATTTTATGATTACCATTTAATCTGGAACTAGAACATGTATCAAAAGGCATGTAAGCGACTTAAGACCTGCCTCAAAAGATGTTCCTTAGCCAAAGTGAAACTATAATCATATGTGAAACCTGGTTCTCGGAATTTGCCATTTTAGATGCTATGGACTATTAAATGATTGATCTTCTTAGTCTAATTCCACATATGGGTAGCAAGAAAGGCAATCTGAGCTCCAATCCATGATGCTAGTAAGCTGATGAGATGCTGATATGAACTGCATAATGTGATCTCAAGGGAAGGGTGGGAGAGCAGCTGTTCAGCATGGGCTGAGGTAGGATTCTCCTGACTCAATTTCCCCACTGACACCTGACAGACTTTAAGCCTGACTGAATGCAAGTGGAATTGACATGAAGTTGGAGTGATATTGTACTCCTGCAATGTCCTTACTATTGGTGACAATTTCCGATAGTCAAAAGGTTTGTAAGCTTAAAAACAGATCTACTCAATTATAGATTAAGGGTAGGGGAACATCCGAGGTTGTCTAAAATTAAACGATTAGGTATAGGACTTTAGAACAACAGCAATAGGTTAGGGCCCTTTAATTCTCAGTAATACTGTGGAGACAATTAGGTCAAGAGGTTATGAAGTTAGCAGCATAAATATTATTTGTGTCTCGGTTGGTTAATGTTTAAAAAAAAATTTCTATTGTGGTCCATATTGTAAATGCTTTAATAAAAAGTATCACATGTCCAACAGTTGGAATTGCTTTATCTCTTATTAACTGTGTTAAAAAAAATTTAAAAAATGAAAATGCATCATTGCAGGGCACCAGAAAAAAAAATATCACATATAAAAAGAAAATAGGACACCAACATTTCCTGTTATTTAACCTAATTAAAGACATTTAAATTTCAATCTTTTGTTGCAATAAGTCCATGAAGTTTTGAAGCACATTATGCTTAGTTTAAAAAAATGATAATAGATCATGCAAATAAAAAAAAGAAAATATTTGGGAAGCACTTCTCTAAACAGAATGTAATATTGACCAAATATTTCATTATTTGTTTCTAGTTTTAAGCACAGACTTAATTTTAAGTGATATTTAACTGTAAAAAATTCAGCTGTCCTTCATTAAGAGTTTTTATGGTGTTTGAGAAGCTAAAGATGCCAAACTAAGAGAATGACTTCAAAATATCCACAAACAGATCACCAAAGAAAAGTAAAATTGTCCTTAATTTCAACAAAAATGCCTAGAATATATGAAGATTGTGTATGTGTGTGGTTAAAATGCTTTCATCAATAAAATGAGATCATTGAAGGGAAAAAGAATTGAAAAGGATAATAAAACAGAGTACATAAATTACTCTTTGGAAGTCCTTAAATGTATATTTTTGGCCAAACATAGTTGATAGGGAATTGTTTAAGAGAGCTCATAAGCAAGGATTTTGCACATTAAGAAATCAGAATGGTTGTAATCTTTTTGTTGTAGTTTTACTGCATTGGTGATATGATAGAGCATGCAAAAAAAATATAGACATATTATATGTAGGAGAAATGATGAAATTTTGTGAATTTATTTAGTCCATGTTAAGTCATTTACTCCAAACTATGGCATTGCTTTTTTCAAAAATCATTGTTTGTTTATGGGCTTACTATTGATTAAATTGCATTTAATCCTTACTTGATTTGACATGTTAATAGTGTTGTAGTGTATATCTAACTTTAGATTTGGAGTCAGAGTTACTTAAACTTTGATTCCGTCTTAGGAAATTAGTGCTATTGAGCAAGTTATTTAGTCTCTGTGAGCCTCAGCATTATCATCTATAACATGGTAGTAAGACATGGACATACCTCACAAGGATACTGGGAGGGTCAAATAAGATAATGCATTTAAGGCAAGTTTCAAACAGTAAATATATATATATATATATATATATATATACACACACACACACAAATATGAGCTATAATAGGAATACATGGGCAACTATTGTGATTTCCTTTCAAACCTATGCTGGAATTGTCCAAAACTTGTCTAATACTTTTAAAAAGTTCTCTCTTAAGATTGATTCCCTCATCTATAAAGGGAAAGAATTGGAGTGGATGATCTGTAGGGTCTTGCCTATTTAAACTGTGAGAAAAATGAAGAACTCATTGCCACTTTGCTCATTTCCCCTGAGCAAAGTACAATATATAACCTCCCATTTTTTTCTTATGATACATTAATAACTGCCAGATGTAGTTACACAGAACTGACATAACCACCTTTCCAGAGAAGACAGCATGTAACAAGGTAGGGGGGAGACACACTCTAAGAAACAAGGTTTAAGTGCCTAGATTCCTTGCCAATGAATGTTTTTCAACAGGAAGTCGTCCTTCATGATAGGAAACTATCAGACATTTTATGAAAATGTTTTGCCTAGTCAAACTAGCTATGTCATTCAAAAACATGCACATTTACATGGACTCCTTGACAAAAGGTCTTATACATTTTTCTATGCAGCTAAATATTTTTTTTAAGAAATACAGTGAAAATTTAAATGAAAAGTAGAAAGTGAATTTATATCTAAAGTTCACTTAAAAACGTTTCCAAGCTCCAAATTAGGAAAAAAACAACAAGATTATTTGAACAAGATGATTAAATTGCATTTAAATAAATGGTTCCCAAATGTTCTCTTTCTTTTATTTATGTTACCTATTATCATTTTTAAAGCTCCACTTCATATGCTCCATACTTTTATAGACCTATTACTACCCAGGACTAAAACTGAAATGTGTTTAATCAGATTGACTAACAGAAAATGCTAGTGTCCTATTTTTTTTTTATATGTCATACTTTTTTATCCAGAACCCTGCTGTGATCTATTTTCTTTGGAAAAGAGTCTCTCTCTAATCATTCTCTTGGTAGAAATGAAGTGTTGGAAGGAAGTGAAAATATAAATGAAAAGTCTCCCTTGTCTTTCCATAAAGCAGCATGCCCAACCTTCCATCCACCTAGACCTGGATGTGTTAAAAAATAAATAAATTGAAACTCATAATGCACCATGTGAGTCTTCAGACTCTAAGGCATTCATAAAAATTTAGGGGTGTTCTTCATTTTACTTTTAAGAACTAATTAAGCAAATTAGAACATCTGTTCAAAGACTTTTCTCTTTAAATATTAGGAACTTAAAAGCAAGATAGAATTTCTCGAACTTCCAAATGCTTTCACTTTGGAAACAAAAAGAGGGCTGATAAAACAATTAAACTTCACCTCTGTAGGGAGCAGGGCTTTCGTGGGAGGGGTGAGGAAGTGAGAATGCTTTTATCCTGCCCCCTCTTCAAAAGAATCAACTGGAAAAGTTGCTACTTGTTTGGAAGGAATTTTCTCATTCCCTAAAATCAAGTACAAAAATAGCTGGAAGACTGATTTAAATATCAAATTAAAAGAAAACAAGTATCAACTGGTGAGTAATAACATACCACTGTAGAATCGTAATATAGCTAGCTAGTGATCCTATATAAATCATTCTTCAAAATCCCCACTCTCCCAGAACTCTGGGATGGATAGAAAAGATCTTGTTGAAATTGATATAAACAATAAGCTCACAAAGTCCTGCTTCAGAGAATCTGCCCAACTATTCATCACAGATTTGAAAGTGACAGTGAAGTTGCTCTTGGTGTGACCCTAATCTACTTTGGTCACTCACCTGACAATTTCATGAAAGCTTTATTTCTACCTCCTAAATATTGTTACTCACTTCCTAAAAGTACCCGGTTTCATTTGCTGGTGAGAAATGGTTATGAATGTGATATATTCCATTTATCTCAGGGTATGTTTTTCCAATGTAAAATCACAGAATCTCCAAACTGCAAGGAACCAAAAAGCTCATCTACCTTGCCCTTATCTGAAGAGGGACCATTCCTACCATATCCTCTGTAACTGGTCATCTTAACTACATCTGAATTCTTCCATTGAAGAAACATGTGCCTCCTAAAGCAACTTTTGAACCAAGCTGATCACTTACTAGGAAGAGTCCTTCTTACACTGAGCAGACCTCTATTAATGTGTAGCAGTGAAAACAAAAAAAAAAATATGCCCATTTCTCATAATGTCTTCCCTCTGAGGACAAACAGAACAAGTTTAATCCTTCTTTTATGTAAAAATCTTTTAAATACTTGAAGACTGCTATTCTGTTCCATTGTGGTTTCTCTTCTCTAAGCAACAGTCTGTTTTATTGAATTAAAGCACTAGTTGAAGGTGGAAAATTCAACTGCAACTCCATTAGGACTTTCACCTTTCATCTGAATGTTGGTATTGGGCACAGACATCTAGTAGTATGTGGAAACAAAATAGCAGAATGGAATATAGACATTGTTCCAATTAGGGCAACTCCCAGAAATTTTTATAGTTGATTTCAAGGGAGGAGAATATCCCTCCCAACAGTTGATACTTTTGAAAAGGGAAAGGGAAATGAATGTTACTCCCAGCTTATCCTTCCTACCAAACCCTATTCCCTACAAATGCAAAGTTCAATTTGTCACAGAGCTCTTTTTGTTTTTAAAGTAAAACAGTTCGATGTTTGAGAAATTTTGTCTAGCTTTAAATGCTCCCAATATGTAAAGAGAAAAACCTTTGGTCAGATGTTCTAACTGGACTAATTAGTTCTTAAAATAAAATCAAGAATACCAGAATACCCCTAAAGACAATTAGATAGAAAGGAAAGGATGTGACCTAACATGGTATTATTTTTTTCTGAATAAAAAGTTTTTTTCTATTTTTTTTGGTAGCCAAATATTCTGGAGAGTAAATGAGGCCAGACTCAAAAGTTTGTTCTCTGATCTTTATTTTGTTGAACTGTGAAATGAAAACAATTATGTCTGTAACTAGCTTTTTTCACCAAAGATATTGCATTTAAATGATGAAATATATAGTATACAGAGCTATTCTGACATTAAAGAAATATATACAGATTGGCTACTATAATTACTATAGAAAAATCAAAGAAGTCTAATTTCCTATACTCAAACAGGAAATAATGCCATAGGGAGAAGTAATATCCATGTAAAAATGTAAAGGAAAATGACAATATAGAATAAGTGTCATTTAAGTTGTTTGAAACTATAAAAGATATTGGGAGTCATTGTGAATGAATGACATATGGATGTCTATGAAAGAGATAGGTTTTGATCCGAGACTTGAAGGATGAGTAGAAAACAATGAGAAGAAGGACGACACTTCTTATAAGTACTATCACAAACAAAGGAGAAGTCTAGAAGGATACGTGTGAGGAAAATGAGCAAATTTATCTTTCTGGAGTAGCAGATTATTTGGGGGTATATGAGGTTGAAAATGCTAGGCTAGAGCTGGATTACTGATGACCTTGTGATTAGTGGAAGGCTTGTTTCAGACCCTTCACAAAAAGAAATGAAACATTTGTGGACTATGTTAATATTTAATAGAAGTTTGCTCATTGATTCATTTAGGAATAAAAATTAGTTCTTTGCTATAGCATTTGACAGAGTGGTACACTTAGTCACAAATGTGTCTGTCCAGTTTAAGAATCTGAAAATCTCTGGAAGTGGGCTTTGTAGGTTTTAAACCAGAAGCCATCATGGGACCCCCAACGTTCAGGAGATCAGCAGAACTAGATTAAAATGTAAATGGGAAACATTAAACAAAATAAATAAAAATACAGTAGAATATAATGTTAATATGTGGCTAAGTCAATATTAAGCCTGCAAGAATCCTCAGCTATGGTTTAATGGCTATATTTTTATTTGAAATTGACACTACTTAGGCAATTATAAAACTGTATTAATGGTTGGAACCTTAGACTTCTGGACCAGTTAAATTTGGAAGATTTCTCCATTGCCTTTTTTTTTAAACAAACCTATCCAAATAGACTAGAAATTTCTCCTATGACACT
Organism: Bettongia penicillata ogilbyi; assembly: GCA_023548195.1. Lineage (NCBI taxonomy): Eukaryota > Metazoa > Chordata > Mammalia > Diprotodontia > Potoroidae > Bettongia > Bettongia penicillata. The sequence continues at coordinate 1,229,983 of JAJHZJ010000975.1, forward strand.
TGGATTTCCAGCCTAAGGAATGCAGATTTTATAATATTGACAATGACAAGTCATTGTTTTTGAGTCACTTAAATGATATGGTATACATAAAAATTGAGAAATATAACTGACATTTCTGTGAAAGAGGTATTAGAAAAATGATATATTTGGGAGTTGGGAGGTTCTTATAATTATCTAAACTCAAGATGATAGGAATGTAGAGAAGGGAGGTGGGAAGGGGGATAAGAAGAAGTAGATATGAGAAAAATGTGATTCTATCTGAATGAATGTAGTGGATTTGTTTTTGCAATAGTGCATTCTGTGTAGCATAAAAGCAAGCACCTCAACATACATGGGAGGGCCTGATATATAGGTTCTTCAATCTGCTTTTCTAAAAAGAAAGCAACTCTTGAGGATTCCACAATTTTAATCAAGCACATGTATCATTCACCAAGTTCAGAAGGAAAAATTCAGCACCCTGAACTTCAGAGAACATATAGAGAAATCAAAGATCAACAAATATAGCTTCCATCCCTCTGACATAAGCAATACATATATCATAGATCAACAGACAGATCCAACTGTCTGATCATTACCTCAAAGCCAAAGGCTGCTTAGCAGTTTCTTAGGATCTCATCTGGCACACACACTTTCTTCCAAAACCTAAGCCCCCAGAGTAAAACCTCCCCTCATAGTCTTTATATACCTTTTAGTACCAGAAGGCCTGACAACCCTTGAGAACTAGTGCTTCATTAAGAAAAGGTGTGGGCCTTCCTACAAATCTTCCCAGACCTATTAATGGGTGGGAAAGATTTTCTTTAGTCACATTATTCAATCAGAGGCACTTTATTATACTAAAACAAAAAATGTATTATCAATACAGGGATAAACTACTACATTATTCTCCTCCATTTAATCATGACATCAACCAGAAGACTAAAGAAATAAGCACTTTAATTATTGTCATTATTTACATTTATTCAAATTTGTCCTAATAAGAGTGAAGGAGAGAACAGAATAAAATAAAATTTTAGTGTGCAGAAGAATGCTTTCAAATACATTAAAAATAAGCTCATTTATCACCTATCACTGTTATACTTCATTTTCAGTTGTGACTTTTAGTTCATTTTTGTCTATTCCTTGAGGTTTCATTTAAAGACATTTTACCATATTAATGTAATAGGATAAAAATAACATTTACTTTAAAAAAACAATTGTTTCACTAAAAAAATAGTTCAGAATGACTGTTTATTTTTGTTTTTGTTATTTAATGTTCTTGGGATGCCAATTGATTTGTACCATCCAAAATATTCTTTATTAGAAAAGCAGTCATTTTTGATTAATCGTACTTTGGTAAATTTCTAAAGATATAACACAATTGATCAATTTTATTTCAACAAAATTCTGATGAAGATTGATGGGAACTAATTGTGGTTTATGATTGTATTATGATACTCTTATGATATAACAAATAACTAAAGAGATGAGTTCAGAGAAACCTGGGGTAACTGGTATGAACCAATTTGAGAAGTGAGAAAAAGCAAGAGAACAAAAGAAACACGGTAAAAACAATCTTTAGTGGTCTAAGGCCTCAGAATCATAATTCTGTAGGTCTGATGATGAAGCATACTCTTCACCTCCTGAGAGAGATGTGATGGTCTCAAGATATAGAGTGAGACCTGTGTATTTTGGATGGAGATATTTAAGAAATTTGTTTTCCTTGACTGTACATATTTGTTACAAAAGTTTTGTTGCTTCATTTCTTTTCTTAATGAGGAGAGAAAATAAGTTTGGGCTACCAAAATTAAAAAAAAAAGAAATGTAACATTTATGACAATGTTTAAGAAATTTGGAGCAAATTCCGTCATCTAACATCAAAGTGGTATTACTATGAAGTGGGGCAGCTAGGTGGTGCAGTGGATAGAGCACCAGTGCAAGAGTCAGGAGGACTTGAGTTCAAATCTTCCCTCAGATGCTTGGCACTCACTAGCTGTGTGATTTTGGGCAAGTCACTTAACCTGAATTGCCTCATCCTGGGTCATCTCCAGTCATCCTGATAAATATCTGGTCACTGGATTCAGATGGCTCTGGAGGAGAAGTGAGGCTGGTGACCTGCACAGCTCTCCCTCACTCAAAACAAAGTCAAGTACAAGTCATGATATCATTTCTCTGATGGAGTGGTCTTCTGTGACAATGAAGGTTAAACACACAACAACTCAACTATTCAATTAAACAAATATTTAATGAAGGCTTATTATGAGCAATGCTGATCAGGATGATGAGAGTCATCAGAATAATATATGTCTCTGCCCTGGAAGTGACTTAATTGAGCCTTTATACTCCTTCCAGACCTTCTTTGCAAATGCAGAAGTTTTCTAAAGCCTTGAAGAAAGACTTGTCAGGATATTGACTGAGTTGAATTGGTTTAATCATGGAACATTTATATTGTCTAGAACAGCACATCACATATAGTTATCACTAAAATGATACATACATTTAGAATTAGAAATGAGCTATAGAGACTGAGAAAAAAATTTAATTTTTTTTACTACTAAGAAAATTAGAGATCAGAGCATTGAAATAACATTTGAAAATTATTTCAATGATTAGATAAAGAGTAATAGCAAAAATTGATGTCTTTTTTTTTCTGACTCCATATCCATTGTTTTACTCTTATAATACAAATTTGGTAGCTAACAAAATAACATGGCTAAATTTTGGGTATCTGGCTCAATTGCTAGAGCACCAGACCTGGAGTGATTAAGACAAGAGTTCAAGTCCAGCTTTAGACACTTATTGACTATGTAACACTAGGCAAGTCATTGAACCTCTATATGCCTCAGGTTCCTCATCTATATAATGACAATAGTATAATTACCTTCCTCCCAGCATGGTTGCAAAGACTAAATGAGATAATATATTTAAAATGTTTTTGGGGGGCGGAGTCAAGATGGCGGAGTAGAAAGATGCATGTATACGAGCTCCGAACCCACAGCCCATAGATTTAATGTAAGAAGAGCTCCCCAGAAGTTCTGGATCACTACAGGGGGTGCAGAAACATAGTGGAGGAGATTTCCAATCCAGAGAGCCCTGGAGAGCTGTGCCCAGGGTCCATCGCGCTCCAGAAAGCGGACCCCACCCCAGCGCTGCCCTGGCCTCGGTCCCAGAGAAGCTGATCCAAGCAGGCTTCAGGGACGGAACCTCCGGCGGCCTGGAAGGTCCCTCTGCCCACAGAAGCCACAGGTCAGTGAGAGAGACAGCTGGGCTGGCCAAGATGGGGAGCAGAGTGTCTCCGTGACTCGGGCCCCCTCAGGAGGAAGCAGCGGAGGCAGAGGTGGGGGCAGGAAGCGGGGGAGGCAGAGGCAGGGGCGGAAAGTGGCGGAGGCAGAGGCGGGGGTGGTGGCGGAGGCAGCAGCAGCAGCCCGGGACTCCCCCAGCAGCAGGCAGGATCTTCATTACTGAAAGTCTCTGCATAAACCACCTGAAGGAGCTGAGCATGGGAGATGGCCCTGCCCTACCCGCTCCATTTCTGAAGGTCTCTGCATAAAGCCCTTGAGGGAACTGAGCCTGGGAAGCGGCTCTGCCCCTACCCGCCCCATTACTGAAGGTCTCTGCATAAAGCCCCTGAGGGAACTGAGCCTGGGAGGCGGCCCTGCCCCCACCCCAGCACCAGAACTAAAGCTCACATTGAATAGCAGCCATGTCTGCCTCAGAAAGCCCATTTGAATCTCAGACCCCCAAGCACTAGCTGGGCAGATCTAGGCCAGGGTGGACAGGAATCTCAGAAGTCAAGTAACTAGTTGGGAAAATGCCCAGAAAAGGGAAGAAAAATAAGACTATAGAGAGTTTTTTTGAACAGATGCAAATGATCCCGACTTTCAGATCTGACGACGACGAGGACATATTCTTGCCATCAGGGAAAGACGTGGACGGCGGGGCCTTGGTACCCCAGACATCTCGGGGGATTTCGGGTGGGCTCAGGCCTTGGAAAGCAAGTTAGACAGGTGGAGGATAAACTGGGAAGAGAAATGAGAGAGATGCAAGAAAAGTATGAAAAACAGGTCAATACCTTGGTAAAGGAGACCCAAAAAAATGCAGAAGAAAATAACACCTTGAAAAATAGGCTCACTCAATTGGCAAAAGAGGTTCAAAAAGCCAATGAGGAGAAGAATGCTTTCAAAAGCAGAATGAGCCAAATGGAAAAAGAGGCTCAAAAGCTCACTAAAGAGAATAGTTCTCTCAAAATTAGAATGGAACAGATGGAGTCTAATGACTTTCTGAGAAACCAAGAAATTACAAAACAAAACCAAAAGAATGAAAAAATGGTAGAGAATGTGAAATATCTCATGGGAAAAACAACTGACCTGGAAAATAGATCCAGGAGAGATAATTTAAAAATTATAGGACTACCTAAAAATCATGATCAAAAAAAGAACATAGATATCATCTTCCATGAAATTATCGAGGAAAACTGCCCTGACATTCTACAACCAGAGGGCAAAATAGTATTGAAAGAATTCATCCATCACCACCTGAAAGAGATCCAAAAAGAGAAACTCCTAGGAACATTGTGGCCAAATTCCTGAACTCCCAGGTCAAGGAGAAAATCTTACAAGCAGCTAGAAAGAAACATTTCCCGTATTGTGGAAATAAAATCAGGATTACTCAAGATCTAGCAGCTTCTACATTAAGAGATCAAAGGGCGTGGAATAGGATATTCCAGAAGTCAAAGGAACTAGGACTCAAACCAAGAATCACCTACCCAGCAAAACTGAGTGTAATACTTCAGGGGAAAATATAGTCTTTCAATGAAACAGAGGACTTTCAAACATTCTTTATGAAAAGACCAGAGCTGAAAAGAAAATTTGACTTTCAAACACAAGAAAGAGAAGAAGCATGAAGAAGTAAACAGCAAAGAGAAGTCATAAGGGACTTACCATAAGTGAACTGTTTACATTCCTACATGGACAGACAATATTTGAAACTCTTAAAACTTTTCAGTAACTCGGTAGTTGGTGGGACCACACACACACATGTACACACATGCACACACACACATACACACATGCACACACATACAGAGACAGAGAGCACAGAGTGAATTGAATAGGATGGGACCATATCTTAAAAGAAATTAAGGTAAATGGGGAGAGAGAAATGTAGTGGGAGGAAAGAGGGTGAAATGGAATGGGGTAATTATATGTCATTTAAGAGGCAAGTAGGAGACTTTTTAGTGGAGGGAAAAAGAGGAGAGCTGAGAAAAAAAAAAAAACAAGAAGTTAACCCTCATCACATTTGACTAAAGGAAGGAATAAAATGCACACTCATTTTGGTATGAAAATCTATCTTACAGTATAGGAAAGTGGGGGAGAAGGAGATGAGCAAGGCGGGGGATAATGGAAGGGAGGGCAAAGGGAGGAGGCAGTAATTTGAAGTCAACACTTGGGGAGGGACAGGATCAAAAGACAGAAGAGAAACAATGAGGGGCAGGATAGGATGGAGGGTAATTCAGTTAGTCTTACACAACACGACTATCATGGAAGTCATTTGCAAAACTACACAGATATGGCCTATATTGAATTGCCTGCCTTCCTAAAGGGAATGGATGGGGAGGGAGGGATGGGGAGAATTTGGAACTCAAAGTTTTAGGAACATCTGCTTAATATTGTTGTTGTAACCAGGAAAGAAGACGTACAGTTAATGAGGAATAGAAAGTCATCTGGCCCTACAGGAGAAAAGAGAAAATGGAGACAAGAGAAGGGAGGGATGACAGAAGAGAGGGCAGATTGGAGATAGGGAAAATTAGATTGCTTGGTGTATTAGGGTGGGGGGAGGGGATAAAAGGGGAGAAAATTTGGAACCCAAAATTTTGTGAAAACGAATATAAAAAGTTAAATAAATAAACAAATATTAAAAATAAAATAAAATAAAATGTTTTGTACATTGAGGCAATATGCTAATGTTGCTACTATAAACTAATAATAATGACAACAATGTTCATGTAGTGTTCCCTTCTTCTACTCTATTCTTACTATTCTTTAGGTTTGTTTGATTTTTAGATCTGATCTGTGAGATGTAATTTTCTTTTCATGGGGAACTATCAATGAGAAAATATCTTTTGGGGAAATTCCAATCTTAGAGGGTCACCAGGGGGACTGAAAAGTCAAATGACTTGCCTAGTGTCACACAACTAATGCATGTCAAAGATAGGAGGAAGGCTTCCTTACTCCAAGGCCAGCTCACTCTCCATTATACAACACTGCCTCTCTACATAACAATTTAATATTTCCCCATCTCTTTACATGCTACTATGGTAACTATGATAATATTTCATGATTTGGATAAAAATATTTAACCTCAATATTAGTTGTTATTGTTGTTCATTTTTTATATAGCAGAAAAATTATAACAAAGTAGGACCCAAACACATTTATCTCCTAACAGGTTGTCTCCTCATTTTGACCCTTTCTCCTCTTAGTTTTATGCATCCACTTCCCCATTAGAATTCAAGTTCCTTCAGGATAAGTACTGTCTTTTCTATTTATATTTATATTCTCAGCACAAAGTGCCTGCCACAAAATGTGCAATTAATATAGGTTTTTTCTGTTTTATTAAGGACCACTTGATAACTATAGGGGAAAAAACTGCTGATTGTCAGCCTTTGCTGTTACATGGGCTCCTGGATTCATTTTTTAAGTATGAAAAGTTTGGTAGCAAGCTGCTCAAGTTATGTGCTTTGCTTTTTAATTTGCCAATACTCTCCACATTTACTAGGTAATCACTTTTCACTTTGACATAATTATATAAATGTGAAATGGTAGTCTATATTCCTAAAGTCTGACTTTAAAATTGTCAGTGTTTAGTCAATCAACCAACAATTATTAAGTACCTACTGTGTTCCAGGCAGTGTACCAAGTGCAGGGGGATATAAAAAAGAGGCAAGAGATAATATCTGCACTCAAATATCTTACATTCCAATGGAGGAGAGAGCATGCAAATAAATATACACAAAGTCATCTACATAGAGGATAAATATGAAATAATTAACAAAACAAAAGCAATAGAATTAAGAGAAATTGGGGAAGACTTCTTCTGAAGAAATTTTAGATGGGGCTTAAATAAACTAGAGATATCAATAGGCAGTGGAAGGAGGGATAGTGTAGCAATTATGGAGAATAACCAGAGAAATTTCTGGAGTCAAGAGATGGATTGTCTTATTAAGTAACAGCCAAAAGACCAGTGTCACTGAATTGAAGAATATCATTGGCAGAATAAGGTGTACAAAGTCTAGATAGGTAGATATGTTATGAAAGATTTTGGATTCCAAACAGAACATTTTATTTTTGATCCTGGAGACAATAGGAAGCCACTAAAGTTGATTGAATAGAGTGTTAACATGACAATGTTTTTTGGAAATAAGAGATAAAGAGAACTCTGATTTCTGAAAGCCAAGATGGCAGAGTAAGCAGTAAATCACTGTAACTTTCCCATATTTACCTCCAAAAAACCATATAATAACACTCCAAAACAGTTCCTGAAACAGCAGAACCAGCATAAAGCAGGGTACTTTTTTGATTAAGTATGTGCAGAGCACTGTTCTGTTAGACAATACAAATGTTTCATGAATCAGAAAATGAGATAAAACCTGTTCAAGTCAGTCAATATCTTGACAAGTCTTCCTTCTAGTAATTGATTGAGAAAACTTCTACAACTGGAAAGAAGGTCTGGAAGAAGTGCAAAGGCTCAATTAAGTGACTTTCAGGGCAGAGATACATGTCATGCAGCTTTTTATGCCCCTCGTCATCCAGATAAGTATTGCTCACATTAAACCTTCATTAGCTATTTGTTGAATTGAATATTTTAGCTGTTATCATTTAAATAATACTATCACTTAGATGTTAGGTCACAGAATTCTTTGCTCCAAATTTCTTAAACAAAGTCATGAATATTATTTGTTTTAAAATTCTAGTAGCCAGAATTCATTTTCTCTCTCCATTAAGAAAATAAATGAGCAAACAAAAATTTTGTAACAAATGTGTATAGTAAAGGAAAATAAATTCCTTAATTGTCCTAATAATCTTTGGAAATCCATCTAGTAGTTGTGTTGCTATGTACACACACTCTTTGGAAATACATATTTTTGGGCATAATTTCAGATTGCTCTCCAGTATTGTTGGATCATTTCGCAATTTCACCAACAATGAATTAGTATCCAATTTTTCCATGTCCTCTTCAACAATTGTCACTTTCACCTTCAATCATTTTAGACAATCTTATTGGTATAAAATTATATCTCAAGATTGTTTCAATTTTTGTTTCTCTAATGATTTAGAGGATTTTTTTATTTGATTGTAAATTGTTTCTATTTATTTGTTGAAAAACAAACTTAATATCCTTTGGCCATTTATTAACGGGGTACTGATTTGTATTTTTGGAGATTTTACAAAGTTACATATACATGAATATATGTATATATTACATAAACACAAATATATGTGTATATATATGTAAATATATAAATGTATTTAAATATATAAATATATTTATATGTACACACATATAATATATATATATATAAATATATATATATATATTTGAGATATGAGACCTTTATCCAAGAAACTATCTATAAAAATTCCCTCACAAATTTTCTTTTTTACTCTGATCTTGGCCATATGTGCTTTCTTTTTTTTAAAAAAATAATTTATGTTTTCAGTTTTCTATAATGATTTCCATAAGTCTTAGATTTTACTTTCCCTCCTTCCCTCATCCTTCCCTGAGATGGCATGCAAACTTTAAAGAGTTGTACACATGCATACTTATTGTAAACATTTTCATCTTAATCATGTTACATAGAAGATTAAAATGATGGGAGAAACCGTAAGAAAAACCCAAACAAAACAAAACATTACACAAGAGAAAGTATTCTGACTCATTCTGCATTCCAATTCCACAGTTCTTCCTCTGGATAGACATGATATGTTACCTCAAGAGTCCTGTGGAAATGTTTTAGGTCTTGCATTGCTGTGAAGGGGTCCCAGCTTCTGGGATAAGAACTCATTGTTTAACAAAAACTGCTGGGAAAACTAGATCAGTGTGGCAAAAACTGGGCAAAGATCAATGCCTGACACCATACATAAGAATAAAGTCTAAATGGGTACATGATCTAGGTATAAAGACTGATGCTATAAAAAAAACTAGGGGAGCAAGGAATAGTGTATTTGTCAGATGTATGGAGAATGGAGAAAACGATTATCAAACAAGAGATAGAGGACATTACGAAGTAGAAAATGGATAATTTTGATTACATTAAACTAAAAAAAAATTGGCACAGGCAAATCCAATGCAACCAAAAGTAGGAAGGAAGTACATTTGTTTTCTTTACACAATCTTTTTAAATTTATTTAATGTAATCCTTGATTTGAATTTTAACATTATCCACTCTGTCACCTAGTTTCCATACTAAATTTAGCCTCTCCAAACTCCAGTCTTTTTTTATGACTTAATGATCATTTACAAGGTATTTGCTGGTATTCCAACTGTTGGTAACTTCTTACTTCTATTAATGTGAACTTACCTTTTATTTGTTATTGTTCAGTCATTTCAGTTGTTTATAACTCCTAATGACCTCATTTGAGGTTTTCCTGGAAAAGATAATGAGGTGGTTTGCCATTTTCCTCTTCAGCTCATTTCGCCCATAAGAAACTGAGACAAACAAGGTTAAGTGACTGACTTGTCCAGACACACAGATACTCAGTAGCCAGGCCAAATTTGACCTCAAGTCTTCCTGATTCTTAACTTAGCACTCCATCTATTAAGCCCCCTGGTTACTTAAAAATATTTTTTTATCTCTTTTCATCGGTTTTTACCTTCAGTAGATGCTCAGTGATGTCAGGGACTGTTTCATTTTTTTTTTCTCTTTAAATCCCTAATACCTAGATGTACAACATAGTAGGACTTTAATAAATGATAGCTGATTAATTGATTGATTAGTGACTACAGCAGTCTTTTAACTATACCCACCTACTCCCTCAGTACCAGTTGATGGTAATTAGATGTGATTAGATGCATACAAATGAGAGTGATATGAAAACAGGGCCTGAAGAATGAATGAATACATAACATATCAAGCAATTACTATGTGCAAAACACTGTACTGATCAATTAGAAGCCTGAAAGAAAAGTAAGACATCCTTACTCTCAAGGAGAGCACTAGAATGTACTCTAACACACATGAGAAGTTTCGATTGACAGTCAGATGGACAAATCCCACCTATGGTCCTTGGAATATACTAGCAAAGCAAATGCTATTGTCTCTTCTTTAGTATCATTTCCACTGATAAAATGAGATCAATTTTTGATGTTGACCCATTTCTGGGTCCTTAGTAGCTTTGACTTCAACATTTGTAGGCACAGTTGACAGACTGCTTCTCCAAAAGGTTTGTTTCCCGGAATGATGGCTGAGGCCACTGAGCTGATGCTATAATCATTAGCTCAGCTTTTGAATTTTACAAAGAACTGATATTTGAACTTAAAAAATGCAGGAAATTCTGTAGAACTACTGAAAATTTAAAATCTTTCTCTAGGTTTCAGTCATGGTATTAGTATAAAATTGTTTAATTCAATGTGTCAATAATAATACAGGTAAAATAATATAATTTTGGGGGTAGAAGAGTGAAAGGAAACTATTTTAGATTTGATTAACAATTTAAAAAATATTATATTCTCGAAGTATGGCTCAAAGTTATTTTTCAAGCCTCAGAACAATTAACAGTAGAATTATAAGATTTAGCAGGCCCTTTCTTAAAAGCGAAACGATGTTTGTTTTAAAAATGTGCAATATTATCAGCTACAATTTAATGAGATCCCACTTTAGCTCCTAAGTATCTATTTTTGATGTCTGCTTGATATATCCAACAACGCTTGCATTTATTTCTAAAATAAAAGACATTTCACTTAATTCATTATGAAATCACATTGATACTACTTCATATATTTCCGTATGGATAGAATCTTACCTAACAGACATATTGCCATAATTAAACTACTTTTATAACATTGCAGCTACATAGAAATTCAAATCAAAAGACGCTTAAAGCATGGGATATACTAAGGCAATGAAAGCACGTTTAAGAGGAAAACTTACTAGGGATAATTTAATTGTAAAAGTACATCAAGTCAATTTTCTTTCTTTTTTGGCAAGGTAATTGGGGTTAAGTGACTTTCCCACTGTCACACAGCTAGTAAGTGTCAAGTGGGTGAGGCAGGGTTTAAGCTTAGGTTCTCTCGAGTCCAGGGTCAGTACTCTGTCCTCTGTGTCATTTAGCTGCCCCATGAAATTTTATTTAAAGTAGAAACAAAATAAGTAGATAAAAGCAGATAAATCATTGAGGAACTGGGGGTGGTAGTAATGGAATAAAAGGAACCACTCAACTTAAGAACTGAATAAACTTTGGAGAACATAGAATCTCGAAATTTGGGAAGTTAATTGATTAGAGTTTTAAGGGACATCTGAAGTCAACAATACTTTGTTTCATTACCCAATTCTCAACCATCTACTTCTCATTATGAGTCTCTTTACTATCTAAATTTTGGGGCAGAATTTTTTGTGTTTTTTTTTTTTTAATGTTAGGAATGAATTAACAATGAGTAAGTAATTTTACCATTGGTCATCAAAATTTTCTTGTTTCTTGATCAACAGTATTTTTCTTTTTTATTCATCAGACTTGAAAATCCCTTTTAAAAGTATTCCTTTTGTCCTTGGTAAGATGTTAAGATTTTGCACCTCATATGTAGAAACTGGACAATTTATTGATTGTTATAGCTGTCTGTAAACTAAACAATTTGTTTCTTCACTGGTCTAGTCATTCCCAGATTTTTCCTGAATATTTCCTACATATTCAGTACTAGAAAATGTATTTGGAAAAAAATGAAGACCTTGAATTTATGAAGTTTCGAGTCTGGTTGAGTAGATAGAGCTGAAATACAAAGGATAATAAGGAGCAATACAAGATGACATGCAATATAATTATGTGAGAGGTAATTACTTAGCATAAATTACCTGACAATAATTTCTAAATAATTTCCTATTTTTAAGCTACTCATCAACATAGTAAAAATGTGTTATTGATTTTGTTCTCTTGAACCTCTTAATAAACCTCTATTTTCACAAAGAACACACAATCTTATAGGCCAGAAATTTTATGTCTTTACAGAACAAATTAATGTTGGGATATAGAAGCTAACCTATACCATTCTAGGACATAGCAATTTGAACCTCTTATTTTTAGGAAGCAGGAGCTAACAATCTTTATAGCTTTTTGAGGAGACTTGGTTTGGGGATGTGAAGTAGAAAAAGTATGTCAGTTAAAATGAAATGTTCAAGTGATACAAACTAGGCATCACAATTAAAAAGAAGCTGTGTTAGCTGAGTGGATGCTAATATTCTTATTATTATGTAGTTTATCAGACTAAAAATATGAATTAAGGTGCTTCTGTACATAAGCAAAACTGAAATGAAAAGAGGCTGTAGTTTGTAGAAGCAATATGAATACCCTGAAGACAGAAAACTCCTAATTTAAGATGTTTCATTATTTCCAAATTACATAATGATTTAATAACATTAATCAGGAAATAATAAATGTCAACAGAATGCCAAATTCTTTTGAAGAATTTTTCAGGACAATAAGGAATTTTCGGTGTTTTTGTGAATATGAAGACATATTATTATATTATTGTAAATTCAATATAAATTAGTTACATGATTAGCATAATTAATTGTGTGCAAGGATTAGACTATCAGTGAGCTGAGATGACAACAAAATAAAATGACCCAAATTAAAAAATCTGGAAAAGTGTGATTTCATTGGTTTATGGAACTCCCAGAAAAAAACACATTTTAACTCTGTTAAGTCAACAACTACTTAGAATCTCCTTATATTAAATAATCACTGGATCACTGAGAGATTAAGTGACTTTCCCAAGGTCTTACAACTAGTATGTACCATAGACATTACATAAATCCAAGTCTTCCTAATTCTAAAGCTGATATTCTATTCACTTCACCACATACCATTTCATCCACCTCCATTTTTCTTCCTAGCTAGAATTATCTTTTTAAAACAGTGAATATTTTTTAATTATTATTTTACCATAATATAGCCAGTGGAAAATCATATAGAATTAAGAAATGGCTACACTTGAGATGCTCAATTTATCTTTCCATTTGGTGTTGTATACCACCTAGTGATTTCAAAAGAGTACTACAACATATAATCCCTAAAATGCATTGTTGTAACCATAGAGATACAACCTCAATCAAGCGCAGTGATGCTTTTATTGAGGAACTTTTATTATGAAACTTTTTACTGTGGAACTTGTAAAAAAAAAATCACTTTTTTTTCTTGGAAAATATTCCAGACATTCATTTATCCCTGTTAATTTTCTCCTTGTTTGAAAGTGTGAGAGGCAGCTAGTTGGCACAGTGGAGAGAGGGTCAGTCCTAAAGTGAAGATGACTCATCTTCCTGAGCTCAAATATGCGCTCAGACACTTACCACCTCTGTGACTTTGAGCAAGTTACTTACCTCTATTTGTCTCAGTTTCATCATCTATAAAATAATCTGGAGAAGGAAAGAATAAACTACTCTGTTATCTTAGTTCATAAAAACCTAAATGGCGTCATGAAGAGTTGGACATGACTGAAAATGGTTGAACAAATAGACAGGATAAACAATGAAAGAAAGTAGAAAATATGAGCTCCTCTGAATTTTTTTTTGTGCTTAATACTTGCATCTTTCTTGCCATACTAGCTTTCTTTTTTGCCAACTGCCAATTAAAATATATTCAGTCGTTGCACATTTATAGTAGTAGAGCAATCGCTCATATTTTAATAGCACTTTAAGACTGAAAATGCTCCTTTCTTACAGCTACCAACCCCATAAGAGACATAATTCAAATGTGATTATCTCTGGTTTACGGATTAAGGGACTTGATTATCATCATGCCACTAAGATACAAAAGAGTTAAGTTTCAAAGTCAGGCCTCTTCTTATTCCTTTGAAGAATTATAAAGGGGTCATTCCAGTTTTAATGCTTTCCCCACAGCATTACAGTCTTTCTGACTTAAATACTTCAGTGTTCTGTTGAGTCATTATTTCCCTCCACTATTTATTGATCTGGGCACCAAGGTTCTAGGAGAGGTAGGAAGAGATACAATCAAGAGTACTGATGGAAAGAATAGCTAGATAATTATTGAGAGAAAATTAATTTTTTTTGGTGTATAAATGTCCTCAAGGAGACATGAGACAAGAGGATTAAAAAATCCTCATAAGTTTACTACTTTTGTATTCTTTAATTCATGATATTTTTCTTATAGAAGAATTATATTTGACATTTTATTTATCTTATTTATTTAACTTTTCTGGTGATTTAATTCTCTCTATTCCCCACCCTAAGGTACATTTTTGAGGAAAAGTTAAACAGACACACTTAGTAATATTATTCATAGATATGAATATATATACATACATATAATGTTTGTCTATATATGTATATATGTGCATGAATGTGTGTGATGAGCAATTACACTAAAGTCTTACTCCTTTCCTCATTATGATGAGGTAGTGCCCTTTTTTTCCCCCCAAAGGTATATACACTCTGAAAAGAACTACTAAAAATTAAAGTGATCTGAGGGTGATTTCATAATGTCTTTGGCTCTATGATCAGCACAAGTAAGTTCAAAAAATATCTTCACCATATCATCCACAGGATGGTGAATTTTTGTATCACAGAATGCTTTGACCAATTACAAATGGGTTAGTTTCCAATATGTAGAGACACTATTCATACCAATGAAATGAACGAACTAGTACCACTTTTCTTATTTGACTTGATACCTCAAAATAAGCCTTAATTTTCTCTTCTTCCCATTGCTTCTTTCCTCATAACTGATTGCACACGATTCTTTTCTATTTTCAGTGTCCCAACCCTGGTGCCCCCTCTCATTTCCTTCTGCCAGGACCATTACTAATAACTTCAAACTGATCACTCCATCTGCTCCTTTCCCAAACCAAAAAATAAATCCTCCTGAATTGATAAATTAATTTTCCTTAGCATCCACACAATATCCCCTCTTTTCATCCTCACAAATCTTCACTGAGTCCCTATTGCTCATAGAATAGTAAAAAGTCATAACCTAGCTCTAATGAAGGAAAGTTTATTTTTTTCTTTAATGAACTTTTTGTAGTTTGACAAATTCGCTGGATCTCTTCTCAGAATTTTGTTTTTAAAATCTAAATAAAATAGGATTAGAAAGGAAAGTATTTTGAAATACAATTAAAATAATTTTAAAAATAAGCTCATGGATGCCAGCATAATAACACTTGCTTCCAATTGCTTTTTTGTGAAATCTAGTGTTACCAAATATTTTAATATTTTCCTTCAGTATTTATTGAGGGCATCTACTTTGGGCTTCCTATTAGCTCAATGGACTTTAAATTTAATATATCTTATTTTCCCCAAATCTTCTCTATTTCTGAATTGTCTTTTTACTGTTAAGAAAATCACCATTTACCCACTAATCCAGGCACAAAATGTAGTTTTCTACTTCAACCTCTCACTATCTAATTCCCAAATTCAGTCTTTTGTCAAATCTTTTTTTCAGTAACAAATTTATTTATTTAGCTTTTTACACTCATTTTCACAAAATTTTGGGTTTCAAATTTTCTCCCCATTTGTCCCCTCACCCCACCACAATACACCAAGCATTCTAATTTCCCCTATCACCAATCTGCCCTCTCTTCTATCATCCCTCCCGTCCCTTGTCCCCATCTTCTCTCTTGTCCTGTAGGGCCAGAGAACTTTCTATTTCCCAATACTTGTATTTCTTATTTCCTAGTAGCAAGAACAATACTCAATGGTTGTTCCTAAAACTTTGAGTTCCAACTTCTCCCCATTCCTCCCGCCCCACCCATTCACTTGGGAAGGCAGGCAATTCAATATAAGCCATATCTGTGTAGTTTTGCAAATGACTTCCATAAGAGTCATGTTGTGTAAGACTAACTATATTTCCCTCCATGCTATCCTGCCCCCCATTACTTCTATTCTCTGTTTTGATTCTGTCCCTCCCCAAGAGTGTTGATTTCAAATTGCTCTCTCCTCCCATTGCCCTCCCTTCCATCATCCCCCCACCCTGCTTATGCCCTTCTCTCCCACTTTCCTGTATTGTAAGATAGGTTTTCAGACCAAAAAGATTGTGCATTTTATTCCTTCCTTTAGTCGAATGTGATGAGGGTAAACTTCATGTTTTTCTCTCAGCTCTCCTCTTTTTCCCTCCACTAAAAAGGCTCCTGCTTGTCTCTTGAATGAGAGATAATTTGCCCGATTCCATTTCTCCCTCTCTCCTCCCAATACATTTCTCTCTCACTGCTTAACTTCATTTTTTTAAGGTATGAACCCATCCTATTCAATTCACTCTGTGCTCTCTGTCTCTGTGTGTGGGTGCATGCGTGTTTGTGTGTGTGTGTGTATGTGTATGTATGTGATCCCATCAACTACCCAGATACTGACCAGTTCCAAGAGTTACAAATATTGTCTTTTCATGTAGGAATGTAAACCCTTCAACTTTAGTAAGTCCCTTATTACTTCTCTTTGCTGTTTACTCTTTCATGCTTCTTCTCATTCTTGTGTTTGAAAGTCAAATTTTCATTTCAGCTTTGATCTTTTCATCAAGAATTCTTGAAAGTCCTCTATTTCATTGAAAGAACATTTTTTTCCCCTGAAGTATTATAGTCAGTTTTGCTGGGTAGGTGATTCTTGGTTTTAGTCCTAGTTCCTTTAACTTCTGGAATATCCTATTCCACACCCTTTGATCCCTTAATGTAGAAGCTGCTAGATCTTGTGTTATCCTGATTGTATTTCCATAATACTGGAATTGTTTCTCTCTAGCTGCTTGCAATATTTTCTCCTTGACCTGGGAACTCTGGAATTTGGCCACAATGTTCCTAGGAGTTTCTGTTTTTGGATATCTTTCAGGCAGTGATCGATGGATTCCCTGAATACTTATTTTACCCTCTGGTTCTAGAATATCAGGGCAGTTTTCCTCGATAATTTCATGAAAGATGATGTTAGGCTCTTTTTTTGATCATGGCTTTCCTGTGGTCTCATAATTTTTAATTTTTTTCTCCTGGATCTATTTTCCAGATCAGTTGTTTTTCCAATGAAATATTTCACATTCTCTTCCATTTTTTCATTCTTTTGGTTTTGTTTTGTGATTTCTTGGTTTCTCAGAAAGTCATTAGCCTCCATCTGTTCCATTCTAATTTTTAGAGAATTCTTTTCTTCAGTGAGCTTTTGAACCTCCTTTTCCATTTGGCTTATTCTGCTTTTTAAACCATTCTTCTCCTCATTGGCTTTTTGAACTTCTTTTTCCAATTGAGTGAGCCTATTTTTCAAGGTGTTATTTTCTTCAGCATTTTTTGGGTCTCCTTTAGCAAGGTATTGACCCATTTTTCATGCTTTGCTTGCATCTCTCTCTTTTCTCTTTCCAGTTTTTCCTCCACCTGTCTAACTTGATTTTCAAAATCCTTTTTTGAGGTCTTCCTTGGCCTGAGCCCATTGAATATTCATTTTGGATGTTTGGGATACAGAAGCCTCGACTTCTATGTCTTTCCCTGATGGTAAACATTGTTCTTCCTCATCAGAAAGGAAAGAAGGAAACATCTGTTCACCAAGAAAGTAACCTATGGTGTTATTTTTTTCCCTTTTCTGGGCATTTTCCCATCCAGTTACTTGACTTCTGAGATTACCCACCTCACCTCCGGATCAACCCAGCTAGTTCTTGGGGTCTGAGATTCAAATGCTGCTCCCCTGCCTCAGGGCTTTCAAGGGGGGGCAGGGCTGCTATTCAGTGAGAGATTAAGTTCTGTTGCTCAGGTAGGGACAGGGCCACCTCACAGGCTCACTTCCCTCAGGCAGTTTACATGGAGATCTTCAACAATGGACCAGAGCTCCTGTCTGCTTTGTGAGCTCCTGTCTGCTGCTGCCTCCAGACGGTGTGCGTGTTATAGAGACACCCTGCCTCCCTCTCCTCCCACCAAACAGTCTCTGTCACTGAACTGTGCACCTGTGGGTGGAGGGAACTGCGTGGCTGCTGGAGATTCTGTCCCTGAAGCCTGTTCGGATCTGCTCCTCCCCATGCCACACGGCCAATGCATGGTAGGCTCTGCTCTGGGTCTGGTGAACAATGGAGCTTTGGTGATGGTTTTTCAGGTCTCCCTGGAACAGAAATCTCCTCCATTCCGTTGTTGTGTGACTTCCACTACTCCAGAATTTGTTAGGGGTTCTTCTTTAAAGATATTTTATATGCTGTGTTTTTGGAGCTATGTAAGTGTGTCTTTCTACTCTGCCATCTTGGCTCCTCCCCAAATCTTTTTTTTTTTTAATTTTAGCTTCATAACATCTCTTCTGTATTCTCCTTTTTCTTCTCTGATTTTTGCCCTTCTTATATCTTACCTGGATTGTTTTAATAGTGCTTATGGTTGGTCTCCTGACCTCAGATTTCTCTTCAGTCTAGCCCATCTTCCACCCAGTTATCATATTAGTCTTTCTAAAGTGTAGATGTAACAATATCATCTCTCTGCCATTCAGTAAACTCTAGTGGCTCCCTATCAGATCTAGGATCAAATAAACAATTTTCTGATTGACATTCAAAGCACTTCAAAACTTGATCCCCCTCTTCCCTTTGTCCATTTGTTTTACTTCTTACTCCCCTGCCACATACTCTGTGATCCAGTGACATCTTTAAAGTTACATCTTTAGTCTTCCTCACACAACACACTCAATCTCCAGGCTCTGGACATTTTCCCTAGCTTTTTTTCCATGCCTGGAATACCTTCTGGTCTAATTGATATCTCTTTGCTTCCTTCAATTTCCAATTAAAATCATATCTTCTACAAGAAGCTTTTCGTGATTCTCCCTTAATGCTATATTATTTTCTCAGCTATCATCAATTTATTCAATGATACCCACACACAAACACCTCCCTTCCCCCCCACATGTTCAATTTAAAACAAGAAACATGTATTAAACACTTCTTATTTGCCAGACACTGTGTAAAATGCTAGGATACAAAAAAAGGCAAAAGTTGAGAAAATATGAAGCATCTATAAATAGTAAGCTATTTACAGAATAAATAGGAAATAATTTTAAAAGGGAAGTCACCACAATAAAGATGGGTTAGGAAAATCTTAAGGACAGTGTGATTTTAGTTGGGACTTAAAGGAAATCAGGGAGGTCAATGGTCAAAGTGGAGGAAGGTGAGCATTCTAGTTTGTACATAATTGTTTGCAAGTTTTCTTTACCACTAGACTGTGAAGTGCTTGAAGGTCGAAGCTGCATTTTTTTCCTCTTCTTATATTGACAGACTTTAGATTAGTGTTTAGCACATAGTAGACACTTAATAAACACTAACTGGAGGTGGAGAGGATTTGGTTATGAATAGAACTGAACTATTAGCAGGAATAGTAATCATTTGTACATCTCATTCGATTTGAAAGTGAGGAGAAAATATTAGAAACCACAGAGCTAAAACTTAATCAGTGGTCCATATGTTTTCCTTCATGTTATACCACCAAAGGCTAGTTTTGGAAATAAGTTCGAAGCAAACTTAGAGTTTAAGATTGTACTCCAAACAACCACTGTTTCTTTTAATTTATGTACCATATAATGGTACAGATATTTTATATATTATTTTTAGCCTTTCCTCCACACATTTACAGTTTCATCCTATGCAAGTCCCTTGGAATAACAAGTGTACTTTACCATCCAAACTGTATATAATTTTTTTTTCATTTTTCATGACATAAGTATGAGATTCTTCAAGGAGAAATCCCTCATATTTTTGCTGGGATTTGGTGAATATATTGATACAGTAAATGATTTCAAAGGTTTGATCATATCCTCAGTACAGAAGTAAAATTGAAATCAATTGTCTCTTGGTTTATGAAACATTTTTTTTTCCCTTTCAAAGACTTTGACTAATATTACAACTAGTTGGAGTATGTCCCAATTAACTTTTGTAATGCTTTTCTTTTCATTGTAATGCTGCTATAAGCATGTTCAGGGTTTCGGACTTTCATTATGTAAGTGCTCCTAATTGAATGTATGTTTCTCTCAAAGTTCATGGTCATGTTAAAGTAAATATATTCAGATGCTTCATTTTTAATATATAAATTTTCTTCCTACAACCCTGATAATGAAGATTTGTTCAAAAATAGATCAAGTTATTTATTATATTCTGCAATAAAAATATCCATTTCACTATATCTAATATAATCGGACTATAATATCCTTTTGAGATTCTTTCACAAAAGAATTTCCCTATACTCGTTCTAATAATTCCATTTAGACTTGCCATTTCTAATATCTAAAAAACTGAATAAACCATATCTTTAGTCTAAGAACAAAAGTCCTCAAAGTTTGTATCAAGATTCGGTTCCCCTAAGTAAATGAATGAAGTTTGACAATATATTGTAAAAAAAGAATGAGTGTTAACAAAATGTAAATGTAGAAGTAAGGGAATTGCAGCTACTACAAATACATCAATACATGCCTTTCTTGATATTGAAGATCTATTTCTGATTTGATGCTATGAATCATATACCATTAACATATCTTCATTTGTTATGTTTCTGTGTCACTGAAGTAGCATAAATTATTTTAAATTCTAATAAACCATTAGCTATGTTTTCTTTGTACTGCTGGTCTTCCTTTTATCTTTGTCTTGCAGAAAACAAATGGGTGTTAATCAGTTATCTAGTTTTATCTCCTTCATTTCCAATTTAATCAAATTCCTATAAACAAACAAACATAAAAGAATACATTTTGACCTTTATCAAGAAAGGAAAACTGGGTGAATTTTGCATGTTAAAATTACATAGAGAGACAAAACAGAAAAAGAAAATTATAGACCAATTTCTCTAATGAATATAGATGCAAAAATTTTCAACAAGATTTTAGCAAAACGAATACAGCATCTTATCAAGAGAATAATACATTATGATCAGGTAGGTTTCATACCAGGAATGCAGGGCTGGATCAATATTAGGAAAACTATTAGCATTATTAATCATATCAACAACAAAACCAACGAAAACCACATGATTATCTCAATTGATGCAGAAAAAGCTTTCGACAAAATACCACACCCATTCCTATTAAAAACACCGGAGAAAATAGGAATAAAGGGAACTTTCCATAAAATAATAAGCAGTATCTACCTAAAACCTTCAGCAAGCATTATATGCAATGGAGATAAGCTAGAGGCATTTCCAATAAGGTTAGGGGTGAAACAAGGATGCCCATTATCACCATTATTATTCAATATGGTACTAGAAATGTTAGCGGTAACAATTAGACAAGATAAAGAAATTGAAGGAATAAAAATAGCCAAAGAAGAAACTAAGTTATCACTCTTTGCAGATGATATGATGATATATTTAGAGAATCCCAGAGATTCAAGTAAAAAACTACTTGAAATAATAAACAACTTTGGCAAAGTTGCAGGTTACAAAATAAACCCACACAAATCTTCTGCATTCCTATATATTAGCAACAAAGTCCAATGGCAAGAGATAGAAAGAGAAATCCCATTTAAAGCTAGGGTAGACATTATAAAATACTTAGGAGTTTACCTGCCAAAAACAAACCCAGGGATTATATGAACACAATTACAAGACACCTTTTGCACAAATAAAGTCAGATTTAAGTAAGTGGAAAAAACATCAGTTGTTCATGGGTAGGCCGAGCTAATATAATAAAAAATGACAATTCTACCTAAATTAATCTACTTATTTAGTGCCATACCAATTAAACTATCAGATAGTTATTTTCTAGAGCTGGATAAAATCATATCAAAATTCATTTGGAAAAACAAAAGGTCCAGAATATCAAAGGGACTAATGAAAAGAAATGCTTGGGAAGGTGGGCCTAGCGCTACCAGACCTCAAATTGTATTATAAAGCAGCAATTATCGAAAACCACTTGGTATTGGCTAAGAAACAGAGAGGTAGACAAATGGAATAGGCTTGGCACTCAAGACACAGTAGGCAAGGAATATAGCAACCTCCTGTTTGATAAACCCAAAGATCCCAGCTTCTAGGATAAGAACTCATTGTTCGACAAAAATTGCTGTGAAAACTGGTTAACTGTGTGGCGGAAATTAGGCATAGACCCATACCTGACACCGTACACAAGAATAAAGTCCAAATGGGCACATGATTTAGGTATAAAGATTGATACCATGAAGAAACTGGAGAAGCAAGGTATAATGTATTTATCAGATTTATGGAGAGGGGAAGAATTTTTTTCTAAAGAAATGATAGAAAGCATTATGAAATGCAAGATGGATAATTCTGATTACTTTAAACTGAAAAGTTTTTGCACAACCAAATCCAATGCAATCAAAATTCGGAGAGAGGTAGTAAACTGGGAAAAAAAATTTTACAGCTAAGCTCGGGGATAAAGGCCTCATTTTTAGAATATATAGAGAATTGACTCAAATATATAACCATACAAGTCATTCCCCAATTGATAAATGGTCAAAGGATATGAACAAGCAATTTTCAGGGGAAGAAATCAAAGATATCTATAATCATATGAAAAAGTGCTCTAAATCACTATTGATTAGAGAGATGCAAATCAAAACAACTCTGAGGTACCACATCACACCTGTAAGATTGGCAAACATGACAGAACAAGAAAATGATAAATGCTGGAGAGGATGTGGGAGAGTTGGAACACTAATTCATTGTTGGTGGAGCTGTGAGATCATCCAACCCTTCTGGAGAACGGTTTGGAACTATGCCCAAAGGGCTACAAAAATGTGCATACCCTTTGACCCAGCAATATCGCTACTAGGACTGTATCCCCAAGAGATTATAAAAACGGGAAAGGGTCCCACGTGTACAAAAATATTTATAGCAGCACTCTTTGTGGTAGCCCAAAACTGGAAGTCAAGGGGATGCCCATCAATTGGGGAATGGCTGAATAAATTATGGTATATGAATGTAATGGAGTACTATTGTGCCATAAGAAATGATGAGCAAGAAGACTTCAGGGAGGCCTGGAAGGACTTATATGACCTGATGCTGAGCGAAAGGAGCAGAACCAGGAGAACTTTGTGCACAACAACGACCACAGTGTGCGAGAGTTTTTTCTGGTAGACTTGGAACTTTGTAATAACACAAGAACTTACTGAGAAAAAAAAAAAAAAATCCTAATGTCGGTCTTCTAAGGCAAAATGCCTTCCACACTCAGAGAAAGAAATGTGGAAGTCATTTGCAGAATCTAGCAGATCATGTTTGTGTGTGTTTGTGTTTCAGTGTATTATGTGTTGATTTGTTATATGATTTCTTCCATTTATTTTAGTTCGACTACGTAGCATGAATATAGTGAAAATGTGCTCAATAGGAAAGTATATGTAGAACCTAAACAGAATTGTATGCTGTCATGGGGAGGGAGGGGGGTATTAGGGGAAGGGTGGGGGGGATAAAATCTTAACTTTAAGGAAATGATTGTAAAACATTAAAAAAAAATAAAATATAAAAAAAAAACTCCGATAAGTTTACATACAGCAGGCTAAGGACCCCTGCCCTAAAGTCTGACACAGTACCTGGAGCACCATAGATACTTAATAAACATTTTTTTATTTTAAAAGTCAAAATAAAAATTACATAGATAATAATATAAACTAAGTAAACATATCACTTATCCATACTAAAGGTTTAAACTTCCACAAATGAATGGCATATGACAAGTGACATTATTCTTTATGAGTTACTTGTCTCATTCAAACAAAGATAGACAATCTTCTCTCTCACACTGTTCTCATTTTTGCTTTATTTTTTCTTTGACTGAAAGAACCTGTCTGAGCTGGAAGTCTGCAGAGTGACAAAGTAAGAGAAAGAGGAAGACTGAACCTGGCGTCTAGGGAAGTCTGAAAACAACAGGCTAATGAACACTCCAATTTATCATTCTCCTTGGTGTTTTACTTTTCACTTCTTCAGGATTTCCTGACATTCATTTGAAAGTGTTTTCCCTTAACAGGCAGCCCTTGAGATTCCTGTCTCAGGAGCCCAATTAAAGACAATTCTCAGACTCATGTAGAGAAATTCTTTAATACATGCAGCACCTTAGAGTCCCAAGACCAGTGGAGCTGTTTACAATCAAATGGGTTGCAATGAAATTAATCCTCATATTTTCTTCAAAATATGAAACTCTATAGGTAAAACAGGTTCTCTTCAGGTTCTTCATTACTCAGACTTCTTTCTACTTCCTGTCTATTTGTGGGAGACAGAATGAAATGGCTTCAGGCATGCCATAAGGCACTGGTAATTTACTGTTCAAATGTTGTAGACAGTAAATAGATAATGGAAACCTGTCAGTTTCATATGTTAACTTCAGTTGGTGTGAGGTGAAAATTCCTTCTGAAATTGTTTTAGTTGTATGTTTTCCTTCCATTGTCTGTACTTTTCTTCTTTGTGCATCTTTGTTTTGGGGTATGAGTGGCTTTTCAAAAAGAAAAAGAGCTTATTCTCTCTCTCTCCCTCTCTCTCTCTCTCTCTCTCTCTCTCTCTCTCTCTCTCTCTCTCTCTCACACACACACACACTCACTCACTCACACACACACATACACACACATACACACAATATATACATTGCCAGTGGTCCTTTTTCAGGAAGTACCCTCTGACCTCATTTATCCTGAATAGACTGAAAATGGAAAGCTGAACTTTTAACTCACAGCTGAAATCCACTTTTCAGTTTTGAAAGTGATTTGTATTTATTGGTGCTTAGCACCCATCTAAGGGCCCCTCATCATTTGAACTACAGTCATCCAGTTCTTTTAAAAATGTATTGTCAAATTTCATTCATTTACTGATGCTCATTCATTTCCAGGATCTTCCAGAGGGTACTAATAAGATTCATCTAGTCATCCTTCCTGAAACTCAAAATCCTAATGTATGCTACTGTTACAAATTTTGTATGAATGACTCATCCCTTTTATCTTGTTTCTTCCTTCACAATGTCAAATTCTTTCTGAAATGTAGCAGTGTGAATATTGAGATAGATTACTGTGATGATGGTGGCAGGAGAGAAGAATTGTTATCTTTTTATTGTTATAAATATAGCATAACATTGTTATTGTATAATATGCAATCTAGGATTCAATGAACTACATAATGTATACTATCCAAGACCCTGGAATTTTCCAGCATTTTGAAGATGAGTTATAGGATCTTGAAATACAAAATGAGGTCAGTGGCTTAAGAATGACTAATAATTTGTAAAATTATAGATGTAAGATATCATTTAGTTTCTATACTTATATGAAACCGATCAGTATATTTCACTTCTGAAATGTTACTCCCCAATTTTAGTGATACACATGTTAAAATGCTTGAACTACACTTTCTGCTTAGTCATTTTATTCTAACTTGCCTAGTTGAAACCTTCACATTTCATTCTAAATTACTCCCTCTTACAGGGTATAGAAAATAAATAGCCAATGATAAAATTGAGAGACTTTGCAGTTTTTTAGTTGTGATTGTGATAATGAAATAACAGTGAATATATAAATATATTTATATGTAAATATTTTGCCCATGTGAATCTAAAATGGCTTTAGAGGGGACACTTACGCTATATCTGTAAGGTGAAGAATCGATATGGAGTGAAAGGAGCAAATACGTTCATTCCTAACACATCAACCACAAACCTTAAAATTAATGCAAAATGCACCCTTCAGCTGCAAGGTAGATCAGTTACCTTATGCCAAAAAAACAATAATACTATAGTGAAATGAAATAAAAGGGCATATTTTGCATCTATTGAAGACCACAAAGAGGTCAAATACAAGATACTCTTGGGATTGACTCTGACTCTTTATTTGTGTCAGCTATGCTTAATTGAATTCAGAGAAACATGTTAAAATTTTTATTGATTGGCACTGATAATGTAGTAACTGTAGCCAACTGCTAATTCATGGACTGTGATATTGAGGAGTCTTATAGTAGGTTCATTCTTGTTCAGATCTTCTAATTTCTAAAACATAACTTTCTTCTATCTTGAATTTCTTTGGAGTGCTATACTTCTAACCACTGATTATCTGGAAATATTTATTGTTTCTCTTTCTCTTTTCATATTGGCAAGGCTTTTTTTAGACACCATTTTCTGTAGTTTGTACAGAAAAAAATCATTGAAATATGAGAATATATTAAACTGTCAATCATAATTACAAATGGTCTATAATTTAAACATGATCCATTACAGTTTGGGTCTAATATAATTATCTTGTTGACTTGCCTTAAAAGTAGTTGCATCAATAATCAGTGTGAACATTTTCACAATTATTAAATTGTACTCTCTCACACACAAATTCTATCTTGATTTTTTTTATTCCTTAGGTGAGATTATTATTAATAGCACTATCAGACAGTATGCCAGCTATACTATTAACCTTCCAAAACCATATTTATAAAAATATTCAAATTATTAACCTTCCTGCTCTCGTTTAAGAATAATCAAGTTTATACCTTTGACAATCATACTGGGATAGACTTGAACCAAAAGAATGAGGTCATTTAGTGTTAATCTGATGAGCTGGTTTGTCAATTATTTTTTTCTCAGTTTCATTTTTCCTTCATTAATTTTTCTTTTAGTTACTGAGATCAATTTTCTTAGGCTAAAAAAGTCTCTTAATTTACATTACTTAGATCATTTCCCATCCTTTTTATTCTATCTACAAATAAAGTTCAGTAATAAGTGAATTGTCCCCTTAGCAACAGCCTGACATTCATACATATTCACGAAGTTGGTATTTCATGTTCTGCTCATGTTTGTCAGAAGGCAGATGACACTTTCTGACTCATGGCCTAACAAAAAAAGAAAGAGTGAAATATAACATAAATCAACAAGAATTTTATAAATTAAACTTTTCTTGTCAAGCTCAATATTTACATAGAGTATTAGAATATATGTGAAAATATTTAAATATGTAAGATTAGTATATAGATTAAGTTACATAAAAACTTCTATTTTAAAAGGGCCCAACAAATTAAAATTATTTTCAGAAATATATTTCATATCTTTTTTGAAACTTAAAAGTATTTTACAGAACATAATTTGGTTGCACATTTTCTGCTTTATGGTTGTCCTCAAAAACCTCATTTTATCACAGCTTGTTAGTTGTTCGGTGATTCTCTATCTCTTAGGGTAATGTCTGGCAATCAGCCCTTAATAAATTTTTATTAATTGAATGATTTTTATTTACAAGAGTTCAATTAACATTTGATACTTTATTAAGGATTTTATACTGAGTTTAAAGGCTGTGTTTTCACCTCAGTTTGCTTCTTATTTTGCAAAGCAGATTAAAAATAAACCCCAAAGTCATACTTCAAGAATATTCAAAATACAAGAGATTTTTATTTCTCAACATTTTTTTCAATGTTATCACAATGTTATATCAGAACTCTTAAAAAAAATCTAAAGAAAATGAGGTTGGAAAAATGTTAAATCCACTAATGAATTTGTGATTTCTCTGAAAGCAGGGATATGGCTTAAGGAAAGAACAGGGAATTTTTTGGTTAATAGGCTGTACAGATTAGGTTAATCAAGAATTATTCTTAAAAATGTCAGTTTCCTCTAAAATATATGGGAGAATTAAAAATGCCTTTCAGACTAAAAAGCAATCACATTTTTATTTATTTATTTAACTTTTTACATTCATTTTCACAAAATTTTGGGTTCCAAATTTTCTCCCCATTTGTCCCCTCCCCCCACCCCAATATACTGAGAAATTCTAATTTCCCCTAGCACCAATCTGCCCTGTCTTCTATCATTCCTCCCTTCCTTTGACCACATCTTCTCTTTTGTCCTGTAGGGCCAGATAACTTTCTATTCTCCATTACCTGTATTTCTTATTTCCTAGTAGCAAGAACAATACTCAACAGTTGTTCCTAAAACTTTGAGTTCCAACTTCTCCCCATCCCTCCCTCACCCCCTCCATTCCCTTTGGGAAAGCAGGCAATTCAATATAGGCCATATCTGTGTAGTTTTGCAAATGACTTCGATAATAGTTGTGTTGTGTAAGACTAACTATATTTCCCTCCATCCTATCCTGCCCCCCATTGTTCCTATTCTCTCTTTTGGTCCTGTCCTTCCCTGAATGTTGACTTCAAATTGCTCCCTCCTCCCACTGCCCTCCCTTCCATCATCTCCCCCACCCTGCTTATCCCCTTCTCCCCCACTTTTCTGTATTGGAAGATAGGGTAATCACATTTTAAAAAAAACCATTCCACCCCTCTCCTTGTTTCTCAAGCCATTATCTTTTCCCTGTCTCACTTTCCTGCTTGCAGAATCTGGAACTTATAGTTAACCAATGCAATTTTACACTATCCTCAGCTCATGAAACAAATGTACCATTTTTCTGTTGCTGTTCATGTCCACAAATCCAATGGTTTTCCATACCTCGCTGTGTCTTGTGATGTGGCTACCATACTTTCTGCTAATCATTTTTACGATTTTGAAGTGTACATTGATGCCTCAATCTCCAATTGGTTCCTTCAAATCTGCTTTCAAGCCAACTCTCTCTCTCTCTCTCTCTCTCTCTCTCTCTCTCTCTCTCTCTCTCTCTCTCTCTCTCTCTCTCTCTCTCTCGATACATCGATCTTTTCATTTTCATTTTTTCATTAACTTGTGGAGGTAGAAGTAAGATAAGAGTGTAGAGAAAGAACTGAGTTGACGTACCATTCCCAATATTTCCCTCCAAAATAACTCTTTCAAATAACACCTCAAAATGAATTCTGGAACATTAGAGTCAAAGAGAGGTAAGAATGAGAAGTTTTTATTCCCAAGATAAAGTCTTTGACAAAATACAAGACTTGTTCTTATAAAAAAAATACCTAGAAAGAATAGGAATATATAGAGTTTTTCTTAAAATGACAAAATATGGTAACTATCTAAAATTAAGAGGAAGCATTTTCTGTAATAGAGATAAACTTCAAGCCTTCCCTAATTGGAAAACAATTTTCCAGAGAGAAGCAAGGATGTTAATGGTCTCTATTCCTGTCCAGTATTGCATTAGAAAAGCTAGCTATAACAATAAGATAAGAAAAAATTAAATTGAAGGCACTAAAATAGACAACGAGAAAACCAAACTATTACTCTTTGCAGATGATGTGATCATATACTTAAAGAACACTAGAGAATCAGATAAGAGCAAGTTAAACACAACACCTGTAAGGATATGAAAGAAATCCAAAATTAGTCTTCCTATACAAAACTCAGCAGCAAGAGATAGAAATAGAAATGCTTTTTAAAATAGCTGCAGAAAATTTAAAACACTTTGGAGGCAACCTACCAATCAAATTCAGGGATTATATGAACCCAGTTATAAGACACTTCACAGAAATAGAAGTATTTCTAAACAATTGGAAAATATTAATTACTCATGGGAATGCTGAGCCATTATAACAAAAATGACACTTCTACCTAAATTAATTTAATCATTGCCATGCCAGTCAAGCTACCAAATAATTATCTCATATAACTGGAAAAATAATAACAAAATTCATCTGAAAAAAAAAAGGTCAGACTTGTCAAGGAAATCAATGAAAAAATTGTCAAGGTAGGTGGTCTGCCAGTTTCAGATTTCTAAGTATATTGAAAATGCAATAATAATCAAAGAAATCTGGTACTGGCTAAGAAATTGGATGATGGGATGATGGGTCAAAAGAATAGACTGGGTACTTTATACACAGCAATAAATAAAGATAGATCCAAATTTTGGTGTAATAACTCAATGCTTGATAAATTTGCTGGGAAAACTCCAAATCAGTTCAGCAGAACTGAGGCATATACCAATATCTCACAACTTCTACAAAGATAAGGTCAAAATGGATAAATTATTAAGATATAATGGATGATATAAGAAATAAATCATGGGAACTTGGAAAGATATTCCTGTCATATCTCTGAGTGAAAGTATATAGTTGGCAATCAACCAAGGGAAATCAAGTATCATGGAATTATAACAGATAATTCTGACTAGATGATATGAAGGTTTTCCTGAAATAAAATTAATGTAGCCAAAATCAGAAAGAAAGCAAAGTGAGAAAAATGTGTAATCATTTTTTTTCTGAGAAATTCCTCACTTTTTAAATATATAGGGAACTGACCCAATATGTAAAGGAAGAACTATTCCTCAGTTGACAAATGGTCAAAAAATATTAACAATGATTTGTCAGAAAAATGCAAACTCTCAATGGCCACATAAAAAATGCTCCATATCACTATGGATTGGAAAAAGGTAAATTAAAACATATCTGTAATACCACCTTACATCTGTAAGATTAAGTAACAGTCCAGAAAAGGAAAGTGACAAATATTAGAAGGGATGTGGGAAAAATTGCAACACTAAATGCATTATTTGTGAGAGTTGTGAATTAGTCAAAACAGTTTGGAGTATCATCTGGAACTATGTCCAAAGAACAACAAAACTATGAATACTCTTCTATCCAGATATATCATCACTATGTCTGTATCCAAAAGAGCTCAAAGAAATGGATAAAGAATCTATTTGTATGAAAAACATTTATAAGCAGCTGTTTTTGAGGTGACTAAAGAATTGGAAATGGAAGGGATGACCATCAACTGGGGAATGGCTGGACGTGTAATGAATGATTTTGATTGAATACTGCTGAACTATAAGAAATGACAAAGAGGATGATTTCAGAAAAAAAAAAAAAAAACAAACACCTGGGGGATCTTATATTACATGATGTAAAGTGGAGCAAGAAAACCAAGATAACTTTATACACATTTAAAGAATTATTTTAATGATTATCAACTGTGAAAAACTTAGCTACTCTGATTAAAAAATGGTCCAAGCCAATTTCAAAGCTCCTTTGATGAAAAAAGCTACCCACCTCCAGAGAAAGAATTAATGAATTCTGAATGCTGATGTAAGCAATTGTTTTAAAATATATCTTGCTTGGGTTTTTTTGAGTGCATTTTCTTTTGCATCATGGCTAATATTAAATTATGTTTCACATGACTTCACTTTGTAATTGATATAAAATTGCTTGTCTTATCAATAAGGTGAGCAGGAGAGAAAAAGGTAATTTGGAAGTCTAAATTTCAAAAAATGTTAATTTTTTACAAGTAATTGAAAAGTATTTAACAAAATAAAATGTATTAAAAACCATAAGAAGAAAAATAGGTATTTCCTTCCACAAGTTCCACTGTCTTCTAGTTTTATATTGTGTATTTCTTAATCTGCCCTCATCCTCTATTCCTTGACTCCAATTTCAAGGTTTAAAACCTTCTCCTATCAATCCAAAGTCTATTATTTGTATCCTTGGCTCCCTCTATTCCTATATCTACTGACTGGTCATTAACCTGATGAATCATTTATTCTTTCCCCAACTTGTATATATATATAATATATATATATATATATATATATTATATATATATATATATATATATATATATATATATATATATATATATATATATATATATATATAATATTTGCCATATATACATATATATATATATATATGCATGTGTGTGTGTATGTATGCATGTGTCTATCTGTCTGTCTAGCTATCTTCACAGGCAAACTCCCTTAAAAATCCATCTGCATCGGTTGTCTCCACTTTCTTAACTCGCACTTATTTTCAAACCTTTGGAATCTGACTTTATTCATGATTACTAGACTGATTTTAGTTTCTTCAGTGTCACCATTTTTTTTCTGATTTCATATTATTGTCTCAATCCTCCTCCTTGATCTCTTTGTATTGTTTAACTCTATTCTTCACTCCATCATCCTGGGTACATTTGCCTCTTTGCCTTTATGATATGCTGCCTTGCTGAAGTTTTATGTCTGTTTCTCACACTGATCCTTTTCAGTCTCCTTTACAATATCATCATCCACATCCCTGTTACTGTGTGCATAAAAACCAGGTCCTCATATCTCACTCTCTCTGTCTCTCTCTGTCTCTCTCTGTCTGTCTGTCTCTCTCTCTCTCTCTCTCTCTCTCTCTCTCTCTCTCTCTGTCTGTCTGTCTCTCTCTCTCTCTCTCTCTCTCTCTCTCTCTCCTCTCTCTCTCTCTCTCTGTCTCTCTCTCTCTCTCTCTCTCTCTCTCTCTCTCTCTCTCTCTCTCTCTCTCTCTCTCTCTCGGTGCCTAACTGGTATAGTAAGTCCTAAATATTTGATTTCAGTTGAAAGCTCCAACCCTTAAGTTTGTCAACCTATGCCAGTCTCTTATCCTCTGTTAGCTTCATTTTTCTGAACTGTGAATTGAGGACAATAATAGTACATTTTTTTTTTCTAGGAGTATCAGAAGAATCTTATGAGACACTAAATTTAAATTACTTAGTATATTGCATGGGTCATAGGAGACAGTTAATAAATGCTGGTAGCCTTCCTTCCTGTCATCCCTCTCTGTGTACTTATTAGCTCCTCTGTATTCGTTTTTTTTCCATATTCACATGCCTCAAAAATCTACACACTTCTTTCTTTAATGCCAGTTCAGTATCTCTATGTAGTGGAAATTTCCACTTGCAGGTCCCATAGGCATCTCAAACTCACCATTTCCAAAAGAAAGCTCATTACACTTTCACATAAGTTCTCTTCTCCTCCTAATGTTACTATTTTTGAGGGCACCATTAGCCTTCTACTCAATCAGGTTCATATCCTAAGATTCATTCTCTCTCAAGCTCCATATTCAATAAATGGTTAAATATTGTAAATCCTAAGTCTTCTGATCTAATTACTATGCATATCTACCCCATTCATTGGAGGCACACCACAAAAACCCTAGTCTAAATCTTCACCACCTCTCGTCTTACTAATCTAATGGCCTCTTAATTGTTCTCTCCTCATCAATTCATCCCTTACATTATTGTCAGATGGTCATTCCTAAAGTACAGTTCTGTCCATGTCATTCCCCTGTTCAAAAACCTTATTAGATATTGACTGCTTGGAAAATAGGTAAGAGTTTGGAATCAGCAGTAAGTGCTCTCTTCAGAAAGAGGAAAAACCCAGCTCGAATTATACCTGTCTGCTCCCTTATTTATTATTTAGTTTTATTATTATTAATATATTATATATTATATATTATATATAATATATTAATATATAATATATATTAATATTATTATTATTATATATAGTTTTAGGGGATGCAGTTTACTGGTTAATGCTAAACTTCTGAACACTCTTCCTTACTGGGGAAAGCAGGACCACACGCATCCAGTGCTTGACTCTCTTCCCACCGAACACCAATTCTACAGAGGTAATTAACAAATGAACGAACAAAGTTCCATTCAAGTTGAGAGTAAAAGAGAAATCAGAGGAGGTATTCATAGGAGAATATATCTGCCACACAGTAAACAGTGAGGAAGCTTCTCACTGGGAGTGAGGTAATTCAATGCAATCAAAAGAGAGAGAGTCCCTGACCTAACACAAGGGGCAATTCTCTGAAATCCTTAGTGTAGCAAACTGTGGAGAGGGACAGGATGGAGAATACATGTTCCCCATCTGCCAGCTTCTTCTTAGAGTCCCATTATCCCTTCGGTGATCTGAAGGGAAGTTGGCATAATGCATCTTCTTCCTGGAAGCTGGACTCCAGGAGTACTGGAAGCCAGAAGAGAATAAAGAGTCCAAAGAAACTGAAGACACTTGAAGAGTCAGGCAGGCTTCTCTCTCCAGTTTTTGCCAACTGTATCCCTTCCCTCACACAGGCATGGTAATCTCCAACAATAAGGAGTGCTGTACCAATGATAATAATGGACTTTAGGACTCTGATTATGTTTGCATGTGTCCCAATTCTACTATTTGTTCTTGTTATGATAAGTATTTGTCTGCTCTGGATGAATTTTCTGGAAAATAAGAAAGCTAGACTGCATGTTCTTTTGCCCCTAAAATTCCTTTCTTGGGGGAGGGGGAGGTAACACATATTTAATAAGCACCTATTATTTACCAGATATTTAACATGTGCTAAGTATTTTAGAAATATCTCATTTGATCCTCACAATATCCCTGGTAGATAGTTGCTATTATTTCCCCACTTTACAATTTCAACTGTAAATATTTTTGTCCCTGTGACTTGGCAAGGGAATGAAGAGCAAAAGCTGTTCAGAACAGAGGTACAGGATGAAGGAGCCAAGGATAGAAAATTGCAAACTTTAAATGTAAAAATTTTATGCTTTATGTTTATCATTTTCCAAGAATTTTCGAGGTTTGTTCCATCTACTTCTGTGCTTTCAGTCTATAGAAAGTCTCTCATGCCTCAGGAAAGGTAATTGAACAAGGTTGTTCTCTTTCATCAAGTGGTGGCTACCATTGATGTTATTGACTGTGTTCATTTCAAATGATGAACTCTCTCTTGCCAGTGTTCCTAGCAATCCAACATGCCAATTACTATTTATCTTCATCTATAGCACTCCATTTTGTAGTTCCAAAAACACATATTTTATTTCCCCTGCTTTTTCAATGTGTGTGGTTTATGAATCTAGAAGGGAATGTTATACTCTCTAATAGGAGTGAAATGTCATATTCCATCATCACATTGTGAGTCACTGTACCCTTTAAAAACCATTCCTGAACTTCCCACCAGACAGAACTCTAAAAAGCATGAGAAGTAAATAGAAAATTGTTTGAGGTGTTTTATCTATCATATTTTCATTACCTTTCTCTATTCTAAAATGTTCCATAAGATTGTAAAAATCGTGGGAAAAAAAAGTCTTAAATACATTTTTAAGCTATCCTACACACTTAAACAATTCTCTTGATCTAAATTCCCAATCATATTTTGTAGTGTTTTTTTTTAGAGGTGATTCAAAAATTGAAAAAATCTCATTCTATAAAAGCTTGTTTATTTGAGATTTCTGAAGCATTTGCTTCACTTTTGTATTATTCATTCCTGAAATGTTTCATGGAAATAATTTCTTGGGTTTTGATTTTCAGTAAGACTAGTGGCCACACATTTCATGCTTTGGTTATGCCATGCATGCAAATAGGAAATTATAAATTCCACAATGCATTTGCCATAAACTTTCATTATATTCTTCTCTCTAATGATATGTCAAAAGGATCTGTCCTTGGTTCTTTCCTAGTGAATATTTTTATCCATGATTTTCTTGAAGATGGCATGTTTGATACATGTGTCATAAGCTTAAGGGAAAGTTAATGTTTTGAGTGCCAGAATCAGAAATTCATAGATAGTCTATCAGCACTTTTCAAGCACCATGTACTGTGCTAAGGACTGAGGATACAAAGAAAGTTAAAAGTGCTCTTTGCCTTGAAGAAGCTCACATTTTAATGGGGAAAACAACATATTAAGTAAGTAGATACAAGTGAGTCTATATGGATTCAGGTATACACTCTGGATTCAGGAACATAGGAGTTTAAATACTGTCTTAGACACTAACTAGCTGAATGACCTTAGGCAGTTCACCAAACCTTTATCAAACTTTTTATCTATCAGCATGGGAAAAAAAAAGAGAGAGAAGGGAATTGGTATCTTCTAAGGTCATTTTCCTCTTTAAACCTGTGATCCTGTGAATCTGTGAACAGATGAAAAGCAAAGATGAGTGGGAGTTCACTAATAACTAAAAGATGGGGAGAGAGAGAGATTTAAAAAATACATAGAAAGTTGGATTTGACCTAAATTTTGAAGGAAGTCTGGAAAGCTATAAAGCATAGATAAGGAGGTAGAACATTTTAGGCATAGGGGACAGAACCAAGACAAGTCACAGAGATGAGAAATGGCATGTGTAGTAGAAAGGTCAAAGAGGCTAGTATAGCTGGATCAAGGGCAGCTTAGCAACATGGTGGATAATGTATCAAGTGTGGAGTTGGGAAAAATTCATCTTACTGAGTTCAAAATCAGCTTCCAACACTTATTAGCTGTGTGACTTTGGGCAAGTCACTTAATTCTGTTTGCCTCAGTTTCCTCATCTGAAAATGATCCAGAGCAGGAATTGCAAATCACTCCAGGATCTTTGCCAAGAAAATTTCATAGGTAGTTTTAAAGAATTGAGCATGACTGAAATAAATGAACAAGAGTAGAAAGCTGGATGAAAGATTATGCCCAGGAATTTACAAGAAAACCAGAAAGGTAAGAATGGGCCAGGTTATGAAAAGTTTTCAATCCCAGAGCATTTTATATTTGATCCTGGAGGTGAGAAAACTAATGGAATTTATTAAGTAAAGGGGTAATATGGTCATACCAGTGCTTGAGGAAAATCATATTGACAGCTCAGTGTAACAGATGTGTGACTGCTACAATTTATGAAGAAAATGCAACTAACTTTCACATCTTTTAAAGGTCCTAAGGAAAGGAGGACTCAGAATATGTTTCCTTGGCCAGAGGCCAAGTAAACAACTTAACTGTGAAGTTCTTTCCAACACTTTTTCTTGGGTTTTATTCTATGTTTATCCAGTGTCCAACCTTTATGAACAATATGATACTTTTAGTCAAAAAGTAATCATAATAGAAAATGTCTCAATATTGTAAAAGGCTCAAGTTATGAGCATGCTTCCATTTTCAACACTGATATAACTCTTGGTATTCCTGCATTCATTTTTTTAAATAAAAGTTTTCCTCCATTTCTGTGTGTTGAATAGTGAAAAGAATGTTAATGGGGCAAAAAATATGGTTTTAATTATCCATTTTGTCATCTTATAACATTGCTGTTACTTTGCACAAAGTACATTGC
This sequence comes from Bettongia penicillata ogilbyi, assembly GCA_023548195.1. Taxonomy (NCBI): domain Eukaryota; kingdom Metazoa; phylum Chordata; class Mammalia; order Diprotodontia; family Potoroidae; genus Bettongia; species Bettongia penicillata. Next base: position 1,266,749 of record JAJHZJ010000975.1, read on the forward strand.
ACTTTTCATCAACCTATGAAAGTCTTTCTATGTTTTTCTGATAGCATCCTGTTCAGCATTTCTTATAATATAACAGTATTCAATCAAATTATATACCACAACTTAATTAGTCATTTTCCAATTGATGTTCATCCCCTCAATTTCTAATTCTTAACCCCCAGAAAAGATCTACTATAAATATTGTTGTTCATATAGTTTCTTTTCTCTTTTTTCAATCTCTTTTAGTACACAGATCTCATAGTGGTATTACTATGTCAAAACGTATAGATAGTTTTATAGACTTTGGGCATTGCTCTATATTGCTCTATAGAATGATTCAATCAACTCACAACTCAAACCACTAGAACATTAATGTCTCATATTTTTTCCCCGCATTTTCTCCAACATTTGTCATTTATCTTTTCTATCCTATTATTTAATCTAATAGGTATGAGGTAGTACCTCAAAATTATTTTTACCTTCAATTTCTCCAGTCAATAGTGAGTTATAATATTTTAGATGACTAGAAATAACTTGAAATACTTTATATGAAGACTGACTATATATTTGACTATTTATTAATTGTGAAATGACTCTTAGTTTTATAAATTTGACACACTTCTCTATATGTTAGAAAAATGAGGTTTTTATCAGAGAAACTTGCTTCAATTTTTTTCAGTTAGTATTGCTAACTATATTTTCCTCCATCCCATTCCTTTTATCCCCATCTATTCTATTCTCTCTCTACTTTAACCCTCTCCCTCCTCAAAAGTGTTTTGATTTTGATCATCTCTTCTGGGAATCTGTCCTCCCTTCTATCACATCCGCCTCTTCTGTCTTATTTTTTCCCCTTCTATTTTCCTGAATCATAAAATAGATTTATATACCCCATTGCATGTGTATCTTATTTACAACTTACATATAAAAACAATTTCCAACATTTATTTGTAAAACTTTGAGATCTAAATTCTCTCCCTTCCTCTCTCCCTACCCACACTTATTTAGAAGGCAAGCAATTTGATACAGGTTTTACATGTGTAGTCATGCAAAACACTTCTATAACAGTTTTATTGTAGAAGGCTAACTGTATTTCCCTCCATCCTATCCCCCTCATCACAATTTAGTCTATTCTCTCCTTTCAGCTTGTCCCTCCTCAAAAGTTTGCTTCTGATTACCTGCTTCCCCAATTGGCCCTCCCTTCTATCACTCCCTCTCTTCCTGCCTTCCCCCTCCACTTTCCTCTAGGGTAAGATAAAGATACGGACCAATTGAATGTCCATATTATTACCTCCTTAAGTCAATTCTGAAGAGAGTAAGGTTCACTCATTCACTCTCACTTCCTTCCTCTTCTCCATTATAAAAAAAAAAAAGTTTTTTCTTGCCTCATTGATAAAATACAATTTACCCCATTCTACCTCTCTCTTTCTCCCCTTAATTTTATTTTTTAGATACCATCTCTTCATATTCAATTCACTCTGTGCCCTCTATAGATGTTCTCTCTCTCTCTCTCTCTCTCTCTCTCTCTCTCTCTCTCTCTCTCTCCCCCCCCTCCCCCTCCATACACACAACACACACACACACACACACACACACACACACACACACACGGTCTAGGAGTGACCACAACCACTATTTTCTGCTCTGGAAACATGAGGAGGGTTCCTTCTAAACTGTTGCCATGAACTCTCCTATTCCAGTGCTCCTCCTTGCCCTGGGATTCCCACCCAGGACTGTGGGTGGGCCAAGTATGGGCAAAGAAATAGAGCCCTGCATCAATTCCAGTGAAAAGACCCTTCTAATCATCTCCTTCTGATCAGTTGTTTTATTCTTTTGCCATCTGTGGCCTGAGATTTCTTTAAGCAGCTGCTGCTGCCATTATCACTGCCACCACCCTGGGTCTGTGCTGGGTCCAAGGCTGGACTGTGCTACTCTCTAGCCCAGGTCTGACAACCCATGCCTACTGACCTTCTAAGTTCTCCTTGGCATTTATGGTTGGGGAAGTCTGGAGACTGCCACAACTGCGAGAGATTCAGTCCCCTGAGCACTGATCAAGATTTTCTGAGGCCTCTGCTGGCATAGCCTGTGCTGTACTGTGCTTCTCTCTGAGCCTAGCACAATAGATCTTTCAACCTTCCAGGTTGTGCTGGGCTGGAAGTTTGTTTTGTCCCACCTTTGGTCAGGTCCGCTGTTATAGAATTTGTTTAGAATCATTTTACAGGTATGTGGAGGACTTTGGTGGAGCTCAAGTGAGCCCTAGCTTTACTCCTTCATCTTGACTCCACCCCCCTCAATATCCACAACACTATTTAAGAAATGAAGCTTACCTTATTATGGGTGCTATGTTCTTTCTATGTGTCAATGAAATTTCTTCCCTGATTCTTATATCAAATCCTTATCAAAGTCATTTCATTTTCTGATTACTGTTTTATTCTAAATTCTTTTTCATCTGTGTCTATGAGGCATCTAATTAAAAAAGCCCTCTCATTTGACTTATACTATGAAATCATGAAAGGTCAAAAATATTTCTCGGGAAAATGTGGGTTGATTAAATAATTATGCTTTAATAGAAAATGAACATACTCTGTTTCTAAGTGCCTCTTTAATGGGTATGCTCCCATATCATTCTGTTTGTATCACTTCATGATAGAAATTAAAACAAAAGACCATTAGGGTTCACACTTGAGGGTTGAAAAATGAATTTCCTAAGAATACCTTTATGAAAAAGGCAATACAACATCCTCATTATCACCACCATTTTTCAGAAAAAGGAAACTGAGTTCCAGAAAGGCTAGTAATCCATGATCATACAGACAGTAAATATGAGAATATAAACTTTGAACTCTATACTGCTGACTATAATACAGTGGTACAATGTACCATGTTGGGTCTACTACTACTTAAGAACAAATATGAAATGGAACACTATAAAGGGGGAAAACTTATTTTGGTTCTGATCAATCTAACGTAAGAACAAGCAATAATCAATGGCTTCAATTTTCACAATTCATTTTAGCAAATTAAAACGCTTTCTCCAAAATCAGTTGTAATAGTAACTTTTCAATTCATAATTTTAATAAGTTTAAATTCAGACTCCCAGAATTCTCACACATATCCTTTCTCTTCTTCATAGAAAAATCTTCAGTGGCTCCAAATTAAATGCAAAATAAATTATCAACCACTAACCCTGACATTTAAGGTCCTCTAGGCTTTTTATAATATATCTCTTACTATTTGACTCAAATATACTGCATTTCACCCATACTAGATTACTCTTCAGCCCTTCTCATTTTGCTCTTTTCTTTCCATGGACCTTTATGTCCATTGCACTTTCCATACATGCAGTGAACATCCTCCTCTTTCTGCCTACTCCCTCTGCAACTGCAATTCTAAACACAGAAGTTCGTCCTCCTTCACAGATGATTTTGGGTGCTATTTTGTCTATTATCTTTCCCAAAGCATCGGATGAAAATGATTTCTCTGAAATAAAATTTCCTTTTTTAAACTTTCTTCTCCCTTTTACCATTGTAGTCTTTTTTTTAAAACAAAACCAAAAGGATGAAAAATAAAAGACAATGTGAAATACCTCACTGAAAAACCAACTGACCTGGAAAAGAGATCCAGGAACACAATAAAAAAATATGGGACTACCTGAAAGCCATGATCAGAAAAAGAGCCTAGACATCATCTTTCATGAAAATATCAAGGAAAATTGCCCTGATATGCTAGAATCAGAGGGTAAAATAAACATTGAAATAATCCATCTATCACCTTCTGAAAGAGACTGGAAAAGAATAACTGGAAATATTGTAAATGAATTCCCAAGTTCCCAGGTCAAGAAAAAAAATATTTCAAGCAATCACAAAGAAATAATTCAAGTATCATGGTAATACAATCAAGATAATACAAGATCTAGCAGCTTCTATATTAAGGGATTGAAGGGCTTGGAATATGGTATTCCAGGAGTCAAAGGAATTAGAATTAAGCCAAGAATCAATCACCTACCTAGCAAAATTGAATGTAATACTTCAAGGGAAAAAATGTACATTCAATAAAATAGAGGACTTTCAATCATTGTTGATGAAAAGACAGAGCTGAATAGAAAATTTGACTTTCAGACACGAGTCAAGAGAAACATGAAAAGATAAATGAGGAAGAGAAATCATAAGGGCTTACTAAAGTTGAATGCTTACATTTCTAAATGGAAAGATCATATTTGTAACTGTTGAAACCTTTCTCAGTATTTGAGTATTTGGAGGGATTATACACATACATACATATAGTCAGAGGGCAAGGGTCAGTTGAATAGGAAGGTAGGATGTCTAAAAATATAAAATTAAAGATAGGAGAGGAATGCATTGGGATGAGAAAGGGAGAAATGGAAGAAATTGCCTCTCATAAAAGAAGTAATAAAAATTTTTTCAATGAATGGGTAAAGGCAATTGGTGAGAGGAAGAAGTGAAGCTCCCTCTCCTCATACTTGGCTTAAAGAGGACACAACATGTACACTCAATTTTGTATGAAAATCTAACTTACACTACAGGAAATTAGGGGAGAAGGGGATCAGTGGGGTGGGGAGCGTAACAGAAGGGAGGGCTAATGAGAAGAGGAAGTAATTAGAAATAAGAGCATTTAAGGAGGGACAAGGTCAAAGGAGAGAATAGAATTAATGGGGACAGAATAGGATAGAGGAAAATATAGTCTTACACAACATGATTATTATGGAAGTTTTTTGCAAAACTTCACATATATAGTTTATATGGAATTGCTTGTCTTCTCAATGGGGATGAGTAGGGAGGGAAGAAGGGAGAAGTTGGAACTCGAGGTTTTAGGAACAAATGTTGAGAATTGTTTTTGCATGCAACTGGGAAATAATAAATACAGATAATGATGTATAGAAATCTATCATCCCCTACAAGAAAAGAGAGAAGAAGGGGATAATGAAGAGAGATGTGTGATAGAAGGGAGGGCAAATTGGGGAAAGGGGTAATCAGAATGCATGATGATTTTGGGGTGGGGGAGGGGAGAGATGGGGAAAAATTTGGAACTCAAAATTTTGTGTAAATGAATGGTGAAACCTAGAAATAAACAAACATTAAAAAATGTTTAAAAAATTAAAAATTTGAAAAATTAAGAAAAAGTATGGAAAAACTAGAAAACAGTTTGACAGAAATTAAATTTAGACTATTTTTTTGTAATTTTACTTGATACAAGTTCCAAATGAATATATTATCTAATTATAAAAATGCTTTTGTTGTTGTTGTTCCAGTGCTCTTTTTTTCAGTTGTGTCTGACCCTAATAACCCTTTTTGGGATTTTCTTGACAAAGATACTAGAGTGATTTGTTGTTTCCCTCTTCATCTCATTTAACAGATGAGAAAACTGAGGCAAATAGGTCTAAGTTGTTGCTCAGGGTTACACAACTATCAAATATTTGTGGATCGATTTGAACTCGTCTTCCTGACTTTCAGACTTGGCTCTTTAGCAAATGTGCCACATAGCTTTCTTAATTATAAAATGACACCTAAATTTTTTAAAAAGTGGCAATTTCTTTTGATGAAAGGATTTAATGTGGACAATGGCATATTCAGAAGAATCCTATTGAAAAACAAAATATCAGTTAAACAAAATTAAGAAGATACTTCCGCCATTTGTATGTAATCATGAAGCAATAGAGAAAGATTCTAAGAAGATTAAATACACAAAGTTCCGTTGCATAAGCACAGATTTAAACCATCCATACCGTTGAACAGAGGTACATAGATGTAGTATCTCCCAAATTTGTCACCTGATACTTCTCTGACTATTATGAAAGATATAAACACTGGTACAAAATAAGATCATTGGTTACTTTAGTCATATGTTTTGGAAATGCAATTAGGAAAACACGGAAAGAATATTTATAGAAATAAAATATTTACTGAAAGAATTATCTTCTCCACTTCATATATGCAGAAATAGATGAGCAGAAATCCTATATATTAATATACAGATTATCTTTCAAGGAACTCAGAAGAAAAAATAATCAATCCCCAGTTCCTTCCCATTTATGTATTTAATAATATTGTATTTGTTTACAGCAATGAAAAAAAAAGAACATTGACACAGGTATAGTTTCCCGTTTGGGAAGTGTCTCTTCAGATTATAAAGTTTCACTAATGAATTAAAGCACATGTCCCAATTAACCCAGTTTTTCTTAAGAGATAGAGAAGTGTCACTCATTAATACTTCAGGACCCTCCTTATTTTGGTAATAAAATAATAAATAGTCTTTGACTATATTTATGGGATAATAAGGCATATGCTTTAGATACATTACAATAGAGTGAGTTGAATACAGTCCTAATATGGAAATTTGAGGTAGTGGATTCAACTATCTACAAAGTCTGAAACTAGAGTGATTGTGCCATGTAAATAAATATATTTCAAAGGCATGCGGTACATTAACTGGCATAGTAATTGAATATGTTCTCAGAAACACATGGGGAGCACAGTGTGTTAATATTAGTGCCTATTCATTCTGTGCTCCATCCATAAGTTTTTCTCAGAACAGGCTGTTTCTTCATTACCTTAAGCAATATATTTATACTTCATGAAATGAAATAGTCTCCCCCCCTTGGATCATTTGCTCCATTTGTGTCTTTGAAGAGAATGCTAATTGGATAGTGTCAGAATGTAGAGATTTAAAACTATTTAATCGGAATCAGTAATATTCTAAAATGTATTTCATCTTCAATAACCCATGTTTAAATAAAATTCAAGATATGAGGAGAGGAGATGAGCTTTCAGGGATTCTATTTCCAAGGATAATTACTTGTGACATAGGTTAAAAAAGAAGAAAACTCAGTTGAATTAGAAAAACTAGATGAAGAAAAATGAGAAAATAAAAAAGATAGGTAAATTATGATTACAATATAAATAATAAAAGAAGATATGAGAATATGAAGAGTAAATTATTCCCGAAAACTTTTTAAAGTTTTAGTAAGAACTCTTTTCTCACTACCAAGAATTCAAGAAAAGGGAAGAAAATCCTTTGGGACAGAGGAAGATATTTATGTGAAGTACTGTAAAATGTAGGTGGAAATTTAGGCAGGTTTATGCTAAATCAGTAGTTCACTCCCTTTCTGTAAAGAAGGAAAAGGGGTATATACTTTTCATTGTCAATGACTTTAAAAAAACCCTGAATAAAAGCACCAGCAATGATAATTTGTAAGTGCATAACATGTAGAATCACATAATTCTAACTGGAAGGATGATGGAGTTTATCTAGTCCGGGGCTGAAGAACCTGCAGCCTGCAGATCCATATGTGACTTGAAAGTCACAGTTTTCTCACTCCTGATCTGGTTCCACTCTTCCTCTACCATTCCCTCTTACTCAGGAAAAAATGGAGGCCACAAAGACTAAGCAATTCGTTATTACCATTTAAAGAATAAGGGATAGAATTCGAACTCGAACATAGTTAAGTGCATTTGATTGTTTGTTTTTTTTCTAATTTATTTATTTTATTTTTCAACATTCATTTACACAAGATTTTGAGTTCCAAATTTTCTCCCCATCTCTCCCCCTTCCCAATTCACTGTGCATTCTGATTGCCCCAACCTCCATTCTGCCTTTCCTTCTATCACACCCCCCCTTTCCTTTTTCTCTCTTTACTTGTAGGGCAAGAGAGATTTCCATATCCAATTGCCCATATTTCTTATTTCCCAGTTGCATGCAAAAACAATTCTCAACATGCATTCCTAAAACTTTGAATTCTAACTTCTCTCCCTTTCTCCCTCCCCACACATCCCCACTGTGAACACAAGCAATTCAATATGGGCTATATATGTGTAGTTGTGCAAAAGAGTTGCATAATAATCATGTTGTGAAAGACTAACTATATTTCCCTCCATTCTATCCTGTCCCCCATTTATTCTATTATGTCTTTTGACCTTGTCCCTCACCAAAAGTTTTTACTTCTAGTTGCTCCCTCCTCCCATGTGCCCTTCCTTCTATCATCCCCCCTTAGCCCCGCTTATCTCCTTCTTCCCTATTTTCCTGTAGTGTAAGATAGACTTTCATACCAAATTAAGTGTGCATTATTCCCTCCTTAATGCAAATGTGATGAAAATTGCTTCACCTTTTCCCTCTTTCTTCCCTCCTTTCCCCTCCATTGAAAAGTATTTTACTTGCCTCTTTTATGGGAGATAATTTGGCCCATTCTATTTCTCCCTTTCCCCTCCCAATATATTGCTCTCTCATCCCTTAATTTTATTTTTTTTAGATATTATTCCTTCATATTCAACTGACCCTGTGCCTTCTGACTATATGTATATAATCCCTCCAACTACCCAAATACTGGGAAAACTCACAAGAGTTACAAATTTTATCATTCCATATAGGAATGTCAACAGTTCAACTTTAGTAAGACCCTTATGATTTCTCTTTCCTGCTTACCTTTTCATGCTTCTCTTGATTCTTGTGTTTGAAAGTTAAATTATCTATTCAGCTCTGGTCTTTTCATCAAGAGTATTTGAAAATACTCTATTTCACTGAAGTACTGTTTTCCCTTGAAGTACTATACTTAGTTTTTTCTGGGTAGGTAATTCTTGGTTTTATTCCTAGGCCCTCTGACTTCAGGAATATCATAATCCAAGCCCTTCAATCTCTTAATGTGTATATATATATATATATATATATATATATATATATATATACATATATATATATATATATATATATATATATATACATAAAACATTTAAGTATTTAGTACTGTTTGATACTAATCAAGGAGATTAGAATGCTCAAGATAGATATGGATCCCACTGGTTTCAAGTTGAAATCCCTCAATATTCCTTTCCTATAAGTCCAGGAATTTTGTTCTAATGACTACCAAATAGTTTGTGCAGAAAGTGGGAAAACATGACTCTGATGTTGACTGACAAACTTTTACTTACCATCCTAAAGAATTTTAAGGTGAATAAAATGAAAGACAAGATGGGAAGAGATCTTTACTCTCAAAAATTAGGAAAGTCAGCAGTAGCAGACAAGCCACACAGAATCTAGAGATAGATAGATAGGTAGATAGAGAGATAGATGACAAATAGATGTTAGACATGTATAGCTATCTTAAATTTGCTATATCTATGTGAATACAGAAATAAATAGTATATCAATACATTTCTATCTATAAAACAGTTATTATCAGCATAGGAAACTATCAATTTATTTACATATTTAAATGTGCTAGATAGGTGTAGCTATAGAGATACATAGGAAGAGATATACCTCATAATGTTAAATGCCATTTGATTTTATGGTCATTAATCATGAAGATTATTCATTTTTTCTGATTTATGTTGTAAGAAAAAAATCTGCAAATTGAAGTGGAACAACAAAAGGATCTGAAAGTATGATACAAAGTGATATGTGATCTAAAGGAACCAACATTATTTTTATTGATATTTAAATGAAAGTTACATATACATATATACATACACATATATATTTCAAAATGTAGCTAGAAAAAATTTGATTCACACAGATAAGCAGCATACAGGTTAAATCTGTCTGACATCAAATCCAACTCACATTTAATGGAGAACCAAAATTTGCACCAATGTGTTAGAAGAATGGAATCTTCTACCCTTAATTCCTATTTTACTTCCCTTGCTTTGACACTATTTGGTCCTTAAAATAAAATTTTAAATATCACAACAAATATTCATTTTCTTTCAACAATTGAGACAATAATTTCTTATGAAGATCTCTTGGTGGCAATATAATGATAATCATAACAAGAATTGTCATAAAATATCCAAAAGCTATTCAATGAACCAGGCAAAAGTGAATTTTCTTTGCTATATTGAAATATCTTTTCACATTTACTTCAATCTTTTCTTATAATTAAAAATATGCCATTTTTAAGAAATGTACAAATAAAGTTAAAAAAATAAGATTGTGATCATTTGACACAATGATATACCATTTCAATCATTTGTTACCAGTTGTCAAGCCAATCTTCAACTGATGAGCATCTTTTTAACTACCAGATTTTTGTCAAAACAAACAAACAATAGTTTTTCACTGTAAATTCTTCCATGTGTAAAGGACCCTTTTGTCTTCCTTTTACTTCTTTTGGTAGTGCTTTTTATATTTAATTTTTTTTTATATAATTCAAAATTGTTTCTATAAAAATGGTTGTGGGAATTCACATGTTCATGAACAGTACCTCAATATGCCTTTTTTCCCACAGTTCCTCCAACATTTGTCATTAATCTCTATTGTCACCTGTACCAATCTAATGGGTGTGAAGTAGAATCTCAGAATTGCTTTAATTTACATTTCTCTAATTAATATCATTTTGGAACATTTTCTCATGAATGTATATAGGTTAGGAGTTTTTCCTTGAGAACTGATCATTTCTTTACCCTATTTGTGAATTGGGGAGCAGTTTTTATTCTTCTAAAACAGAATCAGTCCTTCATATACCAGGAAAATGAATTCTTTATCAGGAAAAAAGTTGCTATAAAGATGTTCCCCTGTTAAATTTTTGGATCCTTTTAAATCTTATGTTTATTATATTTGTTTTACAAGAGGTTTTTTTTTATTTATGCAATCAAAATTACACATTTTCTATTCTACTTCTCTGTATCTTTTGTCATGAACTTCCATCCAAGGATATAGAAAGCTTTTCCTTCATTTCTCTAATCAATTGATGATCTATTTTTAAAAAAAAATCTAGCTAACGCATATCCATTTAGAGCATGTCTTCATATAAGAAGAAAGATATTGATCTTAACCTATTTCTTCCATATTGCCAAATAACTTTTCTTTCACTTTTTATTAGAAGTTGTGTTCTTATTCTATCTTTCTTCTTTAATTTTCAATCTATAACTATGTTAAGCTTAACTGCCCAGATGACTGTTTAAGGAAATGTTGGCCACTTAGTTTCAGCTTGCCATAATTAGGTGTCAAGTGCCTATTATGAAACCTTCTCATTAGCTAGACTTGAAAAAATGAAATCTCAAAAGGGATGGCAAATACATACATCGTTCCTTATGTCATGACAATCACATTTAATTCTTCAATTTAAGAGGCACTACAGTGTAATATTTTCTCTATGAGATGGAATTCTATATTCTTTGCTCTTTGAGATAGAGTTTAGTCATTCTGTAGTTGTCATTTTATCCTTAATTTTCTCCTCAGGCAAAAATACGCATTTAAGAGGGTACATAAACTATATCATGAATCAATATCATTATTAATATAAATGAGGAGTAAGACATTTCTTTAGTATAGACAGGTAATATTTTTTAGTGTAAGAATCTACCATCATTGTGTCTTCTGAGGCAAAACGATTTATTTTTTTTAAATCTTGTCAGACATACTTACTTAATAGGAGTGAATGAAACTATCACTGTTTTTCACTTTTTAAGAATAAAGAAAATGATATTCCTAATAGATCACGAGAAAGAAATCCATACATTATTAGTTGTGTTTAAAGTACATGTAAGCAATATTACCTTAGAAAAAAAGTGCAAATGAGAAAAGAATAATAGCCCCAGTTCAACAACATAAACTTGTCTTATTTCTTCAAAGATTCTTTTTTTGCTTAACATCAGCCCACATATTTTTCTTATCATATAGATTATGAAAGCAAACAATGTCCTTGATAGCTAATAATCAAAACATTAATTTCACTGGATATTGTAGATTTCAGTTTTTTCCATGCTGAAAAAATAATGATTTTTAGTTTTCTAGAGCTCCTTTCATTCTTATCTTCAAAAAATTTACAAACTTTTCTAATTAAACAAGATATTATTAAAGTATATGTGCAAACATATTTAAATCCATAAAAGGGTTCATTGTTTTGATCCAATTATTAGATAGATTTTGCATTCTTTCTAATATTTCATGGTATAATTCTCTATATTACTACCAACTGGACTCTTCATAACCCATTATTCACAGAATTATTAGGAGAAAACATTTTATAATATTCTTCTTATATTTAATATCAAACAGGACTAAATTAAAGTAGGGAATAAAAATTAAAATCTTGGTTTTCTTGATGTATACATTGTCTTACTTTTTAATTTGAACTAGATTTGGGCTCGGCAGTTATGAGTTTAAATATTCTTCTACGTATATTTATTAGAATTATCACCCAAGTTAGTTTGTTCCATTTTTCATTTTATTTGTTTCTTGTAACTTTTGTGTTTGTGGACACATGCACACTTATGTAAAGTTATGATTTCATCAAAATAGGGATGTTGCAGTAATAAAACTACTTACACTGATGCAAAGTGGTCATTTATTATAACTTATGATATTGAAGTTATCTGAGAAACTGAGTGGTTAAGTGAATTGATCACGGTCACATAGCTAGTACTGAGCCAAGGCAAAATTTGAACCCCGGTTTTCCTGATTCCAAAGGCAATTTATGCTCATTTCAGTGTTAATTACTGGTACTTGTCTTACCTACCCTGAAAAAAAAATTGTCCTGAGAATTAAAGCAGACAAAGTTCTCATACACAACCATTAAGGTCATTTACAAACATGTATTGTTGTGATTATCATTATAATTCTCTCTCATCTGCTATTCATATTCCTGCACAAATTGAAAGAAGTGTGGATATGCTCCATCCTAAATAAAAAAAACTTTTATCTTTTGTAGCCAGATAACTCTTAAAGAACATGAAGTATTTACTATAAAACCAGTAAGATCATTTTTGGTAGGATTGCAAATTTTTCCTTCAGATTTTTGCTTTGTGGAACCAATACACTTTGGTTGTGGTTTGACAAGTGAAAATTTATTTTTTTTCTGGATATATAAATTTATTTATTAAACTTTTTTTTACATTCATTTTCACAAAATTTTGGGTTCCAAATTTTCTCTCCATTTGTCCCCTCCCCAACCCCAATACACTAAGCATTCTAAATTCCCCTATCACCAATCTGTCTTCTCTTCTATCATCCCTCCCTTCCCTTGTCCCCAACTTCTCTTTTGTCCTGTAGGACCAGATAATTTTCTATTCCCCATTACCTGTATTTCTTATTTCCTAGTAGCAACAACAATACTCAACAGTTGTTCCTAAAACTTTGAGTTCCAACTTCTCCCCATCCTTCCCTCCCCACCCATTCCCTTTGGGAAGGCAGGCAATTCAATATAGGCCATATCTGTGTAGTTTTGCAAATGACTTCCATAATAGTCATGTTGTGTAAGATTAACTATATTTCCCTCCATCCTATCCTGCCCCCCATTGTTTCTATTCTGTCTTTTGATCCTGTCCCTCCCTGAGTGTTGACTTCAAATTGCTCCCTCCTCCCATTGTCCTCCCTTCCATCATCCCATCCCACCCTGCTTATCTCCTTCTCCCCCACTTTCCTTGATTGTAAGACAGGTTTTCATACCAAAAAGAGTGTGCATTTTATTCCTTCCTTTAGTCGAATGTGATGAGAGTAAACTTCATGTTTTTTTCCTCAGCTCTCCTCTTTTTTCCCTCTAGTAAAAAGTCTACTGCTTGACTTTTCTGTGAGAGATAATTTTCCCCATTCCATTTCACCCTCTCTCCTCCCAATACATTTCTCTTATATATTTACCTTAATTTTTTTAAGATATGATCCCATCCTATTCAATTGACTTTATGCTCTCTTTCTCTCTGTGTGTGTGCATGTGTGTATGTGTGTGTGCGCACACATGTATGTGTGTGTGCATGTGTGTGTGTAATCCCACCAAATACCCAGATACTGAAAAATTTAAAGAGTTACAAATATTGTCTTTCCATGTAGGAATGTAAACAGTTCACTTTTGGTAAATCCCTTATGACTTCTCTTTGCTGTTCACTTTTTCATGCTTCTTCTCATTCTTGTGTTTGAAAATCAAATTTTCTTTTCAGCTCTGGTCTTGTCATCAAGAATGCTTAAAAGTCCTCTGTTTCGTTGAAAGACCATATTTTCCCCTGAAGTATTATACTCAGTTTTGCTGGGTAGGTGATTCTTGGTTTGAGTCCTAGTTCCTTTGACTTCTGGAATATCCTATTCCACACCCTTTGATCCCTTAATGTAGAAGCTGCTAGATCTTGTGGTGTCCTGATTGTATTTCCAAAATAGTGGAACTTTTTCTTTCTAGCTGCCTGCAATATTTTCTCCTTTACCGGGGAATTCTGGAATTTGGCCACAATGTTCCTAGGAGTTTCCCTTTTTGGATCTCTTTCAGGTGGTGATCGATGGATTCCTTCAATATTTATTTTGCCCCCTGGTTCTATAATATCAGGGCAGTTTTCCTTGATAATTTCATGAAAGATGATGTCTAGGCTCTTTTTTTGATCATTTTATCAGGTAGTCCCATAATTTTTGAATTGTCTCTCCTGACTCTATTCTCCAGGTCAGTTGTTTTTTCAATGAGATAGTTCACATTCTCTTTCATTTTTTCATTCCTTTGGTTTTGTTTTGTGATTTCTTGGTTTCTCAGAAAATCATTAGCCTCCATCTATTCCATTCTAATTTTGAGAGACTATTTTCTTCAGTGAGCTTTTGAACCTCTTTTTCCATTTGGCCAATTCTGCTTTTGAAAGCATTCTTCTCATCATTGGCTTTTTGAACCTCTTTTACCAATTGAGTGAGCCTATTTTTCAAGGTGTTATTTTCTTCAGCATTTTTTTGGGTCTCCTTTAGCAAGCTATTGACCCATTTTTCATGCTTTTCTTGCATCTCTCTCATTTCTCTTCCCAGTTTTTCCTCCACCTGTCTAACTTGATTTTCAAAATCTTTTTTGAGCTTTTCCATTGCCTGAGCCCATTGTCTATCTGTTTCTGATGTTTGGAATACAGAGGCCCCGACTTCTCTGTCTTTCTCTGATGGTAAGCATTGTTCTTCCTCATCAGAAGGAAAAGGAGGAAACATCTGTTAACCAAGAAAGTAACCTTCTATAGTCTTATTTTATTTCCCTTTTCTGGGAATTTTCCCAGCCAGTTACTTGACTTCTGAGATTCCTCTCCATCCTCACTCACTAGTGCTTGGGGTCTGAGATTCAAATGCTGCTCCCCAGACTCATGGCTTTCAGCAGCGGGTAGGGCTGCTATTCAGTGTGAGCTTAAGTTCTGGTGCTGGGGTGGGGACTGGGCCACCTCCCAGGCTCAGTTCCCTCAGGGGTTTTATGTGGAGATCTTCAGTAATGGATCTGAGGTCCTGCCTGCTCAGGGAGCTCCTGTCCACTGCCTCCCCTGCTACTTCCTCCTGAGGGTGCCCGAGCCATCGCGACACCCCGTTCCCCTCTTGGCCAGTTCAGAAGGCTATCTCACTGACCTGTAGTGCCTGTGCGTGGAGCGACTCTTGTGGCCACCTGAGGTTCTGTACCTGAAGCCTGCTCGATCCACTCCTCTGGGGCAGTGCAGCCAGGGAAGGGGCTCCGCTCTGCGTCTGGTGCCTGACAGACCTTTGGTGTTGGTTTCTCAGGGCTCTCGGGAACAGAAATCTTCTCCCCTCTGTTGCTGCGCAGCTTCCACTGCTCCAGAACCCACAGGGATCTCTCTTCATAGGCAACTCATGGGCTGTGGGTTCGGAGCTCACATATGTGAGGCTCTCTACTCTACCATCTTGGCTCCTCCCAGACAAGGGTAAATTTAAAGTTGAATTTCATAAGTTAAATATCTGGCACCCAAGAAGAGTGTGCTCTTTGGCTCAAAGCATTCTTTTTATTATAACTTTATATCCATGGCAACATTTTCCAATGCTTTGGGGTGTGGCAAATTTGTCAGAGAACACAGAATATTTGTAAGGATGTGGGTAGTGTCGAAAAGGACAAGATGATCTCATATACAATTAAAGAAAGGACAGAATTTTCCCAAGAAATATTTTATTTGTACTAATTTCCTCCACATTGAAAATAATGGCTGTTCAAGGAAGAGCAATTTCCCGGAAAGTACACCATTATGACTTTAAAAGAAATAATCAGCAAACATTTAACCCGACCTTTTAGAATTTTAAATCATGTTTTCAAAATTAAAATCAATATAAATAGGGCAAATATTATTTAAAATGTGATGTAGACTAGACATCAATATAGAATTATGGAACAGTAGCAGGCAAGAAATTGCTAATTTGTATGAAAGAAAATGCTCAGTTTAACTGTCAAGAAAACTGAGTCTCAGAGAGGTGAAATGTTTCCCTACCACCATAGAAAATGTACTTGCTATCTAAGAAAAAAAACAGGGATTAATATAGCTACACTAATTCCATAGTGAGATTTCTTTCCTCTCTACCAGTACTTAACAAAGTGTGGATATATGAGAATCTTTTAGGACATTCACAGGGTAAAAGTCATTTTCATAATATTGCTAAGTTATTTTAACTTCAATAAAGCATATATTGATAAATATAATACACATAAAAATTGGCATTTTTAATGTTGGAGGGGTCTTCAGTAATTTCTAAGAATATAAAGGCATCCTCTTGTGATATCTTTATCTCTCTATTTATCTGTCTGGCTCTTTCTCTATCTTATATTCATTAATAGGACCATGAGAACTGCCTGTGTCACATGGAAACCTGAGTCACATAGATCATGTGGTGGGAAGAGTTTGCTGAATGGGTGGAACAGGAAGTATGGAACAGGAAGAGGCAGAGTTAAAGCAGAGCTGAGAGGAAATTAGTGAAAAAGCAATCAGAACTGAAGAATGCAGTCAAGTCCAGAGTTTGCTGTGAGTGTGAGAAGGGCATTTTGTTTAAGGGAAGCCTGTTTGTAATTTGTTTAAGGGAAGTCTGCTTGTGATTTGTGTAAGGAAGCTGGATTGTGGGAAGCCTAGCAGGGGAAAGGCTTGGGGAAGGTATTGTCCTCTGAATTGTTATTGTGTATAGATATTTGTTACTATGATGAATTTGGCTTTCTGGTGTGTGGATAAATGCTTTGGTTCTGTTCAAATTGATTATGTTTTGATTGGTGTATAGCTAGTTTCTTTGCCTAAAAGGAAAAAAAAATCCTCCAGTTGACTAAGATGATGTAGGTAGACTTCTGTAGGAAACTCAAAAGGCAACCTTCTCCCTGGAAAGAAAAAATAGGATAGAGAATAATTTAGCAGCTAAAACTCAGATTTGCATTTGTATTTGGGAATTATTTGACATTTGTTCATTGCAAGTATTGCCATAGTTCCCTAGATTGGTCTTAGGCAGGAATAGTTCATACAAATTAAAACAAGGTACTTTATTAAATATATTTTATAATTATTCTCTTTAAAAGTGAAGGCTGATTTCTTAGTGTTTTTTTAAACTGTAATTTTAATTAATACAATAACCAATATTTTAATTTATTTTTATAAATGCTATAATAATATAGCAGTTGATATTCTCAATTATTTTACCAATTAATATAAATTATAGAATATTATTTTTTAGAGATGTTATTACTAAGACATCTAGTAAAAAGTCACTTAAAACCATGATAATATTGCATTCTTTATAAATCTTTTTGTATTTATATACTTGGAAAATGCAGAATTCATTTTTTTCTTATAAGGAAAATAAAACTCTTTAAAAGTAAGAATTCTTAATTTCTAACCTCCATTGGTGTATCCAAAGGGATTCCAGTGGTTATTTTATGTATGAGTGGTTCCTTTTAACATTTGTCATGTACATGACATGTATGGCAAATTACAATTGAAAATATTTTATAATAATGTGAAAGATCACAGTATTGATGATGAAAATGACAATAATGGTGGAAATGGTGATGAAATGTAACATATTGTAACATCAAGCAAAAGTAGAATTTTTTGCTGCTGTTTTTTTTGATTGAGGTTTAGCCAATTAAGTGCCTTTGAGACTGAGTCTTGTGTTTGATTGAATCAATCAAGAATCTTTGATTGGAAACTAGATAGGTATCTAGATAGATAGATATGTGTTTGTATGATACATGTGTATGTGTATATATGTATGTAGTATTGTTTGGAGAGAGAGGACAGGAGTAAGAAGCAGAGGTGACAGAGAAGCAATTGTGAGAGCATAGGGCAGTTTCTTTGTGGGGAAGCTTAACAGAAATTGTGTTTGGATGTTGGTGCTCTCTCTCTGTTGATCTGTGTTGATTCCTAAGACATAAACCCAATCTGTTGATCTCTGTGGATTTCTCAGGCAGAAACCTTGCCTTTTGGTCTTTATGAGTCAATTGAAATGATGGTGCTGGAAAATTGTATAAATATTGCTATAACCCTGTGAAGCTTTGTTTTCCTAGAAATAGAAGTTGTGGGTAGGAGCCCCTGGAGCCTGTCATTAGAGAAAAGAAGGAAGAGTTTGGAGTGGAAAAGTTCCCATGAACTGAGACAAGGAGCAGAAGCAGATAGCTGCTTGTGTGTGAACCCAGGCAAAAGCTGAAAACGGTCAGCCCAAAGAGGACCCATGAAGTTTTGAAGTCCACATCCAGTCAAGATGAGATAGGACTTCATTTGGATACTGTGCATTGACTAAGAGATTGTTCTTACGGTAACCTAGAGGTGGATGGAGTGGTGTTTTCTGCTATCCTGTAAGGATACATCATACTAGGGAAGAGCCTAGCCTGGGACTCCCTGACTTTGGGGATGCAATGATATATACTATGCAACCTATGACATTCTGAATGTTATGAAATACATATATGTATTAGATGATATGTTTTACTTAAGGATGTTGCTATGAATGTTATACTTTAGTTCATTGGACAATGTTTAATATAGTGCTGAATAAATAGGGAGGTCATTATACTAAGTGATTATATCCTTAAAATCATTTACAGCAGCAGTCTTCAGGTGGCTTTCAAGTAGTAGAAACATTCTAACCTAAACTTTTTGTTGAAATAAGACTAACCTTTTTTTTTTCCTACAGCACTTAACTGTTAATTGCAGCACCTGTAAAACTAATTGGAATGTTTTTTTTTCCATATCTGAAAGATTTCCATATCTGAAATGTAATGCTGATTTTATGATCTATCATTTTCCTAGAACTAAAGAAAATATGTCTTCATGTTATCGAAAGCAAGAGAAAACTTGAGAAGTCTCCTATCCCTGTTCTGTTTGTTCATATTTTGCTTCCTGGCCCTATAATTATAATTTCATTTGAGTACAATGGGCAACAGCACAATGCTTAAACTAACCTGCAACATGAATTCTAGAAATTTTTAATCATGTCTTATTTTGATCAGAAATAAATCACATGTATTGTACTGAGAATTACAGACAATGATTTGTTAACTCATGCTTATGGATTGCATTGAATTACGATGAGAAAATTATGCTTTTAATGAGTTCATAAATACAGAGGTTTTATTTAGTAAAGGGCTTAACACAATCCTCTCTCTCACATGCACAAACACATACATATGTGTTTGTACATTTAATACATACATGTTATATATATATATATATGTCCATATACACATATACAAATATGTTTGTGTACTTTTTGCTACTACTGTCATTCTTTCTGCCATCATAATAACTCTAGTTTTTTGAATTAAAGGTATCTTTTACCAACGTTCATTCTTATTATCCTATTCCCTTACCTCAAGTCAGGTAGGCATCTCTTGTAACATGAAATAAAAAAGAAAGATTTTAAAACAACAGTTTAGCAAAATACAGCACATTGCTTGATTCCCACTCATTAGTACATATTGCCTATACATAGTGAGTGTTCCACTTTTGCAAAAGAAGGTAAAAGGAACATTTTTCTCAAATGTTTCCCAGTGCCAAGCTTGATCATGATAATTATATATCTTTCAGTTTAATTTCACTGTTTTTATAATTCTCAGTTACATTATTGAAAATGTTGTTGTCCTGCTTACATTGTTTGATTCATTCATATGTTAAATTCTTATATATCACTTAATAAAATCTTATCCAACTAGTGGCCAGTTGTAATGCTCACAGCAAGTTCATGTTGCATATATGTACAAGGAGTTGGATCAACATCGTTCTGATTGGTATTAGACCATTAAAGAAGGGAATTTGGTAGGAAGGCCCACAACTTCTGTTAATGAGGCACTAGTTCTCAAGGGTTGGGATGTCCTCTGGCTCTAAAAAAAGGTATAAATACTCTGAGGATGAGATTTTACTTTAGGGTTTAGTTATTGTAAGACACTTGGTGTGCCTGACAGGACTATGGGAAGGGACCAAGGAGCCTGTCCCTTCCCACACACCACCCTTGATTTATGATATTTGTATTGCTTATTATGTCAAACAGTTTGAAGCATTCTCTGCTGATCTCCTGAACCAAGTAAAGGATATATGTGCTTAATTAAAGTGATTGTTAACCCTCAAAAGTTGCCTTTCCTTTTAGAAAAGCAGATCAAAGAACCTGTGATAGCAGGACCTCCTGTATATGTTGTAGTGCTTACTGTTACACCAATATATCCATAAACGATTGAAAGCACACAGCAGTGAACATCAATGATGTTCCAATCTGTTGCTCTATTGTGTTTTTGAACACAAAGAGGGACTAGGAAGATAGTTTGATAAAACTGTAGATTGACAGGTCTATTTCATTGCTATGATTGCTTAATCAACAATTCCACCTAACGAAAAGGAAATGCATACAAATCTACACATCACTTTTTTATGCTCTCAAAATTAATTGTCATCAGGGAAATGCATTCTATAAGTCACTATTGTTTTAATGTTAAAAAGGTTTAATCATGTTGGAGAAATTAAAACCTTTCTTCTGTTACAGAGCCCTATATTCTATCATTGCAAATGCTATATGGCACAATAGGTAGAATAAGACTCATGTTCAAATTCTACCTTGAAAACTTGAGAACTTATCCTTTGCTTCCTTGTTTCCAAAATGAAAATAATAATAATAGAAGCACTTTAATATTTTGAGGGTCAATTCAATGTAAATCCCTTCATGTATTTTAATAATTTTATTAAATAATAAAGGTGATTGTTTTAATATACACTATGTAAGTGTAAGATCTTAGGGATCCTCACATGAGTGTAGAATTATAGAAACCAAGATTTCACAGTAATTCAACCAACTTCATGAATGTTTAAGTTCATGTTAGTTATAATACCATTTGCTATATGAGTTGAAAATGAAAATGTTAATACAAGGAGAAAATAATTCTCTAATGGGAAATAGAACTAACTTGGGACTTCAAGTATGGTTTTTAGGCTAATTATCATATACTCTTGATATACGTAGCAATTATATTTCAAGTTTCTTTTTTTAAAGTAATTTTGAAAGAAACCAGTCCAAGAAAAAAAAAAAAAACAAGTTCAGTAGTCAGGTTATCTTGTACTCCCCACACACTTGGAGTACATAGCAAATGACATTTTAAAAGTATTATAATTTCTTCTTTTAAACTGTTCAGAAGTTGTATATAGTATCATATGTTAAGAAATACTGCAATAAACTTGTGCATTACAGTGTTTGTAACCCATTGGGGAAAACATGAAAGTACTTTATCCTTAGTAATTTGAAAGTGACGATATTCTTTAAATTGTCTGTGCCATGCAATGTTTAAAGATGAATATTAATCCTTAAATCAGTTGCTGAGATGTTTGAGTTAAAAATGAACTTATGTTCCTAAGAGTTTCTCTTTTTGGATCTCTTTCAGGTGGTGATCGATGGATTCCTTCAATACTTATTTTGTCCTCTGGTTCTAGAATATCAGGGCAGCTTTCCTTGATAATTTCATGAAGATGATGTCTAAGCTCTTTTTTTGATCATGGCTTTCAGGTAGTCCCATAATTTTTAAATTGTCTCTCCTGGATCTATTTTCCAGGTCAGTTGTTTTTCCAATGAGATATTTAATATTCTCTTCCATTTTTTCATTCTTTTGGTTTTGTTTTGTGATTTCTTGGTTTCTCAGAAAGTCATTAGCCTCCATCTGTTCCATTCTAATTTTGAGAGAACTATTTTCTTCAGTGAGCTTTTGAACCTCTTTTTCCATTTGGCTAAATCTGCTTTTTTAAAGCATTCTTCTCCTCATTGGCTTTTTGAACCTCTTTTGCCAATTGAGTGAGCCTATTTTTCAAGGTGTTATTTTTTTGGGTCTCCTTTAGCAAGGTATTGACCGATTTTTCTAGCTTTTCTTGCATCTCTCTCATTTCTCTTCCCAGTTTTTCCTCCACCTGTCTAACTTGATTTAAACAATTCCAGTATTGTGGAAGTACAGTCAGGATAACACAAGATCTAGCAGCTTCTACATTAAGGGATCAAAGGGTGTGGAATAGGATATTCCAGAAGTCAAAGGAACTAGGACTCAAACCAAGAATCACCTACCCAGCAAAACTGAGTATAATACTTCAGGGGAAAATATGGTCTTTCAATGAAATAGAGGACTTTCAAGCATTCTTGATGGAAAGATCAGAGCTGAAAAGAAAATTTGACTTTCAAACACAAGAATGAGAAGAAGCATGGAAAAGTAAACAGCAAAGAGAAGTCATAAGGGACTTACCAAAGGTGAACTGTTTACATTCATACATGGAAAGACAATATTTGTAACTCTTAAAACTTTTCAGGATCTGAATAGTTGGTGGGACCACACACAGACATACACACACACAGATGCACACACACATGTACATGCGTGCGTGCACACACATACACACATGCATGCACATACAGAGACAGAGAGCGCAGAGTGAATTGAATAGGATGGGACCATATCTTAAAAGAAATTAAGGTAAATGGTGAGAGAGAAATGTAGTGGGAGGAGAGAGGGTGAAATAGAATGGGGTAAATTATCTCCCATTCAAGGGGCAAGCAGGAGACTTTTTAGTGGAGGGAAAAAGAGGAGAGCTGAGAAAAAAACATGAAGTTTACTCTCATAACATTCGACTAAAGGAAGGAATAAAATGCACACTCATTTTGTTATGAAAACCTATCTTACAGTACAGGAAAGTGGGGGAGAAGGAGATAAGCAGGGAGGGAGGGATGATGGAAGGGAGGGCAATGGGAGAAGGGAGCAATTTGAAGTCAACACTCAGGGAAGGATAGGATCAAAAGACAGAATAGAAAAAATGGGCGGCAGGATAGGATGGAGGGAAATACAGTTAGTCTTAAACAACACAACTGTTATCGAAGTCATTTGCAAAACTACACAGATAGGGCCTATATTGAATTACCTGCCTTCCCAAAGGGAACAGGTGGGGAGGGAGGGATGGAGAGAATTTGGAACTCAAAGTTTTAGGAACAACTGTTTAGTATTGTTGTTGCTACTAGGAAATAAGAAATACAGTTAATGGGGAATAGGAAGTCATCAGGCCCTACAAGACAAAAGAGAAGATGGGGACAAGAGATGGGAGGGATGATAGAAGAGAGGGCTGATTGGTGATAGGGGAAATTAGAATGCTTGGTGTATGGGGGTGGTGGGAGGGGATCAATGGGGAGAAAATTTGGAACCCAAAATTTTGTGAAAATGAATGTAAAAAAGTTAAATAAATAAATTTATATTTAAAAAAGTGAACTTATGCCCCTATTGGCCAGTTTTCATTGCCCTTTAGCTTCACAAGTAACTTTTAAAAACTTCCCTATATGACTACAAAGGAAAGCTTTGAAGAAACTCCATAGAACACAAATAGGAACCAGACTTTAAGCAGTTATTAAGAGCTTTTGTTTATCACTCCCACAATAATAACAGTAATAAATAGAGCAATCTTTTAGAAATTTTCTCTTCTAAACTAAACTCTCTTTTCTTTCTGAGCACTCTTCATCAAGAAAATTACTCATACGGTTTGTAATTAAATCAAAACTTGTAATATTTCCTGAAATGCATATTGAGTTTAAAGAATCTTCCAACATAACTATTGTCAGAAGTGTTAATCTATTACTTACTCCTAATAGCTTTCATTAAGTAAAACCTCATCTCCTGGGAAAGCCAGGAGAAATGATATCTCTAACATTGAAATTTATTTTCTAATATGTTAGAGAAGAATTTAACTGCTTCATCCATAAATTCCTATTTTCACATCACCCAATCCAGTTTAGATTGCTACAATGTTTTACTAACATTAACTGTTTTTTACACCCAATAGCCAGAGGTATGTCCCATTTTACACAAGAGTAAAAGGAAAGGGTAAATGATTTTACCCAGGATATCCTATTAGTCCGCTTGAAGTGAATTCAGAAGTTTTTGATATGCAGGGTCGTATTTAAAGTACTAGGCTTATATTCATAAAATTGATAGTCACAGAAATTATGTCAAGGGTCGCAGAGCCTCATATTGTCATTCCTGAGGTGTTATCATGAGGAACCATTCATCATTTCTCAGTCCCTTTCTATTGTTCCTCCCCACAGTAATCATAGGGATTAACACAAGTGAGAGGAAAGATAGAAATGGAAAAGATAGGTATCTTAGTATTTGAGGCAGTTAGTCTAATGTCTCACAGAGTGCTTGAACAACATTGGACTTACCTCTTCAATGGCAATAATTCGTGGAGATCCCAAGTTCATTTCCCTTGCCATAACCTTGCTCATTTTACCACATGCTATTCAAATGATGCTTTAGGCTACCAATAATTCATTTTCCTCTATTTCTAAAATTCTATATTTTCTAAAATCATGAATGCAACCTGACCTGGGCTATGAATAGTAACTAGATCATTGGAAACTGTTGTGCTACATTGAACATATGATATGTTCAAGGATGTCTTTCATCAATTTTACATGATAAAGGAAATATAGCATTTTCCATTTGGACAGACAAAAAGTATGTATTTCTTCACAATGGGGTCAGATGGCTCAGTGATGATTGACTTTTTGGAATTTGTATAAGACGTGACTTAGGGCAGTAATGCATAAGACACTTGGCATATCCTGTGTAACTAGGTAGGCTTTTGGAGAGTACTAGACTTAGAGTTAGGAAGTCTTGCGTTCAAGTGGAGTTTCAGACACTAAATATCTATGTAACCATGGAAAAGTCACTGAATGACAGTAACCTTCAGTGTGTTTTTTTTTAATTTATGAGATAAGAATAATTATAGCACATAACCTTTCAAGACTGTTGTGATAGTAAAATACAATAATATTTACAAAACGTATTACAAATATTAATGTGCAAATAAATACTATTACCATTAGTTTTATTGATTATGTTTTTATATAGAAGGTATTCCATAATGTATATGAATTGTATGATTCATAGCAGACATTTTATATTCAAACTCTGCAACTGTGGAGCCTGAGGTTGGTGGATCTCTTGAGCCCTGGAGTTCTGATCTGGACTAGGGCTAAAGCGGATCATGTGTATGCACTAAGTCCAACACCAATTTGGTGAACCCTCATAGGAGGTCCACCAGGCAATGTAAAGAGACATGAAATTGCCTAAGTAAGAAGGTCAAACAATCTGTATTGATGAATGGGACAGTCATATAGTCATATAGTCTGCACTTCCAGCCTGACTAAGGTAGAGTGAGCTAGTTTCAAATACATAGGCAGGCAAGCCTAGCTAAAGGAACAAGGCAATCAGAGAGAAAAAAAAGAAAAAAATGAGTCCATACATGCCAAGTAAGTCAAAACTCTACATCTACCACTTTGACCATCCTTAAATCAACAGAATCATATTCAACCAGAATCAATCAGAATCAACCTCACCTTGAGGTCCTTGGAAATAACAATGCATTTATAAATAGTAAGAGATTAAGGAATGGTTTATTCACTCATTCATATATTTGTGTATATACATAAATATGCACATTCTTGCTATCACTTTTAAATTGGAAATGAAACTAAGATTCAGATATGTAAGTGACAGAATAATGCCTGGAGAACCTGAGATTTGCTTAGTATAGGAAATTCTTAGGTGATTAAACTCTTTCAACTGGTATAGGCCAATATTTTCTCTGGAATCAGTGTTGTAGAGAATTGTCTAGTGTCCTGAATGTTGAGGCACGTTGTGTGGGGTTACAAAGCAAGTATTTATCACAGGTAGGATTTAAGCTTAGATTATATCAACGTTTAGGCTGGATCTCTATCTATACAACATGATGCCTTTTTTAGGTAAAAGACAAAAATGAAAAAAAAATAAATGAGTTTAAAATCATTGGTTTTAGCACTGATCAAAATTGCTAGCTCTTTCTTTACATATAACAAAATACTTGTTCTACTAACCTGAACAATTTATAAGAGTGTAATTCACAAGAGAACATTGAATAAACCCACATGCTTTTGCTTCAAAATGAATTCATAGGAAAGGGGGCAGGATGATCTAATTGGATATTTGAGTGCTTACAAAGGCAAAATAAAAACCCACAGAAAATATTGTGATCCTAGAAGCATTGGTACTATAATGGTTGCAAACTTTCTTTATTTCCTTTGTCACCTGCCGAAAAATATTTACTGTGAGTATGGACAGGAAGTCTTTCTATTATGGATGGATTCTTTAAGATGTTTTCCTGGAATTTGGATAAAGAAGGAACTAGTGAATTTCCTTATTCAGGACCGAGATGACAAGGAATATTCTTGATGGTATCTGTGTGAAGACAATAAAACTATACCAAATGAAACATAGAGTCCTTTTTGAGATTTTTTTTACACATTTCCAAACAAAAAAAAGTATTTAAATTTGTTTATTGTTTTCTGTTTAGAAAGAAAAAAATAGTTTTTTTGAGCAGAGGACAGGAACCTGTTTGACCTGACATGTTAACAGTCTGGTATCCTTAGGTAGTGGCTGCTTCAATCTCTTTCTGAAGTCAAGTATAGCCTTGAAGGGAACTGGGGGATGGATGGCAACTTCCTTGGCAGTTTTCTGCCTTTGGCAGCTTTATTGTAGTTTAACTTCTATGTCAAAAGGAGAGAATCTAGAAAACCATTACATACTGTATATTTTTTTTCTGCTCAGAAAGCAAATTGACATTGATTTATTTGGAGGAAATATTTTTATTTCAATCCTGAGCAGGGGTTGGTCTTTTTCCAGCACAGCATTCTCTCTTTAGTTTTAAGCTGCAATGATCCTTTTTCTAAGAATCCGTAATTATAATTCCTTTGGATTTCTAAAATATGCATAAATAATTCCACCATTATTTTGGAAAGATTCAGAAGTCTATTTACAGGTACATCAATCATGATATTGAATAATAATAGGCTTATAACATTCCCTTGTGGAGTGCCATTTTCTAACATAAATTCATTAAAAATACTAGCTTCCCTCTCACTTTACAACCCAGATGTCAAACTGTTTGGTGATCACTTAAGGGAATTAAATAAGCATAAAGTGCCACAGGCTGAGAAAGGTGCATAAACATGATGGGATAAAGAGAAGGGGCTAAAACCATTTCCATATTGCAGAATTTGTCAATTCTTCAGAGCATACATTCTATTTAATTTGTTAGAAGTCAGTCTTCAATAATACTGAATGATGAAAAAGAGTATATGGAATATTATTTTGGGATAAGCTACCCCTCCCTTTTTTGCATCAAAGAGTCCACAGTAACAATAATATGGGATTAACTAAACCATTTGTTTTCTGTTTTGTAGCTGTACTTTCTGTTTTAATAGCCCATATGAAAATTCCAACTTTAATTCAATTTAAGGAGTTCTGCCATCATAAAAGGGACATTTTATCTATTAAAGATAATTTTATTATCCTATGAGCTCTTTAAGTAAAATGAAATATGAGTCTTTTTCAAATTGAGGGGAAATGACAATATTTTATTTCCCTCTCCTGCAAAAAAAAGAAAAAATATATACTGTGGTATTATGGATTGCACACTGAATCTGTTGCTAGAATTCATAATTTTCAATTCTAACTTGCTAATTACTATGTGTTTCAACATAGTTAAACCACACTATCTACCTGCATCTCAGTTTTCTAATGTGTGAAATGATTTGGACTAGAGAATCTCTACATTTCCTTTTACATTTCAATCATATGAGTTATTCCTTCCCTTATCTCTTTACTTTTTTTCTGTCTCTGTCTGTCAATGTTCTTCTCTCTCTTTCTCTCCTTTTTCTCTCACTCTTACTCTCCTGTGTTGTCCCTCTGTTTCTCCTCTTTTCTGTCTCTCCTCTCTCCTCTTTCATTATTTTCCCCTTCTCTTATTCTCTCTTTCTTCTCTCTATCATTGTCTTTTTCTCTCCTCCTCATCTCTTCTTTGTTTTTTCTCCCTCTTTTTCCCTCCTCCCTCTCTCTCTGATAAACAATCCAATAAAAAAAGATGCTGCCTATTCAAATGAAGTTTAGAAAACCACAAATATTTATTGGGAACCCCCATGGTAAATGCTGTTGATGACATATTAAAATATAAGAAATTATTTCTAAACTTCAAGGAACCTCTATTAAATCATCTCATTTAGGAAATGAGATACAATCAAAGTGAAATGTTAAAAAAAAAGGTACAAGATGTTTTATAGTAAAAATACATCAGAAAGAGTACTTGATCAGGAGCTTGGATTCCAGTCCTTATTTAGCAATATTAGTCAAGTTTTGTTTATTTGTTATTCTCTACAGGGTAGAAACATCATCAAAATAGGTTTAAGATTAAAATTTCATATTTCCTCTTTAGCTCCTTTCTTGCCTGTAGGTATTTTTAAGCTCTGGGGAGATATGAAAGCAGAAATAACTAGGAACAAAGGAAAGAGGACAATGGGAATAAAATTATTACAAAGAAAAAACAGGAACTGAAGATGGATTCACCTTAAGACACACATAGAAAGAGCTGTGGGGCTCATAGAAAGTTAAACATAAGGATGAGTGGTAGATACCACAAGTGAGGGTTCTATCTATCTGGAGAGAAGACTATTGTAGAGTGTATGGTTTAAAGAAAGATGGAAAGAAAATCTTTAGCTTTATTTTCCCAATCGTTCTTCAAGGAAAAACTTTCATTCCTACCAGGAAAGGAAGCAGAAGATCCGAGCCAGAGGCTACTACTCTTCTCTTCCCAGAGAAAAGGGTAGCAGTCTAGAAAAACAACTGTCTGTTCTTTTAAATATTGTTTCTCTGTGAAATTTGATCAGGTTTGATATTGCTTTCCATTTTTTTTGTCACTTTGAGGGGAAAGTGCTCTATCCCCAAAGTTTGCTCCCTTTACCACCTAATACGAGTTTTACAATGAACGCACATTGCAAACCCCAAAGAAGTCTATTTATCCAACAGTAGCAAATCAGACATCAGAGAAAGTATATATAGGAGAACATATACAAGACAGTACAGAGTATAAGAACTCCCCATTTGGGAAGGTGAGAACTCAGCCTAACAAAAGAGAGAAGGTCCTAGATCTAACTTAAAAATAAACAACCCCTGCATCTCTATTTTAGCAAGCTGGGAATAGGAACATGAGGGAGACTACTGCGCTCCTCTCATATCTTCCCTGAATCTTTTTCTTCAGCATCTTGAAGTGGGATAAGTCTTTTCCATCTT
Organism: Bettongia penicillata ogilbyi; assembly: GCA_023548195.1. Taxonomy (NCBI): domain Eukaryota; kingdom Metazoa; phylum Chordata; class Mammalia; order Diprotodontia; family Potoroidae; genus Bettongia; species Bettongia penicillata. The sequence goes on from JAJHZJ010000975.1 coordinate 1,296,030, forward strand.
ATCTCTCAAAGATGGAAGCTGACTTGACACTTTGTTCAAAGAAGAGCCCTGAAACTAGATTCCTCACTGAAGAGTCCCCAAAGGGGAACTGGCTGAGAACTGAAGTTCTTTCAAGTCTTGAAAACTCTCAACTGTCCTTCATTCCATAAAGAAGAAAAAAAATATATCCAAATGGGATTTTCTTGTGATGTGCTGGAAACTGCCTATGCAGACTCATAAGGACCAAGTGTTAAATTTTGTATGTGAGTATAAATGCCTTAGAAATTCTCAAACACTGCCAATCAGGATGTGTTGTTTCACTTTGCTGATTGTGTGGATTTAAGAAAATAAAGGAAATTGTTAATGCTGTTAAGGTTAACAATAGCCTTAAAATGTGTTCTATATACTACTCATAGGTAGAACTACTTGTCAAACAGAGCTACTTTTTAAACATTTTTCCTGCATCTAACTATTAGTAAGCAAGGAAATTTATCCAAATGTTAGCTCTCCAAAGTCTTTACTAATGTTGCTTGACACATGCTCTATTGTCTTAGAGATTTGACTAGAACTCTGAGACATTTATTTAGTTATCTGGGATTATTATACTAGTATGCTTTAGAGGTAATAGGTCTTTCTGACTTCATTTCTGCCTCTAGCTCTTTAGGTATTATGTTATCAAGGCAAAAACGAAATAGCTTTAACCTCAAAAAGCTTACATTATATCTGCAGAAAACAATGAATTTTTCTTATAATTTATACAAAATAGATAGAACATAATTAAGATGAGAGAGAGGCCTTAATAATTGAAGGTGGGCTTGGAGATCAGGAGAATTATTATATAGGTGAGAACCTGAGCTTTGAAGGACAGTAGATACTCTAAAAGGCAGAAATTAGCAAGGAGTCTCAAGGCTGAAGTTCACATTTGTCCATGACGTAACACATTCTTGTTCTTTCGTGGACCTGCTTTTGTGCCTATTACACAGGCCACTGCCACTGACACCTGTGTCTCTGCCTGCTCCCTATTCTACGAGGTTAAACTCGTACTCCTTGTGCTGGAGTGTAATAATTGCCACTAGTAGAAACACAAGAAATGGCACTATATTAAAATAGATGTTAGCACTATTGCACTCACACTATTAGGTCCTAGAGACTAGACAAATAGAGTGGAAGGGACAAATGTGAAAGATGTTATGGAGTCATAAAGATAATACTTGACAATTAGATATGTAACATGAGGGAAAGTGAGAAGCAAAGGGGAAGGAGATTTCTTCAGGTTATCATCTTCTCTGTCATTTCTAATACCTCCGATTGTTCAACTGCCTTTCCTTAACAAATAATGAAATAATTACATATCTATAAAGTCGGTGTGTCTCCACATAGCCTGTGAATTTATCAACAGCAACAGCAATGGTTGTGCTTTTTTTTTTTTCAGAAGAGCACTGCAAATAATATTTCATACATTTGTTGAGCTTTTATATTAACTTCATTATTACTAAGAATGTAAAAGTTAAAGTCTTAGTAACCTTATTAGCATCACACAGATTTTGCAATATTCCTTGAGGTTTTGAGGACCACATTACTATCTTTTTCATACTTCTCTGCTCAGTTTAGTTTGGTATTTACTTCATATACACATAGACCAGTCACTATTAACAAATCAATTAAGTTTGGCATAGCTGTTTATCTATAATATTGTTTCTTTTTTATTGACCATAAATACTGAGACATTAAAATTATTAGTGACTTGGGAAGACAATCTACATAAGATCTTTTAGGTTAACCAAAAAAAAAAATAGGTAGTTTGACTTTTATAAGGATTCCATGTTATTAAATTAAGTAGCATTTCATTGTACTTTTAACTAAAAGAACAGAAACAATTGGATGCACAGAAATGGGTAGCTAGATGGCAGAGTAAATAGAGTGCTGAGTGAGAATTCAGGACAGAATTTTTTAAAAACTGTTTTTATTTGATAAATTATTTGTGCAACACCTAATTTTTTTTCCAGTATCCATCTTCCTCCAAGAAGGCAATATCACCTAACCATAAGTAAATAACCAGCTAAAACAATTAATTAACTGATTGATAAATAAGTGGAAGATAAAAAAAGGAAAATTATAATAAAACCAATCAACATAGCAAAAAATAGAAAATATATTTACATTTATGTATCATAACTTCCTTGTCCTTTCTTCAGTCTCTTAACATCCGCTTGTTTTTCCAGTTAATTGCTAATACAAAAAAAGTATTCCTTCAAATATTCTGCTATATATGGGATATTTCTTCTTATCAATGACTTTTTGGGGAATATATACTTCATCAATATAGGTGGGTATGCATATATATATATATATATATAATGTATATGTGCATACATTGACTACATATATATATATATATATATATATACGTATGTGCATGTGTCTATTTGTATATCCACATGTATGCGTATGTCTACATCCAAACAATGCCTTCCTTCTAATAATAACACATAACAAGTAATTCAAAATTCTTTTAGGTAAGATTGTGTGCTTATTGTGTACTTATTTGCATTTTTTTATGTCTAAATTTTGACTTTTTATTAAAAAGGAAACTTGCATTTAAGTATGATTATTTAGTTACAAGTTTCTAGTAATAAATACAAGAAATGATTCAGCAAGTAAATCATTCTATTTTTCCAAAACATTGACAAATTTAAATTGGAGTCAACTATGTCTCTAAGCAAACTTCACCTTAAAATATGATTTTTCAAATCAGGCATACTAACAGGTGACAATTTTCTTCTACATATTATTTCTTCCACTAATACAAATAATTTTCCCCAAAAAACTATGATTCTAGGCAAATGTTCAGTTGTATAAAATAAAATGCATCTGCACATAATTTGCAAAAACTTTAGGCTACATGATAGGAACAAGTAATTTTCAAGAGAAAAAAACTAAATTATTTTTTAAATATATGATTTATTTATTTTTTGGTTTTCAACATTGACTTCCACAAGAATTTGCATTCCAGATTTTCTCCACATGTCTCTCACCCCCAACCAAGCACAGTGTGTACCCCACTCACCCCTTCTCCTAGTCTGTCTTCCTTTCTATCCCGATTTCTTACATCCCCCTCCTCTTTATTTTCCTATAGGGCAAAATAGATTTCTGTACACCATTGCCTGTATATCTGAAAAACAATTTGAGTGAAAAAACAATTTTTAGCATATATTTTTAAAGCTTTGAGTTTCTAATCTCCCTTTCTCCCTCCCTTCCCAATCTCATTGAGAAAGCAAGCATTTCAATATGTCATATATGTGTAGCCATGTACAAATATCTTTCCATGCAGGAATATAAAGATTTCAGCTTTAATGAGCTCCTTATAGCTTCTCTTTCCTGTTTACCTTTTCATTCTTTTGATTCTTGTATTTGAAAGTCAAATTTTCTATTTAGCTCTGTCTTATTAATAGGAATGTTTGGAAGTCCTCTATTTCATTCAGATTCCATTTTCCCCTGAAGTATTATACTCAGTTTTGCTGGGTAGTTGATTATTGATTTTAATCCTAGGTCCTCTGACCTCTGGAACATTATATTCAAAGCCCTGTGATCCCTTAGTGCAGAACCTGCTAAATCATATGTCATCCCGATTGTGTTTCCACAATACTTGAATTGTTTCTTTCTGACTGCTTGTAATATTTTCTCTTTGACCTGGGAACTCTGGAATTTGACTACAATATTCATAGGAGTTTGCTTTTTGGAATCTCAGGAAGTGATTGGTAAATTCTTTTGATTTCTATTTTACTTTCTGGTTCTAAATATCAAGGTAGTTTTCCTTGATCATTCCTTAGAAGATGATGTCTAGGCTTTTTTTTTTTCTTTTATCATGATTTTCATGTAAATCAATAATTTTTAAATTATCTTTCCTGGACCTATTTTCCAGGTCAATTTTTTTTTCCAAGGGATATTTCACATTCTCTTCTACTTTTTTTCATTCTTTTGTTTTTGTTTTATAATTTTTTGATTTCTCATAAAGTCATTAGCTTCTATCAGCTCCATTCTAATTTTTAAAGAACTATTTTCTTCAGTGATTTTTTGGACCTCTTTTTCCTTTTGGTCAATTCTGCTTTGTAAGGCATTCTTCTCATTAGCTTTTTCCATTTCTTTTTCAATTTTGGTTAGACTATTTATAAAACGTTATTTTCTGCAGCATTTTTTTGGATCTCCATTTTGCAAACTGTTAACTCGTTTTTCATGACTTCTTGCGTTGCTCTCATTTCTCTTCCCAATTTTTCTTCCTCCTCTCTTACCTGATTTTCAAAGTCCTTTTTGAACTCTTCTATGGCTTGAGAACATTTCATATTTTCTTTTGGAGGCTTTGGGTCATAGGAGTCTTGACATTGGTATCTTTCTTCAGTTGTCTGCTTTGGTCTTCCTCTGGTCATATCCTTTGATCTTCCTCATTCAAAAGGAGGGGAGATAATGCTTTTTAACCAAGAAACTCACCATCAACAGTCTTATTTTTCCTCTTTTGGGGCGTTTTCCCATCTAGGTACTTGACTTTTTGGTCCTTTGTGAAGTAGAGGTTATACTATCCCAGACTTCAGAGGTTTTGTGTAGCTGTTCTCTGAGACATTTCAAGGGACCTGCAAGTTCTCAGTTTCTCCAAGGTTGCACAATCAAAGGAGAGGCATTTAGTTCTTTCCTGGTCTGGGCTGTGGTCTGTGAGCAACCACAAGCACTCTTTTCTGCCCTAGAACTACAAGGAAAAATCTCTTTTCAAAATTGCCACTAGCTCTGCCATGCCAGTGCCCCTCCTCATGCCAGCACTTGCCACTCAGGAATGAGACCCAGATCAATTATTTGATTCTCCCATCATGACCATACTCTTCCTTTCACTCAGGTGAAAGATCTTTCTCACTGATCCTTGAAGCTGTCTTTGGCATTTATGTGCTGATAAATCTGGAAACCAACAGCAGCTGCCCATGATCCAGTGCTTTGAAGCCTTCTCCAGTCCTGTCTGTGCCTTGCAGTCGAACTGCTCTGTGCTACCCTTCAAGCCTGGTGCAATAGGACCTTCCTTTTGACCTTTCACGTTGTTTTGGAGTGGAAATCTGTTTCACTTAGTCATTTTGTGGCTTTTCTTGCTGTAGAATTTGTTTAATCATTTTTTCCAAGTTTTTATGGGCTTGGGGGAGAGCTCCAGTAAGTACATGCTTCTACTTCACCACCTTGGCTCTACCATCCAACTAATCCAATTATTAAAAAAAATCTTATGAAATTATGTTCCAAATGACTAATAATAAGATAAATGCAAATTCAAAGAATTCTAATTTATAGGATTATAACAGATAACAAAATATGGAGGAGCATATGTTACAGGGACGTTAAGAAAACATATAATAATGCATTTTGGTAGAACTATATAATGGAACTCAGAGTGTTTCAATCATAATTGAAAACTATTTGAAATCATATCATTTAAGTAAACAAGCTATACACATTGATGCTATGATACATAGAGAAAGGATTAAAATATGCAAAATTATTTAGAGCAACACTTTTTGTGGTAGGAACAAACTCCTAAGTGAAGTGCAATTATTTGGCAATGGTTAAATGAATTGTGGTAAATATGCAATGGGGGAGAGAGTTTGAGCCAATCAATCTGTCAATTACCCTAGTTCTCTTAAAGTAACTAAAAACATGCAAACCCTTATATCTTGACCATGTTCTAGGACAAGTAAACCTTCTATGGAATCAATGTATTAATCACCCAAAGATGTTAGCATAGGTACAAAAAGTTTTTTTATTAACTTAGAAGTCCTTGAAAGTGGTTTCCTGAAAAAAATGTGCATTGCAAAGTAAGAATTTTCATATTGGTTAAGTATATTTCGTCAAGATCCTTACATAAAGATGAACTGTTTAAGAGAGATAGAAGAGATAGTGCATATCTCAGTAGTTATATAGAAGGAATAATGGAGTCTCTTTCTCTATCCTTACACAGTCCATGAATTGACATTGAAATAATCAATATATAGTTACAGTAGGAAGAAGAAAGTAGGTGTAGGATGGAACTATGACAAGAAAGGGAAAATTCTAGAAAGGTAAATGGTCTTATGGGAACATTGGAATACATAGATGACTTTGGTTTAAGCAACCAGTTTTCCTTTCCTCTTCAAGGAATAAAAGAAATTCCAGGAAAATATCTCCTCTTTTCCCAATGACTCTGCCCATTTTTATCCATTAACAGATATGCACATGTATTCTGATCACTTCTTCAGCCAATTTTTCCCCAACAAATTGGATTTAGTCCTAAAAAGATAAAGAGACCAGTATTTAGCTAGTGATAAATATAACTGTAAATTAAAATTTAAATCCAGTACTCTGACTGTGAGCCAAAGTTTCCTAATTAGAGTATTTGAAGGCTATCAATTGTGTGCTTAGCTTTTCATTTAATAGGAATATCATAAAGCAACAGAACAGAAAACCTCCTGGAACTAAATGGGTAATACCTTGACTGTAGGCTAGAAATGAGTTAATTGTTGTGAAGAGGTGTTGTTTATTAAACTAATAGAGACAAAAAGCTCAGGAGGGGAAGTTAGCCAACCTACAATATTCTCCTATTCATTCATTCATTCATTCATTCATTTTCCATTTTCAACATTAATGCTTTTAGCACTTTGAGTTCTAAATTTTACCCCTCCCTTAACAAGATGGTATGCAATCTGATATAGGCTACGCATGTACAATCATTTTAAACATATTTCCACATTAGTCATGTTAGGAAAGAAGAATCAAAACAAAAGAGGAAAACCACATGAACAAAAGAGAGAGAAAATAGTGTATTTTGATCTGTATTCAGACTCCACAGTTCTTTCTCTGTATATGGATAGCATTTTCCATTGGTAGTCTTTTAGAATCGTCTTAGATGGTTGCATTGCTGAGAAGAGCTAAGTCTCTCTATGTTCACCATACAATGTTGCTCTTAGTGTGTTCAATGTTCTGATTCTGTTCAATCCACTCAGAAGCTGTTCATGTAAATCTGTACAGGTTTTTGCTTTTTTCCCTTGAAATCCACTTCCTCATCATTTCTTAGGGAAAAATAATATTCTATTATATTCATATACCAAAACTTGTTCAGCTATCTCCCCAATTGATGGGCATGCCCTCAATTTCCAATTCTTAGTAACCACAAAAAGAACTGATATAAATTTATCTTATGTATGTGACTCTTTTCCCCTTTTTTATAATTTCTTTGAGATACTGACCTACCTACAGTACTCTCTTCAGCAATACACACAACCATTATTTTTATGTTTAAATGAAAAGGAAAGTTATTATGTTGGGATAAAAATACATGTGAAGAATTTAGAGATATTTGGAAAATTTTCATCAACTGTTATAGAGAGGAAAAAAAAGCAAAACCTAGAAAATAATTTTAAAACAATGAATATGAGAGCCTAAAAAGGTTTGAATTTGAAAAAAATAGCAATTTTGACTAATACAATGACTAATATTGTTTCAGTGGGCTAAAGGCAAAACACACTCTCAGTCTTTTAGGAAAAAAATGATGGACAATATGAGTCCAGATGAGTTACAAAGTGACAGATTAAAGCCAAAGCATATATTTGTTTTGCTAATTATAATTCCCTGTTATAGGGGAGTGTTTTATTGTTGGCGTAATTGGCACCACCAATGGAAATGAAAGCAATTAAAATTAGTTAAACATTTATTTTAAAAATCCTATATCAATTTGATAATTAATGGACTGCCAAAGTTCCATTCTTTTTAACCAGCTGTAGGTAGCAGGGTATTTGTTGTTATAGGAAGAAAAAAAAATTGCTGATTTCATTCAAGATAAATAAAAGCAAAACATTATGCAAATACTGGAGTAAAATATTGTTTCCTATACTCAGTGTGTAATAGCAAAAATCCCAACCCCCAAGCAAATTTCTATGAAAGTCAAGTGCAAAATAGGAGACATAATTTGCATTACTAAATCATATAATGCTTTTGACAATATAAAAATAATTTAATATTTTCTACTTGTTTTCTAAAAAATATTACTCAGTGAAGTTAAGATAGAAGAGGATCAAAAAGTATCAACTAAGCCCTTACCACAGCTTCTCCACTAACCCCAAGAACAGAATATACAAAACTCAACATCCTTAATGTGACATCTAAGAAGAAATAGTAGTGACAATATTTTTTCAGCCCAGAAAGAAAAAGAGATGTCTATATAGACTAGGAACCAGGGAGAGTGTCTAGTTATAATATGTGATGCAAACTATTCTAGTGCATTAATTGAATAAGCACCAATACTGTGTACCAGAACAAGAAGAGGTCCCAGGCACAGACAAGGGAGTCTGTGTACTAAGTGAAAGAATTTTGTCAAAAGGAAGCCAACAATGTAAATTGTGACCCAGTTCAAGGTCATAAATCCTGAGAATGACATAAAATGCCCTGTGCCTATAAGGATGGAGGTCCACTATGAGAATTCATCCTAACTCTTGGCATACAACTAGAGAATGAGAAAGTTCAAAAGCATATGGAATTCTAAACCCAGGAACAATGAAGTCTTATGTCAAACACACACGACAGCCTGGATGTTACAGGGGACAAGACCAAAATGGAGAATAAAGCTAGGTTTGTCACTGAACCTGCAGAGTTTTTCAGTTGGTTTATAATGGGTGAGTTCAGCAGCAATGTACTGTAACTCCAACTCAGGGCAAGTCCACAGGTATGTTGCTCAAAAACAAAGGTGAGGAAATTGTATAGCTCACAGTAAGAAGGCAATTATCTCAAGTGCCCTTTTCTGCCTTGGAACTGTGAGGATTCCCTCTTCACAGCACCACAAACTCCACAGACCAGCAATCCTCCTCACTCCAAGACAGCCACCAAGGACTGCTACTCAGATGAAAGCTCTGGCAAAGCAAGATAATCTTTTGGTTTTCATGTCTCTAATCAAAAGTGATTTAGAGCATTTTTTCATAAGATTATAGATATCTTTAATTTCTTCCTCTGAAAATTGCTTGTTCATATCCTTTGACTATTTACCAATTGAAGAATGACTTGAATTGTTGTTCATTTGTTTCAGTTCTCTACATATTCTAGAAATGAAGCCTTTAACCCTGAGATTAGCTGTAAAAATTCTTTCCCAATATATTACATCCCTCTGAATTTTGGTCGCATTGGATTTGGTTGTGCAAAAACTTTTCAGTTTAATATAACCAAAATCATCCATCTTGCACTTCATAATGCCATCTTTTCATTAGTCAAAAATTCTTCCCTTCTCCATAAATCTGATAAATACAGTATTCCTTGCTCCTCCAGTTTGTCCAACCTGTCACTCTTAATACCTAGATCATGTGCCCATTTGGAATTTATTCTTGTGTACAGTGTCAGGCATTGGTCTATGCCTAGTTTTCACCACACTGTTATCCAGTTTTCCCAGCATTTTTTGTCAAAAAATAAGTTCTTATCCCAGAAGTTGGGGTCCTTGGGTTTATCAAAGAGGAGATTGCTATACTCATTGTCTACTCTGTCTCAAGTACTTGGAATATTCCACCTATCTACCCTTCTGTTTCTTAGCCAGTAACAAGTGGTTTTGAAAATTTCTGCTTTATATTACAATTTGAGATCTGGTAGTGCTAGGTTACCTTCCCTACCATTTCTTTTCATTAGTCTCTTTGATATTCTGGATCTTTTGTTCTTCCAGATAAATATTGATATTACTTCATCCAGCTCTAGAAAATGATTACCCGATAGTTTAATTGGTATGGCACTAAATAAGCGAATTAATTTAGGCAGAATTGTCATTTTTATTATACTGACTCAGCCAACCCGTGAGCAACTGATGATTTTCCACTTACTTAGATCTGTTTTTATTTGTGCAACAAATATCTTGTAGTTACATTCATAGAGTCCCTGGGTTTGTTTTGGCAAGTAAACTCCCAAATATTTTTTTGTTTACTAGCTTTACTAGTAAAGCTTTACTAGTTGACTTTTGTTTACTAGTTAACATTTACTAGCTTTAAATGTGATTTCTCTTTCTATCTCTTGCTTTTGGACTTTGTTACTAATACATAAGAATGCAGAAGATTTGTGTGGCTTTATTTTGTAACTTGAAATTTTGCCAAAGTTGTTTATTATTTCAAGTAGTTATTTACTTTATTCTATGGGACTCTCTAAGTATATCATCACATCATCTGCAAAGAATAATAATTTATTTTTTTTCTTTTTGCATATTCTTTCAGTTTCTTTATCTTGTCTAATTGCTACAGCTAACATTTCTAGTACCATATTGAATAATAGTGGTGCTAATGGAAATCTTTTCACCCCTGATCTTATTGGAAATGCATCTAGCTTATCTACATTGCATATAATGCTTGCTGAAGGTGTTAAGTAGATCCTGCTTATTATTTTATGGCAAGTTCCCTTTATTGCAATGTTCTCCAGCATTTTTATAAGAATAGGTGTTATATTTTCTCAAAAAACTTTTTCTGCATCTATTGAGATAATCAGGTGGTTTTTGTTAGTTTTGTTGTTGATATGATCAATAATGCTAATAGTTTTCTGAATATTGAACCAGCCCTGATTCCTGGTATGAATCCTATGTGACCAGAATGTATTATTCTCGTGAAAAGATGCTGTATTCGTTTTGCTAAAATCTGATTTAAAATTTTTGCATCTGTATCCATTAGAGAAATTGGTCTATGATTTTTTTTCTCTGCTTTGTCTCTTCCTGGTTTAGGTGTCAAAAACATATTTGTATAATAAAAAGGAACTTGGAGGACTTTTTTTTCCCCCAATTTTTCAAAAATAGTCTATATAGTATTGGAATTAACTGTTCTTTAAATGTTTAATAGAATTCACTTGTAAATTCATCCAGCCCTGGAGATTTTTTCCTAGGGAGTTCTTCAATGGATTGTTCAATTTCTTTTTCTGAGATGGGTTTGTTTATCTATTCAACTTCCTATTGTGATAATCTGGGCAATTTGTATTTTTTAAAATACTCATCCTTCTCATTTAGATTGTAGAATTTATGGGCATAAACTTGGGCAAAGTAATTTCTAATTATTGTTTTAATTTCCTCCTTATTGGAGGTGAGTTCACCACTTTCATTTTTTTATATTAGCAATTTGATTTTCTTCTTCCTTTTTTTGATCAAATTGACCGAAGGTTTATCAATTTTATTACTTTTTTCATAAAACCAACTATTGGTTTTATTTATGAATTCAATAGTTTTCTTCATTTCAATTTTATTAATCTCTCCTTTGGGTTTCAGTATTTCTAATTTGGCATTTAATTGGGCATTTTCAATTTTTTATTTTTCTAGCTTTTTCAGTTGCACGCACAAGCCATTGCTCTCCTCTTTCTCTATTTTATTTATGTAGGCATTCAATGATTTAAAACTTACCCTAGGAACTACTTTTGCAGTATCCCATAAGGCTTGGTAGGTTGTTTCATTGCTGTCATTCTCCTGAATGAAGTTGATTGTTTCTATGATTTCTTCTTTAACCCATTCCTTCTTTAGGATTAGATTATTTAGTTTCCAATTGGTTTTTGGTTTATCTTTCCATGGCCTTTTATTATATATAACTTTTATTGCATTAGGATCTGAGAAGGTTGCATTGACTATCTCTGCCATTCTGCACTGCATTCTGACGTTTTTATGTCCTAGTACATGGTCAGTTTTCATATATGTGCCATGTGCTGCTGAGAAAAAGGTATGTTCCTTTCTATTCCCATTCAATTTTCTCCAGAGATCTAGCATATCTACCTTGTCCAAAGATTTTTTTTTTTTTTAGGTAATGATTCATTTTAATTTAATTCCACAAACATATTTGACAATAAATTTATGCTTATTTCTGTCTTACATCAACTAGATTTATCAATTTTTCTCTTTCCCATTTCTTTCCCATTCCCAGAGACCTATTACTTATTTTCTTTTCTTTTTTTCTTATTTAATTTTTTTTATTTTTTTAAATATAAATTTATATACTTAACTTTTTTACACTCATTTTCACAAAATTTTGGGTTCCAAATTTTCTCCCCATGTGTCCCCTTCCCTAACCCCAATACACCAAGCATTCTAATTTCCCGTATCACCAATCTACCCTCTCTTCTATCATCCCTCCCTGCTCTTGTCCCCATCTTCTCTTTTGTCCTATAGGGCCAGATGACGTTCTAGTCCCCATTAACTGTATTTCTTATTTCCTAGTAGCAACAAAAATACTCGACAGTTGTTCCTCAATCTTTGAGTTCCAACTTCTCTCCCTCCCTCCCTCCCTACCCATTCCCTTTGGGAATGCACGCAATTCAACATAGGCCATATCTGTGTAGTTTTGCAAATGACTTCGATAATAGTCGTGTTGTGTATATTTCCCTCCATCCTATCCTGTCCCCCATCGTTTCTATTCTGTCTTTTGATCCTGTCCCTCCCCTTGTGTTGACGTCAAATTGCTCCCTCCTCCCATTGTCCTCCCTTCCATCATCTCCCCCCACCCTTCTTATCTCCTTTTCCCCCACTTTCCTGTATTGTACGATAGGTTTTCATACCAAAATAAGGGTGCATTTTATTCCTTCCTTTAGTCGAATGTGATGAGAGTAAACTTCCTGGTTTTTCTCAGGTCTCCTCTTTTTCCCTCCACTAAAAAGCCTCCTGCTTGCCTCTTCTATGAGAGATAATTTACCCCCTTCCATTTCACCCTCTCTCCTCCCACTACATTTCTCTCTCTCCATTTACCTTAATTTCTTTTAAAATATTATCCCATACTATTCAATTCATTCTGTGCTCTATGTGTGTGTGCATGTGTGTATGTGTGTGTGCACGCACGCATGTACATGTGTGTGTGCATGTGTGTGTGTGTATGTCTGTGTGTGGTCCCACCAACTATCCAGATCCTGAAAAGTTTTAAGAGTTACAAATATTGTCTTTCCATGTAGGAATGTAAATAGTTCACTTATGGTAAATACCTTATGACTTCTCTTTGCTGTTTCCTTTTTCATGCTTCTTCTCATTCTTGTGTTTGAAGGTCAAATTTTCTTTTCAGCTCTGGTCTTTTCATCAAGAATGCTTGAAAGTCCTCTGTTTCATTGAAAGACCATATTTTCCCCTGAAGTATTATACTCAGTTTTGCTGGGTAGGTGATTCTTGGTTTGAGTCCTAGTTCCTTTGACTTCTGGAATATCCTATTCCACGCCCTTTGATCCCTTAATGTAGAAGCTGCTAGATCTTGTGTTATCCTGATTGTATTTCCACAATACTGGAATTGTTTCTTTCTAGCTGCTTGCAATATATTCTCCTTGACCTGGGAACTCTGGTATTTGGCCACAACGTTCCTAGGAGTTTCTCTTTTTGGATCTCTTTCAGGCAGTGATCAGTGGATTCCCTGAATACTTATTTTGCCCTCTGGTTCTAGAATATCAGGGCAGTTTTTCTAGATAATTTCTTGAAAGATGATGTCTAGGCTTTTTTTTTTATCATGGCTTTCAGGTAGTCCCATAATTTTTAAATTGTCTTTCCTGGATCTATTTTCCAGGTCAGTTGTTTTTCCCATGAGATATTTCACATTCTCTTCCATTTTTTCATTCTTTTGGTTTTGTTTTGTGATTTCTTGGTTTCTCAGAAAGTCATTAGCCTCCATCTGTTCCATTCTAATTTTGACAGAACTCTTTTCTTCAGTGAGCTTTTGAACCTCTTTTTTCATTTGGCTAATTCTGCTTTTGAAAGCATTCTTCTCCTCATTGGCTTTTTGAACCTCTTTTGCCAACCGAGTGAGCCTATTTTCCAAGGTGTTATTTTCTTCAGCATTTTTTTGGGTCTCCTTTAGCAGGGTGTTGACCCGTTTTTCATGCTTTTCTTGCATCTCTCTCATTTCTCTTCCAGTTTTTCCTCCACCTGTCTAACTTGATTATCAAAATCCTTTTTGAGCTCTTCCATGGCCTGAGCCCATTGGATATCTCTTTCGGATGTTTGGGATATAGAGGCCTTGACTTCTATGTCTTTACCTGATGGTCAGCATTGTTCTTCGTCATCAGAAATGAAAGGTGGTAACATCTGTTCCCCCAGAAATTAGGTTTCTATGGTCTTATTTTTCTTCCCTTTTCTGGGCATTTTCCCAGCCAGTTACTTGACTTCTGAGATTCTTCTCCACCCCTGCCTAGATCCGCCCAGCTAGGGCTTGGGGTCTGAGATTCAAATGCTGCTCCCCAGCCTCAGGGCTTTCAGTGGTAGGCATGGCTGCTATTTAACGTGCGCTTAAGTTCTGGTGCTCAGGTAGGGGCAGAGCCTCCTCCCATGCTCAATTCCCTCAGGGGATTTATGTGGAGAGCTTCAACAATGGAGCTCCTGTCTGCTCTGGGAGTCCCGGGTTGCCGCTGCCTCTGCCTCTGCCTCCCAAGGGGGCCCGAGTCATAGAGACACCCTGCTCCCCTCTCGGCCAGCCCAGACGTCTCTCTCACTGACCTGTAGTGCCTGTGTGTGGAGGGACCATCTTGGCCACCGGAAGTTCTGTCCCTGAAGCCTGCTCGGATCTGCTCCTCTCGGGCTGTGTGGCCAGGGCAGTACAGGTGTGGGCTCTGCCGTCTGGTGTGTGACAGACCTTTGGGGTCATTTTTTCAGGGCTCTCTGGAACGGGAAATCTCCTCCATTGCGTTGGTGCAGGGCTTGTACTGCTTCAGAATTTGTAGAGAGTTCTTTTTACAGTAAATTTGTGGGCTGTGGATTCGGAGCTAGCATATGTGAGTCTTTCTCTTGGCTCCTTCCCCCCCCCCCCCAAAGTTTTATTTACCTCCTTACCCTCTTTTTTTTTTTATTTTGAGGTTAGATTCATCAAGTTCAGAGAAGGGGAATTTGATGTACCCCACTACTATAGTTTTGCTGTCTATTTCTTCCTTCAACCCCCCCAAACTCTCCTCTAAGAATATGGATGCCGTACCATTTGGAGCATACATGTTTAGCAATGATATTGCTTCATTGTCTATGGTGCCTTTTAGCAAGATATGGTTTCCTTCCTTAGCTCTTTTGATTAGATGTAATTCTGCTTTTACTTTGTCTGAGATTAGGATTGGTACTCCTGCTTTTCTTACATTAGCTGAAGCACAATATATTCTGCTCCACCCTTTTACTTTTATCCTGTGTGTACTTCCCCGTGTAAAATGTGTTTCTTGTAAACAACATATTATTGGGTTATGACTTTTAATCCATTCTGCTATCCATCTCTATTTTATGGGAGAGTTCATTCCATTCACATTGACAGTTATGATTGCAATCTGAGCATTTCTCTCCATCCTGTTTCCCACCATTTGTGCTTATAGTTCTCCCATCTCCCTTCCCCTCTTCAGTACTTTTCACTTTTCACAACCACCTCCTTCAGCCTTCCCTTCCTTCTTTTAGCCTCTCTACCTTTTACTCCCCTTTACTCTTACTGCTTCTTTCCTTCCTTTTAGCTTCACCTCCCCCTTCTCTCCCTTCCCCTTCTACTGCCTATTCAGCTAGTTAGAATTATATACTTCAGTTTATTGGCCCCTCCTTGAACCAAATCACATGAGAGTACCTCTCAAACATTGCTTCTCTCCCTCCCCTCTTTCCCTCTACTATAATTTTCAGCTTCTTCTTGTTATGTTATTTACCGTTTTCTGCTTCCTCCTTTTCACCCTTCCTGTTAAAATCCCTTTGCATGTTTAGATCATATTTTTGTCATCACATAATTTACTTTATACCTGTTTTCTCTATGTATATCCCTTTTATATTTCATAAGAGATGTACAATTCTCAAGATTCATAGATATCTTCTTCCTTTATAGGGAGGGAAACAGTTTGCCCAAATTGAGTAAAAAGTTGTTTTTCTTTTTTGCCTGTTTACCTTTTTATGCATCTTTTGAGATCTGCGTTTGAAGATCGAATTTTCTATTAAGTTCTGACGTTTTTGTTAGGAAGGCCTGGAAATCCTTTACTTCATTGAATAACCATCTCTTTGCCTGAAATGACCATCTCTTATGCCGAACTTTGCTGGATAGTTTATCCTTGGTTGTAATCCCAGCTCCTTTGCCTTATGGAGTAGCAGATTCCATTTCCTTTTATCTTTTTATGTAGAAGCTGCAAGATCCTGTGTAATCCTGACTGTAGCTCCCCAATATTTAAATGGTTTCTTTCTTGCTGCCTGTAATATTTTCTCCTTCACTTTATAGTTCTGGAATTTGGCAACGATATTTCTTGGGGTTTAGAATTTGGGATCTCTTTTGGGAGGTGAACAGTGGATTATTTCAATGACTATTTTGCCCTCTGGATCTAGCACTTCTGGGCAGATTTCCTTGATGATTTCCTGGAAGACATTGTCCAGATTCCTTTTTTCATTGTGGCTGTCCAGCAGGCCAATAATTCTTAAATTTTCTCTCCTGGATCTATTTTCTAGGTAAGTTGTTTTTCCAATTAGATATTTTGCATTTTCTTCTATCTTTTCATTCTTTAGATTTTGTTTCACTGATTCTTGCTGTTTCATGGAGTCATTAGTTTCAACTTGTCCAATTCTAATTTTTATCAAATTGTTTTCTTCAGTTAACTTTTCATCTCCTTTTTCACCTGTCCAATTATTCCTTTTAAGGAATTTTGTCTCCAGTTAGTTTTTGAACTTCCTTTTCCATTTGTCCAATTTTTCCTAGTTAGGTATTATGCTTCCTTTTCCATTTGTTCAATTTTCCTTTTTAAAGAGACGTTCTGTTCCTGGAATTCTTTTCCCATACTTTTAAAATCATTAGTCAATCCCTCTTGTATTTCCTTCTTCAGCTGTTCCAGGAGAGCTTTTTCTGCATGGGAGCACTTGTCCCAT
The DNA here is from genome assembly GCA_023548195.1 of Bettongia penicillata ogilbyi. Classification (NCBI taxonomy): domain Eukaryota; kingdom Metazoa; phylum Chordata; class Mammalia; order Diprotodontia; family Potoroidae; genus Bettongia; species Bettongia penicillata. Next base: position 1,312,819 of record JAJHZJ010000975.1, read on the forward strand.
GTGAAGTTTAAAATGAAGTACAGTCTCACTACTGACTTCTTTGGTATTTGTGTTTTGGTCTTTGCCCCATAGAAAGATTCTATGGCTTTTTGGCACTTGTTTTGCTTCCTCCTGCTCATGATGGTGATTGTGTGTTGTGGCTTCTGATTGTTTCAGTTAGAAGCTACAGAACGTGATGTTGTGCTTACTGGTGTGAAAAATCTAAGAGTATATGTCTTTTTTTCTTTCTGTTTTGTGTTTCCCCCTGGAACCTTGGGGCTAGCTTGTTAAGTGTGGGTGAGGGGTGGTCTGGTCAGGGGAAATTTCCTCAGGTGAGCTAAGGCAAAGGTAAGTTCAGGGGTTAGTGATCTCAGTTATCCCATTGTGTTCTTATTTCCCCTGGATCCTCATGAGAGTTTCCACCCCTTCTGTCGTTCCTCTCCTAGTGCTGAGGTACACTTGGGCCCTAATGCAAGTTTCCACAACTCTGGAGCCCCTTTCCTTCTCGTTCACTTCTGCCACAGTAGAAGGAATCCCCCTTATCTATTTTCCTAGCCTCTGATGTTAGGAGACTATTTGCTCTCTCTGCTGTTTCCACTGATCCAGGATTTTTCTGGGGAAATATTTTATGGTTCTTTTGAGGTCATTGGGGGAAAGAGAGAGCGCTTACTAATCACTCAGCCATCATGGCTCTCAGAATTTGAAGTAGGTGACTTGCAGACGTTTAATCTGCAGGCTGAAAGTTTTAGGAGCTGCTGTGGCTGATATCTAGCGCCCAGTGACTGTCACTTGATCAGCTCTGTTGGTCTCTCGCCTGGGGATGCCACCCACCATTCTGCCTGCTGCTTTCACAGGTCTCCCCTGGCTCTTCCCACTCAGCTGTGCTGGATGTGCTGCACTGTGCACGGTGGGCTCACTTCCATGAAACAGATCCTTCCCATCAACCTTCCAGTCTGTCCTGGGCTGGGAATCTACCACAATCTATCTCCTGTTGGATTCTACACCTCCAAAGTTTGGTCAGATTCTCTATTTAGAGGTATTTGAAGGAGTTTGTTTAAGAACTTAAATGAGTAATTGCTCTCACCCACTATCTTGGCTCCAGGCCCCGATAATTTATGTTTTTGTAAATACTCAATCCATTTCAATAATTTTGTCAAATTTATTGACATACACTAGGCAAAATAATTCATGATTATTATTTTTAAGTTCCTCTTCATTGTTGGTGAATTCACTCATTTCATTTTTAACACTGGTAATTTTTTATTTTCTTCTTTTTTAAAAATCAAATTAATCAAATGATTACCTAGCTTATTATTTTCCCTCACAAAACTAGAACTCACTTTTATTTATCAGATCAATAATTTTCTTAATTTAAATTTCACTAATCTTTCCTTTCAGAAATTATGTAGTATTTAAATGTGGATTTTTAATTTTTCTTTTTTTTAATTTCATGTCCAATTTGTTGATCATCTCTTTCTCTATTTTGTTCACGTAAGCATTGAGATGTATAAAATTTTTCCTAAGAACTGATTTTACTACATGCCTAGTTTTGATTGTTTCATTATTATCCTTTCCTTGGAAAAAAATATTGATTATTTCTATGATTTGTTGCTTATTCATTTTTACATCATTCATTTGTTTTCCCCAATTTTTGCTGTATTTCTCTTACTTGATTTTCAGAATCCTTTTTGAGCCCTTCCACGGCCTTAAACTAATTCATATTTTTCTAGGAGGATTTGGATGGAATAGCTTTGACTTTATTGTCTTCTTTTTGCATGTTTTGGTCTTCCTTATCACCAAAGTAAGATGCTATAGTCTGATTCTTTTTTCTGGTTTTTGCTCATTTCTTGAGCATTTACTTGATTTTTGAGCTCTTTGTCAAGGTAGATCTCCATGTCTAGTGTGTGTGTTTGGGAGGGTGGGGGTGGAGAGGAGGTGTTGTACTGTCACCTACTCGATTCCTCCATAATCTGTGGGCCTAGAGTTCCAAAAAAAGTGTCTGTGGCTGACCCTGTTGCTGCTCTGGCTGCAGTGAATTCTCTTGCCTCCTTCCCCCTCTGCTGCCCTGGGACTGGGGCCAGAACATTCCACTTTCCCACACTGGTCCCATAGGCTTTTTTCAAAAACGTTCCAATTTTTCCTCAGGGTTTTGGGGTCATGAAGTCTGGAAATCGCTGCAGATGTAAGAGATTCAGTCTCCTCAAGTTCTGCTAAAGTACCCTCTGTGCACTTGCAGCCCATTCTGGATTGCACTTTACTCCCAGCATGGTGTGATAGACACTTCCCAGTGACCTTCTAGGCTATCTTGGACTGGAAATTTGCTTCACTCTATCATTATGTGTTCTTCAGCGCCAGAAGTTGTTGAGAGCCATTTTTTACAAATATTTGCCTAGCCTTGAGGGGAGCACTCTAGAAAGTCCATGCTGTTACTCCACCATCTTTACTCGATCCCTTTCCTTACCTATTTATTCTTTAGGATTTGATAATTTAGTTCCAGGTTAATTTTTAGTCTATTTGTTTAGGTGCTTGTATCAACAAGAAAAAGATGTATTCCTTTCTACTCCCATACAACTTTCTTTACAGTTGCAATATATCTAACTTTTCAAAGACTATATTCATTCTCTTATCTTCTTTATTGTTTATTATGTGATTAGATTCATCTAGTTCTGAGAGGGGGAGATTGAGGTCCCATAGTAGTGTAGTTTTGCTATTTCTTCCTGTACCTTAACTTCTTTTCTGAAAAGGTGAATGCTATACTACTAGATGCTTATATTAGCATATATATTATTTCATTTTCTATGGTACTTTTTTAGCAGTATCTAATTTACTTCCTTATCCCTTTTATTTAGATCTCTTTTATGCTTTCACTTTATCTGACATCAGGGCTGCTACTCTTGCTTTTTATTATTTCATCTGAAGCACATTATATTGTGCTCCAGTCTTTTACCTTGACTCTGTGTATCTCTCTGCTTCAAATGTGTTTCTTGTAAACAACATACTATGGGATTTTGATTTTTAATCCCCTCTGCTACCCACTTTCATTTTCTTGGGAAAATTCATCCCATTCACATTCTAAATTATGATTAATAACTGTGTGTTTCTTTCTAGCATATATCCCACTTTTCTCTCTCCTTTCTGCCTTTCCTTATTCATCAGTGTTTTACTTCTAACAGGTCTCTCCCTCAATTGGTCCTCCCTTTTTCACCCTGATCCTGTTTCCTTCCTCATTCCCCTACTACTTCTCCACTCTCTTTTCCTCTTTCTTCTATCTATCCCCCCTTTTCTTTTCCCTTCTCCTCCTGTTTCCTGTTTGTTAGATAAATTTCTGTATCCAATTGTGTTTGTATGTTATTCCCCCTTTGAGCCAAATCTGATGAGAGTAAGATTCAAACAATGTTTGCCTCATTCCCTTCTTTCCCTCTGCCATAATATATATCTTTTATCACCTCTTCATGTGATATAATTTAGCTTTTTCTATCTCCTCCTTTCATCTTCTCCAAGAATGATCTATTTTTTCACCCCTAAATTATTTTTTGTCCTCATATCAAACTCCTTTTATAGCAACACCTTCTGTCTATGCATAACCCTTGTAAACATCTTAATAAGATACTGCTCTCAAGAGTAACAAGTAGCAACTTACCATGTAGGAATGTAAACAGTTTGCCATTCTTGAATAACATGTTTTATTTTTTCTTTCTTGATTACTTTTTTATGCCTCTCTTGAGTCTTGTATTTGAAAATCAAATTTTCTGTTAAACTCTGCTCCTTTCATCAGAAAGGTTTGAAAGTTCCTTATTTCATTGAATGTCCATCTCCTCCCCAAAAGAAAATGCTCAATTTTGCTGTATAGTTGATCCTTGTTTGTAATCTAAGTTGCTTTGACTTCTTGAACATCATATTCCAATCGTTCTGATATCTTAATATAGAAGGCACTGGGTCCTACATAATCCTTACTGTGGCTGCAGAACATTTAAATTGTTTCTTTCTGGCTACTTGCAGTGATTTCTCCTTTATCTAATAAGTTTGGAATTTGACTATAAGGTTCTTTGCCATTTTCATCTTGGGATATCTTTTAGGAGGTGTTTGGTGGATTCTTTGGATGACCCTCTGGTTCTAGGACAAGGACAATTTTCCTTGATAATTTCTTGACAGATGCTGTCTGGGCTCTTTTCCTTCTGTCATGGCTTTCAGGTATATCGATAATTCTTAAATTATCTCTCCAGGATCTACTTTCCAGGTCAGTTGTTTTGTTTTTGTTTTTTACAATTTTGGCATTTTACATTTTCTTCTATATTTTTTATTCTTTTGATTTTGTTTGAGCATTTATATCTCATTCTATGAAATCTCATAATGTAATTAGCTTCTACTTGCATCGTTCTAATTTTCAACGAATTATTTTCTTCAGTTAGTTTTTGGACCTCCTTTTCAATTTCATCAATTCTACTTATTGTGGAGCGTTTTTTTTTTCTTTATTGGATTTTTTTCCTCTTTGACCAATTGTATTTCTAAGGAATTGTTTTCTTCAACCAATTTTTTTCCTTTCTTTTCCAAGTCATTGATTTTTTTTTCTTGGATCCCTCTCAATTCTTTTCCCCATTTTTCTTCTATGTTTTTTATTTGACTTTTAAAATCCTTCTTGAACTCTTCCATGAAGACTTTTGGGTATTCAGACCAATTAATATTCCCCTTTGGGGTTGTTGATATAGGTATATTTACAATGTTGTCCTCTTTCTGATTTTTTTTGTTTTGAAATTTCACCATATTAATTTTCTATGATCAACATGAATTTTTACTACTTGCTCATATTGCTTAACCTTTTCCTAGCTTTTTAAATTGAGCTCTCCTTTGGAACACTGTGGAAACTGTGATAAGTGATAAGCTTCTTATGTTGAAGGCAGGGACCTGGTCCCAGATTTTATATGTTATGGACTCAAGTATGGACCCATGGAGGCTGTATGGGTCTGTCAGCTTACCTTTACTGATCTGGGGTCTTAGTAGTGGTGTGTGGCATGTACTGATTTCAAGTGCAGTTTTTCTGCATTTCACCAGAGCTACAATGAAGCATTGGAGATCTGGCAGCTGTAAGATGCCTGTCCACCCTGCCTTGTACTGAAGTATGTGGAAGTCTGTACACTGCAGGATACAAGCCCACCTGGACCTTTATAGGCAGATGGGGTAATACAGCCTAAGAAGGATGCCTACCAATCCTAGCCTATGTTAGAGCCCAGGGATGTTTTGGTACTGGAGGATGGCTAACAGCCTGGGGCTTTGTCAGAGCACAAGTAGGTTTATGGAGGATGCATGCCAATACAGGGCTGTACTAAAGCATGTAGTAGTCCTCCAAGCTGGACTCTGCTGGTTTCCCTGGCTATGTGAAAGGAACTTGGTGGGTCCTAGTATTGACATTTGCCAGCTTCACCACACTAAGACTTAGAATTTCCCAGTAGCTTGCTGAGACAGGGTTTGGTGTTGGCTTTCTAGGAAATTTCCTGTCCTAGAAGGTGCTCAACTTTGGTTTGAATAAGATGGATCTTTTCTGCCAATCTTCCATGTTTTGCTAGTTAAAATACTGCTCTACTCCATCTGTTTTCTGGTTATATGGTTCCATGATTTTTTCTGGGTTGCTATTTCATAGTTGTTCAGTGATCAATATGGAAAGGGTCAGAAATTTATTTCTTATGCCACCATCTTGCCTCCTGGAACTCTATTTTTAAGTCATTATTTTCTTAAATATTTCCTTCTGTCTCCTGTACCAAACTATTATTTAATTTTTCATGACTTTCTTGCATCACTCCTATTTCTCTTTCCAATTTTTCCCTACCTCTCTTATTTTCTGTTTATTTGGCATTTTATTTTTCCCCAGTTAAATGTAAAACAGTTTTTTTAACATTTGATTTTAAAACACTGAGTTCCAAATTTTCTTTCTTCCTCTCTCCCCAGTTCCCTTTATTCAGAAGGTGAGCAATTTGATGTACGTTAAAATCGTCTAGTCATGCCAAACATATCTATAAGAATCATGTTGTGAAAGACAGAAAACATGGATAAAAACCTCAAGAAAAACAAAGTAAAAAAAACGCTATGTTTTAATCTGTATTCAGGCATCATCAATTTTTTCTCTGGGGATGGAAAACATTTATCATAATTTCTTCTGAGATGTCCTCAATTATTTTATTAATTTGGAGAGCTAAGGCATTCATAGGTTATCATCTTATGATATTGCTGTTACTTTGTATTCATACAAGTCTTTTCAGATTTTTCTGAGATAAACCTGCTCATTATTTCTCATAGCATAATAGTATTCTATCATAATCACATGGAAAACTTGTTAAGCATTCCCAGTTGATGGACATCTCCTCAATTTCTAATTGTTTACCTTGAGAAAAGAGCTGTTATAGTAGTTTTTTTTTTAATTCGTAGATCCTTTTCTTTGCTTTTTTATCCCATTTTTGGATATAGACTAAGTAATAGTATTGCTAGGTCAAAAGGTATGCATAGTTTTATAGCATTCTGGGCATATCTGCCAATTGCTCTACAGAATGCTAGAAGCAGTTCACAATTCCATCAACAGTACATTAATGTTTTAGTTATTCCACATCCCCTCCAATATTTGTCATTTTCCTGTTCTTTTCTATTAACCAATCTAATAGCTTTGAGGTCGTGCCAAAGAATTGCTTGAATTTGCATTTCTCCAACCAATACTGAGAGTATTTTTTCATATGGTTATAGATAGGTTTGATGATTTATCTGAAAACTGTTCATATATTTTAATATTTATTGTGGAATGAATCTTATTTTCATAAATTTGACACAGATCTCTATATGTTTGAGAAATGAGGCCTTTATCAGAGAAACTTGCTTCAATTATTTTCATATTTACTATTGCTATTATCCACCTATTTTCTTGCATTTATTCTTTTCTATCTCTCATTTTATCCCCTTTCTCCTCAAAAGCCTTTTTCTTCTAACAACCCCTCCCCCTATCTGCCCTCCCTTCTATCACTCTCCCCCTCATCTTATCCCCTTTTCTTCTTAAATTCCTGAAGGATGAGATAAATTTCTATGCCCTATTTTTTATGGATGTTATTCCTTCTTTGAGCCAATTATGATGGGAGTAGAGTTCACTCCGTCTCCCTGATCTCTCCCCTCTTTCCCTCCACTGTGAAAACATTTTCTTGCGTCTTTTATGTGAGAGAATTTGCCCTATTCTATCTCTTTTCTGTATCTCTATTTCTTTTTCTACCATTACATTCCTTATTTACCCTTCAGTTTTAGTTTTTAGATATCATCCCTTCATATTTACTTCACACCTATACCCTCTATTTATATACACTCTTTCTAAATACCTTAATAATGAGAAAAGTCTTGTGATTTGCAAATATTATCTTCCTTTGTAAGTATATAAACAGTTTAAACTTGTCAAGTCCCTTATGATTTCCCTTTCCTGTTTACCTTTTAATGCTTCGCTTGAGTCTGCTATCTGAATGCCAGTTTTTCTTTTTAACTCTAGTCTTTTCATCAAGAATAGTTGAAGCTCCTCTATCTCATTGAATGTCCATTTTCTCCTAGAATGATTATACTCAGTTTTGCTGTATAAGTGAATCTTCCTTGTAATACTAGCTTCTTTATCTTCTGGAATGTCATACTGCAAGCCCTCACATGCTTAATGTAGAAACTACTAAATCTTGTATTATCGTGACTGTAGTTTCATAATACTAGATTTTTTTTTTCTTTCTGGCTGCTTTTGCTATTTTCTCCTTGACCAGGGAATTCTAGAATTTAGTTATAATATTCCTGGGAGTTTTAATTTTGTATCTCTTTCAGGAAGTAATTAGTGGATTCTTTCAATTTCTATTTTACCCTTTGGTTATGGAATATCAGGGTAGTTTTCCTCGATAACTTCTTGAAGGATGAAGTCGAAGCCCTTTCTTTGATGGTGACTTTCAGGTAGTTCAATAATTTTAAAATTGTCTCTCCTAGATCTTTTTTTTTCCAGGTCAGTTGTTTTTCCAATGAGATATTTCACTTTGTCTTCTATTTATCATTTATTTTTTTAATTTTTTTTCTTGATTTTTCATAATGGCATTAGCTTTCATTTACTCCATTCTAATTTTTAAGCAATTATTTTCCTCAACGAACTTCTGGACCTCCTCTTATATTTTGCCTATTCTGCTTTTTAAGGCATTCTTCTCCTCATTGGTTTTTGTGCCTCTCTTACCATTTAGGCTAGTTTTTTTTTAAGTTAATTTTTTTATTTTTAGTTTTCAGAACTCAATTACATAAGTTTCAAATTTTCCCCCTATTGCTTTCTCCCTCCGCAAGGTGATATGCAATCTGATATTGACTCTCTACATATACTCCTATTAAACATTTTCACATTAGTCATATGGTACAGAAGAATTACAACAAATGAGAGTGACCATGAGAAAGGAAAACAAAACAAATGGAAAGAAAGAAAATACTCTGGCACTCTCTGCATTCAGATTCCACAGTTCCTTCTCAGGATGTGGGTGGCATTTTCATCATGAGTCCTTTAAATTGTTTTAGGTCCTTGCATTGTTGGAAGGGCTAAGTCTATCAAAGTCAGTCTAGTTTGACCTAGTCTATTTTTGAAGGTATTATTTTCTTTATTATTTGTGTCTCCTTAACCAAGGTGTAGATTTTTTTCATGATTTTCTTTCATCCCTCTTGTTTCTCCACCCACATTTTCTTTATCTCTCTTACTTGATTTTTAAAATCCTGTTGAGGTCTGTCATGATCTGAGTCCATTTCATATCTTTGTTGGAGACTTCAGATATAAGAGTTTTGGCTTTTTCTTCTGAATGTGCTTTTTGATCTTCCCTGCCACTAGAGTAACTCTCTATAGTCAGAATTATTTTTATATTTTTGGCTCATTCTCTGAGCCTATTACTTGACTTTGACTTTTTATTAAAGTAAGGCTCTTCTTGCAGGGTGGAGGGAGCACTATCCCAAGCTTCAGGGGTTTTTTAGTTGTTTTTCAGAGATACTTATAGGGACCTGTAAATTTTCAGTTCTTTCAAGGTGGTGTGATCTAAGGAGAGGTGTTTACTATTTTCTCGAACTGTGCACTGGTCTCTGTAACCACAAGCACTCTTTTCTGCCCTGGAATTGTGATGACAGTCTCCCCTCCAATGTGACCACAAGTTCTCCTCTGCTAGTGCTCTTCACCCTGGGACTGCCACCCAGCATTGCATCCTAGATCTGAGTTTAGGCAAAGCAATAGTGTCCTGCCTCAGTGCTAGAGAAAAGATCCATGTAATCTCCTTCTGACTGGTTATTTGACCTCCTTAATATTTTTGTGAACTGAGAGCTCCAGAAGCAACAATGCTGTCAGTGCCAATTCAGTAACTCCCAAGGCCTGCTCCTGGTTTCCTGGGGCTAGGGCACTGTTGGCCCTGATGTTGTTCTACTGCATGTAATGTTAAATAGATCTTCCTCACCGATTAATAGGCCTCAAATACCATTTATTAATTTTCTAATGAGGCATTGGTTCTCAAGGGCATTTGATGCACTCTACCTCTGAAAAATGTATAAATACTCTTAGGTGAAGCTTTACTTTGGAGCTTACTCATTGGAAGTGTTTTTTGTTTTTTGTTATTTTTGGCCGAAAGAGACTCTGGGAAATGACTAAGGAAACCCCTGACTTTGAAAGCCTAGATGTTGATACTTCTCTTTCTGATAACTATGTATGTATGGTCAGACAGTTATCTGTCTATTGATCTGTGATGTATGGTAGACATTTAGAAGCCCTTTCCATTGGTTTATCTTTGTTACTCTGTATTTTCTCTGAAGTTCAGGGTGCTAATTTTTTCCCCTGAACTAAGTGAATGACACATATGCTTGATTAAAGTGATTGTTCATCCCTCAAAAGTTGCTTTCCTTTTAGAAAAGCAGATCTAAGTACCTGTAAATGAAGTCTTCCTGTGCATATCAGGGTGCTTGCTTTTATACTGCACTTCATTCATACCTAGGTGTGACAGACCTTTACTACTGATGTTCTAAGTTGTCTTTGGCATCTATGAACTGAGAGATGTGGAAACATCACTTCTGCCACTAACTCATGTGTCCCAAGGCCTGCTTCTGGTTTGCTGAGGTCTGGTCTGTGTTGTGGAAGCTTGTACTGGACTGCATTCCTCTCTTACTATGGTGTAGGAAATATTTCTTGCAGACTTTTCAAGTTATCTTGGGTTGGAAATTAGTTTCATTCCTTCACTTTTTGAGTTCTGTTGTTCTATAATTTGTGTAAAGTCATTTTTAAAGGTATTTGAAAAGGTTTGAGGGAGAGCTTAGGTAAGTCCCTGTCTTTCTTTCTGTGTCTTGGCACTGCCTCTTATTGTATTTGATTTTTAAAATCCTTTTTGAGCTCTTTCTTGGGTTGAACTCAATTCACATTTTTCTTAGAAGCTTTGGATGTAGGAGTTTGACTTTGTTATATTCTTCTGAGTGTGTATCATTTTTGGGTTTTTTTGCTCTTCCCTGTCACCATAGTAACTTTTGATAGTCATATTTTTTTTAATTTTTTCATCATTTGTTCATTTTTTCTAGATTATTTTTTGACTTTTAAAACTGATAAAATGGAGTTCTTCTTCCAGAGTTGATACCATGCTGTCTCAAACTTCATGGGTTGTGTGCAGCTGTTTTCATTACTATTTCTTAAGGTCTATAAGTTTTTAATTCTTGCAAGATGACATTATCTAAGGATAGGTGTGTTTACTATTCTCTTGGCCTGTTCTCCTGTCTATGAATGATCACCATAGTGAACCAGAGTGAAGCACCATTTTTTTGCCCTGGAATTATGAAAAGGTACCCCGATTCATTGTGGCTACAAATTCTGGTATGCTAGTTCACCTCCTTACTTTGAGATGGCCAATAGTACTGTGACCTGGATCAGAGTATGGGCAAGGTTACAGAGTTGAGACCCCTGTGTTCTCCTTCTGACCAGTTGTTCTACCCCATTACCACATTAAAGGTGTGGAAATCCCTGCTGCTGCTATTGCTTAAGTTCCCAAAGATTCATTTAGCTTTCTGTGGCATGGTCTTTGTTGGTGAGACCTGCAGTGGACTGAAATCCACTCTCACCCAAATGTGACAGACCTTTCTTGCTGACCTTCTAAATAGTCTTGGACTTGAAATTGGTTTACCCCATCATTTTTTGGAATTCTGACATTCCAGAATTTGTTTTAGGGTATTAAAGTATTTTGGAGGGATTTTGGAGAGAGCTCAGGAAAGTCTCTCCCTTTTCTCTGCCATCTTTATTCCACACCTCTGGAAAAGTTAATTGGTCATTTTGTAATAAAATGATCACTCATTGCACCATTTTAATGAAGTAAATAGCCCCTTAAAATCCAACTATAGTGTATTTGATGCTAATAATAATAGTGTTGTTTTTACGTTGATTTATCTTGCCTGGATGTTTGATGTGGTTTGGGAATGTGTGCTGTTTTCCTGGTCCTTGTCAGCAAAAGCAACATAGTTTTATCTAAATATGTTAAGCATAGTGTATATGTTGACAAATATGCTGATGTATAGCAGAGTCTTATGCTTCAATTTTTTAACGCTTCCCTTTTTCTTATATTTTCTTTGAGGTATCTCTGCGGTAAAGAGAAAACTCTCTTAGAATCAGGAAAATCTGAATTTAAAGTGTTATTCATATATGTACTTTATAGGCAAAGGTCAAGTCACATAATCTCTAGGTGCCCCAGGTAACTTTCTAAAGCCTATAGGTTACAGACATGTTGTTGATCTATATCACGAGAGGTAGTTTCCTTACTAGGAGTCCCACATACCAAGAGCAAACTACATTTGCTTACCTAATCCCTATAATATTTGATGGATAATATATGTATTATTATTATTTCCATTTTACAGATAAGGAAACCCATTCTTAGAAGGGTTAGAGTACATTACTGAAGATTACACACCTACATAGCTCCAGAGTCAGAATTTAAGGTCGTGATTTCTGACTCAGAAGTGAATGATTTCTAGGTGAAATCAATAAAACAACAATAAAACATTTTATCCATTCCTTTACCCAAAATAAAGGGATCCAAATGACAAGCAACCATAATGCTCTCAGGATACTCATTGCCTGACCTCTGTGAGGATTGGAATGAATTTCCAAGAGGATTAATCTTGGACTTAAATATTATATTCTTTGCTATAGTCAGCCAATGGCTAAATGTTGGAAGAAGTCCAAGAAACAAAAAGCTTTTAGGAAAAAATAATGATAAACATTCCCGAAATTCAGGCATGCGAAGATGTTTAACGATAGCAATTGTGTAATTAATGTTGGTGAAGGAATTTGTAGTCTGAAGACTTCTTAATCTTCTAGGATATTGAAAGCTACAGAAGTCAGCAAACTCTTGCATAAGAAGAAAAACAGATCTTTATTTTCACTCATGATCTTGGCAAGGGAAAGGTTGTATAATTTTTCTCGATTAGTTCTTATAAAAAGGCACACACTAAAAAGTTCTAGGGATAATAACACATAGAACTCTGTGTAGATATTATGATTTTTATTATCACTCTTATTTTTCTGCTTCTGTTTACTTCCAATTCCAGATGAACAAGACTTATAGGAAAACCTATCTTACAATACAGGAAAGTGGGAAGAAGGAGATAAGCAGGGTTGGGGGAATAATGGAAGGGAGGGCAATGGGAGGAGGGAGCAATTTGAAGTCAACATCATGGAGGGACAGGATCAAAAGACAGAATAGAAACAATGGGGGGCAGGATAGGATGGAGGGAAATATAGTTAGTCTTACACAACACGACTATTATCGAAATCATTTGCAAAACTACACAGATATGGCCTATATTGAATTGCCTGCCTTCCCAAAGGGAATGGGTAGGGAGGGAGGGATAGGGAGAAGTTGAAACTCAAAGTTTTAGGAACAACTGTTGAGTATTGTTCTTGCTACTATGAAATAAGATATACAGGTAATGAGGAATAGAAAGTTATCTGACCCTACAGGACAAAAGAGAAGATGGGGACAAGGGAAGTGAGGGATGATAGAAAAGAGGACAGATTGGTGATAGGGGTAATTAGAATGCTCAGTGTATTGGGGTGGGGGGAGGGGATAAATGGGGAGAAAATTTGGAACCTAAAATTTTGTGAAAATGAATGTAAAAAGTTTAAATTTATATTAAAAAAATAGAAGGGGAGACATCCTCAGCTTCTCTCCTCAAACATGTCTTCTTTTTTTTTTTCTCATTGAATCACTCATCTGACTCTAGTCTTTGTAGCTTCCAGTTTAATGTAGCTTACTCTCTGTTGCTCAAAAATCCATGTGTATCTGATGAAGTGGGTCTATAGCAACAGTAATTACACATTAAGGAGAAATTAGAGATGTATGTGATTGGTCACATTCTATCTTGATCATTCATAAGGGAAGGAATAGGATGAAATGTTTGACCAACTTCCTGTATAACTCCTCTTCATGGTGACTTCATCGAAAAATTGTATCCTCCCCATATAGCACTTCCACTGTCAGGACGTTATAGAAAAAAAAATCTGTTCTCCAAACCACTGAAATCATGAAACTAACAATAACACAAACTCTGTGTACATCACTTAACCTTATTGAGCCTCAGATCATTTATTTGTAAAATGTATTTGTATTTATATGTTGCATATATCTCAGCCCCAGTTAGATGCAAAAATCCATCAACCTTAAATATTTTATAAATATGAGTCAATTTTGTTGTTCTTTTGCATACTAATTTCTATTTCAGAACAGTTGAATTATGACAAATATCAATAAAAATAAATATAAATTTTGACACATCATTGTGACCAGCTTGTAGAAAACATGATCTTCCAATCTTACAACTTTGGTAAGAAAAAAATCTATAGAATGACTATTTGAATTAGAAAACAGAATCAGCAAATTTGAGTGTCTTTCATTTATACCATTGAGAATGAAAAATATATAATAAAGAAAAGTAATAGCTGAAGATTATAGCAAGCATTTATATTATACTTAAAGATTTGTAAACTACTTTATAAATATTTTATTATTTTTTCATCCATTAGTAAGAGAAATTCAACTTAACAAATTAATGTTTTGAACCCATAAAAATGAAATCAGCAAAATGATTAAGACAGAAATAGTTTCTTATGAAGTGGATTTAAAAAGTTTGTAGAGAACTGCACAAAATTCAGAGAACAGGAACTTCTTGGAAAAGCCACTAAACTGATGGAATGATCTCATAGCTGGTCATATATACTTTAACAGCATAAACATATAGGTGTTCCAGAATATGTCTAATAGTCTTTTTGGTTGTAGCAAAAACCTGGGTGATGCTTATATTATACAAAGTTCGTGTGTTCTGATTGAGGCTTGTCTGGGGGAAAATGTGTGAGATACATAAATGTACGAACATATTTACATGTGTGTGCTTGAATATCACATAGTTTTAAGATAGAAGAAATCGTAGGAAGACTTTTTATTAACTCATGCATAGTAGAATAAGTTAAACTAGGAAAACAAATTCAGGAAAACAAAACAAATTTAATAAGTTAAACTAGGAAAACAAATTCAGGAAAACTGAATGCCAAATCAGTGTCAATATAGAGTTTCTGTCAAATAAACTGCTGTTCCAAAATTTGTCTCAATAAGTACATGATAAAATCTACTTCCTTTCTCTTGTCTGAGGGGTCGACCATAGATAAAAATATTATATTGATTGGCATAAGTGGCTTTTTTGTTGGTTGGCTTTGCTTAACTCTTCATTTTAATTTCAAAGAAAAGATAGTGTATATAAATGACTGGGACATAAAAGGTAAAGGTATTTTAAAAAAGCCTTAAAAAGCAAAGTGTAACTCTAAATCAGAACTAGATTTCATTTTATCAAACACAGAATTAAATAAATAAGATGGATCTAGGAAAAATATAATGTAGATGAATAAAATTGAATTGAATAAATTTTGAAGTCTTTTTTTTTTTTATCAAATTGCAAGAATGAGGAAAGGAGATATATAAAAAGGTAGCATCATTTCCATGACAATATTATTAAAATTGTATTTGAACTTATGATAAGAGGAAATTTCTGATTCAAGTAAATGAATGTGGACTTGTCAGTAGATGTAACATAAAAGTTGATCGACAAGGAATTTATCTAAATTTAAACGATGGTATTCAAATGAGTGACAATGGTAATTTCAGACTGATCTTATTAATAAATGTTTCAAAATGAGAAATAAAGACTAAATAAAATTTTGTTGAGCTCCTAAAACACATTCTTATCTATGAAAGAGTGTCACCCCTCTTCTCATGTGAATGGACTTGACATTTGTTCCAGCAGTTACTCTGTAATTACTAGAAGTGTAACCATAAAAATTTTGACTCACCTTTCAGAGAGTCAGTCCTGTTATCCATACGTGGATATCATAATATCTCACAATGGTGGTATTGTGAGAATTTTACAATCAAGTATGAGCTCCTTGAGTTCAGTATTTTTATTTTTGGCTTAATATTCCCATATTGCACTGCCTGACAGAGTAGGAAATAATTATCTATTGATGTATTATAAGTATAAAAATAATATAAAAACACATAATTATTTGCCATTTTTCTAGCAGATGACAATTATATTATACTACATATTATGGTATATGATATACAACAATGATGTGATTGATTATGAAGAAGAAGAAGGAAAATACTACAGTTCTTTCCCTAGTTTTTATTTCTCTTAAGTCAGCTAGAAAATGCAATAGAAAAAGCACAGATTGGAGTTAGGAAAATCCGAATTCTAATGTGGACTCAGACACTTTACTAACTGTATTATTCTAGGTAACTCACTTAATATTTGTGTTTACATCAATAAATGGGGATGATAATAATACATACTTCGCAGTGTTATTGTGAGGATGAAAGGACATAACACTTATAAATCATTTACCACAGTACCTGTCACATAATAGGTGCTAAACAAATGTTTATTCCCTTCCTTCCCCACCCACTTCTTCTCCTGTCATTATGGTCATTTTCATTCTTTTGTGAAAGTCAAAAATGATCAGATACCTTAAACTTCAAACTTCAAGAGTCAGTGCTAATGTAGAAAAATAAGAACTTTAGAGAACTCTGGAACGAACACTGGGTAATTTTGATTCCTTGTCTACTAGAACCCTCTCCACTCTTCTCTGTGCTCCTCTCTTCCTTTCCTTCAACTCCACTCCTCTTCCTTCCTCTCCACTTTTTCTCCTCTACTCTCCTGTTAGTTCTCACAACATTCTCTACTCATAGTATATTATAGGACACTCTATCTAATATTTTACTAAGAAAATTGAGGCTCTTTGATATAAGCTTTGTCTTCTTCCATTCTTTATATCTCACAAGCCCTTCTCATCTAACAACCTGTTTTCACTGTTCTCCCACCATTTCTTCTCCACAAGACATATACTTTTGTTGCAACCCATTACAATAAATATAGTATTCTCATTTAAAAAAAATTTTATCTCTTTGCACTGTCATTCAAAAACATAAATAATAAAAATATTTCTTAATAAAGTGGCTATAAAATTTCATCATCCCTGCTCTTTCTGCATTTCTACCTTCCCTGATGTTTTTATATTCTTCTCTCCTTTCTTGACCACACTCCTTGAAATAGTGATCTGCATTCAGTGCAGATATTCTCTCCTATACCTTCTAACCAATTTGTCTTACTTCATCTCTAAAATGAAATTGTTCTCTCCATATTTAGTACTCTATTTTCAAATCTAATGGAAGATTTTCCATACTCACTCTTCCCTGCAACTTCTGTCACTATTTAGCATCCCTTCTTGATTATTCTTTCTTCCTTGGATTTTTATGATAGTAGCCTCTCCTGGTTCTTCTCCGAGCTGTCTGATTATTTCTCAGTCTCTTTTCCTCATGTATCATCCACAACATGCTCACTAAATATTAATGACCCTCAAAGATTCTATCCCTTGCAAGGCTCTGTCCTTGGTTCTTTTCTCTCCTCTACCATACTCTCTCAGTTGGTGACCTCCTTAGCTACTGTGGGTAGAATTTATCACTCTAAACCAATAACCCTCCATTACATATAACCACTTCTGATTTCCCTCCTCAGATCTATCCCACATCGCTGTCTATTAGAAATTTTGAAATAGAAGTTTCAGAGGTATCCCCAACCAGAAACAGAAGCAAAATCATTACCTTTCCCTGAAACTCACACCTCTTCTGAATTTTTCTATTTCTCTTGAGTACAGGTGCCAAACATGCTTAGACAGAGAACACCCTTGAGTGTTACTTAAACTATACTGAAATACAATTGGGAAAGGCTTTGCAAAATAAATTTTAAAAAGCAATGGAATATAGATCATGCTAATGTGTAGCTATCTAAATCAATAGGCAATCTGTAGGAATACTTATCTATGATTCAATGCTCTTCCTCCTCACTGCATTTCTACTTGAGTGTGATCCCTCTGCTCCTGATAGTACTGTGAATCTTCCCATTACTCAGATTCACAACCTTAGCATTAACCTCACCTCCTCATTCTTGCCAAGTCTATATCGTCAACAGTTTGTGAAATCATACTGTATTTATCTCCACATCTCTCCAATAAGTCCTTCTTAGCCACAGGGGCACCATAGAAAATTCATCCTCTTATCCTCTGTTGCCTGAGCTATAAAATGGTTTCATTTTTGGTCTCCTTAATTCAAAATTGTTGCTTCTCTAATCTGTCTTCTACAAAAATGTCGAATTCAGTTTCTTTTTCCTAAAGTGCAATCCACTGTGCACTTTCTCCTCAAACTGCCATATATTCATTTTTTTTTACAGATTATGTATATACTCATATATATACTGATTTCCTCTTTCCATATTAAAATAATTTGTTTGTGGGTAAGGAATCTCTCACCCTGTTGTTTGTTTCCCCAGTGCTGGTTATATGGTAGAGGTTGATTGAAACACAGTAAAAGTAAACAACTCATTTATTTCTATTTCCTTCACTTTGATTCATCAAGCATTTTATGTGTGTACAAGCACACACACACACACACATATACACCTGCGCAAAACACACACACACACACCTCATTTCATTATATGTAAGGTACTATGATATATACTGGAACAGATCCAAGAAGAAGAAAGTCATGGATCACTACTCTCAAGAAATTTATTATCTTGTTGTGGAGATTAGACATATATACAAAACTAACATATAAACATAATATAAAAAAAGGAATTAGAGGAACAAGCATTAACATCCAAAGAAGCAAAAGATCACTGATCGCTGGCATGATTAGGACATCATTCCTGGCATGTCATAGAATAGTTCACACAGAAAAACAATTTTCATATAAGAATATATAATTTATATATTTTATTACTTTACAATTCATTATATTTATGCATTATATATCAAATGTGTAATTTATATACATATACATTTACATATAAGATTATATACTATGATAGTAACTAATAATTACATATATACATGTACATTTTACATATACATATATGATTTCCCTTTAGGAGAACCACACATATGTATTTACATGTGTATATATTTTATGTATCTATGTATACATATGAATATACATATATGTGTATGCATATGGATTTAAATAGTAATTGTTTGTCTTTTATCCAACAACCCTGACGGTCTTCTCCTCCCAGTTTGATTTTTTTTTTTAATTAAAGTGGCCATCCCTTGAGCTGCTACTTAAAGAAGTCTATTCTTTGAATCGGTGTATCTCACTCAAAGTGAGAATGCTATAGGACTTTACCCTGAAAGGGCCAGGATCTCACATTGCATCCTGGGCCATCTTTAGCCATCCTGATGAATATCATGTCACTGGATCCAAATGGCTTAGGAGAAGAAAGTGAGGTTGGTAACCTTGTACAGCCCTCCTTCATTCAAATCAGTCAACTGCAAATCATGTCATCATCTTGAGGTCATGGTTCTCTTTGAGAATGAAGGACAAAAATAACTTGAGTCCAAATATATTACTGTCATAAGTGAATAAATTTCTCCTGAATTTTAATATACTCACTATACATTCAAATACACTTTGATAGAATTTTTTAGGAAAGAGTGCTACATTTTCATCCCACTTCTGGTGTTTATTATCTATTATTACTATTATTTTTTAAAATTTCAATAACATTTTTATAATAAACTAAATAAATAAAAACAATAAAAATATGATAGAAATAACTTTCTAAATTTTGATAATATTATTTATTAACTATTGTGCCAATAGACAAGTTGCTTAAATTTCTGAAGAAGGAGGCAAATGAGGCAGTAAAATAATTGCTACATTTGCAGTCACACAGTCTTTAATTCAAATTCTGCTTAGGTCGACAGACATGCCAATTTTAGCAAATCACTTCACCTATTGAATCCCTTATTTAACATCAGTAAAAGGAAGGCATTGAATTAGATGACCTCTAGGGGTCCTTAGAGCTTTAATTCAGTGATCTTTCTATCCATTAATATGTGAAGATGAGAACTATTGATATGTGTTTTTTATCTATTTCTACATAATACTGTAACAAAACTGTTATGAGGATTAAATGAAGTAATGAAGGCACAGAAAGTACATGGCAGTCCCTACAGTGCTATATAATCATAGTCTTGATAAAAATGTGAAATTAAAAATGAGAATCTGAATATTTAGGGGGGAAAACAAAACAAAGCAAGATTATCAAGCAAAATCCGTAACTATGACTCCCCAACCTTGGTACTTCTGCTCAGTGTGTGCAAGCAGATAGGAATTTCAATGTGCAGTCAGAAAACCAAGTGAAGTTATGCCACAAAATTTTTCTCTCCATTCACATTGACATCGATATTGGTGCAGGTTCTCATAACAACACTTTATGTCTGGAACACTGCAATAGTGTTATTGCTGATATTCTTGCCTCAAAACTCAAGTCTCTCCATATTCCAATCCATCTGCAAGTCTGACTATGTTAATCCCAATCCCTACTTATTATGTCCCAGTGACTCACTATTACATCCAAAATCCATATACTAATGGTCTTCATGACATTCAAAAATCTACCCGAACTGATTCCTTCCTATTTTCCAACCCATTATCATTTTCACATCCTGCAGTAACAAGATCTCCTGTAAAGTACTATTTCTCTTTGTGTTTCTTCTCTTGCTATTCTGTTCTATACTTCTTTTACAAAAATAATGGTTCTTCCAGGTATTTTTGTAATTCTTGTGGCCAGAACATTTTTTCTTCTAATGTCTCAGCTGGACTGATTGTGAAGGTAATTCTTTTCTTAAGGGCTGACCTCCTTGTTATGTCTTAGTTCAAGATACTTTCCGATTGTTTTCAGTGATTTCTTTCTTGGTTTTGTTGTTGTTTGTATATTTGCTTTTCATCTCCATAAGCTCATTGTCTAGCCTGGAGTTGGAGTGGAGCTTCAGATTAGTCACCATTCTTCCATTTCTGATAAGTCCTGCCTAATGTTAAAGGTTCTGGACAAAACTAAACTGCTTCCTCCTAGGGGTTCTAAAGCTACTCTAGTTTGGGGTTCTTTATAAGACTTCTCTATTGACATAAAGCTCTAGGGCCAGTCATTCCTTCAACTAGAGTCTTTCTGTCTTCTAAGCTCAAGTGCTGCTTCCATGCTGGGCTTTCACCTCAATGGTTCAAGGTCACCACAGTTTGCCTTTGCCTAGGGTTATTCCTTTGCAGCTGGGAGAGTAAACCACCATCCCTTTCCCTCATTCTTACTGTGCACTTTTGATTATAAACTGAGCTAGAATCCACTTTGAACCTCTCTCTAATAGTTCAAATTGCTTTGTAATGCATTGTTCACTTAATCGGATTGTTTATGTCAGGATTTGTGCAGAATTCTGGTGATATTTTTTGGGAGAGGGCATCCCTGGATGGATTATTTAAGTCTATTAGTGATTCTCCTTATATTTTAACTGGTGTATTTTTAAGTTTCGCTCAGGTATTTTTTTTGGAGGGGTCATCTTAGTCTAATCTATTTAGGCAGCCAACATTTACTTTAAATATTGTTTATTGCTGTTACTATCAACAAAGGGAGATACATACACACAAACACAAACACACACACTTAGCTCTAGGAATATAGAGAAATGAAAACAAACAAACACAAGAAAGACAAAATCCAGCCCTTTCTTTCAAGCAGTTTATATTCTCTTGTCTCCATTTCCATGTACCTATCTCATTCTTTGTCTGTTTCTCACCCACTGTCATTCTGTGTATGTCTCCTTCTATTCTTTTCTACTATTTCACTTGATAGTCCATTTTTATTAAGTTTAAATTGTGGTTTTAATCAACATATTACTTCACAAAAAAGGTCAAAAGTGTCTATAGGACAATGTTTTGTATTTTGAAAGACTTACTTGACAATTAACTTGAGAAATGAAAATCATTCAGTTATGGAGATAAGTCTTGGAACTAAAGTATTCAGTGGAACCTTCAATCATTTACATTGCCTTTAATTCCTTTAAATATACCTTACTGAGTTTTTCTTGGTATAAGGAAGAAGGTCTTTTTTCACATCTAATTTTCCAGTGAAACAAGTTGTTTTTGTTATGTTGCTAACATTTCACAACTGATAGTTTAGCTTGCAGACATACCATAAATGTCTATGTGCTTCACTCATACTTCCCTTAGCTGAGATCAAATGTTTCCAACCATTCCCAGAGATGAAGACAGTATGAAAAGGAATAGCTTGGAAATCATTTGAAGCTTAACTATACTTCTCAGGTGACAAATTAATTTGATTAGTGGCATTTCTTTTAAAGGGTCACTTGTACAATCTGCTATCCTATGCCCCATGCCAAAGGAACAACCTGGTAAAACTAATATAAATACATGAGTTAATTGATTTCTTATACAATGACTTTATATTCATCTTCAAATAACCTTGAGAAACAGAGAAAGTTGCCTTCCTTTCAACATGTGGTCTGCTCAGTGAGGAAGACTTTTCATTTAGACTCGGACATTGAAATTTGGCACCTAAATAAAGCACTTGTGTGCTTCTGTAGGCACTCAGGCATGAAAATGGATATTTGGGTAGCTAAGTATCAACATGGGAGGCCAAATGTGCAATTGAAATGCTCAATCACATTGCTACAGTTTGAAAATTCAGCCTGTAATATTGGCTTGTTGACAAAGTATGCCATTTCTCAAAAAATTTATAAAATTCTATGCATCTGACCAGGTCAAAAGTATCCTTGAGTGTTGTGAATTTTTATTGATATTGCACCTGAGGGACCAACTATGGAGAGAAACATGAACTGATTAAAATTAAATACTTGTTCACACAGAGAGGAATCTATTTGAAAAAATAGATTGATAGCTTGATGCTCATCAAAAATTCATTCTGAATTACTCCTTGTCATGAAATTTTGTTTTCCATTACTGTTTTTCTCTAATTCTGGTCTTTCCATGCCTTTGGATTCCATGATAATAAAATTCCAGTGTTGTCACCACAGACTCTATTTTTTAAATTTTTATTTATATATTGTTTTCAATATTCATTTCAACAAAATTTTGAGTTCAAAACTTTCTCCCCATCTTTCCCCTACCCACCCACCAAACACCATGAATTCTAGTAACCCTTCTCCCAATCTATCCTCCTTCTATCACACCCCTCCCTTCTTTTATCCCCTTATCCTCTCTTTTCTTGTGGGGCAAGATAGATTTCTATACCCCATTCCCTGTATTTCTTCTTTCCCAGTTGCATGCAAGAATATTTCTCAATATTGGTTCCAAAAACTTTGAGTTCGAACTTTTCCCCCTTCCTCCCTTTCCACTCATCCCAACTGAGGAGACAAGCAATTCGATATAGGCTATATATGTGTAGCTTTGCAAAAGAATTTCATAAGAGTCATGTTGTGTAAGATTAATTATATTTCCCTCCATCCTATCCTGCACCCCATTAATTCTATTCTGTCTTTTGACCTTGTCTCTTCCCAAAAGTGTTTACTTCTAATTACTCCCTTTTCCCATTTGCCTTCACATCTATCATTCCCTACTCTGCTTATCCTCTTCATCTCTACTTTCCTGTAGTGTAATATATTTTCTTTTTTTTAATATAAATTTATTTTTTTAACTTTTTACATTTATTTTCAGAAAATGTTGGGTTCTAAATTTTCTCCCCATTTATCCCCTCCCCCACCCCAATACACTGAGCGTTCTAATTACTCTTATCACCAATCTGTCCTCTCTTCCATCATCCCTCCCTTCTCCTGTCCCCATCTTCTCTTTTGTCCTGTAGGGCCAGATGACTTTATTCCCCATTAACTGTATTTCTTATTTCCTAGTAGCAAGAACAATACTCAACAGTTCTTCCTAAAACTTTGCCTTCCAAATTCTCCCCATCTCTCCCTCCCCACCCATTCCCTTTGGGAAGGCAGGCAAGTCAATATAGGCCATATCTTTGTAGTTTTGCAAGTAACTTCAATAATAGTCGTGTTGTGTAAGACTAACTATATTTCCCTCCATCCTATCCTGCCCCCCATTGTTTCTATTCTGTCTTTTGATGCTGTCCCTCCCCAAGAGTGTTGACTTCAAATTGCTCCCTCCTCCCATTGCCCTCCCTTCCATCATTCCACCGACCTGCTTATCTCCTTCTCCCCCACTTTCCTGTATTGTAAGATAGGTTTTCAAACCAAAATGAGTGTGCATTTTATTCCTTCCTTTAGTCGAATGTGATGAGGTTAAACTTCATGTTTTTTTTCTCAGCTCTCTTCTTTTTCCCTCCACTAAAAAGGCTCCTGCTTGCCTCTTGAATGAGAGATAATTTATCCCATTCGATTTCACCCCCTCTCCTCCCACTACATTTGTCTCTCACCGTTGACCTTAATTTCTTTTAAGATATGGTCCCATGCTATTCAATTCACTCTGTGCTCTCTGTCTCTGTGTCTGCGTGCATGTGTGTATGTGTGCGCATGCATGTGTGTGTGTGTGGTCCCACCAACTACCCAGATACTGAAAAGTTTTAAGAGTTACAAATATTGTCTTTCCATGTAGGAATGTAAACAGTTCACCTTTGGTAAGTCCCTTATGACTTCTTTTTGCTGTTTACTTTTTCATGCTTCTTCTCATTCTTGTGTTTGAAAGTCAAATTTTCTTTTCAGCTCTGGTCTATTCATCAAGAATGCTTGAAAGTCCTCTGTTTCATTGAAAGACCATATTTACCCCTGAAGTATTATACTCTGTTTTGCTGAGTAGGTGATTCTTGGTTTGAGTCCTAGTTCCTTTGACTTCTGGAGTATCCTATTCCATGCCCTTTGATCCCTTAACGTAGAAGCTGCTAGATCTTGTGTTATCCTGATTGTATTTCCACAATACTGGAATTGTTTCTTTCTAGCTGCTTGTGATATTTTCTCCTTGACCTGGGAATTCTGGAATTTGGCCACAATGTTCCTAGAATTCTCTATTTTTGGACCTCTTTCAGGTGGTGATCGATGGATTCTTTCAATACTTATTTTGCCCTCTGGTTCTAGAATATCAGGGCAGTTTTCCTTGATCATTTCATGAAAGATGATGTCTAGGCTCTTTTTTTGACCATGACTTTCAGGTAGTCCCATAATTTTTATATTGTCTTTCCTGGATCTATTTTCCAGGTCAGTTGTTTTTCCCATGAGATATTTCACATTCTCTTCCATTTTTTCATTCTTTTGGTTTTGTTTTGTGATTTCTTGGTTTCTCAAAAAGTCATTAGACTCAATGTGTTCCATTCTAATCTTGAGAGAACTATTTCCTTCAATGAGCTTTTGAAGCTCTTTTTCCATTTGGCTAATTTTGCTTTTGAAAGCATTCTTCTCCTCATTGGCTTTTTGAACCTCTTTTGCCAATTGAGTGAGCCTATTTTTCAAGGTGCTATTTTCTTCATAATTTTTGGGGTCTCCTTTAGCAAGGTATTGACCCGTTTTTCATGCTTTTCTTGCATCTCTCTCATTTCTCTTCCTAGTTTTCCTCCACCTGTCTAACTTGATTTTCAAAATCCGTTTTGAGCTCTTCCATGGCCTGAGCCCACCGGACATCCACCTTGGATGCCTGGGATAGAGAGGCCCAACCTCCATGTCTTTCCCTGATGGCAAGCATTGTACTTCCTCATCAGAAATGAAAGGAGGAAGGAACATCTCTTCCCCAAGAAAGGAGCTCTCTATGGTCTTATTTTGCTCCCCTTTTCTGGGCATTCTCCCAGCTAGTTACTTGACTTCTGAGATTCCTCTGCACCCCCACGTCGATCTGCCCAGCTAGTGCTTGGGGTCTGAGATTCAAATGCTGCTCTCCAGCCTCATGGCTTTCCACAGTGGGAGTGGCTGTTATTCAATGTGAGCTTAAGTTCTGCTGCTCAGGTCGGGGAAGGACCACCTCCCAGGCTCAGTTCCCTCAGGGGGTTTATGCAGAGACCTTCTGTAATGGAGCTCCTGCCTGCTTGGGGAGTCCTGGGCCACCGCTGCCTCTGCCACTGCCTCTGCTGCTGCCTCCCGAGGGGGCCCGAGCTATGGAGACACCCCGCTCCGCTCTTGGCCAGCCCAGAAGTTTCTCTCACTGACCAGTAACACCTGTGGGTGGAGGGACCTTCGTGGCCACCAGACATTCCGTCCCTAAAGCCTGCTCGGAACTGCTCCTCTGGGGCTGTGTGGCCAGGACAACACAGGGGTGGGCTCCTCTGTCCGGAGCTCAACGGATCCCTGGGGACGACTTTCCAGGGCTCTCTGGAACCAAAATCTCTTCCACTGTGTTTCTACGTGGCTTGTACTGCTCCAGAATTTGTGGGGAGTTCTTTTTACAGGAAATTTATGGGCTGTGGATTATGAGCTAGCATACGTGAGTCTTGGCTCCTCCCCACTCCGTTCTAATTTTTTAAAAAACTATTTTCTTCAATGAGCTTTTGAGCCTCATTTTCCATTTGGCTAATAATCCTGCTTTTTAAGGTATTCTTCTCCTCACCGACTTTTTGGTCATCTTGCCTTTTGAGTTAGTCTATTTTTAAAGGTGTTATTTCCTTCAGGATTTTTTTGGATCTCCTTTAGCAAGCTATTGACTTGCTTTTCCTGATTTTCTTGCATCGCTCTCATTTCTGTTCCAAATGTTTCCTCCACCACTCTTACCTGATTTTCAAAATTTTTTTTGAGCTCTTCTATGACCTGCAACGCTTGCATATTTATTTTGCAGATTTTTGATGCATAAGCCCTGAGTTTTATGTCTTCTGCTAATGTTATGCCTTGTTATTCTTCGGCTGAAAGGATGGAAGAAAATACCTCATCACCAAGAAAGCAACCTTTCATAATATTAATTTTTCTCTTGTTTTGGGCATTTACCCAGCTAGTTACTTGAATTTTCAAGAAGGGGGTATACTCTAGGGACCTCTAAGTTCTCACTTCCTCCAAGGTGACACAATCAAGGCAGAATTGTTTACTTCTTTTCTTGTCTGAGCTCTGGTCTGGGAGCTACCATAAGCTTTCTCCCCAGGATCTTCCAGTCTAATTCCTTGTCCAGAGCCTCCAGAAGCTCTACCAAATCTTCACTCTTCCTCATACCAGGATCACTACTCAGGGCTGAGATTCAGATCAGTGGTTCAATTCCCTCAAGTTCATTAGGTGGAGGGCTCCAAAAATGGACATTGCTACTGCAGTGGCTGCTGCTGGCAGGGCCAAACCTGGTTTCCTTTTCACTGAGGTGAAAGAGCTTTCTTACTGACCTTTGAAGCTGTGTTTGGAGTCTGTGGGTTGAGCAATCTGGGAACTGCACCTGCTGCTGAAGATTCTGCCCCCTGAAACCTGCTCTGGTCCTGTCCCTGCCGTGCTACCCAATCAAGGCCATGCTGCACTCTACTCTGAGCCCAGTGCAACAGACCTTTCCTGTCAGCCTTCCAGGCTGTCTTGGACTGGAAATCTCTTTCACTCTGTCGTTTTTTGACTTCTACTACTCTAGAATTTGTTTAGAGTTATTTTTACAGATATTTCATGGGTTATGGGGGAGAGATTTTACAGATCCATCCTTCCACTCTGCTATCTTGGCTCTGACACCACCCTATTCTTTAATGTGAACTTTTCTTATGTGCAATATGAATGAACCTTGCATGTTGGACTATATCCATTTTTAGTATTCCCAGGGGAATACCAAGTCCCCATTACATAATAATAATACCTTATTTTTTGTGTACCAATTTTATGCAGTTTCCTTGCTGGATCAAAGTTTATATACCTTTAACCAAACATGAAGTTCAATGGTGTCTGTATCTGTCTCTCTATCTCTCTCATCTCTCTATATCCCTAAGGTGATTGCTGTCTTCTGAATTAGGCATTCAAGGAGGATGTTTGTAGCTTTTCTAATTTGTCCTCTTTCTCTTTTTTTAGTCTTCATAGAACACTAAGAAAAATGATGAAATGAAATTCCATTTCAAAGCAGAAATCTGTATGCTTTAAAACTTAAAGCACAAAGTAATTCATTGATGCAGATTCTTCTGACTAAAAATCTAGATCTCAGCTCTACCACAATTTAGAAGACAATCTTTGTGAGTTGAGTGTAAAAATAAATAAACCAACAAACAATATGACTTAGTGGCCAACATTCTATTGATGAAACTCTTAAAAACTATAAAAGCTTTTTTAGGTTGGTAGAATCTTCCAAGTCTTGAATATTACAAGATTAGCTTTCAAAAACTGAGGTAACCTGCATCATTATGAAAGACTAGAGTGGAATTTCTTTAGAGACAGAATTCAATATATCTATTATAATTATTCTTATCTTTTATTAAAATATGTGTCATTCTATTTTTACCTGAAACATCAATGTAGCTGGAGTTCTAATACCCCTTTCTCAATTCTCTGACTTCATTTCAATGGAGGCTAAAGATAAATCATTTTTCTTTTTTTTCAAAAAGGAGATGAATGAAAACTTGCTTCCCTTGGTCCCATCAATTTAAAAATAAGTGAGACTCCTTAATAAAAAGTGTCTCTTGAAAACTAAAATTAACAGAAAACATGTTGGGGATAGCATCCACTCATTTTCTTGCCAAGTTTTAATTAGCTTGTTATAGGTATCAGCTGTCTGTCTATGTGAATAACTCAAGTGAAGAGAGTAAAGAATGACATTTTTAGAGAAGGGTCAACTGCACCTGCAAGTAGCTACTTACAGATGTAACCAATGATGGATACAAAATTGGCCAAGAAAGATTAGGAAAGTATCTTCAGAGTTTTTGGATGCCATCTTTTTTATTAATAGAATAATTGAGTAAATATCTTTTAAAAGATTAAAGGGATTTTCAAAAAGTACCTCTTTAGTGTTTCAAAGTTGAAATCACTGAACACTAACTTCAGAAATTTGCTGAACTAAAAACAGCATTGTGCTGATGAGGAAATACATTTTATCTTGCTAAAACTGAGGAATAAACATTTCTGAACTCTTCCTGCTGTAGAAAACTCTTACTTTAATCATGTGTTACAGCACTTGAATGAGGCATAGTCTGAGGAAAGGGATATAATTATTTTTCTGGACATAAACTACACATCTTCTGATTTTTTTTCACAGAAGTAATCAAAACATTAGAAATAAAAAAATTAAGCTGAAATATATAAGGAAGCAAAATTTACACATGGAAAAGTCAATCAACAAGTATTTATTAAGCTTAATACTATAGACTAGAAGGAGACAACTAGATTGCTTAGTGGATAAAGACCTGGGTCTGGAGTCAGGAAAACCTGAGTTCAAATCCAGCCCCATGCACTTATTACTATGTATCCCTGGGCAAGTTACTTAACCTCTATTTGCCTAAATCCACTTAGGAAGGAAATGACAAATCATTCCATTATCTTCATCAAGAAAACCCCATGGATAAAATGGTCTGTGGTGTCATGAAGAGATGGACACAATTGATTCACTGAACAATGACAATATGTCAGATGTTGTCTTAGGCTTTAGAGATAAAAATACAGTTTAAAAAATGAGATTTTGTGTGACAGTAGGAAGAACACTGGATTTAAGGACAAAGAATCTGGTTTCAAGTTCTTCCTCTGCCACTTACTATCCAAGTTACCTCTAGAAAGTTAATAAACCTCTCTAGGTCTATTTTGTGAAATATAAATTAAAAGATTACACTCAGTTACCTCTAAGGAAACTTCATGATCTACAACAGTGAGCTATGGGGAGCAAAAAATGAAAAAAAAAAACTACTTGCACTTACCTTACATTCTTTTTGAAGGAGACAAGTTCATATTGGTGGAATAAATATAAAAAAATAATACACATAAATACAGTGGTTAAATATGATATATAGTTTAAACCTTCATGACAAAATACAAAATATTACTTCACACAGACTTTTGAACTACCACTACTGCCCAGAGGTGAACTCATTTTCTGAAGACCTTAGAAAGGAATCCACCTTGAATTACTGCTGGAATTCCTCTCAGCAAAGATTTTTGACTTCTTGACTACCATTTGTAAACTGCCTTCCCTGTTGTTTTAACTAATACCCTCAGTCTCTTAGTTGTCAGTTAGTTCAATTCTGCCTTCACAGTCATTGCTCTCTTCAGTATTTCCTCTCTGATTTAGTATCTCTCCCATTCCCATAAATTTTATATTTATTTATTTTATGGATTTTATGTAAACTTCTGTAATGCTTTCACAAAGAAGGAAAACAGTTGTTGGATATTCATAAACCTCTGGGTTTGAGAAAGTTTTGCTTACTTCTTGAGGCAAAAAAAAAAATTATTACATGGTTTGGAACTGGGGTAGAATGAATAGCACACCTCCAGATAAAGAATGTATGGTTGGGGTAACACAAGAAGAGACATAAGGTTACAAGGAGCAGGAGGATAACTGTGGTATTAGAAGTAGTGATCCTTCCACACACCCACACTTCTAAGGAGAATTCATAGGATTAAAACTAAAAGTTCAAGTAACAAATATAAGACCTTTTCGAAAACAAAGGTAAGTGCTTACTTAAATGGCAGGAGTAGAATAAAACAGATACAGAAGAACTAGAGGTCCTTCATCCATTTCCCCTGACTTCCTTAGCATTCCATGATGGGATAAACATAATCATATATACATTATTATTTATGACACTTAAAAGTTTACAAAGTACTTAATAAACATTATCTTATTTCATTTTATACTTATTAATGAACCTGGTATGTGAGAGGTCTTATTCCAATTTTACAGATTAAGCCTCTGAGGTTGAGAAAACCTTTGTGACTTTTCAAGGGTCACTTGACAAGTGATTATATCCCTGGTCATTTGAGAAGTGAATTGGCTTGTAAGTATATGATAATTGAGTTGAATTCAAAACTTACTTGCTTCAAGTTTAATAATCTGTTCACAGTACTACTTAACTTTATCTTTTTACTATTATCAATTGCATCTAATTGAGTTAATCTTATTTCTACTGAACAACTGTGGTTGAAACTTTGTTATTTCATTGCTTTGCTTGACTGTTGGAATGACATGTTGTATAGTCATAGGATTCACACTACAATGAACAACCTTTCCTAGTACAAGGTAGATTAGTACATGTAGAAGAGAGGTTGAGAGGACATGTGAAGAAGAGATGTTGCAGGTAGGTGGGCAAGCAGAGAAAGTTTTGTGAGTCTTTGCTTGTGGGGTGGGAAGATTTGGGAATGACTTTGTCCCGTGTAGTGCTAGTGTGTATTTACTTCTTAGTTACTATAATGTACATGTAGAGGTCCCAAAACCTCAGGCAATTGTTAGCAAGGTTTCTTTTTTTCAATTTAACTAGGAATATAAATATGAGCCAAATATATATTGCAAAACCATACTCCAAGGGCAGTATTGATAACAAACTTGCACTACAGAAATCTGTCTAATCAAATCATGTACTTAGTGTAGAAAAATATAATATGTATATGTATATGTGTGTGTGTGTATGTGTGTGTGTGTACATGTTGCCTCTCCAAACTTAAATCTTTAAGGTCAGGGATTATTTCCTTTTCTCCCCTTGTATTCACAGCATCTAGCCTGGCATAGGGAAGCCCCTTAAATGCTTCTTGATTGAGTAATCAATCACTCCATTCCACAGCCACTTCACTGCTATTGATCATTGAATTGTCTCCTTAAACGCTGAAATATCCTTATGTCATTTCTGTCCATTCGAAACACTACAATTTATGTCAGATTTCTTCACCATCATCTTTTCTAAGTTATTTCTTTCTACTGTGTCAGAGTACTACAGTTTTTAGTCAAGGAGTTTTAATTTTACATGTCTGAGGGCTACTGCCAATGTTAACATCTAAATGAAACAAAACAAAGGAAACAAATTTATACTAGGGTTTGTTTGTTTTGTTTTGTTTTCCCCCAGAGATTAGCTGGGAGGCTTTCATTTCATTTTTTAATCTGGATTTTTCACCTAGGTAGTTCTTCTTTTTCTTCCTCTTCCTCTTCTTCTTCTTCTACTACTACTATTACTAGGACAATGACTAAGACTATGACTACTACTATTCACACATACACACTCACATTATATACAATTTATATATAGAAGTTTAAATATAAGTTAATATATTAGCTTTTATATATAATTATGTATGTATGTGTGGTAGTGCACTACACATTATACATAAGTGGGTAATACTGTAATGTTAATTTAAATGAGAAGATCATTCCTTTTCATTAATAGGCCCATGTGACCTGCTTAAATCACATGGAAGCCTAAGATACATGGGGTGGGAGAAGCTTGCTGACTGGGTGGAACAGGAAGGGTGGAGTAGAGCTGGGAGGAAGTTGGTGAGAGTGATTAGGATGAAGAAGAGAGGTTGCAGGCAGGTGGGCAGGCAGAGAAAGTTTTGTGAGTCTTTGTTTGTGGGGCGGGAAGATTTGGGAATGACTTTGTCCCATGTAGTGCTAGTGCATATTTACTTCTTAGTTACTATAATGTATATGGCCTTCTGG
The DNA here is from genome assembly GCA_023548195.1 of Bettongia penicillata ogilbyi. Classification (NCBI taxonomy): domain Eukaryota; kingdom Metazoa; phylum Chordata; class Mammalia; order Diprotodontia; family Potoroidae; genus Bettongia; species Bettongia penicillata. The sequence goes on from JAJHZJ010000975.1 coordinate 1,344,693, forward strand.
TGTTGGAATTTTGCTTTCTTGTGTTTGAATAAATGTTTTGTTTTTCTAACTTCTATATGAAGAGTCTGTTATACACCAGCATGTCATAGTTACTAAACCTTCTCAGCATTCGATCTTTACTGTTCTGGTAGAAGTCTTTCTCAGATCCTTTTAATTATAGTGCCTTCTTTTGTTATTTCCTACTTTTTATCTATGACTATATATCTTTCTTTGTAAGTGTGATTTGTTTGTGGTCTTTACAAATAGATTTTAAGTTCTGTATTTCATCTCTTTTTGTATCCTCAGTGCTTAGAACAGTGCTTGTTTCACATTAGGTACTTAATGAATGTATCTTGACCTACTGATTTCTCATCAGTTACCAGTAAAAAACCATTGAAAATATTGCATAATTTTCTAAGTGAAATGTAGGTTAGTTTTTTCCTTACTATTCCATTCTATGTAAAATGTTTGTTTAAGTTACATATACCTTTCTAGTTACAAAAACTCTAGAAAATACACATTTTGGTCCACTTTATTTTAGCAGTATTGATGAGCAGAACAGTTTCTTACTGCAGGGGACTTCACTGATAAGATTCTGTAATTTTTCTGTTCTTAATGAAATATGTATATTTCTGTTAATAAAGACTATTATTAGCAAAAGATTAGCATCAATAGGGAAACTATTTGGGATACATGATGAAAAAAACTATTTGGGATACATGATGAAAAAAATTCTTCCATTATACCAGGAAATGCCTTAGAGCTGCCAGATTAATTCTCTCAATATATGATAATCATCACTCAACTTTAAAAGTAGAATGCACCAAAAAGAAAGAAGAGGTGCAAAGAATTACTGAAGAAAATAATTCCTCAAAAAATAGAATTGGGTAAGAAAAAGGTAATGATTCCAGGAGACATTGAGAATAAAACAAAAAAAAATCTAAAGAAGAAAAAAAGGACTTCACTGGAAAAGCAACTGAACTGGAAGACAGATCAAGGAGAGATCAATTAAAATTTGTTAGGCTAGCTAAAGACCATGAACAACAACAGAAACAGCAGAAGTCTGGGCTGCATCTTTCAAGGCAGCTAGGTGGTACAGTAGATAGAGCACCAGTGCAGGAGTCAGGAGGACCTCAGTTTAAATCTCCCCTCAGACACTTGACACTCTAGCTGTGTGACCTTGAGAAAGTCACTTAACCCCAATTGCTTCATCCTGGGTCATGTCCGGTCATCCTGGTGAATATCTGGTCACTGGATTCAGATGGCTCTGGAGGAGAAGTGAGGTTGCTGACCTGCACAGCCTCCCTTACTGAAAACAAAGTAAGTGCAAGTCATGTCATTATTTCTCTGATGTCATGGTCCTCTTTGGCAACAAGAATGAACACATACAAGGAAAATTGCACTGACATCATTGAATCAAAGGGTAAAATAGTCACTGAAAAAATATAGCTGCATCCAGGAGTCAAGATGGCAGAGTGATCGGTAATTGCTATCTTCCTCCCCTTGTTGACTTTGACAAGCCCACAGAATAACTCCCAGGAAAAACCCTGAAACAGTGGAAGCAGCGGAAGAGGTAAACAGACTCTCAGCCATGAGGCTAGAAAGGCTGCTAAGGAGGGTTCCTCTTGCTGTGGGTAAAGGTCTGCAGTGCAGGATCAGAGCTGTCCCAAACAGCCCCACCTCAACAAACCAAGTGAAGATCCTGAAACCAAGGGGGATAATAATAGCAATTGCCAACTCCAGGGCCCCAGGGGTGCCCCAGTGCATCAGTGGAATCAGGAAGACACTATCGCAGGCAGCTGAGCTTGCTATGCTGTAGCTCAACAGAGGAGTTGCTGGCATCCAGATCATCCCTCCCCTGCACTTAAAGAGCTAGCTCCAGGTTAACTTCAGGGAAAACTCAAAAAAAACTTCATCTGACCTTTGATTTCAAACACTAGCCAGTTCAGCACCAGGTAAGCTGCAGCATTTTAGTTTCTAGCTGAAAGAACCAGAAGGCACAACACAAAAAGCCTCAAGTTTTAGGCAAAAGAACTGTGTGACAGAGCTCCCTGTGTCACACATGCAGCAATCTACTTTAAAAGTCAGGAAAAGTGTTATTAATATGCATAAGAAGCAAAGCAGAAAAGGGAAGACCATATATTCTTTCTATCTGGACAAGGACCAAAACAAAAATACCAAAGAAGTCAGCATTGAGACTATACTCCCATATGAAACCTCAGAAGGGAACATGAACTGATCTGAAGCACAAAGAACATTCTTGGAAGAGCTCTGGAAGAATGTTAAAACCCAAATTATAGAAATAGAAGAAAAAACTTGCCAATGATTATAAAAATATGAGAAAAGAATTCACTGAAGAGAACAACTACTTAAAAAGGAAAATTGAACAAATGGAAAAGGAAGTACAAAATCTAACTGGAGAAAATAACTTCTTAAAAGGAACAGCTGGACAGATAAAAAAGGAGATGCAAAAGCTAACTGAAGAAAACAATTTGATAAAAATACAGAATAGGGCTAGTAGGCATTAGTGAATTTATGAGATATCAAGCATCAGTCAAATAGAATCTAAAGAATGAAAAGATAGAAGACAATGCAAAATATCTCATTGGAAAAAAAAAAAACTGAACTGGAAAATAGGTCCAGGAAAGGGAATCTAAGGATTATTGGTCTACAAGAAAGCCATGATGAAAAAAAAGAGCTTGGAATGACATCATCCAAGAAATCATCAAAGAAAACTGCCCAGAAGTCCTATATCCATAGGGCAAAATAGTAATCAAAAGAATCCCCCATTCACCTCCTGACAGGGACCCAAAACTAAAAACACCAAGGGATATCTTTGAAAAATTCCAGAACTATTAAGTGAAGGAGAAAATGCTGCAGGGAGACAGAAAGAAACAATTCAAATATCAAAGAGTTACAATGAGGAACACACAGGACCTTGCAGCTTCTTCATTAACAGATGGAAGGAATAGAAATATGATATTTCATAAGGCAAAAGAGCTTGGACTACAAACAAGGACTAATTACCCAGCAAAGTTGAGCATAATATTTCAGGCAAGGAGATGGATATTCAGGGAAATAAGGGATTTCCAGACCATCCTGATAAAAAGATCACAGTTTAATTGAAAATTTGATCTTCAAATGCCGGTCTCAAGAGAATTATAAAAAGGAAAATGAGAAAAACAAAACTTGTTACACAATAAGGATAAACTGTTTACATCCTTATAAAGAAAGATTATACTTATTAATCTTGAGCATTGTATATTTATTATGAAATGTAAAATGGATATACATAGATAGAGGAAGTAGATGTAAATTAGAAGATGCAACGATAACAAATGAGATTTAAGGGTGCAAAGGGATGAAAATGGGAGATGTGAAATGGAGGAGGAAGAAAAATACAACTTCCATCAAAGGAAGAGGAAGAAAGATATATTAGAGTACATGGAAAGAGAGGAGGGAGATGAGCATTTTTGGAGAGGTACTCTCATCTGATTGGATTCAAGGAGGTACAACAAACTCAGCAAAGTATAGAAATAAAATTATGTCTATAGGCAGTAGGAGGGGAAGAGGAAAGAAAAGGGAATGGAGGCTAAAAGGGAGGGAAGAAGCAGTAAGGGGAAAGGAGATTAAAAGGGAAGGAGCTGAAGGAAGGGAGGGAATACTGGAGGAGGTGGTGTTCAAAAATTAAAACTCTATTGTGGAGGGGAAGGGAGAAGGGACAACTAAAAGAATGAATAAGAGAAAATGAGATGGAGGGAAAGACACAAATTGTAACCATAACTGTGAATGTGAATTGGATAAACTCTCCCACAAAACAGAGATGGGTAGTAGAATGAATTAAAAAAACATAATCCAAAAATATGTTGTTTACAAGAAACACATTTGCAATAGGGAGACACAGAGTGAAGGTAAAAGGTTGGAACACAATTTATTGTCTTTCAGTAGATGTAAAAAAAGGGTAGTAATCCTGATCTAGTAAAAAACAAAAGCAGAAATGCATCTAATCAAAAGAGATAAGGAAGGAAAGTATATGCTACTGAAAGGTACCTTAGACAAGAAGCAATTTCATTACTAAACATAATGTTCCAAGTTGTAAACCATCCATATTCTAAGATGAGAAGTTAAGGAAGTTAGAGGAAGAAATAGACAGCAAAACTATACTAGTGGGGAATCTCAACCTCCCCCTCTCTGAACTTGTTATATCTAACCTCAAAACAAGCAATAAAAAAGTTAAGTAGGAGAATAAAACTCTGGATAAAGTAGATATGGTAGATCCCTGCAGAAAATTGAATGGGGACAGAAAGGAATATGCCTTTTCTCAGTTGTTCATGGCACATATACAAAAATTGACCATGTACTAGACCACAGAAACCTCACAATCGTGTGCAGAAAGGCAGAAATAGTCAATACATCCCTCTCAGATCAAAATGCAATAAAACTTATATGTAATTAAAAGTCATGGAAACACAAACAAAGCTAATTGGAAACTAAACAACCTCATCCTAAAGAATGAGGGGGTTGCAAATCAAATTACAGAAAAAATCAACCACTTTGTTCAAGGAATGACAAAGATGAGACAATCTAACAAATTTTATGAGATACTACAAAAGCAATTCTTAGGGGAAGTTTTATATCTTTAAGTGTCTACTTGAATAAAATAGAGAAAGAGGAGATCAATGAATCGTGTATGCAACTTAACAAGCAAGATAAAGAACAAATTGAAAATCTCCAAGAAAATACCAAATTAGAAATACTGAAAACCAAAGCAGACATTAAAAGAAATCAAAACAACTATTGAGCTAATAAATAAAACAAAGAGATGGTTCTATGAAAAAAAACAAGAAAATTGATACACCTTTGGTCAATTTGATTTAAAAAAGAAGAAAACTGAATTACCAATATCAGTAATGAGAAGAATGATCTCACTTCCAATGCAGAGGAAATGAAAAAAAATAGTTAGAGATTATGTTGCCTAACTGTATGCCCATAAATTGGACACTGGATGAAATGGATGAATCTGAATACTTAAATAAAATAATCCCATCTCAGAAAAAGAACTGGCCTCAATGAAATTCCTAGGATCAAATCTCCAGGGTCAGATGGATTCACAAGTGAATTCTCTCAAACATTTAAAGAATAGTTAATTCCAATACCATATAGATTCTTTGGAAAAATTTGAGAAGGGGTCCTCCAAAATTCTTTTTATGATACAAATATGGTTTTGATACCTAAATCAGGAAGAGCCAAAACAAAGAAAGAAAATTATAGACCATTTTTTTCTAATGAAAATAGATGCAAAAATTTTAAATAATATTTTAGCAAAAATACAGCAACTTATTATGGGAATAATACACTATGATCAGGTAGGATTTATACTAGGAATGCAGGTCTAGTTCAATATTAAGAAATTATTAACATTATTGAGCATATCAACAACAAAACTAATGCTAACCACATGATTATTTCTATAGATGCAAAAAAACTTTTAAATAAAACATTCATTCCTATTGAAAACACTGGAGAACACAGGAAGACATGGAAGTTTCCATAAAATAATAAACAGTATCTAACTAAATCTTTCACCAAGCATTATATGCAATGGTGATAAGCTAGATGCATTTCCAATAAAATCAGGGGTGAAACTAGGATGTCCAATATCATCACTATTCTTCAATATGTTACTAGAAATTTTAGCTATAGCAATAAGAGAAGAAACAGAAGTTGAAAGAGGCAGAATAGACAAAGAAGAAACTATGCAATAACTCTTTTCAGATGATATGATGATATACTTAGAGAATCCCAGAGAATCAAGTAAATTAATACTTGAAGTAATAAGCAACTTTGGCAAAGTTGCAGGTTACAACATAAATACACAAATTTCCTGCATTTCTATACATTACTAATGAAGCTCCACAGTATGAGATAGAGAAATGCCTTTTGAAGATAGGGTAGACAATATAAAATATTTTGGAGTCTACCTGCCAATAAAAGCCCAAGACTACATGAACACAATTACAAAATAGTTTTTGCACAAATAAAGTCAGGCCTAAGTAAGTGGAAAAACATCAGTTGCTCTTGGGTGGCCTGAGCTAATACAATAAAAATAACAACTCCACCTAAATTAATTTAAATTATCTAGTTCCATATCAATCAAACTATCAGATAATTATTTTTTAGAGCTAGAAAAATTAATATCAAAATTCATCTCAAAGAAGGAAAGGTCCAGAATATCAAGGGAACTAATAAAAAAAATGCTAGGGAAGGTGACCTAGCTCTATCAGATCACAAATTTTATTATAAAGCAGCATTTATGAAAAATACTTGGTACTGGTTAAGAAACAGAAGGGTAAATCAGTGGAATATGTTAGGTACCCAAGACTCAGTTGTCAATGAATATAGTAGTTTACTGTTTGACAAACCCAAGGAAGTTGACTTCTGGAATAAGAACTCACTATTTGATATAAGTTGCTGGGAAAGCTGGATAATAGTGTGGCAGAAACTAGGCACAGACCAATGCCTGTCACCATAGACAAGAATAAAGTCCAAATGGGTACATGATATAGGTATAAAGATTGATACCATAAACAAATTAGTGGAGCAAGCAATAGTGTACTTATCAGATTTATTGAGAAGGGAAAATTTTTTTGATGAAACAAGAGAGAGAAAATGTTATGATGTGCAAAATGGATAATTTCAATTACATTAAATTGAAAAGTTTTTTTTTTTTGCAAAAACAAAAAAAATTCAAATAATATTAGGAGTTAAGCAGAAAATTGGGAAAGAATTTTTGCAAGTCGTGGTAAAAGCCTCATTTCTAGAATATATAGAGAACTGAGTCAAATGTACAAGAATACAAGTCATTCCCCAATTGACAAATGGTCAAAGCATATGAACAGGCAGTTTTCAGAGGAAGAAATCAAAGCTATTTATAGTCATATGAAAAAAATCCTCCAAATCACTATTGATTAGAGAGATGTAAATCAAAACATCTCTGAGGTATCTCATCACACCTATCAGATTGGCTAACATGACAAAACAGGATGATGATAAATGTTGGAGAAGATGTGGGAGAGATGGAACATTAATTCATTGTTGGTGGAGCTGTGGGCTGATCCAGCATTTCTGGGGAGCAATTTGGAACTATGCCCAAAGGGCTACAAGAATATGTATACCCTTTGACCCAGTAATGCCACCTCTAGCACTATATCCCCAAGAAATCATAAAAATATGAAAGTGTCCCACATGTACAACAATATTTATAGCAGCACTCTTTGGGGTTGCCAAAACCTGGAAATAAAGAGGATGCCCATCAATTGGGGAATAGCTGAATAAATTGTGGTGTATGAATGTAATGGAATACTATTTTGCTATAAGAAATGATGAACAGTAAGACTTTGGAGAGACCTGGAAAGACTTATATGAACTGATGCTGAATGAAAGGAGCAGAACCAGGAGGTCTTTGTACATAGCAATAACAACAATGTCTGAGCAATTTTTCTTGTAGACTTAGTACTTCACTGCAATGAAAGGACTTAAAAAATTTCCAATGGTCTCTTAAGGTAAAATGTCTTCCACATCCAGAGAAGCAACTATGGAATTTGATTGCAGAATGAAAGATATCATTTTTTTTTTCTATAATGTTTTGGTTTGTTGCATTATTTCTCCCATTCTTGTTAATTCTTCTATGACACATGGCCAAGGTTAAAATGTATTTAATAGGAATGTATGTGTAAAACCTATATAAAATTGTATGGTATCTTAGAGAGCAAGGGGGAAGGGAGGAGGAAGGGAAAGTGAGGAGAGGGAGGGGGGCGGAAAACAATCTAAGTTATATGGAGGTGACTGTAGAACACTGAAAAGAAAATAAAAAAATCCACTAATCCCCTCCCTAATGAGGTCCTAAAATAAAAACTTCAAGGAATATAATAGCCAAATTCCAGAATTATCTAATCAAAGAGAAAATATTGCAAGCAACCAGCAAGAAACAATTTAAATAACAACAAGCTACAGTCAGGATTACAAGGGACTTAGTACTATCCACATTAAAGCCTCAGAAGATTACAATATGATGTTCTGGTAGGCAAAGAAGCTAGTATTTCCACTAAGAATCAATTACACAGCAAAAATTAAATGCAAATTATGCAAAAGTATGCATAATAATTCTGGGGAAAAGATGGATATACAATGTAATAGGAGTCTTTCCAATTTTCCTGATGAAACGACCAGACCTGAACAACCATCAAATACAAGACTCGGAAAAAGGGGGGGAAAGACAAAAAGGAAAAGAAATTAAACATGTTATTCATAATATTTAAACTGTTTTCCCTACATAAGAACATGATTTAATTATAACTCTTGATAAATGTGACTCTACTAAGGTGTTTAGAAAGTATATACATAGACAAAGTGTGCAGAGTGTGTAGGGATCTATTGATTTTAGTATCATGATTTAAAAGTGTTTAAAAAAAGTAAAAGAATGAAAAAAGATGGTACTGGGAGAAGAGAAAATGGAAAGTAAATTAGAGTAAATTACATTTCATGAAGTGGCTCAACTATTACAATAGAGGAGGAAAAGGGTGGAGATGAGCATATTTAAACCTTTCTATCATTGAATTTGGTCCAAAGAGTGAAAAATATACACACCCTATAATCAGGTCTTAGAATTTTATTTTGCCCTTTCGGGAATTAAAAGGAGAAATGGGAAATAAAATGGTGGTGTTGATGGTGATATAGAAAGGAGAGCAGAAGTAGGAGAGAAAAGGGAAAGAAAAGAGGGAATGATAGGAGGGAGAGCAGATTTAAGGAGGTTGTGGTCAGAAGCAAATCTCTGATAAGGAATTTCAGGGTAAAAGGAGAGAGAAAAGTATAAAATACGGGAAATAGGATGGATGGAAATAAAGTCAGTAAGCATCATTGTGAAGTAGAATGTGATGAACTCTTTCATAAAATGGAAATCTATAGCAAAGTGCATTAAAAACCAGAAATCTACAAAATGTTGCTTGCAAGAAACCCATTTGGAACAGAGAGATACACACAGAGTAAATGTAAAACCCTGGAGCAAACTACATTATGCTTTAGCTGAAAGGAAGGTGTAGCAATTATGATCTCAGACAAAGCAAAACCAAGATATATATATATATATATATATATATATATATATATATATATATATATATATATATATATATATATAATAGATAGAGAGATTGATAGATTGATAGATATAGATATATAGATAGATATAGATAGATAGATATAGATAGATAGATAGATAGATAGATAGATAGATAGATAGATAGATAGATAGATAGATAGAGATAGATAGATGTAAGGGGGCTAGGAACTCTTGGACACCATTGTAGGACCGCACCCAAGGTGCCTGGAGCTAAGGGCATGTGAGGTAGGACCGCTGCCCTTGTTTTTCTCCTGGCGTTTGGGGAAAGTGGGTAATCATGAGCTGGACACAAGGAGAATGAAGAGCAGGGGTTGGAGGAGTAGATTTGACCTTCAAAGGGATTGGCTGAAGGGCATAATTCACGAGGCTATTATGTTATAAATAATGCTGCTTTACTGATAATAAACGGAGTTGCCTTACATCCTGCCTCCTGCCTCATTCATTGCATCCTGAGAATGGCATAGGGTATTGCTGGCCAAGAACCCCAACCCAAACAGGAAGGTCATAGATAGATAGATAGATAGATAGATAGATAGATAGATAGATAGAGAGATAGATAGATAATTAAGAGATAAGACAGGAAACCACATCTTACTAAGCGGTACCATAGACAATGAATCAATATCTGGGTTAAAAATGTGTGGACCAAGTGATATAGCATCCAAATTTTTAGAGGACAAGTTAAGTGAGGTAAAGGAAGAAATAAACAGCAAAACTGTAACAATGGGGGACCTCATTCTCCCACTCAATGAACTAGATAAATCTAACCACAAAATAAAAAAGAAAGAAGTTAAGGAAGTGAGTAGAATTTGAGAAAATTCAGACATGAGACCTCAGGAGAAAATTGAATGGTGAAAGAAGAGAATATATATTATTTTTTTCCTTAGAGATACATGATATCCACACAAAAACTGACTGTATTGGCATACAAAAATCTCACAATTAAATGCAGAAAGGCAGAAATATTAAATCCATCCTTTGTATAACTATTACATTAATGGTTGGTAAGTTATTGTCTGTCTTCAAAGAGGACCAAAATGACATCACCAGGATAAAGGGAAATTTCATCGTGTCTGACTGTGGCTGATCAGATCAATATGAGCTTGGTATGCTCTACCACAGGTTGAGCACATGTGAATATTTGGGGTAAATATCCCAAATTTGTGCATCCTGTGTTTACACTATCACAATTCTGCTTCACTCAAAGAGCACAGCACCCTTTCTGAAGTGGGCACACCATGATGAGTGGTCCTGGACCAGTGTCTCCCATGTTGCACAGTCAAATCCAAAGTTTTTGAGAGTGTCGGATAAAGCTAAATAACTAAACTAAAACCAAACAAGACTACTGAACTAAAAATGAAACCAACTTGGTTTTATGGATAAGAAAACTATAAAATAGGTAAATCTTTGATTAATATAATAAAAAAGAAAGAAGAAAACCAAATTAACAGTTTCAAAAATGAAAAGGATGAATTCATTATCATTGAAAAGGAAATTTAAATAATGAGGAGGCACTACTGTGCCCAGTTGTATGCCAATAAATCTGGCATTCTAAGTAAAATGGATGAATATTTACAAAAATATAAATTGCTCAGATTAACAGAAGCAGAAATAAAACACTTAACCACATTTTAGAAAAAGAAATTGAATAAGACATCTATGAAATTCTAAATATTTATAGTGTCTACGATACTTTTAAATGGGATTTTTCTTTCAATCTTTGGCTATTGGACTTTGTTGGTAATATATAGAAATGCAGATGATTTGTGTGTGTTCATTTTGTAACCTGCAACTTTTCCAAAGATATTTTTTATTTCAAGCAAGCTTTTTACTTGATTTTCTAAGTATTTCATCATATTGTCTACAAAGGGTGATAACTTAGTTTCTTCTTCACCTATTTGAATTCCTTCAGTTACTTTTTCTTTTTTCATACATACTTTTTTGTTAATGTTATTATTATTTTTTTAATGTTCTACAATCACTACGATAAAATTAAGATTTTAACCCCCCATTTCTACTCACCACTACCCTACTCCCTCCCAAAGACAGCATACAATTCCGTATAGTTTCTACATATACTTTCCTATTGAGTACGTTTTCACTATAGTCATGCTATGCAGTCGAACTAAAATAAATGGAAGAAATCATACAACAAATCATAACATAACACACAAACACACCCACACAAACATGATCTGCTACATTCTGTGAATGATTCCATCTCTGAGTGTAGAAGGCATTTTGCCTTAGAAAAACACCATTGAGATTTTTTTTTTAAATAAGTTCTTGCATTATTACGAAGTTCCAGGTCTACCAGAAAAAAATCTTGCACACTGTGGTCATCATTGCTGTGCACAAAGTTCTCTTGGTTCTGCTCCTTTCTCTCAACATCAGATCATATAAGTCCTTCCAGGCCTCCCTGAAGTCCTCTTGTTCATAATTTCTTATGGTGCAATATTACTCCATTATGTTCATGTACCATAATTTATTCAGCCATTTCACAATTGATGGAAATCCCCTTGACTTCCAGGTTTTGGTAACTACAAAGAGTACTGCTATAAATATTTTTGTACATGTGGGACTCTTTCCAATTTTTATGATCTCTTGGGAATACAATCCTAGTAGCGATATTGCTGGGTCAAAGGTAATACACATTTTTGTAGCCCTATAGACAAAGTTCCAAATTGCTCTCCAGAATGGTTCGATGACCTGACAGGTACACCAAGAATGAATTAGTGTTCCAACTCTCCCACATCCTCTCCAGCATTTATCATTTTCTTCTTCTGCCATGTTTGCCAATCTCATAGGTGTGATGTGGTACCTCAGAGTTGTTTTGATTTGCATCTCTCTAGTCAATAGTGATTTAGAGCATTTTTTCATATGATTATAGATATCTTTAATTTCTTCCTCTGAAAATTGCCTGTTCATATCCTTTGACCATTTATCAACTGGGGAATGACTTGTACAGTTATACATTTGAGTCAGTTCTCTATATAGTCTAGAAATGAGGTCTTTATCCCCATGCTTAGATGTAAAAATTCTTTCCTAATTTACTACATCCCTCCGAATTTTGGTTGCATTGGGTTTGGTTGTGCAAAAAGTTTTCAGTTTAATGTAATCAAAATTATCCATCTTGCATTTCATAATGCTTTCTATCTCTTCTTTAGAAAAAAATTATTCCCTTCTCCATAAATCTGATAAATACACTATTTCTTGCTCCTCCAGTTTATTCATGGTATCAATCGCTATAGCTAATTCATGTACCCATTTGGACTTTATCCTTGTGTACAGTGTCAGGCATGAGTCTATGCCTAGTTTCCGCCACACAGTTAACCAGTTTTCCCAGCAATTTTTGTCAAACAGTGAGTTCTTATTACAGAAGTTGGGGTCCTTGGGTTGATCAAACAGGAGGTTGCTATATTCCTTGCCTACTGTGTCCTGAGTGCCAAGAATATTCCACTTCTCTACCCCTCTGATTCTTAGCCAATACCAAGTGGTTTTGATAATTGCTGCTTTATAATACAATTTGAGGTCTGGTAAAACTAGATCACCTTCCCAAGCATTTCTTTTCCTTAGTCCCTTTGATATTATGGACTCTTTGTTCTTCCAAATGAATTTTGATATTATTTGATCCAGCTCTCAAAAATATTTATCTGATTGTTTAACTGGTATAGCACTAAACAAGTAAATTAATTTAGGTAGAATTGTCATTTTTATTATATTAGCTCGGCCTACCCATGAAAAACTGATGTTTTTTCACTTACTGAAATCTGACTTTATTTGTGCAAAAAGTGTCTTGTAATTGAGTTCATATAATCCCTCGGTTTGTTTTGGCAGATAAACTTCTAAGTATTTATAATGTCTACCCTAGCTTCAAATGGGATTTCTCTTTCTATCTCTTGCTGTTGGACTTTGTTGCTAATATATAGGAATGCAGAACATTTGTGTGGGTTTCTCTTGTAACCGGCAACTTTGCCAAAGTTGTTTATTGTTTCAAATAGTTTTTTACTTGAATCTCTGGGATTCTGTAAGTATATCATCATATCATCTGCAAAGAATGATAACTTAGTTTCTTCTTTGGATATTCTTATCCCTTCAATTTCTTTATCTTGTCGAATTGCTACAGCAAACATTTCTAGTACCATATTGAATAATAGTGGTGATAATGGACATCCTTGTTTTACCCCTGATCTTATTGAAAATGCATCTAGCTTATCCCCATTGCATATGATGCTTGCTGAAGGTTTTAGGTAGATACTGCTTATGATTTTATAAAAAGTTCCCTTTATTTCTATGGTGCCCAGTGTTTTTAATAGAAATGGGTGATGTATTTTGTCGAAAGCTTTTTCTGAATCTATTGCGATAATCATGTGCTTTTTGTTAGTTTTGTTGTGGATATGATCAATAATGCTAATAGTTTTCCTAATATTGAACCAGCCCTGCATTCCTGGCATGAATCTTACCTGATCATAATGTATTATTCTTGTGATGAAATGCTGTATTCACTCTGCTAAAATCTTATTTAAAATTTTTGCATCTATATACATTAGAGAAATTGGTCTATAATTTTCTGTTTTGTCTCTTCCTGGTTTTTGGTATCAAAACCGTATTTGTATGATAGAAAGAATTTGGGAGGACTCCTTCTTGCCCAATTTTCAAAAATAGTCTATATAGTATTGGAATTATCTGTTCTTTAAAGGTTTAATAGAATTCATTTGTGAATCCATCTGGCCCTGGAGAATTTTTCCTAGGGAGTTCATTGATGGCTTGTTCAATTTCTTTTTCTGAAATGTGGTTAAGTATTCAACTTTCCTTTCTGTTAATATGGGAAATTTGTATTTTTTCAAAATACTCATCCATCTCGTTTAGATTATCGAATTTGTGGGCATAAAGTTGGACAAAGTAATTTGTCATTATTGTTTTCACTTCTTCCTCATTGGAGGTGAGTTCATCCCTGTCATTTTTAATATTGCTAATCTGATTTTTCTTCTTTCTTCTTTTTAATCAAATGAACCAAAGGTTTATCAATTTTATTAGTTTTTTCATCAAACCAACTATTGGTTTTATTTCTTAATTTAATAGTCTTCTTAATTTCAATTTTATTAATCTCTCCTTTGGTTTTCAGTATTTCTAATTTGGTATTTTCTTCGGGATTTTCAATTTGTTCTTTATCTACCTTGTTAACTAATAGCTAATGTTATCTTCTCATACTTAAATCATATTTTTAACATGACATCATTTACTTTTTACCTGTTCCCTCTATGTATATCCGTTTTATAGTTCATAATAGCTGCACAATCCTCACGATTAACAGGTATCCTCTTCCCTTATAGGGAGGTAAACAGTTCGCCCTAATTGAGTAATAAGTTTTTGTTTTTGTTTCCCCCCTGTTTACCTTTTTATGATTCTTTTTTGAGACCTGCATTTGAAGATCAAATTGTCTATTGAGTTCTGGCCTTTTGGTCAGGAATCTCTGGAAATCCCTTACTTCATTGAATGACTTTCTCCTTTCCTGATATTATGCTGAATTTTGCTGGGTAGTTGATCCTTGGTTGTAGTCCCATATCCTTTGCCTTACGGCATATTGGGTTCCATTTCCTTTGATCTTGTAATGTAGAAGCTGCAACACAAGGTTCTGTGTGATCTTGACTGTATCTCCTTGATATTTGAATTGTTTCTTTCTGGCTGCTTGTAGTATTTTCTCCTTCACTTGACGGCTCTGGAATTTGGCAACGATATTTCTTGGGGTTTTGAGTTTGGGATCGCTTTTGGGAGGGGAACAGTGGATTCTTTTGATTACTATTTTGCCCTCCGAATCTGGTACTTCTGGGCAGTTTTCCTTGATGATTTCCTGGAAGATATTGTCCAGACTCTTTTCTTTTTCATGGTTTCTGGCAAGTCATTAGTTCTTAAATTTTCTCTCTTAGATCCATTTTCCAGACCAGTTGTTTTTCCAATTAGGTATTTTACATTTTCTTCTATCCTTTCATTCTTTAGATTTTGTTTGACTGATTCTTGCTGTCTCTTTGAGTCATTGGTTTCTACTTGCCCAATTCTAATCTTTATCAAATTGTTTTCTTCAGTTAACTATTGCATCTCCTTTTCTATCTGTGCAATTTTTCCTTTTAAGGAGCTATTTTCTCCAGTTAATTTTTGTACTTCCTTTTCCATTCGACCAATTTTCCCAGTTTGGTTTTGTGCTTCCTTTTCCATTTGACCAATTTTTCTGATTAAGTTTTGGGTTTCCTTTTCCGTTTAATCAACTGTTCCGTTTAGGGAGTTATTTTCTCCAGTCAATTTTTGGAATTCCTTTTTCATTTGTACAATTTTCCTTTTCAAATAGATGTTTTCATCAGTGAATTCTTTCTTAATAATTTTAAAATCATTGGCCAGTTTATCTCCTATTTCCTTCTTCAGCTGTCCCAGGAGAGCTTCTTGTGCTTGCGAGCAGTTCATAGTTCCTTCAGAAGTTTCAGATGGAAGTACAGTCTCAGCTCTGACCTCTTTGGTATTTGTGTTTTGGTCCTTATCCCCATAGAAAGATTCTATGTTTTTTTTCACCCTTCTGCTTTTTCTTGCTCATGATGTTGATTTGAGTGTTGTGGCTTCCGGTTCTTTCAGTCAGAAGCTGAAATACTTTGTGTTGAGCAGATGTGTGAAAAAGCTAAAAGGTTTTGGTTTTGTGTTTCCCGATCAACCCTGGGGTTAGTTTGTTAAGTGTAGAGGTGGAGTTGTCTGGTCTCGGGAGACCTCCTCAGCTGAACTGAGGCAAAGGCAAGCTCAGGGGGATGGTGATCCCAGCTGCCCTATTGTCTTCTCATTTTCCCAGGAGTGCTGAGGCATGCCTAGATGCTAATGCATTTTCCCACTCCTCCTGGGGCTCCTCTCCTGACACTGAGGCTTGTCTGTGTCCTAAAGCGAGTTTTCTCCACCCTGGGTCCTCTGTCCTTCAGGTTTGCCTCCACCACAGTAGGTGGAACCCCCCTCTAGCTATTCTCCTAGCCTCAGGTGTTATGAGACTATTGGCCCCCTTCTGCTATTTTTGCTCATCCGGGATTTTTCTGGGGAAATGCTTTATGGTTCTTTCATGGTCATCAAGGGGGGAGGAGAGAGCATTTACTGATCACTCTGCCATCCTGGCTCCTGGAAGTTCAAATAGGTGACTTACCGAAGTTTAATCTTTGGGCTGAAGGTCTTAGGAGATGCTTTGCTGATATCTGGTGTTCAACATCTCTCACTGGCTCGGTTCGGCTTGTCTCCCATCCTTGGTGCTTCACTGTCGGTTCTGCCTGCCACTCTTAGGTTTCTCAGGTCCCTTCAGCCCAGCTGTGCTAGCTGGCTGTGTTGTGTGCTGGGGGCTCACCCCCATGGAACAGATCCTTCCCATGGACTTTCCAGTCTATCCTGGGCTCCGATTCCGTCACAGGCTGTCTCCCACTGGATTCTGCACCTCCAAAATTTGGTCAGATTCTCCTTTCCGAGGTATCCAAAGGAGTTTGTCCAAGAGCTTAGGTGAGTCATTGTTCTCACTCCACCATCTTGGCTCTGCCCCTCCAATTACTTTTTCTTGTCTTATTGCTAAAGCTAACATTTTTAATACCACATTGAATAACAGTGGTAATAATGTACATTCTTGTTTCACCCCCAGTCTTGCCCTTAGAATTGTTTTTGCTGTATCTCATAAGTTTTGGCAAATTGTCTCATTTTTATCATTCTCTTGAATGAAGTTATTGATTATTTCTGTGATTTGTTATTTGCCCCACTTTTTATTTAAGATTAGATTACTTAGTTATCAATTATTTTTGGTCTATCTTTCCATGGCCCTTTATTACATGTAATTTTTACTGCATTGCAATCTGAAAAAGATGCATTGACTATCTCTGCTTTTCTCCAATTGGTTGTGAGGTTTTTTGCCCTAGTACATGGTCAATTTTTTTGTATATGCCTTGTAGCACTGAGAAACAGGTAGATAGATTCCTTTCTGTCCCCTTTCAGTTTTCTCCAAAGGTCTATCATTTCTACCATTTCTAGAATTATATTCACCTCTTTAACTTCTTTCTTGTTTATTTTGATGTTAGATTTATCAAGTTCAGAGAGTGGGAGGTTGAGGTCCCTCACTAGGATAGTTTTCCTGTCTGTTTCTTCCTATAACTCTCTTAGCTTCTCCTCTACGAATTCGAATGCCATACCACTTGATGCATATATGTTCAGCAATTATTTTGTTGTTTTGATGTCTGTTAGTAGAGTATTCCTTTTACCATTACCTGTGTGTATCCTTCTGTTTCAGATGTGTTTCTTGTAAACCACATATTGTAAGGTTTTGGTTTTTAATCAATTCTATTATCTGCCTCTGTTTCGTGGGAGAGTTCCTCCCATTTCCTTCACAGTTATGATTACTCTCTGTGTATTTTTCTCTCTTTTGTTTTCCCCCACTTCATAAATGCTTTGATTTCTCCCTTCTCTGTTCCCATCCTCAAGAGTTTTAATTCTGACCACTGCCTCCTTCAATCTTCCCTCCTTTATATATGTCCCCTCCCTTTTCTTTCCCTTTTCCCTTACTACTTCTTCCATCCTTTCTAACCACCCTCTGCATTTTCCTTCCCTTTCCTCTCCTACTGTCTATAGGGCAAGCTAGACTTCTATACTTAACTATGTTGTTCAGTCCTTGAACCAAATCTGATGAGAGTAAAGGTCAACCAATGCTCATCTCCTTCCCTACCTTCCCTCCAGTATAACGTGTTGTGTTTTTTTTTTTAGTGTTCTACAATCGCTTACTTAAAATTAAGATTTTATCCCACCCCCACCCTTTCCCCCACTACCCCCCTCCCTCCCCACGACAGCATACAATTCTGTATAGGTTCTACATATACTTTCCTACTGAGTACATTTTCACAATAGTCATGCTATGTGGTTGAACTAAAATAAATGGAAGAAATCATATAACAAATCAAAACATAGTACACTAAAACCCACACACATACAAACATGATCTGCTACATTCTGTGAATGACTTCCATATTTCTTTCTCAGAGTGTGGAAGACATTTTGCCTTAGAATACCACCATTGGTATTTTTTTTTAGTAAGTTCTTGCATTATTACAAAGTTCCAAAATATGTTTTTGTGCCTCTTCATGCGACATAGTTACCCTTTTCTGCCTACTCCTTTCCTCTTCTCACATTACAATCCCTTCGTATCCTTTAATTACATTTTTTAAATCATAACATCAATTAATGTGTACCCTCTCCCTCTATCTATAAATATCCCTTTTAATGTCATAAAAAATATACAGTTCTCAAGATTAACAAATATCATCCTTCCATACAGGGATGTAAACAATTTGTCCATATTGAATAAAGAGTTTTAATTTTTTTTCCCTGTATACCTTTTATGCCTCTTTTGAGTCTTGTATTTGATGATGAAGTTTTGTATTGATCACTGACCTTTCTATCAGGAATGTCTGGAAATACCTTATTTCATCAATGTCCATTTCCTTTTTTGAAATATTATGCTCAATTTTTCTGGCTAATTGATCCTTTGTTGTAGTACAAGCTCCTTTGACTTACAGTATATCATATTCCAATCCCCCCAGTCTTTTCATATAGAAACTTCAAGGTCCTGTGTGATCCTGGCTGTAGTTCCTTGATATTTGAATGTTTCTTTTGGTTTGCTTGCAGTGTTTTCTCCTTGACCTGATAGCTCTGGAATTTGGTAACAATATTCTTTGACATCTTCAATTTGAGGTCTCTTTCAGGAGTCGATTGGTGGATTCTTTCAATGACTATTTTGCTCTCTGAATCTAGGACCTCAGAGCAATTTTCCTTGATGATTTCTTGGAAGATATTATAGAGGCTATTTTTTCATCATGGTTTTCCAGTAGGTCAATAATTCTTAGATTTTATTTCCTGGATCTATTTTCCAGGTCAGTTGTTTTTCTTTTTTTGTTTTGTTTTGTTTTTTCCCAATGAGATTTTTACTTTTTTCTTCTGTTTTTTTTCATTCTTTTGATTTTATCTGATTCTTGACCCCTCAGAGTCATTAGTTTCTACTTGCCCAATTTCATTTTTTTAAACAATTGTTTCTTCCAATTAGCTTTTGTTCCTTCTTTTCCATTTGTCCAGTTTTCCCTTTTAAAGAGTTATTTTCTCCAGTTAAGTTTTGTATCTCTTCATCCATTTGTGACAATTTCTGTTTTTAAGGAGCTGTTCTCTTTAGTGAATTCTTTTTGTTTTCCTTATGTCAACTGTATTTTTAAAATCATTGGTCAATTTTCCTCCCACCTCTCTGATTTGACTTTTAAAATGCTTCTTGAGCTCTTCCAAGAACACTTTTGAGGCTTGAGACCAGTTCATATTCCATTTTGAGTTTTCAGATGTAGATGTATTGTTAGTGCTGTCCTCTCCTGAATTCATATTTTCATCTTCCCTCTCCATGTAGTAAGATTCTATTTTTTTTGCTTTCTCATTTAATTCTTCCTCATGGTGAATGTCTATTTCCTGACTTTTAAAGCAAATATCTGCTTCTGGGTCACAGGGCAGATTCTATCCAACATTTCTTGTTATGGGAGCTTAGGGCTTGGTTACTAGCTTTGTGTGTTGCAGATTCTAGTTCCTTCAGCTAGAAACTATATTGTGCTGCAGTTACCTGGTGTTGAGCTGACTGGTGTGTCCTAAGGCTTAGGCCTGGTTAAGTTTTTCTGAGCTTCCTTAGGGTTACACTGAAGCTCACTGTGTGAGGTGTGGGAGAGGGGTAGTCTGGCCACAGGAAGTTTCCTCCTCCCCTAAGGCTGTGGCAGAGCACAAGCAGGCTCAGATTTTGGTGAATCTCTTTTAGTACTTGTGTCTGCTCAATTCCCCTGGTTTTACTAACTCATGCCTGGGGTCATAGTATTATCACTCATTGGCTTCATCCCCCTGGGGATCAGGATCCCCTGCTAGTGTACTGAGGTGGGTCTTGCAGGTCTACTTCCTTTCCTGTTACGATCTCCTTCAGCCAGGAGAAGAAAGTGAGGTTGGTGACCTTGTACAACCCTCTCTCACTCAAATCAGAGTCAACTACAAGTCATGTCATCATATAGATGTCATGGTCCACTTTGAGAATGAAGGACAAGCACAACATCAATTCACCTTCAGCCACAGAAAGAACTCTACGCATCAAACTCTCCTAGCCTCCTAAGTTGAAAGACTGCTGTTTCCCTTTTGCTGACTCTGCTATTCCAGCATTTTTCCTGGGACAATATTCTCTGGGTTTTTCAAGGCCAGGAAGGGTATGGTGAGAGTACTTACAGTTTGCTACACCAATTTGGCTCTTGGAAGTTTAAGTATGTGATTCCAAACATTTAGTCTGTAGGCTCACAGCTCCAGGACCGGCTGCTACTCTAACATTGGGTCCTTTGCTTCTTTCTCACTCAGTTCTGCCAGATTCATGTCCTGTGCTGAGAGATTTGGGAATCTGCACCACTGTTTATGATTCAGTCTACTCAGGGTCATGCCTGCTCCACTATGGTCAAATCTGTACTGGTGCAACCTGTGCCCTCCGGTCCTTCTCATTAACCTTCTGGATTGTCCTCAGATGGAAATCTGCTTACTCTGTTTCTTAGTGGATTCAGCAAGTCCAAAATTTATTCAGATTCAATTTTTAGGGGTATCTGAAGGAGTTTATGGAAGAACTGAGGTGAGTCCCTGTTTTCACTCTGCTATGTTGGTTCACCGCCTCTCCTAGTCTTTCTTTTAAGGTACCATTTTTTCAATATTTTTTTTTATCTCATTTACCACCCTGTTGACTCGTTTCTCCTGATTTCATTCCATCATACTCATTCCTCTTCCCAATTTTCTCTCTGCCTGTCTTAACTGATTTTCAAAATTCTTTTTGAGGTCTTCCATGGCCTGGTTCCAATTCTCCAGTTGGGCACTTGGAATATAGAAACTTTGACTTTGCTGTTTTCTTCTGAGTGTACATTTTGATCTTGTGAGTCGCTATACGAAATTTATGTAGTCAGAATACTTTTTCCCTTGTTTGCTCATTTTCCCAGACTATTAATGGACTTCTAAGATTTTGTTAAAATAGGACTCTGCTTGCAGGGTGGAGGGAGCACTGTCCCAAGGTTCAAGGGGTCTGTGCAGTTGTTTACAGAGATACTTCTAGGTACCTGTAACTTTTCAGTTCTTCCACTATATATGATTTAAGGCAGACCTACACAACCTGAGACACAACGACTGTAAGTGACTTGTGGGCCACAGTTTGTGAAGTCCTCATTTAAGGAGAGGTATTTGCTACTCTCCTGGCCTGTGTTCTGCTTTATGAGTAACCCTAAGCACTCTTTTCTGCCCTGGAACTATGATGAGAGTTCCCTCTCCACTATGGCCACAAGTTCTGCTGTGTTAGTGGCTGAGACTGCCACCTAGGTCTAGGTCAAAAATCTGAATGTGGACAAAGCAAGACGCCTGTCTCAGTTCTGTCAAAAGACCCCTGTAATCTCTTTCTGACTAGTTGCTTGACCCCCATATTGTCTATGGGATGAAAGCTCTGGAAGCAGCTGTTGAATCAATCATTCTAATGGCATGTTCCTGAGTTACTGGATCTGAGTCTGTGCTCTCACAGCCTGTGATGCACTGTGATCCATTCTAACCCAGGTGAGATAATTCTCTTCTGTTCACAGTCTATATTTTCTTTGGCATTTATGGTCTGAGTGGTCTGTAAACAGCCACTGATGTCAGTGATTAAGCATCCTTGAGGATTATTCTGATTTTTCTGGAGTCTTTTCTGTGCTGGCACTACCTGTGCTGGACTGTGCTTTTCCTCCACATTGATGCGACCTTTCTTGCCAAACTTATAAGTGACATTGAGCTTGTAATTTGTTTCACTCCATCTTTTTTATGGGTTCTATTGCTCTAGAATTTGTTTAAAATACTCTTTAAAAGTATTTTGAAGGATTTAGGGAGAACTCAGGGAAGTCGTGCCTTTATTCTGTCATTTTGATTTCCACCTCCTATCTATGGTGATTTTAAGTTGAATTTCTTTTTCTATTTCTTTCTTCTGTGATTTGTTTCTAATATGTACAAAAATTATGACTTACGTACAAAAATTATGACTTTTATCTGGGTTTATTTTATATCCTGATACTTTGCTAGAGTTGTTAATTCTTTCAAAAACTTCCAAGATTCTCTAAATATATCATCATATCATCTGCAAAATGTGATAATATTCTTTGCTCCTTATCATATTTTTCCCTGAAATTTCTCTTTCTTGGTTTATTGCTATAGCTTGGATTTCTAGGGCAATATTGAGGAATATTAGTGATGGTAGATATCCTTAATTCGGAAGATTCCAACTTTATACCCATATAAGTGTTCTTGCTTTTGGTTTTAGATAGATGCTACTTATCATTTTAAGAAAGGTTTCATTTTTGTCTCTGCATTCCCATGTTTTAAATAAGAATGGATTCTGTTTTCTATTCATAAGGGCATTTTTTTTTGTAAATATTCATTAGTTCAATTTAGATTATCAATTTTGCTGACATATAATTTGGCCAAATAAAAACTGATAATGGCTTTAATTTCATTTTCATTGGTGGTGAATTTGTCAATTTTTCTTTTGGTTCTGTTCATTTTTTTCTCTCTCTCTTTTAAAAGCAAATTAACATGTGCTCTATTTTATCAATATTTTTCACAAAAAAACAGCTCTTAGTTTTATTTATTCATTTTTCAACATTCAATTTCTTTAATTTCTCCTTTAATTTTCAGTAATTCTATTTTGTTTTTTAACTAGGATTTTTTAGCTTATTTTTTTTCTATTTTTAGATTCATGCTTAATTCATTGGTCTGTTTTTCTCTCTCATCTATTGTTGAAATTATTTAGAGATATAATTTTTGTCCAAAGAACTGCTTTGACTGCTCTAATTTTGACATTTGGTTTCATTGTTGCCATATTCTTTAATGAATTATGGTCTCTATGAATAGCGAATTCTTTTCATTTTTTTAGTATCCAATGTATTTTTGATATATAATTCCATTACCATTTATTGCATGCAACATGTATTATATTATGGTCTGAAAAGGATAAATTTAATATTTCTGAGAGGCTTTTTTTGCACTTTGTAAGGCATTCATGCCCTTACACAGGTCATTTTTTCTGCAGCTTCCATGCTCAGTTGGGAAAAAAAGGTATTCTTCTTTCTATTCCCATTCAATTTTCTCCAGATATCTATCATTTCAAATTTTAAAAAAAATGGTCACTCTAACTTCTCTCAATTTCCATTTTATCCCGTGGTTAGAGAATATTAGGACAGTTTTTATTATAATTTCTTGAATTGTGTTTTCTAGACAATTTCTTTGGTGATGTCTTTCAAGTATTCTAATAATTCTTGCATTTTCTCTACTTGTTCTATTTCCCAGTTCACTATTTTTTTTCTTTTTTTTCTCTTTTTTCTATTTTTCTTTAAAAAAAATTACTTATTTATTTTTACATTTTGAGTTCCAATTTTTCTCCCCGTATCTGCCTTTCCCCCACCCAATAATACCTTGCATTCTGATTACCCCTTCCCTCAATGTATCTTCCCTTCTATCACACCCCACCCTTCCCATATCACATCTTCTCACTTTTCCTGTAGGATAAGACAAATTTCTATACCCCATTACCTGTATTTCTTGTTTAATTTCTAATTTTTCTTAATTCATTTCTAATACTTTGAATCCCAACTTCTCTCCCTCCCTCCCTCTCTATCTATCCCCACTGAGAAGGCAAGCAATTCAATACAGGCTATATATGTGTCGTTTTGCAAAATACTTCCATAATAGCCATGCTGTGTAAGACTAACTATATAGTGCTCCATCTTACCCTGGCCCCTCCCTTTTTTGTATTTTCTCATTTGATATTGTCCCTTCCCAATACTATTCACTTCTAAATTACTCACTTCTTCCATTTTCCCTCCCTTCTATCATTGCCCACACCCTACTTGTCCCCTTCTCCCCTACTTTCCTCTAGTGTAAGATAGATTTTTCATACCAAATTTAGTGAGCATGTTATTCCCTCCATAAGCCATATGGGAAGAAAGTAAACTTCACTTTTCCCCTCTCACCTCCTCCCTTTTCTCCTCCATTGAACAAGATTTTTCTTATCTACTTTATGAGTTTCTCCCTTTCTCCTCTCAATATTTTCCTCTCTCACCCATTAATTTTATTTTATTTTTATGGGGGTCATCTCTGCTGATTCGACTCAACCTGTACTCTCGATCTACCTGTCTATCTATACACACACATATATATATGCATGCGTGTGTGTGTGTGTGTAAAATCCCTCCACCTACCCAAATCCTGAGAAAAGCCTCAAGAGTTACAAATATTATCTTTCCATGTAGGATTGTAAACAAGTCAAGTTTAGAAAGTCCTTTATGATTTTTCTTTCCTGTTTACCTTTTCATGCTTCTCTTGATTCTTATGTTTGAAAGTCAAAGTTTCTATTCAAATTCTGATCTTTTCACCATGAATGCTTGAAAGTCATCTATATTATTGAATGACCATTTATTCCCGTGAAGTATTATATTCAGTTTTGCTGGGAAGGTGATTCTTGGTTTTATCTCAGTTCTTTTGACTTCTGGAAAGTCGTATTCTAAGCCCTTCAATCCATTGATTTAGAAGCTGTCAGATTCTGTCTTGTCCTGATTGTATTTTCACAATACTGGAATTGTTTCTTTCTAGCTGCTTGAAATAGTTTCTCCTTGACCTGGGAACTCTTGAAATTTGGTCACAATATTCCTAGGAGATTCTCTTTTCGGGTCTCTTTCAGGAGATGATGGGTAGATTCTTTCAATCTTTATTTAGCCCTCTGGTTCTAAAATGTCGGAGCAGTTTTGCTTGATAATTTCATGAAAGATAATTTCTAGGCTCTTTTTTTGATCATGGCTTTCAGGTAGTCCCATAATTTTTGAATTGTCTCTTCTGGATATATTTTCCAGGTCAGTTGTTTTTCCAATGAGATGTTTTACATTATCTTCTATTTTTTCAATCTTTTGGTTTTGTTTTATAACTTCTTGCTTCATCTCATACTCATTAGCTTCTCTGAACTCCATTCTCTCTTTTAAAGAACTATTTTGTTCTGTAAGCTTTTGAAACTTCTTTTCCTTTTGACTAATTAACCTCTTTTTCCAATTGAGTTAGCCTATTTTTAAAGGTGTTATTTTCCTCAGTAATTTTTTTTGGTTCTCCTTTAGCAGGCTGCTGACTTGCTTTTCAAGCTCTTCTATGATCTGAGCCCATTTAATAACCATTTTGGAGGTACTGGAGTCAGAAGTCTTCACTTCCTCTGACAGTATGCCTTGCTCTTCCTTATCAGAAAGGATGGAAGGAGACACCTGTTTACCAATAAAGTAACCATCTCTGGCCTTATTTTTCCCCCCTTTTTGGTAATTTTCCCAGCCAGTTACTTGACTTCTGAATCCTTTGTCAAGATGAGCTCCCTAGTGCTCCTTCTCCCCACAGTACTGTGCTCAAGGGTGAGGTTCAAATCAGCTGATCAATTTCCCCAGAGGCTTTGAGCTGAGTTGCCTGGACAATGGACCCAGGCTGCTTGGGCCACTGTAGCTTCCTGCTGCTGCTGCTGCTGCTGCCGACTCTGCCACTGTCTGGGGCCAGTGCTGGGGGGAACCTGCTCCCCTATTGCCCATCTGGGAAAGCCCTCCCACACTGACCTTTGGAGATTTCTTTGTTGCTTGTGGGTTGGGTTGAGGTAACTTGGACCCTCGCTGAGAATTTTGCCCACAGAGGTCTGTTCAGGCCCTGTTCCTTCCAGTGCCACATGGCCGGGGCTGGGCTCCATTCTACTCAGTGTTCTGTGAGACACACCTTTCCTGTCAGTCTTCCAAGTTACCTTTGACTGGAAATCTCTTTCACTCTGTTGTTCTGTGGTTTCTGCTGCTCTAGAATTTGGTGAGAGTAACTTTTTACAGGTATTTTGTGGGCTGTGTGGGAATCACAAGAGTATATGCATCTTTCTTTAACCTCCATCTTGGCTCCACACCCTCCTCACTCATTTTTTCAATGAAGAATTTCACATATTTTTCTGTTTATTTTAACTTTTTTTTTTATTGATTTTTCATATCTCATGGAGTTATGAGTTTTCACTTGCCCAATTTTAAGTTTTAAGTAATTATTTTCTTCAGTGAGCTTTTGTATCATTTTTTTTTTTCAATTTGACCAATTTGGCTTGTTAAGGAGTTATTTTCATTGGTAGGTTGTCCCTCTTTTTCCATTTGATCAATTCGGTTTTTAAGATACTTCCTTTAATATTTTATGCCTGTTTCTCCAACATCCTAACTGTCTTTTCATAATATTTTGAATTTCTCTCATTTCTTCTCCCGATATTTCTCCCAGTTCTCTGATTTTTAATATAATTTTAGGTCTCTCAGAAATTCTTTTGGGCTTGTATTTAATTCACATTTTTAAGACTTCAGCTGTTTTGTACCATTGTCTTTCTGAGTATGTGTCTTGATCTTCTCTGTCACTATAATAAATACTTATGGGCAATTTTTGGATTTCTTGACAATTTTTCAGGCAATTTCTTCATTTTGAATTTAATGCTAAGATTGGGTTCTGTTCTCCAGTGTAGTTGTAAGGGTAGTTTATCAAGCTTCAAGATGTTTGCACTCTTATTTCCACATTTGGTTTTGAAAGTCTGGAAGATTTTAGTGCTATGAAATTGATGTGATTTTGGGAGAAGTGCATTTTGTGCTCTCCTGATTTGTGCCCAGGTACTTACCCAAGAAGGGCCCCTCATCTTTTTCAACCTCAAACAATAATGCCTTCTCATGGCCCTGTTCCCTCCTCTCTACCTTGGAACTATAACTGAAAATTAAGCTTAGGCAATGCAGTAGTCAAACAATGTACTGTCCCACACTTAGTGTTTACACAGTATTTCCTTTAATATCTTTCTAATAAGTTTCCAGATACCTTATCATCTATGACTTAACTGTCCCCCCACATACATACAAACTATTGCTGCTGCTGTTGCCACCTCTGAGGCCCACAGCTGATATTGCTATCAGGAAGTCTCTAGACAAAATTCTCTCCCTGACATTTTGTGTTATATCACATTCCAAATTTCTATTTAAGGTGTGATTTTAAAGTTCTCTAGAGGAGAATGTTGGGAGAGTTTGCCTGCTTTCTCTACTCCACAGTCTTTGAAAGTGAAAAGGTTCTTTCATGATTCCACATATGTGAAGGAATCAAAAGTCCATCCTTTCAATGATAATATTCTACCAAAATATTTTGCCGGCAAGAGAGAACATAATATTTTCTCCAGAATAGCCCCACCATATCAATTGAAAATAAAAGTATTCATCATGGGTAGGAGAAGCTTTGAAAATATTTTAAGACAGCCAAAATTAAAAGATGACATTAAGGACATGTTTCATAGGAAGTGAATATTGTTCAATCATGTAGTGATAAAGCACAATGAAAAGTAGAGTCACTGTTCCATTTCTATGTTTAAAATCTCAGGAGAAAGTAAAGAAAGTATTCATCTTGGCTGAAATTCTTCTAGCAATTTTTTTAAAAGCCAAAGAAAACAAATTTTATTAGAGATTTGCCAAATTGAGTTGCCTCTTAAGGAGCCTAAGCATTTGTGACATTTATATTCACAAGCAGGCCAGATAGAATCCTAGCTAGACAGAGTCTGAGCTGGATTGAATCTGAGCTGCAATTAAAAATAAAAAATATTTATTTAAGTTTTCAACATTCATTTCCAAAAAAAAAATTGAGTTCCAAATTTTCTCCCCATTTCTCCCCTCCCACCACACCAAGACGCCAAGCATTCTAATTGCCCCTATTACCAATCTGCCCTCCCTTCTACAATCCCTTCTTCCCCTTATGCCCATCTTCTTTTCTGTCATTTAGGGCAAGATAACTTCCTGTACCCCATTACCTGTATTTCTTGTTTCCTAGTTGCATGCAAGAACAATACTCAACAGTTGTTCCTAAAACTTTGAGTTCCAACTTCTCTTCCTCCCTCCCCCCTCACCCATTCCCATTGGGAAGGTGAGCGATTCAATATAGGCCATATCTGTGTAGTTTTGCAAATAATTTCCAAAAAAGTCGCATTGTGTAAGACTAACTGTATTTCCCTCCATCCTATCCTGCTCCCCATTGCTTCTGTTCTCTCTTTTGACCCTGTCCCTCCCCGAGTGTTGACTTCTAATTCATCCCTCCTCCCACTGCCCTCCATTCTATCATCCCCCCACCCTGCTTATCCCCTTTTTCCTCACTTTCCTGTATTGTAAGATAGGTTTTCATACCAAAATGAGTATGCACTTTATTCCTTCCTTTAGTCAAATGTGATGAGAGTAAGCTTCTTATTTTTTTCTCTCACCTCCCCCCTTTTTCCTTCTAATGAAAAGTATTTAACTTGCCTCTTTTATGAGAAATAATTTGCCCTAAGACTCTTGAATATTTATTTTGGTTGTTTGGGATACAGAAGCCTTGACTTTTATGCCTTTCCCTGATGGTAAACATTGTTCTTCCACATCGGAAAGAATGGGAGAAAATATCTGTTCACCAAGAAAGTAACCATCTATAGTCTTATTTTTTCTCTTTTTTGGGCATTTTCCCAACCAGTTACTTGACTTTTGGGTCCTTTTTCAAGAATAGGGTATACTCTGGGGATCTATAAGATCTCAGTTCCTCCCAGGTGGCACAATCAAGCTTGTACACTGGTCTGGGATTAGGCAGAGATTTTTGTGCCCAGAATCTTAACAGAGTTTCTACTTCACAACCACCTTGCCTCCAGCACTGGCTGCTGAGTTTCACATAAGCTGAATGGCAGCCCTGCGTGAATTAAAGATCAGCTGCTACAGGGCTTCTACACAGGGCTGAGGTAAGAATCAGCTGCTCAGTGCCCCCAGGGGTTTTACAATCCAACAATGGATGCAGGCTGCTTGGGGAACTGCCTGATGTGGCTTCTGTGGCTGCTGCTTGAGGCCAGAGTTATGGGAAGGCCCTTCTTTCCTGACCAGCTGAAAAAACCCTGTCACTGATCTTTGGCACCTGTGGGTTGAGGGATCTGCAAACCGCTTCTTCTGTGGCTGGAGATTCTACCACCAATGCCTGCTTGTGTCCTCCTCCCAGTCACACCACTTGGTCAAAGTTTGGCTGG
The DNA here is from genome assembly GCA_023548195.1 of Bettongia penicillata ogilbyi. Lineage (NCBI taxonomy): Eukaryota > Metazoa > Chordata > Mammalia > Diprotodontia > Potoroidae > Bettongia > Bettongia penicillata. The sequence goes on from JAJHZJ010000975.1 coordinate 1,373,990, forward strand.
CTCCGCTCTGCATCCTGTGCAACAGATATTTCCCATTGCCCTTTCAGGTCATCCTGGGTTGAAAATCTCCTCCACTCTGTTGTTCTCCACTTCTGCTGCTCTAGAATTTGTTGAGAGTCTTTTTATGGGCTGTTGGGGGAGAGTTAGCATATATGTGTCCTTCTACTTTGCCATCTTGGCTCTGCCCCCAAAAAATTTTTAAAAAAACATGGATAAAACATAGAAGGTACCAAACAAAGTATGGAAGTATGAATGTGTTGTGATATGCTTTGCTGCACTAGACATTCCAATATATGCACTCACTAGCCAATTTGAATATTGAGTATAGTTATGAAAGTGAAATTTACCATGGGAGTTTATTCAGCTTATTACTTCCAACTAACTCCTATTCATTTGGAAACACAAAAGAAACAGAAAATAAATTTTGAACATCTGAAGTTTTGTGATATACCATAGCTAAGATAAAGTAAATATCTAAAAATCATTTAGAAAGGTAACACAATGACATAAAAATTAGAATGGGAGTATATATATATACACACATACACACACACATATATATGTATGTATATATGCATATGTGTATATATGTATATATGTAGGTGCATGTGCGTGTGTGTGCGTGTGTGTGTGTGTGTATGACCTCAGTTAATTGTCTGAGGTTGACTGGACCTCACTTTCATCATCAATAAACTGAGGGAACTGGACTAAATACTCCTTAAAGTGATACTTTAATCAGCTCTATGATCATAGAATCATACTACATAAAAAAAGAATCAGAAGTAAGGGTAAAAAAATTGGGAAAAATATGTGAGGATGTTTTGTGTTTGGTTTAGATTATTTTGTAAAATTTTTGAAATTGAAACAATTTTCAGGTGACTTTCTTTTGATGGTCTTAAGTGAATAGATGTTTTTATCTTATTTCTGAAATGATGATAAATTAAGGAAAAGGAATAGTGTTTCACTTAACATGGTGACTTATTTCATGTAAAATTTTCCTGCATCTATGCTTCATTTCTTTCATATTGTCTGTAATTTAGTGCTCCATTAGATTCTATTGTTATGAGTTGATTTTTCCATGTGTTATATGAGAAATAATGTTAATATACATGTATATCATATATATATACATATATATTTAAAGTTCAAAAATATAAATCTCTGTAACATGCAGAAAGAAAAAGTATGTAATAGTCTTTTTGTCTTTGTGAGAGTTTTGAAATTTGACTGGTTCCATTTCATCAGATTTGAAATCTAATGAAAGAAGGAAAACTCAAGCTAGAGTAGTACCCTTTCATTATTCCAAATTGCTTCAATATAATAAAGATTGCCTTATTTCTTTACTCTCATTTGGTTTATATTTTACATCAATATTTTGTGATGCAATGGTTTTGACACTTTTAATATTACAAATGTTTTTTTTTTTTTTACCTCTGAGAAAAATTCCTGTGACAAAAATATGCTTATGTGTTATTGTTTTCTTGATTCACTTTTCTTAGGGGGTTCAGGAGAGTAGTCGGGTTAGTGGAACTGCAGCAAGATTCAATGAAGTGACATGTATTAAAAATGGTTGAATGAGAAGTTTTGACCAACGCTTCATTTTTTTTTTCAAAAACAGAATGAATAAGGTCTAGGGAAAGAAGGATATGCTCACAAGATAACCCTAACAGAAAAACCAACAGAGACTAAGGGAATAAGCAGGGGAAAGTATAGCTTCTAATATAATAGATACATACTTTGAGTTAAAATTATGTCAGAAAAGGACTGTAGAAAGCAAAAAGTATTCAATATTTATGATGAGTATTCAAGAGAAGAGAATGGAATGGCCAAAAGGAGCACAAGAGTTATGGGATAGTTTAATAAAAGAAATGAAGGAAAAATGGGGAGTAAAACTATAATAAATGAAAACTTCAAAGACAAAAATTGATAGCTTAGTATAAAACGTAGAAAATTTTTTGCAAAGCAGTGGAATTAGTTATAGAGGATAGAAAGTCTGTAAAAGCAATGATAAGATGTGTTACTATAATAATGTCAAAAGACAGCAAACTCATAAGAGCAAGTGATATTCCTATGATTTTGAATTGAACTGCATTGTTATGAAAAGATAAAGACTTTTCTAGTATTAATGAAATGGATAAAAAAAATCATTCTCATCACTTAGGGAATGGCTGAACCCATTGTGCTATATGATTACAATGTCATATTACTGTTGTGAGAAATGGCAAATATGAATACTGAGAAATATGGATAGTATACATGGAGTCAAGAAAACAATATGTCAAAGGAATACAATATTATGAATTGTAAATATAAAGAACAAAAAACAAAAAAAAAATAATGCTGCACTTTTCAAAGAAAAATGTTGACTCCCAAAAAATCCATATAAGACTTTGGAAAAGTCAGAGTTTTCAATGTATTAATTAATGTTTTTGAAAAAGAATTGTTATAATGGACAGCACTTTGGGATTGAGGAATCCAAAGGATACAAAAAGAAATTTAGATATTGTAAAAAGTAAATATATATATATATATATATATATATATATATGTATATATACAGAAAAAAAAAAATCTGAGACACTGTGCTCCCCTCCCTGCCCTCCACAAAAAATAATAAAGACTGGAGTAAGAAGCAAAAAACCTGACTGCAATATTTCACTAAGCAAATAGAGAATGGGTATATAATAAGTGTCATTGAGGGAGGCAGAGCCAAGACGGCAGAGTAAAGGAAGGGACTAACCTGAGCTCTCCTTGAAATCTCTCCAAAATCATTGAAATGATAACTCTAAACAAATTGTAGACTGGTAGAACAACAAAACCGCTGAGGGAAACCATTTCCCAGCCCAAGACAACTTACAAAGTTCCAGAAACGTCCTGTTATGCCACAGTGAGAAAGAAGCATAGTCCAGGGCAGGTTGGCCAGTGAAAACTGGGTCCCAGCAAACCAGAAGCAGGTCTTGGGGTGACTGAATCAGTGGCAGCACCGGTAGTTTCCTAACTTCTCAGCCAACAATTGGTAAAGGGATCAGACAACAGATCAGAAGGAGATTTCCATTTGCGGGCACCAGGGACAGGACTCTGTTGTATTGCATGCACTAGGATTTGGATTGCAGTCCTGTGTCTTAGTCCCAGTGTGAGGAGAAGCAGTAGCATACAAGGGTTGAAAAGAATGCTTGTGGTTACTCATAAACCAGTGCATGATATAGGGGAGTAGTAAACATGGTGTTCCTTATGTCATGCCACTTTAGATAAGCCAAAACTTATAGATCCCCAGAATTACCTCTGAAAACAGCTGCATAAAAAACCTGAAACTTGGGCCAATGCCCCCTTCAACTTGCCTTGCATACAATTCATAGTCAAGAAATAGGCTTGAAAAATCAGCAGACAAGAGAAAAATAATCTGACCATAGACAGTTACTTTGGTGACAAGGAAAATCAAAACATACATTTAGAAGAAGATTAATGTCAAAATTCCTGCAACACTGAGTATAATCATTCAGGGTGAGAAATGGACATTCAATAAAATAGAAGACTTCAAGATTCCCTGATGAAAAGAACAAAAGTTGAATAGAAAATTTGACTTTCAAACACAAGACTTAAAAGAGGTATACAAAGGTGAACAGGAAAGAGAAATTTTAAGGGCTTTAATAAGATTAAACTGTTTACATTCCTCCATGGGAAGGTGATATTTTTAACTACTAAAATTACATCATTATTAGAGCAGTTAGAAGGAATATACATAGACAGAAAACAGATGTATGAGTTGAATGTGATGATATGATTATCTAAAAAAGTAAAATTATAGAATGAGAAAGAAGAATGCACTATGAGGAGGGGAAAGGGAGAGGTAGAAGGGGATATATTATTTTATTTAAAAGAGAATTGAAAGTGATTTTTCAGTGTAGGAAAACGTGTAGGAAGGGGGAGGGGTGCATATGAACAGTAGTTTCAGACTTGGCTGAAAGGAGGAATAATATACACGTTCAGTTGGGTATAGAAATATATTTTAACACGTAGGAAAGTAAAAAGGGAAAGAGATAAGAGAAGCAAGAAGTTGATAGAAGGGAGGACAATTTGGAGGAGGTAAAAGTCAGAAGCAAAACACTTTTTTTTTTTACAATGGACAGTATCAAAAGAACAAGAGAGTAGGATAACTGGGGAGGGGGAGAAGAAGGAGGGAAGGAAAGGCATAGTTGATAATCATTACTATGACAAAAAATACAGTGATTTCTCTGATAAAGAGTTCATTTCTCAAACATATAGAAAGTTGAGTCCAATATATGGAAATAAGAGTCATTCTTCAATTGATGAATGGTCAAAGGATATGAACAGGCAATTTTTCAGCCAAAGTAATCAAAGCTATCTATAGTCATGTTAAAATAAAGTTATTAATTAAAATAATTTAAAAAATTAAAGTTATAGTCATTGATAGTTATATTAAATGTTCTAAATCAGTATTGGTGAAAGAAACGCAAATTAAAACTCTGATCTACTGCCTTACATCTCTCATACTGGCTAATATTACAGAAAAGGAAAACGACAAAGGGGGGTTGAAGGGGGTGTTGGAAAATTGAAACACTAATGTTCGTGTTTCTGAAGTTCGTGAAGTTCTGTGCTGATTCAGCCATTCGGGAGAGGAATTCGGAACTATGCACAAAAGGCTATAAAACCAATCATATCATTTGACCAAGCAACACCACTACTATATCTTTATCCCAAAGACCTAAAAAACAAAACAGAGAAGGACCTATGTGTAAAAAATATTTTTAGTAGATTTTTTTTTTTATTTTTTAGTGGTGGCAAAAAAGGAAATTGAGGGAATGTGCATCAATTGTGGAACAACTTAACAAGTTATTTTGTATGATTGTAAAGGAATACTATTATACTTTAAGAAATGATGAATAGGATGTTCCCAGAAAGCAAAATATGGAAGGACTTACATGAACTAATGCAAAGTGAAACAAGCAGAACCAGCAAAACATTTTATTCAGTAGCAATATTATATGATGATCTATTATTAGTAACTTAGTTATCCTCTGCAATACAATGATCCAAGACACTTTTGTGGAACTTATGATGAATGGTACTGTCCATCTCCAGAACTGGTAGGTCCTGAATGCATATTAAAGACACTTTTTCCTTACTTTATTCATGTTCACTTTTTAATTGTTAATTTGTCTTCTTTCATTTAATGACCTACTTGGAAATGTGTTTTGCACAACTACACATGTATAACCTATTTCAAATAGCTTGCCTTCTCAATGAGGTTGGTGAGGGAAGGAAAGAATTTGGAACTCAAAAAATGAAAATAAAAAAGAGGTTAATTTTTTTTTTTAATATGAAATCACAAGAGGAAGAAGTGTTATTGAGAAATGAGAAGGAAGGCATTTAGAGTTTCTTGAAACTTGGTGACATAGGTAAAGGTCATTATTGTATGGAAATAGGAAGGGAGAGAAAGGGAATCTCATAAGCCATATAATAATATTCTTTAGACATGGGATGATGATAAATTAAGAATAAAATATATGGGAAAATAAAATATGTGCTCAAAGGAATTTCTGGAGTGAAAAAATTGATAAAAATCCAAGGTGAAGCATTTTTCCAACCCACCTGAGAAAATGTAAGAGATTGTAAGAAGGGATCTGTGCTATGGGGGTAGAGGTTGACTATGAAGTCATATGGATAAAACACAAAAAATGAGACTACATGTAGGTGGGAACAGCACTAGAAACAGTTTTGGGAGCTATTGTAACGTAAAGATCTTCCCCACTCGTTTTTAGTCCTCAGATAGAGCCCATTAAGGGAAACTTGATGAGGAGAGGCTTGTTTTGTAGGATGGCCCTCACATTTTGTTAATTTCTTATGAGACACTGGGTCATGAAGGTCATACCTTCTGGCTTTGAAAAGTGTATGTATATTTTGAGGCGAGGTTTTGTTCTGGGGGCATACTCTTTGGAAGAAAGTTCATGTTCCAATAAGATTCTAGGTAGTCAATAAGGAGTTTGCTCTCACTTCCCCCTTTCAGCTTTGAAAAAGTAGATATTGATGTTTGTCTCTCTATTAACTATGTTTTTATGTAATGGTCAGACAGTTGGATCTCTCTGTTCATCTGTGATGTATGCATTGCTTAAGTTCAGACAGTTAGAAGCCTTGTCTGTTGGTCTTTATTTCTCTGCTTGTATTTTTTCTGTTGGTATATGTGATTAAAGAAAATTGGTTGTTGATCCCTCAAAAGTTACTTTCCTTTATGAAAAGCAGATCTGAAAGCTGGAAGAAATAATGGGAAACCCCTGTGATAACGCTGGATATAGGACCAGAAGCTATTTAGGAACTCCATTGTCTCTAGTAACATCTGAACATAGTTCAAGATAGAGAGGAGAACTTTTGATCAGGAGGAAGCAGTGATCAAGCCACCATCAATAAAGGACCATAATAAGCAATGTTTGTTGAAATGTTAAGGGATTAACAACTGTCCCTGAATAAAGACTAGAAGATCAATTACCATACTTCTCCCCAGATCAGACTTCTTGGAAGCATAGAGGAGTTTCAAATCTTCACAATCAGCTCTGAAAACAATGCACTGAAAACTTCTAAAGTTATCCCTCTATTCTGGGAACAAGGTGAAAAACTAATTTAAAGTTCAAAATCATGAAATCAGCTGGAAAAATAAGTAAACTACAAAAAATTCATAAAAAAGCATCACAAATTAAACTGCAGCTCAACAAGAACTCCTGAAAAAGCTTAAAAAATTCAAAATTAAATAAGACCATGTGAGGAAAAAATGTGCAAATGAAAGAAAGAAAATAAAATTAGGAAAAGAAAATTAAGAACTTGATAAAAATAGACACAAAAAATAAGAAAGTAATAACTTTAAAAACTGAATTGATCAAAAAAGAAAAAAATGTACAAAAATTCAATGATGGTAAGAACTTCTTAGAAAGCAGAATTGGACAAATGGAGGGAAGGCACAAAAATGTTTGAAAAATATAATTCATTTAATTTAGAATGGAGTAAGTAGAAGTTAATGACTCCATAAGACATCAAGAAACAATAAAACAAAGCTCAAATAATGGAAAAAAGAGAAGAAAGTGGGGAAAAAAGCTCCTCAGGAAAACAAAAGACTTGGAAAAAATAGGATGAAAGGAAATGTACAGTTAACCGTTCATAGCTATGAAACTGAATGGAATTAATTCATCCATAAGCAGACTTTAGAGGTGGAACTGGACAGAGAGAAGGATAAATGAAAGAAAATAGAATGATGGGAAATGTACATTTAGCAATCATATATATGGATTTGAATGGGATGGACTTAATGAAATGAAAACAATGGAATAGAAATCAAAATCCAACAACATGTGGTTTATAAGAAGCAAACTTGTAACAGAGAGACACACAGAGAATTAAAACAAAAGGGTAAGTCAAAATCTATCATACTTCAGCTGAAGTAAAATAGTCAAGAATAGCAATTTAAATTTCAGAGAAAACAAAACACAAAACAATCCTAATTCTAGGAAATAGTAAGAGAAAATACATCTTACTAAAAGACATCATAGACAACAACATAATAGCAATGCTAAACATATATGCACCAAAATTTTGAAGAAAAATTTAATTGAATTATGGAATAGACAGTAAAATTATATTATTGGGGACCTCAAATTTTTCTTCTCAGAGTCAGATAAAAATATAAATAAAATAAATAGGAAAGAAGTTAAGATTAATAGATCTGGCAAAAAGTTTAAATATAAAAGCCCTCTGGAGAAAATTTAATAGGAATAGGAAATACTATTCTTTTTTTAAAGCTGTGGTGGAATTGTCATAGTTATGATTACTATTTGTGTCTTTCTTTCCGTCCCCTTTCCCCTTGTTTATGTTTTTATTTCTCCCTTCCCCTCCCCAATAGAATTTTAATTTTTGACCACCACCTTCCTCAGTCTCCCTTGATTTCTTTCAGCTCCCCTCCCTTTTAATTCCCTTTTCTCTTACTACTTCTTCTTCTGCCTTTAGTCTCCCCTCTCTTTTCTATCCCCCTTCCCCTCCTACTGCCTACAGAGAAAATTCTGTTTCTATACGTAAATGAGTTTATTTTAATCTCCTTGAATCCAATCAGATAAGAGTACCTTTCCAAAAATATTCATATCCCTTCCCTCTTTCCCTCTACTGTAATATATATTTGTGCCATTTTCTGTGATGGAATTTATTTTTTTCCACCTCCTCCTTTTCACATCTTCCATTACAATCCCTAACACCCTTAAATCACTTTTGTTATCATCACCTCATTTAATTTATTCCCACTTCCTCTACATATGTATATCCCTTTTACATTCATGATAAATATATAATTTTCAAGATTAACAAGTGTCATCTTGCATTATAAGGTTGTAAAAAGTTTGCTCTTATTGTGTAAGTTTTTTTTTTTTTTTTGTCCCCCTGCTTGCTTTTTTATGCCTCTCTTGAGAATTGCAGTTGGAGATAAAATTTTCTATTGAGTTCTGGCCTTTTCATCAGAAGGGTCTGGAAACCCCTTATTTCATTGAATATCCGTCTCCTTGTCTAAAATATTATGCTCAACTTTGCTGGGTAATGAAGCCTTGGTTGTAGTCCTGGCTCCTTTGCCTTACAGAATATTTAATGTAGAAGCTGCAAGGTCCTGTGTGATCCCGACTGTAGCTCCTCGATATTTAAATGGTTTCTTTCTGGCTGCCTGTAGTATTTTCTCCTTCATTTGATAGTTCTGGACTTTAGCAATGATATTCCATGGTGTTTTCAATTTGGAGTCCCTTTCAGGAGATGAATGGCAGATTCTTTCAATGACTATTTTGCCCTATCAGTCTGGGTAATTTTCCTTGATGATATTGTCCAGGTTATTTTTCTTCATCATGGCTTTCTGGTAGACCAACAATCTTTAGAGTTTATCTCCTGGATCTATTTTCCAGGTCAGTTGTTTTTCCAATGAGATATTTTACATTTTCTTCTCTCTTTTAGTTCTTTAGATTCTACTTGACTGATTCTTGATGTCTCATAGATTCATTAGCTTTTACTTGCCAAATTCTGTTTTTTATCAAATTGTGTTCTTCAGTTAACTTTTGTATCTCCTTTTCCATGTGTCCACTTGTTCCTTTAAAGGAGTTGTTTACACCAGTTAGATTTTGTACTTCTGTTTGTCCAATTATCCTTTTTAAGGAGTCATTCTCTTCAGTGGATTCTTTTTTCATATTTTAAAGTATTTGTCAAGTTTTACTTCTATTTCTCTTATTTGGATTTTAAAATCCTTCCAGAGCTCTTCTAAGAAGGATATTTGTTCTTCTGACCAGTTCATATTCTCTTCTGAAGTTCCAGATCGGAGTACAGTCTCAATGTTGACTGCTTTGGTATTTGTGCTTTAGTCCTTGTCTTCATAAAAAGACGATATCGTCTTTTCTTTTCCCCTTTGCTTTTTACTCATGATAATAACCCTTTTCCTGGCTTTTAATGTAGATCTCTGAGTCTGTGGCACAGGTAGCTCTGTTCCACCATTTTTGTGCCTAAAACTTGAAGCTTTGTGTATTGTGACCTCTGGTTCTTTCAGCTAGAAATTAAATGCTTCAGCTTATCTGGTGCTGAGCTGTCTGGTGTTTGAAAGCAGAGGCTGACTATGTCTTTTTGGTTATCTCCACAGTTACTCTGGAGGTACCTTGTTAAGTGTGGGGGAGGGGAGCTGGAGCCCTCTCTGCTGAGCTAGAATATAGGGAAGCTCAGTTTTCTGTGCTAGTGTCTTCCTGTTTCAACTGGGGTGCTGAAGCATGCCTGGGGTCCTGGTGTTGGCAGTTGCTTACTTCAAACCCCTGAGGTTCAGGATCTTCTCCCGGTTTGTTGAGATGGGGCTGTCTGGGACATCTCTTATCCTGCACTGGTCACCTTTTGCCTCAGCGAGAAATCTCCTCCTTAGCGATCTTTCTAGCCTCCTGGACTGAGCATCTGTTCACTTTTCTGCTGCTCACACTGTTCCTGGGGTTGTTCTTGGTGAGATAATCTCTGGGCTGGTCAAAGTCAAGAAGGAGAGGGAGAGAGCAGTTACTAATCACTCCACCATCTTGGCTCCTGGAACTGGAAATCAAAAATGTTTTGCACAAGCAAAATTAATACCACCAAATTTGAAGGAAAACATGAAATTGATCAAAAATTTAGAGCAAGTTTCCCTGAAAAAGGTTTCATTTGTAAAATATATAGGAAACTGATGCAAATTTATGAAAATAAGATCCATTTCCCAGTTGATAAATGGTGAAAGGTGATGAACAGGCCCTTTTCAAAAAAAAATTCAGTTACCTATAGTCATATATAAAATAGTGTTCTAAATAACTATTGATTAGAGAGCTGAAAATTAAAACAACTCAGAAATACCACTTCATACCTATCAGTTTGACTAACAGTTGCTAGTTATCCTGGAGGCTTCAGGTTCCCCACCTCTGGACTACTATAACAGAAAAGAAAAATGACAGCAATATAGTGTAGATGATTAACTTTAAAAGACTTAGCTGTACTGATAACAGACCTAAGATAAAAAACATTATCCCCTTTGAGAGAGGGAGAGCTAATAAATTCTGAATGCAAATTGGTCAATTTTTTTTTTTACTTTCTTAATTGTCCTTGTTTTATTTTTGTCTTTTCCATTTTGCAATATGGCATATGTGTAAATATGTTTTGCATGATGTCACATGTGTAATTGATACCAAATTCCTTGCCTTCTGAAGGGGAGTATTAAGAGTGATGGAGAGAATTAAGAACACAAAAAATTTAAAAAGGAATATTAAAAATGTTTTACTTGGAAGATAAATGAAATATATTTTACTTAAAAAGTTTCTATTAAAAAAAATCCTAATTAATCCAAAGTTAAAAAGAAAACAAGAGAGTGCCTTGAAGGATTATAACGAGTTTCTCCAATTAAGACCTGATTTGTCAAAAATGTAGGAAATAGTCAAATTTATAGAAATAAAATCCATTCCTCAATTGGCAAATGGTCAAAGGATATGACAGGCAATTTCTAGAAGAAGAAATCAAATCTATCTAGTCACATTAAAAAAAATTCCAAACCATTATTGATTAGTAAAATGCAAATTAAACAACTATGAAATATCATCTCATAACTACCAACCTGAAATAATATGACAGAAAAAGAAAATGACAAATTCTGGAGGGAATGTGCAAAACCTGTGACACTAATACACTCTTTGCGAAATTGTATCTTAATCCAATCTTGCTGGAGAGCACTTTGGAACCATGGTCAAAGGAATATAAAATTTTGCCTGCCCTTTCCTCTGTATCTCAAAGAGATCGAAGAAAAATGAAGAGCATCTAGTCATATAAAAAGACATTTATAGCAATCCCCTGTGGTCACAAAGTATTAGAAATCAAGAGTACACCCGTTAATTGGAAGATGACTGAACAAGTTGTGTTGATTGGGAAAGAGTATTATTTTGCTTCAGGAAATGATGAACAGGATGGACTCCAAAGACTAGGGGAAATCGTATATATGAACTAATGAAAAATGAAGTAATTAGAATCAGTAGAATACTGCACACAGTAACAGTAACATTGTAATGATGATCAAGTGTGAAAAACTCAGTTTACTTTGATCCAGATACTGATCTAAAACTATTCCAAGGGAACCATGATAATAAATACCTATGGAGAGATATGTGACCAATTGAGTGATGATGGAAGCATACATTTTAAAGCATTCATTTCTCTTAGGTTGTTTTTTGCATGTTATTTATTTTGCAACAGGGCTAATATATTAAAATGGTGTGCATGATTGCAGCTATATAAATAATATCATACTGTTTGCTTTCACAAGGGGTAGACTATAGAGAGGAGGAAAGAAAAAAATTTAAACTCGAATGTAAAAGAAAGAATTAAATTTTTGACATAATTTGAAAATATTTAATGAAATACAAAATTTAAAAGGTAGTATAATTTCTTATGACTTCATATCATATTTTAGTTGCAAATAAATGTATAGAAAGATCAATAAAAACTAAATATCTGTAGTACGATTAGGGATGCAGTGACCTTTGTAGTACAGGGTATATCATAAAACCCACCCACATTCTAGTGAAGTTATCTTTTTTTTTTTTTTTTTAAACAATGTAATGAAACATTCTTCTACCCATAGTGGGTTCAGGGGACTCAGGGCTGGGTATTTTAATGTTGCTTCCTCTTTGTCTGAATAAAAAAAAAAAAAAAAGTCATGAAAGTTAGGAAGTTCCCTCAGGTCCTTAGATGATGAGAATCAATATAGGAAATTCCACCAATTACATTAACTCTACCTTTTTTAAAATACCTGTCCTTTATTAATGTCCTCTAGCTATGGCTAAATAAATCTCCTTTTGTTAAGTCTTGAATGATCTATGAGTGTCTTATTTTGTTTCAGTAAAAATTAATTTGTAGGTGAAGCCCTGAATAAGTCACAGCTCAAAGTAGTATCTGAGCACTGTATTAGGCAAATTAAATATATGTGAGAATCATATAAATAACTAAATATGAAACTTGAAGAGCAGATCAATATTCAATATCACATTGTACCTTTGCAAAACTTCTTCCATAATAGGACCTAATGAACTAAAAAACATGCAAAAGGCAGAAGTATTAAATCTATACTTTTTAGAATAATAAGACTACAATGAATAAGTAATATTAAAAAGGATAGAGAGTAAATGGAAAATAAACAATGTCATAAATAATGAGCTCAAGGAAGATATAATAGAAATAAAAATTATGTTAAAGAAAATAATAAGACAAGATATTAATATTTATATGATTTAATTAAGAAAGTCTATAGAGGACATTTATGCAACTTCATTCCTAAAAAAGGTGCATTTAAAAAGCGACATTAAATAAAAATAATAAATGAATTAAAAGGTATATATAGTAACCTGGAGAACTTTTTAAAAGCACAAAATTCAAAATTATGAAAACTGATAAGATAAATACATATCAAAAGGAAAGGAGAGAGTAAAATATTCTACTTTAATATTTCCAGTAAAATTGTAACAAAGCAAACAAACTTGACCAGTGACACTGATTACCAATGGTTTAAATTGTTCTTAAAGCTCAAAATAAAGGAGGAAAAGCAAATTATTACAATAAATATTATGAAGTGACTTCTAAATCCAATTTATGTCATCAAAATTCAGGATATTAATGAAATGGATTAATTTTGGTGACATTATTCTTGATGTGTAGTCATATCATGAATACACATGAGAAAGAACAATCTCTAAAGAGGACCAGAGGCTCAAAAATTTACAATTGGACTTAGAAAATTCTAGCTCTCTTATTTTGCAATGAAAAAGGCTCACTTCATATCATAATCTGTTAAAAGCAGAACTTGAATTTTGAATCATCTTGACTTCAAAAAGTATTCCCTTTTCCACTGTCTAATGAACTCTACTTGATGTCTACTATTACAGCCAACACCAACTCCACACCACCATCACTACCATCCCCACCTCGACTTTAAAATTTAATAAATGTTTTAGGTATATTGTCCCATTTATCTACATAATCATTCCATAACATAAATCCTTTTACTATCTTCATTTTACAGATGATGAAATTGAGGCTGACAGAATTTCAATGAGTGGTCCATGATCACACAGCTAGTAAACATATGAATCAGGATCAGAACTCCAGTCCTTTTGAATTCAACTCAAGCATTCTATCCACTACACCCATAGCTAAATATTGTCCTTAAACCACATATTGTAATCTTTATGTACTTCTTGTTATACTACTCTTTGTTGTGGATAGGTGAAATATTTAAAAAGACATCAGGGCAAGGTGAAGTTCTTGAACAATTTGTATTTATTTCTCCTGAATTACAGCAAGCTATCAACAAATGGATTTTCATTCCTTTCTTTAACCTACTCCAAAACAAGCAACCATTGCAGGATATTAGAATATTGCTTCTATAAAGCTATATAGGTAATAAACTGTGATCTGAGGGCTAAATAACTAGTTAGTGTACAGGTTCTTAGATATGATTTTGTCAAAGGAAAGTGACTTTTGAGGGGTCCACAATCACTTTAATCAAGCATATATATATATATCATTCATTTAATTCAGGGGAAAAAATCAGCACCTGGAACTTCAGAGAAAATACAGAGAAATAAATATCAGTAGACAGGGCTTCCAGCTGCATGACCATAAGTAATACACAATTCATAAATCAACAGACAGATGCAACTCTCTGATCATAGATACATAGTTACCAGAGTGAGAAGCACCAATAACTGAGCTTTCAAGCTATGGAGCTCCTTAGTGGTTGACCAGAGTCTCCTCTGGACAGATACTTCCAATGTGTAAGCCCCAAAGTAAAACCTTACCTCAGAATATTTATAGACTTTTCAGAGCTGAAGAGCAGTACCTTCTGAACCAGTCCTTCAATAGAAATTAATAACAGGTACTTGAGGCCTTTTAATGGGTGGGAAAGATCTAACTAGCATTAGAGAAACCTATTAATTTTTTGAACCTGGGCAAAGTCATTTGATTTCAATCCACCCCAGTTCCTTCATCCATAAAGTAGGGTTAACAATAAAAACCTATCTCAGAGGGTTATTGTAAAGATTAAATTAAAACAATTTTTAAAACTTTTTTTCAGAATATCTGGCACAAAGTGGGGGCTTAAGAAATCCTTGACTCTCTCAGGTATAAATTAATATGCTAGATAGAAAATATAAAAGACCAAAAAAAAATGCTCCCACTCTTCAGTTGCATGACAGACAATATGGAGGATTAGATATTTTCTTTTATATTTCCTCTGAAAACTTTTTAAAATATTAATTATGTGTAAGAGGTAAGATAATTATATCTTTCTCCAAAGGTTAAAACATTAAGACTTCTAGCAAAGAAAGATTTAGTAGCAGAGAAAGATAATCTCAATCCTAACCATACCTTTCAGCACCCCTTTATTCACCAAAATCCACATTCTGGAGGGATTGTACAATGAAATCCAAGGATGTATACTCTGGGATCCACTTACCTAGTCCCCTGTTGTTAATGAAGTCTCTATTAGAATACCCCTCTCTCCATGCCTTCATACACTTGCCATTTTGTGGTAAACAGAAAGAACATATCAAGAACCCCACCACCCTTATCCTTCAATGAGGGGGTGAAAGCATATGAAATAAACAAATATATAGAAAATATGTTCTGTTTGAAGCAGCAGTATACACAATGATTTGCAGCAATGTTCAAACAGACAAGGAAGGAATGAAGGTAATATTGGGAGGATACCAGGGTGTGTCTAACAAAACACAAAGACTGAATGAAAACAAACTGAAATCTAGCTGAAACCTGGTTCATTCTCTCAGAAGTCAGTAGGAGTAAAGAATGAAAGTGACAGTCCCCAACTATAGGAAGAGGCTAAATTACCTTTGTGCTCCAATCCTTAAGAAAACTGATACCAAAGAAGAAAGAATCAAAAAGAGGTTAAGAAGAGAATGTAAACTTTTAAAAAGACTTAAATTATTATTATCTCAAGAAGTAGAAAATAAATTTTAAGACCTTGAGCACAGACAAATAATAAAAGATGTTCATAACACAGAAGATGACCTGCAAGATATAATAGATAATAACAACTTTAAATCATAAAAATCTTGATGGATTTCTGTTAGTGAGATCATTACCTCTAAGAAGGTTTTAGGCTTCCATTGATGACATCCTTCCTTTGGAGAAGGGAATCATCTTCTGGGAGTGATAGATATCCTGAGGTGAATTAAGAATTTTAGAAAGAATTTGATTATTTAGGAGAAGACATATATTTCTAGATACTTACTTAAAAAACAAGCAGAGAAAGAAAAGATCAAATAATTAGATATGTAACTCAAACAATAGATAAAGAAAAAAATTAAAAAGAATTCCTCAATAAACACCAAATTAGAAATCCTGAAAATCACAGGAGAGAGTAATAAAATTAAAGTTTTAAAAACAATGAACCAATGATTAAAGGTAAAACCCTGTTGAATGCAAAAGCCAATGAAATTGAGAAATCTTTGTCTAACTTTATTAAAAAAAGAGAACAAAACAGAAAATCAAATTACCAGCATTAGAAAATGAAAATGGTGAATTCATCACCAAAGAAGAGGAAATTAAAGCAATAATTAGTATATATTTTTACATATTGTATACCAATAAATCTGACAACCTAAGTGAAATAAATGTTTACAAATACATTCATATGTATTATATACATATATGTACATACACATATATGTCAGAATACTTAAATAACCTCATTTTAAATCGTTTAAATAACTTCATTGAAGACAATAATTAAATAACCTCATTTAAAAACAGAAATAAATTGAGCAAGCCACCAATAAACTCCCTTAGAAAAAATCCTCAGAGTCTGATGGATTCACAAGTGAATTCTACCAAACATTTAAATAACAAGTAATTCTAAAAATATTAAAAATAAAACTGTATGTCAAAATAGACAAAGGATTGCTACTAACAAAGTGATTTTTCACACAGATATGATGCTAAAATTAAACCCAATCAGAGCCAAAGCAGAGAAAGGTACCATAGACTAATTGGTCTAATGAATAATAATTCCAAAATAAATAAATTAAAACACTACTAAGAAGATTACAACAATATATCACCAGGTTCATACACTATGACCAAAAAATCTATTAGCATAACTGATCTTATCAATAACAAAACCAACAGAAATCATGTGATTATCTCAAAACATGCTGAAAAAAAGCATTTGACAAAAAGTTAGCATCCATTCTTGTTAAAAACATCAGAAAGCATAGGAATAAAGGAAACTTTCCTTTGAAAATGACCAGTAATATCTATCTAAATAACCTATCATTATATATAATTGGAATAATCTAGAAGAATTCCAAATAAGATCATGTGTGAAATAAGGATGCCCATTATCACCACTATTATTCATTATTGTACTAGACATGTTACCTTTAGCAATAAGAGAAGAAAAAAGAGTTCAAAGGAACTGGAATAGGCAATGAGGTAACACAACTATTACATTTTTACAAACAACATTATGGTTTACTTTCTTATAGTGAATCAATTAAAAGCATTTTAATAAGTAACAACTTTAGGAAAGTTGAAGTATATGAAATAAACCTACATAAGTCATACCATTTCTATATTACCAACAAAGCACAGCAACAAGAGATAGAGAAATTTCATATAAAATAACTGTGGATAATATAAAATATTTGGGAGTCCAAATGCCAAGATAAATCCTTGGAATTACATAAACATAAGTATAAAATACTTTTCAAACAAATAAAGTCATTTCTAAATAATTAGAAAAAAATCAGTTGCTAGTTGTCAGACTGAGTGAATATAAGGAAAAATGACAATACCTAAATTAATGCACTTATTGAGCACCGAGCCAATCAAACTATCAAAATTTACTTTATAGGGACAAAAATGATAATAAATGAAAATATTTAATATAAATAGTGGACTTTAAGGACCAAAGCTCAAAGTAAGCCTGGGCCTAGTTATCTCTCTTTCTCTAAAGTAAACTCAGAGAATGCCTCTTCCTATGTCAACAAAGCCAGGGCTGACTTAGCATTTGTTATGAGAACTTTACCCTAAGACATTATCTTGAATAATGGGACGTTTTACGTATCTTAATATTTTGTGAACATATACCATGTTATGGCATGTTAATAGTAAAGAAAACACAGACATCTTGGGTCATAATTTCTATTTGAAACTTCGTCAAGCTCTGTTACCTTATTATATTTACAACTTATGCAATTAAGAAATTTCTTTCTAATGCTCTAGTTAATCACTTATGGAGACCATAAATCTGAAGGACACAGATTGCCTTCTTTGTCCTAAAACAGATTTGAGCCTGACCAATTTTTGTATCAGCAGTCAGATGATATCTGACACCACAGAATTATGTAACTGTTACTTTAAGGGGAATTAATAATAAATGTGTACATTTAACCTATTGTCTTTTCTTTAATCAAACTTCCAGGTCAACATGAGGAAATTCATTTGAAAGAATGAAAAATCAAAAATTTCAATGAAAAAATAGTAAAAAGAAAGATGTCTTAGCCATACCAGATCTAGAACCATTTTATAAAATGTCAATCATCAAAACTATTTGGTACTGGTTTAGAAATAGAGTGATGGATCAATGAAATAGGTTAAATACACAAGACACAGTAACTCAATAACTGTTCTGATTTACCATTTGCTAAACCCAAAGATTTCAGCTGCTGGGATATGAAGTCACTATTTGACACAAAAGTACTAGGAAAACTGGAAAATAATATGGCAGGCACTAGACATAGACTAACATCTTACACTCCATATCAAGATAAGGTTAAAATGGGTACATGATTTAGATATAAAGGGTCATACAATAAGCAAAATAAGAGAGCCAGAAATAGTTTCCCTATCAGGTCTACAGAGAATGGAAGAATTAATGACCAAACAACAGAGAACATTACAAAATACAAAATGTATTTTTTTGATAATATTAAATTTAAAAGTTTTTTCACAAACAAAAGCAATGCAACCAATATTAGAAGAAAAGCAGGCAACTAGGAAACATTTTTTCCTGCCAGTGTTTCTGATAAATATTTCATTTCTAAAATATATGGAGAACTGTGTCAAATCTATAATGATGCAAGCCTTTCTCCAATTGATAAAATGGTCAAAGAATATGAACAAGCTATTTTGGGGTAATAAATTTAAAGCTTTTTATAATATTATGAAAAAATGCTCTAAATCACTATTGACTAGAGAAATGCAAATTAAAACGACTATGAGGTATCACCTCACACCTGTTTGCTTTGCTAATATGGCAAAATAAAGGAGAAAATGGTAAATATTGGAGAAGATGTAGGAATAGTGGAACACTAAAAAGTGGAAAATTCCACTAAAAGTGCAACATATTGATGATAGAGTTGTGTACTGAAACCCTTTGATCCAGCAATATTGCTACTAGCTTTGTATTCCAAAGAGATAATAAAAATGGGATAATATCCCACATGAGCAAAAATGTATTTATAGCAGTTCTTTTGTGGTAGGAAAGAATTGCGATTTTATGGGATGTCCATCAATTGGGGAATGGTTGAACAAGTTGTGAAAAATGAATGTTATGGAATACTATTGGGATATAAGAAATGATCAATAGGCAGATTTCAGAAAAACCTGGAATGTCTTACATTAACTGATAGAGTGTGATGGGAGGAGAGGCAGGAGAATATTGTACTCAGTAACTGCAACGTTGTGAGGTAATCAACTATAACAGACTTAGCTCTCCTCAGCAATTCAATGATCAAAGACATCAAAAGACTGATGATGGAAAATGCTATCCACATCCAGAAAAAGAATACAGATTGAAGCCCACTATTTTCACCTTTTTTCTGTCTTGTAGATTTTCTCTTTTGTTCTAGTTCTTCTTTTATAACATGACTGATATGGAAATCAATTTAGTATGATTGTATATGTATAACCTCTATCAGATTGCTTGCTGTCTTGGGGATGGGTGATGGAAGGCAGGGAGTCAGGAAAAAATTGAATTCAAAATCTCATAGAAGTGAATGTCAAAAACTATCTTTACATGTAATTGGAAAATAATACTAAATGGAGGAGATAGAATATCAAAGGAATTTTTTTTAAAAAAAGCAAAAGAAACTGTACTAGATTTCAAACCATACTATAAAGCAGCAGTCATTAAAACTATTTAATGATTGAGAAGTAGATTAGGTACACAAGACTCAGTAGTAAATGATCTTAGCAATCTATTGTCTGATAAACACAAAGATAACAGCTTTCAGGATCTCTTTGGCAAAGTCACTGTTTGACAAAAACTGCTGGGAAAACTGGAAAATAATGTGGCAGACTCTAGGCATAGACCAACATCTCATATTGTATACCAAGAAAAGGCCAAAATGGGTACATGATTTAGACAGAAGAGATGATAACACAAGCAAATTGGAAAGAAAGGTTTACCTGCCAAATTCAGGAAGAAGAGTATTTATGAGCAAACAAGAGATAGAGAGCATTACTATATGTAACTTGGATTATTTTGATTATATAAAATTAAAAAAAAAACTGTGCACAAAAAACATGAATGCTACCAAAATCAGAAAAGAAACAGAAAGCTGGGAAGCA
Source organism: Bettongia penicillata ogilbyi (assembly GCA_023548195.1). Taxonomy (NCBI): domain Eukaryota; kingdom Metazoa; phylum Chordata; class Mammalia; order Diprotodontia; family Potoroidae; genus Bettongia; species Bettongia penicillata. The sequence continues at coordinate 1,394,147 of JAJHZJ010000975.1, forward strand.
TCTTTTTTACAGTGTATCTCTGATAGAGGCTTAAATTCTCAAATATATAGAACTGAATCAATTTTCTAAGAATTCAAGCCATTACTCAGTTGATAAAGGGTCAAAGAATGTGGAAAGGCAGTTTTCAGATGAAATAATCAAAGATATCGATAGTCATAAGAAAAAAGTGCTCTAAATCACTGTTGATTAGAGAAATGCAAATTAAAACACTTCATACCCGTTAGATTGTTTAATATAGCAGAAAAGGAAAATGATAAATATTAGGGGATGTGCAAAGATTGGGACACTAATGCACTGTTAGTGGAGTTGTGACATGATCATTCTGTACTGTGATTTGTAATGATGCACAAAGAGAAGTCAAACTGTGTATACACTTTGATGCAACAATGTCACTACTAGGTTCATATCTAAAAGAGGTCATGAAAATAGGGAAAATGTCCCACATGTTTAAAAACTTTTTGTAACTGCTTTTTTCTGCATTGGCAAGGTATTAGTAGCTGAAAGGATACCAATCAACTGGGGAATAGCTTAGCAATTTTTTTTCATGTGAAGTTAATGAAATGTTATTCTGCTTTAAGAAATGACAAGCAGGTGGATTCCAGAAAATCACAACTGGAAATGTTTATTTGAACTATCAGAGTGTCAATGAAAAATAAAGAAATATAAAGCATAGAAGAAAAAATATAGAGAGCATCATTAATAAAGATGAAAGTTTTACATGAAATCATATAAAATATACTCCACCAATCCATTCATGGTTTCATCTATTGTAACCAAAGTAGATTTCTACCAGAGATGCAAGGATGATCCAATATTTGCAAAAATCTATGTAATAAATTATATTAAATACAAAATGATGCAAAATTCCATGGTTATTTTATCAGATGAGGAACAAAGCATTTGACAAAATTCAGCACTCATTTACACACTTAGGTTAAAGTAAACAAACAAAATTTCTACATTTAGTCATTTCAGTTGTGTCTAATGTCATGTTCTTATTTGGAATTTTCTTGGTGAAGACAGCAGAGTGGTTTGTCATTTCGTTCCCCAGCTCATTTTAAAGATAAAGAAATGGAGACAAACAAGTGTAAATAACTTGCACAGTGTTTCAAGGTAGTAAGGGTCTGAGGCTTGATTTGAACTCAGTAAGGTGAATTTTCCTTTCTTCAGGCCTGGCATTCTATTCAATCTGACATCTAGTTACCCTATTGGACCAGATTATGAAGGGATTTAAATACAAAATTAAGGATTTTCTATTTTATCTGAGAGGTAATAGAAACTCAGTGAGGACTTTTGAGCAGGATTTGATATGTTCAGGAATATGTCTTAAATATATTTCCTTAAGGATTGTATTAATTTTAGTTTGGCACAGAGAGGGTCTGAAAAGAGAGAAAGCAATTCAAATTCTGTCTAATATACAATGTAATTGGATAATAAGCCTGTGAGGAGAGAGAAATGCATAGACACAAGAGATCTGGTGAATGTTGAATTAATTAAGCAATTTATTGTAATGTGGAAATTGAGGAATAAAGAGAGGAATTGATCCTCTCTTGAGAAAGAATGAAGGAGTAAGAATTTAGGTGACTGAAAGAACGACAAAGTCTTCAAGAGAAATAGGAATGTCAAATATTTTATTTATCATTCATGTAAATATTTATTTTGAAATAACAGACATGATGAAGGGATAAAATTTTCATTGGAGAATAACAAATAAGGCAACTATTTTTCAAACCCTGCATTTGTTTGTACTGGGTTTATCTGCATACAATCTTTTTTTCTTTTTTAAATGAAAGAATTGATTGCTTTGTTTTGACAAGAGACATCTAGGACACAGAGATTTTTTTGTTTGATTGTTTATCTTAATGGTAAAAGTCTATCCAAAGCATATAATCACCACAAGAAGTAATAAATCATCCACAATTATAAAAAGAAGAGGAGAAAACAGTTACTAAACTCCATGTGTGTAGGTGAGGAAATTGGGATTATAGAAAAAAAAATGAATGCAGAAGCTTGCCAGTATCGGCCATCATAACTCTCAATATCGAAAATAAAATAATTTCACTGACAGACATCACTGTTTGGGTGTAATGTCAACATTAGACTGACCCACCTCACCGTTACCTCATTCTAAAAATTCTCAGTGACCATTTAAAATTCTGATCCATCAATCCATCTGGTAATTGGAAGACATAGTACAGAAACATAATGGTGTAACAGGTGAAACCACAGGACCAGGAACCACCTGACTGGCTTTGAAAATCATTACTTATATGACACTTCTACTTTCTGAATCTTTGATTATTCTTTTATAAAATGATTAGGATTAAACAAGTGATTTCTAAATTCTCTGTTCCAACTGGTAACTATATAAATACTTCTAAGAATTAAAGAACATATACATTCATTGAAATTCAAATAAAGAAAGGTTCATTTAGCACTCATTGTGCACAAATTATGTTGTGCATTAATTCAAAGTTAAATTAAAAACCACTATCCATAAAGAATGTTTCATCTATTAAAGAAGTTGGAAGTGAAATCAGTGCAGTGTCAAGAAAGTTGGCTTTAACTTGGGCAACAACGGTTCAAACCTCACTACTGCTATTTATTTTCTATGAGATCTTGAAGAAATCACTTAATTCTTCTCAATATCCTCATCTATAAAATGTGTGTGTGGATTAGCTAGATAATCTTTAAAGTATTCTCAAATCTTAAATCAGTTGAATTTCAACATTTGTAACTTGAATATTAGCAAATGTTAAAAATCAAGTCTTGATTTATTGTTTAATTAATTATCTAAACTTAAGAAAGTGAAGGACAAAAATGTTAAAAAAGGAGATTAAATTTAAACATGTCATGGGTACCTTTATTTTGTTTTTAAAGAGAGCAGTTGCTAAGCATTTACTAGCTCCTTTGCATTCAAAAGAATGTAAGCTCCCTGCCACCAGGGGTTGCTTTACTTTTGTCTTTCTATCCATAATGCCTGGTACAATGTAAGAGTTTAATAAATGTTTCTTGATTTTGCTGATTTGTTGCTTTCAAATTTGCCAAGTTTTTTTTTTTTTTTCTTAAAGGACTTAGGGACATATGCAACAGGAACTTTATTTTACTCATTTTCAAGATGAGTAAACTGTCTCAGAGAGAGTTTGTGGTCTACCCAGAGTCACAAAACTATTATTAGAGTCAGGATTTAAATCTTAGTTTCTGTATTCCAAGTTCAAGGTTCTTTCAGCATGCTAAGTTGAATGTCAAAGAAATGGAGTCAATGGTGACAAATATACTATTGTGGAATTAGCTTTAAGGCCTGGCATTCCCATTAGAATATGTGCTCATTGAAAATACAAGCTGTAATTTATATTTTGTTTCTTTTTTTTGAGGAGTTGGTCTATTTTTCATGCCCAATGCTTAGCACAGTGGCTAGCATGTAGTGTGTGCTTCATGAATACTTAATGACTGACTGCCAGGTAGACTATGCTTTTCTTAAACTCAAATAGGTCTGAATCTACTTGATACAGAAAAGATTGTGAAGAACATTCAAATTAATTGTTAATGTTGAGAAGAGAGAGTTTTGCCATTTGCCCATATATACCTCCATAATTTGCTCAAGTATCATTAATTCATGCTATTAAAATAAGCTTCCCTGGTGCTAAAGGTTTACATCAGCCAGGCTGTAAGTCATCTTCTTATTTCATGCATTTACAGGCAACTCATGCTCTTCCAATTTAAAATCCACGGGGGTGGGGATTTGAAAGCAGCCAATATGAAAACTGGCACTCAGATTAACAACGGTGTCTGTGGTAATTAGATGCTAACTGAAAATGGTAGTTGTAAAATGTTCAGCTTTCAAATGTATGATTTTTCAGGGAAGTGGTAAAAATAAATTGATCAGATTAAATGAAGTTGCAAAATTGTTGTTTAAAGAATGCTAAATAGCAAAAAGTGCTCTTTTGGAAACCTTAGCTTTGTGAAAAGGTATTTTCATGTGAACAGATGTACAGTACTCTATTAAAATATAGCAGTTATGCTTGTCGGTTTTCTACATATTGCATGTTTCTATTTAATTATATTCAAAATATCTAGTTTCTGGCTTCTGTGTAATTAAAGTTTATTAAAATTTGTGAAGGGTGAAGCTTATAATTTTCAGAATGGTCTATTCATCCCAATAGAGGAAGTGGGAGCTTGCAAAGCAGATTACAACAGAATGTAGAGAGAGTTGATTAGCTAATCTGCATAGATTTTCCTGTCAAACCTGAGGTGTTATAAAAGTGAGAAATTGGCTGAGGTTCAATCCAGACTAAGTGAAAGTGATTATTCTAGATAGGGAAAACTTGTGAGAAGGTGCTAAGAGTCATTACTGCGCTCTTTCTCAGGAGACGGCAAAGCCATATTTTGCCTTTTGCAAAATTTCACAAACTCTAGCCTGTTCTTCACAAATAAATATGGTCAAGTTTGGTTCATATGGGACATAAGTAAAACAAATGAAATAAATAGAAAACTATTAGATAGCTAAAAAAAAATAAATGTGTAAAAGAAAGCCAAAATGCTTGATTTGTGTAGCACAGAGAGTTCTCTAACTTCATGAGGTAAAAACAATGTGGTATCAGTGATTTATTTTCTAACACCTTCTTCTGTAGACCATAATATCAGTCAACCCAGGCCTCTCAAACTGATATACATCCCCATCCCACCCCAATGTTATTTTCAGTTATTCGGTTATATCTGACTCTTTGTAACCCCATGGACCATAATTTCCATGGAAATCTCTTAGCAAAGAAGCTGGATTAGTTTGGCATTTCCTTCTTCAGTGGATTAAGAAGAACATAGGTTAAGTGATTTGTTCAAGATCACACAGGTAGTAAGCAAGGGAAGACAGATTTGAACTCTGGCCTGCCTAACTCCCAGTCAAGCATCCTATCTACTGAGCCAGCTAACTGTCTCTTGATTTGTTGTTCAGTTATTTTAAGTTGTGTCTGACTCTTTATGGTTTGATTTGAGTTTTATTTTGAGGAAGACACTGAATTGATTTGCAATTTGCCTCTTCAGGTCATTTTATTAATGAGGAAACTGACCAAAACAGAGTCAAGAAATTTGCTCAGAGTCACAGAGCTATTAAGTGTCAGAGGCCAAATTTAACTTAGGGAGATGAGTCTTCCTCACTTTAGGTATGGCACTCTCTCCACTGTACTACCTAGCTGCCCTCCTTAACACTCTCAGTGATAATTATGTTGATAAATGTGATGCCAAGGTATTAAAAGACCCTAAATTTGCTTAGGATTTGCTAATGAGCTTTGATTACAGATGGTATAGTTCAGTATTAAGGGTAATTTTCAGTATTCCTTTTATCTGAAAGAAATGATTTGAGGGGTATTTATCTAATGATAAATGCTGGCATTTCTATAGCAGTTAATGATTACATAATTCACTTCATGCATTTCTTATTTGACATTCACAACATTTTATGGTAGATGCTATTATTATCCCCATTTCATGGAGGCAGAAGTCAAGACCCCAAGAATTTATCAGAAATGTTTTATTGGTATGGCATGCAGAGTATATCAAAATAGAACTTTGTACCAAATGTACTCCTCTTTTCAACTTCCTTCTTTTTGTTCATGTCACTAGTCATGTTCACAACCTTGGAGTCACTCAACTCCTTAGCCCACATGAGGAATCGCAGTTGCTCAATCTTTTCCATTCTACCTGTACTCCACCTCTTGGATATGTCCCCTCTCTTTTTTTCTTGAAAATTCCACCATATTCATTCAGGCTCTGCTCACTTTTCATAAATTTTGCCATATCTTCCTAATTGTTCTTCCTATTTCAAATACCTCCCTCCTACAGCTCATCTTTCCCACATCTGTTAAAGTGATATTCCTAAAGTATTAGTGATCACATTCCATGCCTGTCCCTCTTCCCAGCTATATTGCTCGTAGTGGCAGAAGGGTCTTCCATCTACTTTCCACAATGATATCTCAAAGTAGAAATGATATCTATTCATGCCACATGGGAAAAATATTTCTATATAATTTAGACAGCTACACATAATGCCTATATTAAATATTTATGATATCAACCTCATTGAAAAGTAAGTTACTTAAAGGCAAAGATTTATTCATTTTTGTTTCTTGATATCCCTAATACCATATTATTTTGTCATATTATTTTGTCTTATTAGGTGCTTATTAAATGCTGGCTGATCATATTGATTTGATTTGATTGGTTAAAAAGATTTGTCTAGGGTTCTATAGGATATCTCCATCTCTTCATCCTCTGAAACAGATGGCTACACACAAAGTATATACTCATTGTGCACATTAGAATGTGGGATGATCATGTAGCCAAAGAAATAATATTTTGTGATGCTCTTGGGTACAGAGTGAAATCATTTCTGCCATATTCGTAATGTATCTCTCTAAGAAGAAACCATTAGCCCTCCCTCCATGAAGTTACAGTTTAATTTTTCCTTCTGGTTTAGTTTATATCAATAATACCAAATATTATTAATAATAACTACTCCCTTTGGACATTTTTCAACAGTTTTTTACATAACAATCTCATATTTAATGTCCCAGCAGTTATTGTTTGCAGATAGTGTGTGATACTTATGTCCCTCTACCTCCTCTCCTGTCAAGTTGACCTTGCACCTACAAAATCAGAAAAAGGCTACCCAAAACCAAGGGACATTTATTTTTTTTTCTTTGTTAATGCATTGTCATGACCAAAGAATTAATTATTTAAAGGACAACCTGCTGATGATGAGTACTTAGCTAGAAAGATCCTCAGAAAGCAGGAACTATTTATTGCCAGGACCATACTCAAAATCTTTCCAACTAGGTACAGCTGCCAACGAATCCATTCTGTTAGCATTGCCTTTTGGAATTCAGGGTCACTTTCACAGCACAGTGAGCCATCAGCTAGAAACTGAGGGAAGACCAAAGGCTATAATCACCTTTTTTTACATCTCCAAGCCATGTATTTTCCAAATGCTGGAAGTATTTGGTGAAAATGCTGTATCTCTTCAAAGGTACATATGAACTTCTTGAATTTAAAAAAAAAAGTTTTCTTCCCTTTCAAGCAGGCCTGTTTTTTTACCTGGACAATACTATTTTTTACCTGGACAATAACTATTTTAATATAATTGATTTTCTTGATAATCCTATGTATTTTGCTTTGTGTGTTTAGAAACAGGGTTCATCAAATTATTCAACTGATCCATGATATTAAAAAAAAAATTCTGCTTTAAAGTCAAAAGAGCTATGAGTTAATGACAAGTATTGTGCACTTGTACCACCAAGGCCACATGAAGTGAGTCTTAGAAAGTGTGACTACATGGAACCCACACAGTTCTAATCCATTCTTTGTCCCCTCAAACACTCAGTGTGATATTATTAGAATTCAAAAATGAGTGACTTAAGGTATATCAACCCCAAATTACATACTTATCTGAATTCATGTGTGAAACTCCTACTGGTATTAAGTAAGAATTTTCCTGTGACTCTAAGACATACTTGACATTAATGTGACACTTTACGTCTGTAATTAATCCCCACTAATGCATGACCCACAGGCATTTGAACAGTGAGTGTACTTAGAATTCTGAATGTTTGCAAATTATCCACAAATATCTAAGATAATTATTCAGAATCATTTAAGAGAAAATAAATGGTTTTGAGTAGATTATTGATGAGGTAAACGTCCACATGTATATGTCCAGGGACACTCAAAACATCACTATGAATGGGAACTCAACTGACAAAAGTTTGTCTACAGGAGACCAAATATAATAGAAACTTTTCCTGAATTTTCATACCCAGAAAAACTAACTCTGTGCTTTCTTTGGCTGTCAAAATTCTCAAAAGTATAGTCTGCATTCTTTTCCTTTATGTCTTCACTGTTTGGTCACTAACTATTGATGATTTGACTTCCACTCTCACTGCTGTATTAAATTTGCTCTCTCTGAGATCATTGATAACATAGATAATGTAGAACCATTACCCCTACAAAGCAAGCGGAATTGAGCAGGCACAAGATGAGAGGCTCAGGGTCAACTCCTGACTTGATTTTTAAACAATGGAAGGAAGGATTAGGCCTGCCAACACTTTGACCTGCTCTAGTAAAAGCTATTTATCTGCCTCCAGCTGCCATAGCCCTTCCTTATGGCTTTAAGGAGAGACAGAATGAGACATCTCTTCTTCTAAGTGACTTCTGGACTCCAGTACCTGGGAGATCCCAATTTAGCTAAGGCTGAAGGTAGGAATAAAGCTCAAGATGAAGATTATGTAAGACCTCCAATCTTTAAACATTTATTCTCCCATGAGAGAGCTGGGCATCTGAGGGTGAAGGAAGGGAAAGAAGGGAAAGGTTTTCTTTGGCTCCAAAAAAAACATCTAGTAAGTCATGAGACTTAGATCACTTTGCTCATCTTGACCCAGATAAAAGTCACAATATATGGGGAATGAGATCAGGAAAAGAGTGCCTCCAGAATAGCAGCACCTTATTGTAATCAAGGAACTGGTGGATCCCTTAGATCTTGATGTCACTCATCCTAAGTTACTACCTTGTAGCCCTCTTTACCTGACCAGCAAGAAAAGGATCTCAACTATACCTAGGGATATGAATTAAATGACAAAGTATGTTTTGGGAGTTTTGGGGGTATTTTTGGCCAGCCCCTCACATTTTGTCCCCTTCTAGTGCATTCAAAAATGAATCTATTTGATCTGGGACTGGTTCATTCATAACTGGTCACCAACCACCAGGTTAATAAAATTAATTGATCATTAAAGGAAAACATGTTGCTGAATCTCTATTCCCTTTCATATGTAAACTCATAGACAAAGCTCATTTTTGCCATTTCTGCTCATTTTCCACCTTTTTCAATTTGCTTGCAATACCACTCAAATGAAAACTACTCTCTTGAGTTATAACTAGGGTATGGTGCCTAGGATTTTGTCCAAGGTTGTTGAATTTAAAAGGTGCTAATTTTAGAGTCTGCTTATAGTACTTGCAGTTCTATAGCAGCATATAAACAGCAGAGATAAGCAAAAAGTTAACAAGAATAATTGGTTAAATGAGATAGCTACCAGATGGTGTGCTTCTCTCAATCCCTGTACTCCTCTACAACCTCACAACATCGTTTGTTCTGAAGGAGCCTCTTTTCTTTTGAATCTTAAGATCTCTATCTTTTTTCATCCCTTCTTCCCCTTTGGCTAAGGGAATCTTTTCTGCCACTTGCACTAATTGACTTTTATGGTGCTTTTGACAGACTCAGATACTTCCAGTTTTCTACTATCCAATGTTGCCAATGACCTCTTAATTATTAAATCTATATAGTCTTTCCTCTCTTTTTTCTTACCTGCCTAATCATTCCTATTTAGTCTCCTTCACTGGCTTTCCATGCATTCTTAGAATTGATATGCTTCCACATCCTATACAGTCTTTTTTTCTCTTTTCTTTTCCATTTCTCAGTGATCCCGTGACTTCCAATGAGATTTATTTTCAACTTTTTCTGCATATTAAGCTTTCATATTTTAACTGCCAGGTGGATGGCTGGAACTGGAGGAAATCATCTCAAACTCACCATATCTGAATCAGAATTTGTCCCTTCCCCTTGCACCCACTCTTTCAGCAAAATTCCCCACTTCTGTTTGAGACTACTACCATCCTTCCAATCACTTGAGATCACAATCAACTTCTTTCTCAGAGGTTTCATTTTTCTTCCTTCCTATATTCAATCAGTTGCAAGTTTTATAGAGACTGAATTCACAATATCTTATAATGACATTTCTCTCACTCACACAGTTACCAGATTTATTTGAGTCTTCATCACCTCTTTCCTAGTACTAGTGCAGACTCCTATCTGGATTCCTTTCCCCAGTGTCTCGCCTCTCAAATCCATCATCGGTGAAGCTGCCTATATAACTCTTCTAAAGCATAAGTCCAAACTTGGCACTTTTTTGATAGAGAATATGCAGTTGCTCCTTATTGCTAGAATAAAGCATAGGCTCTTCAGTTTAGGACCAATCAAAAATTACTTTGTTATGTACCGACTTGTTTTTCTGTTCAGTCATTTCAACCATGTCCAATTCTTTGTGACCCCAAAGAAGTTTTCTTGACAAAGATGTTAGAGTGGTTTGCCATTTTCTCGTGCAGCTCATTCTACTAATAAGGAAAGTGAGGCAAGCATGGTGAAGTGACAATTCCAGTACCACACAGCTAGTAAGTATCTGAGACCAGACTTGAACACAGGAAGATGAGATTTCAGGGCTCCAGGCCTGGCATTCTCAATACTATGCCGCCTACCTTTCCCAAGTATCTAATTAAATACCCTCTTTTCCAATGCCCAATTACTAATTTCAGGAGGTCCTCAGTACTCTTTCTCGTCTATATTATTTTCACTTTTTATACTGTCCTGACACCTCACACACATACACACACAACAACACCCAGTTTTATTAGTATGCCTGATTTCAGATTTCAGGAATGTTTTTGCCAAAATGTCTTTTGTCATGGTCAGGGTGAAAGGGTGTGACCTCAATACTAGCATAAACACTGTTCCACATGTGTGGAACTGAGTGAACAATAGGGCATTCAATATTCATTAATATATTGATACCTGCCTAAAGGATGGTATCTAGCTGAGTGCCCCCTGAGATCTGTTTCTGTATTTATCTCAATATTTTTTGCCAGTGATTTGTATAAACAGTTTTATGACATGTCTATCATTTTTAAAGCAGGAAAAAATGTTGGAAGGGACAGTTACTGCATTGGATGATAGAACTGAAGTCTCTTAAGAGTCTAATAGATTAGAATAATAAACCAAACCTAAGAAAATGCAACACACATACACATGCACACATGTGTATGTTTGTGAAGTTTTACATTTTGTTTCCAAAAAGTCAACGAGGTAAGTATAGGATAGGAAACTGTGACTATGTCACATTTCATGGGAAAAATACATGTTGGATATAGTTTACTACACGTGTAATATGAATAAACAGTTTGGCACATTGACACAAGGAAAGTCTTTCTAACTATTAGCCACATTCTAAAGTGGAAGGGACTTTTGTAGGAAGATAATGGATTTCCCCTCATGGGAAGTCTATGAGAATAGGATAGATGAACAATTACTGGGGATGGTACAGAAGAAATCTCAGTGAAGTTTTAGGTTAGATTAGATAATTTCTGAGATCCATTCCAACTCTGAGATACTACAATATCATCATTCCATTTTCTTATGTATCATCTCCTTGACAAGAGTGTAACTTCCTTGAAGGTAGTACCTTTCCTGTAAGTGTTCAATAAATATTTGTTTAATTGAAGTGATTATTAGGATTCAAAATATTGACAATAGCTCTACATATAGAGTATCTCAACTGATATATACAGTTGATTTCTGAACTGGAGTCACAGCTTCTCAATTTATACCATTTCTTATTGTCTTTCTGTCTCTGTCTCTGTCTCTCTCTATGTTATATATGAAGTCTTCTTCTTTAATTTGTTACTTCTTCAATCTTGCTCTTCTTATACTAATTTACATACACACAGAATACACAAGTTGTGTCAAGGATTTTATATCATTTATATAATCATATACAATATACAAATATATATATATATATATACAAATATATATGTATACATGTAATATGTGAATGTGTGTATATTGTCTACCTGTGTATGTATGAAAGAAGTTAACTCTAAATTTTAAAATTTATATGAGACCAATGTAAAATTATTTTCAAATATAAAACCTAACTTGGAAAATTATGTTAAATGTGCCAAAATTGCATAGATTAGCATAAACTATATTTTAAAATAATATTCAAAGTATTTTTTGTAAGGTAAGGCTAAAATCAGTTGTTTTTATTAAATGGATAGTGTAATAAAATGTTTAGCTTCAAACTTGGTATAAATTAATACTTAGGAGCAATAATCTAAATATTGATGCTTATGGTTATACATTTCTTCTTTTGTCTGTGTAGCTGATTTATATATGTTTAAATGATCTTTCTTATTTAAAAAAAAAAGTTTCATTCTTTTTCCCCATATGAAATACAATTGTCCTTTCTTTGTGTTACTTCAAGGTAGCCCTGAATTCTTGCTGGAGCTGGGGTTTTACTGAGCATTAACTCTTGCTGTATAAAGTAAAGAAGTCCACTAATGAACCCTGGAGTTCAGTTGCCCGGAAATTAGATTAAGGCAAGATTTTTCAGGATAGTGCTGGCCAAACATTTGAAGGATTTCATACCATTTCCCCTTAAAAACACCTTTTTAAAACATATTAGACTGAACAGGCTGCTATGAATGTATTACATTCTGTTTTGAAATTTGAGTGTATTAGAGAGCAATACAAGCCTATTTGAGTGAATGTAATCTTTAGTCTGAACTCAAAGTTCATAGTATCATACAGATTCATGTTTCCCCTATGATAAATAACAGAAGCGATTTAAGCATCACAAAAGCAAACTTTTAAAATTACTTGAATGGAACTTTTTAGAGCATTTTTCCCAATGGCTATAGATATATTTAATTTCTTCCTCTGAAACCTGCCTGTTCATTTCGTTTGACCATTGATCAATTGGAGAATGGCTTGTAATCATAAATTTGACTCAGTTCTCCATATATTTTAGAAATCAGCTCTTTATCAGAGACACTACTTGTAAAAATTCTTTGCCAGTTTTCTGCTTCCCTCCTAATCCTGATTGCATTGGTTTTGTTTGTACAAAAATTTTTCAATTTAATGTAATAAAAATTGTCCATTTTTCATTTTATAATGTCCTCTATCTCTTATTTGGTTATAAATTCTTCTATTCTTCATACAGCTGACAGGTATACTATTACTTGATATTCCCATTTGCTTATAGTATCAGTCTTTATATTTAAATCGGATACCCATTTTGACTTTATTTTGGTATACAGTGTAATATATTGGTCTACACCCATTTTCTGCCACACTATTTTCCAGTTTTCCTGCATTGTTTTGTGAAATAATGAGTTCTCATCCCAGAAGCTGGAATTTTTGGATTTATCAAACAGTAAATTACTATAGTTATTGACTGCTATGTCTTATGTACTTAACCTATTCCACTAATCCAACACTCCAAGTACCAAGCAATTTTGATTACTGCTTTATAACACAATTCAAGATATTCTATGGCTTGGTCAACTTCCCTAGCCTTTCTTTTCCTTGATTTCCTTGATATTCTATTTGTTCTTCCACATGAGTTTTTATTTTTTTCTAGCTCTGTAAAATAAATTTTTTTTGGTAGTTTGATCGGTATGTTACTCAATAAGTAAATTAAATTAGGTAGAATTGTCATTTTTTTATATCACCTTGGTCTACCCATGAGCTGTCTATGTTTTATCTAATTATTTTGATCTGACTTTATTTGTGTGAAAAGTGCTTTAGAATTTTGTTCATATACTTAGAGGATTTGTTCTGGTAGATGGAATTTCCAATATTTTCTAAGTTCTACAATAACTTTAGGTGAGGTTTCTCTTTCTATTTCTATTTCATTTTGTTAGTAATATATAGGAATGGCAGAAATTTATATGTTTATTTTATATACTAAAGGTATTGATTATTTTAAGTGGCTTTTTACTTGATTCTTTAGGATTCTCTAGATATATCATTATATCATCTGCAAAAAATAATAACTTTATTTCTTCTTTACCTATTCTAATTCCTTCAATTTATTTTCCTTCTCTTATTGCTAAAGCTATTATGTCTAGTACCATATTAAATAACAGTGGTGATAATGGACATTCTCATTTGACCCCCAGTATTATTGTAAATTCATGTAGCTTATCTGCACTACATATAATGTTTGCTGATGGTTTTAGGTAGATGCTACTTTTCATTTTAAGGAATGCTCCATTTATTCCCATGCTTTCCAGTGTTTTCAAAGGGAATGGGTGCTGCATTTTGTCAAAAGCTTTGTCTGCATCTATTGAGATAGTACATCATTTCTTCTAGTTTTGTTGTTGATATGATGAATTATGCTGGTAGTTTTCTTATGTTATTAGAATCCTTCTTTCCTGAAATAAATCTTACCTGGTCATAGTGTAATTTTATTGTGATAAATTGCTGTATTCTTTTAGCTATTAGTATATTTTTAAATTTTGCATCTATATTCATTAGGGAAATTTGAATACAGATTTCTTTCCCTGTTTCAACTCTTTCTGATTTAGGTATCAATACAATATCTGTATCATAAAAATAATTTGGTGTGATTCCTTCTTCATCTATTTCCTCAAATAGGTTATATATATTATATAAACTGATTGTTCTTTAAATGTTTGATAGAATGTATTTGGAAATCCATCTAGTTGTAGAGATTTTTTTCCTAGGGAGTTCATTGATGGCTTGGTCAGTTTCTTTTTCTGAGCTGAGGCTATTTAAATATTTTACTTTCTCTTCTGTTATCCTGTAAAATTTATATTTTTATAGTTTTTCATTCATTTCACCAAGATTGTCAAATTTATGGGCATACATTTCAGCAAAATGTATTGTTTAATTTCTTCTTCATTGGTAGTACATTTATACTTTTTAAATTTTTGATCATAGTAATTTTGTTTCCTCCTCTCTTTTTAAATCAAATTAACCACTGGTTTATCTATTTTACTGTTTTTTTTTTCATAAAACCGGCTCTTAGTTTTATTTACTAGTTTGGTAGTTTTCTCAATTTCAATTTTATTTATCTCTTCTGTGGTTTTCAAAATTTCTAATGTATGGCAGAAAATGGGCATAGACCAATATATTACAGCATACACAAAAACAAAGTCAGACATTTTTAATTTTTTTCTTTTTCTAGCTTTTTTAGTTGCCTGCCCAATTTATTGACCTTTTTGTTCTATACTTCATTCATGTAAGCATTCAGAGATATAAAACTTTAACCAGGAATTGCTTTCGATGCATCCCATAAATTTTGATATGTTATCTCCTTATTATCATTCCCTTTGATGAAGTTATTGACTATTTTTGTGATTTTTTTTTTATTGGATGGACTCATTCTTTAGGATTAGATTCTTTAGTTTCTAATTGATTTTAGTCAATCTTATCATGGCCCTTTATTACATACAATCTTTATTGTCTCATGATCTGAAAAGTATGCATTTAATATTTCTGCCTTTCTGCATCGGCTTATGAGGTTGGAATGCCCTAGTATATGGTCAGTTTTTATGTAGTTGCCATGAACTGCTGATAAAAAGGTATATTTCTGTCTATCCCAATCGATTTTCTCCAGGTTTCTACAATATCTAACTCTTCTAAAATTCTGTTCACCTCCTTAACTTCTTTCTTGTTTATTCTAAGGTAAGATTTATCTTGTTCAAAGAAGGGGAGTCTGAGGTGCCACACTGGCATAGTTTTGCTGTCTGTTTCTTCCTGTAACTCCCTTATCCTCTAAGAACTTGGATGCTATGACCCTAAGTGCTTATATGTTTGATAATCATATTGCTTCACTGTCTATTAAGTCTTTTAGTAGGTTATCATTTCCTCTCCTTTCTTTTAATTAGCTTTATCAGAGATCAGGATTGCCATTCCTGCTTTTTTTTTTCACTTCAACTGAAGCATAATATATTCTATTCCAGCCTTTTACCTTTACTCTGTGTGTATCCCTCTGTCTCAAATATGTTTCCTGTAAACAACATATTGCAAGAGTATGATTTTTAATTCATTCTGCTCTCTGTTTTTTTGAGAATTTTATGAGAGAATTCATTCTATTCACTTTAATATTTATGATTATTATTTGTCTTTCTTTCCATCCTATGCCCCCGTTTATGCTTTTCTCTATCTTTTCTCCTTTTCCCTCCTCTCTAAAGTTCTTTTGACAGACATCTCCTTATATCTGCCCTCCTTTCCTTCAGACCCCCTCCTTTTATTTCCCTCTTCTCTCACTACTTCTTCCTTCCATGCTATCTCTCTCTCCCTTTTCTTTCTTCTTTCCCTTCCAAACGCTTACAGGGTAAATTAGATTTTTATGCAAAACTGAGTATGTTTTTCCCTCCATGAGCCAAAGTCCAGGAGAGTTAAGTTCAAACAATGCTCATAACATTGCCTTTTTTCCCTCTACTGTAGTATGTCTTTTTACCTCTTAATGTCATGCCATTTACCCTTTTCTGCCTCCTCATTTTCTCTTCTTCCAATACAATTGTTTTTAAGCACTTAATGAGGCTTTTTATCAATATCAACTTAACTCCACTCACCTTGTCTATGTATTTGCCTTCTATGTGATGTAATAAAGATACAGTTCTCAAGAGTTGCATCATCTTCCCATGTAGGGATATAAATGCTTTTTCTTTATTAAATAACTTGTTTTATTTTCTTCTTTCCTGTTTCCATTTTTAAGTGTCTCCTGAGACTTGTATCGGAAGATCAAATTTTCTGCAGAGCTCTGTTCCTTCCATCAGAAAAGTCTGGAAGTCACCTATTTCGTTCAATGTTCATCTTATGAGCTAAAAGACTATGCTCAATTTTGCTGGGTAGTTGATCATTGGTTGTAATCCAACATCCTTTGCCTATAGGATATCATATTACAAGCGCTCTGATATTTTAATGTAGATGCTGCAAGTTTCTGTGCAATCCCAACTGCAGTTCCACAATATCTGAATTTTTCCTTTCTGGCTGCTTGCAATATTTTTTCTACCATCAAATTTAATTGAATGCTCAGTGTTATATATATCCAAATAACTTTAACATTATTTGCTGAAAAATATTTTTTGCTTTATTTCTTCAAATTTCAACTTGAGAAGCCTTCTTTGGTATGATATGAACAAAAAAATTAACTAGATATGCCTCTAGGCTATTAGAAAGTAAGAAATATTCAGTACGTAAACCTACAATTTGAATACTAAGAGTACATTTGACCAAAATGATTTCATGGATCTGGGACTGAAAGGGACCTGAGCAACTGTATAATTTGACCTTGCCATTTTACAAATGAGTAAACTGAGGTCCAGGGAAAGAGAAGTGACTTGTCCCAAGATATATAGGAGAAAAATATCATAGATGGAATATTAATCTGGATATGGGCTGCAGAGTATGTTTTCTTTCCACTCTACCACATTATAAGTACTACTCAGCTAGCTAAATATTAGCTTCTTTTTTATCTTGGTTGATATTCAATGTATATTTGAATAATATGCTAAATATTAGCTTCTTTTTTATTTGGTTGATATTCAATGTATATTTGAATAATATGCTTTAAAGTTATTTTAATAAATTAGACAATATAATATAACCACAAAATGTATTCATTGGCAAAGGTTAAAATGTCTTCATAAAATGTGTATTCAATTTTATTCTCAACAATACCCTTTCAATATGAATCTTTGGTAACTGGAACAAGGGTTGTTAGTATAGTCTTCTTTTGGAATTAAAATATTAACACCACAGATGAGTCTTCCTTGTCAGTAGTACAAGAAAGCAATGAGTACAATATTTATCTGAGCATTCATGGGAAATATACAAAAATTTCCCAAAAAATAAGCTTTATTGTTGAATAAATATAAATATAGAAAATTAAAATATTATCTGCTTAAAGTGCTATTACCTTAAAAATATTTTAAGACTATGTGTAGCAGAAAGCATTATGCCCAAGTAGCATAAAATAATAATCCTTGTATATTAAGGCATTTAATTTCCAGTAAAGCAAAAATAAATTAATTTAGAACTAGTTATGATCATACATTTCTTTTAGCAGTAATTTATCTAAATGGGAGAAAAGGTAGAATTTTATTAAAAATCATTAAATGATAAAATTTGTTTTATATTGGTTTTAGACCTTTATATATATATATATATATATATATATATATATATGTATGTATGTATGTATGTATGTATATATATATGAAATTACACTTCTTTGACCTATTATTATCAAATAAAGATGAGTTTTGTTAATGACTAGAATCTGTAACTTTTATAAATAAAAAAATGTAATATTAAGACTGACTCCTCTCCTGATGGGAGAGGATGTGTGCCCTTTGTATCTTTATCTTCCTTGACCTTTTTACATCTCTTGATGCATTTGACTGCTTTCTCCTATAGAATTTCTTAACTTCCACAATAGAGGTTATCAAACTTATTTGGCCTACCACCTCCTTTTAAAAAAAAAAAAATTACTTGGTTCCCCATCAGAAATTTATTTTCTTTAACCCTTTGATGTTTTTAAATGCTTCATTTCAAATCTATATTCTGAATTACACCTCTTAAAGTTAATACTTGATTATAAATTTGTGATATTTTTTCTGCATTGAAATTTTTATGATGCAATACTGAATCATGGAAGTATATAGTATAAATCTGTGAACAAATCGTTACATGCAGGTATTCTTGCTGGTACATGCTGGACTTCCCACCAATGTACTAGATGCTCATCTGCCAACACTTTCTTGCTAAGGCATGTCTGGTATACTTGACTATCAATCAGTTATAACTTGCATTTTATGTGTTTATTTAAAAAAATAATGTAATCACTACAATTTTTTCTCTGCTACACAACAGATTGAACATATTTTTTTTTCAAATTTTTCTTCTCTTCATTTCCTATGCTTCCACTGCCTCTGTATTTTTATTTAATGCCTTCCCCCACAATTATACTGAAGCTTATTATAATCAACTTGGATTCCTTCAGGACCCCCTAGGAGTTAGGGTCACTTACTTTGGTAACCTCTCACTCCACTTCAATTAAGCAGCAATTCATTGTCTACTATATGCACCTTCACTCCCTTACATGATGGAAATGCAAAGAGCAACTTGAACTAGTCATTTCTCTTACGTTCTGCTGGAAACTTCAGTCATATCACACTCTCTTGGTTTTACTCCCCATTCTTCAAACAAAACCTCTTTTTTTTCTCTACATTATCATCTTCCAAACTGTTAATATGATTGTCTCTTAAGGGCCAATGCTCAGGCCTCTTACACTAACTCCCTTCACAGTCAAGAAACTATATGACTATTAACATTTCATCAGTGATGATACAATTTATGAAAATTATCATTTTTAAGTTTTCATAAACAATGCATTCAATTTGGAATTCTTAAGCAATTTTGTGTCACAGAAACCTTTGTTGACCTAGTGAAACTTATGGCACACTTCTCAGAACTATGTGGCTGAATGCACAAAAAATAGGATTACAAAACAAAGCAGTTATGTTGAAATAGTTATTAAAATATTAAAAGGAACAAAAGCAGATTCACAGAACCCAAGCTGAGAAGCCATGCCCTAAATATAGAGGGAAGTTATTTTCTGGGTTGTGTGTGTGTGTGTGTGACTTTATGGAAGTTTTTACTTTTACAAAAATTGTTTGAAACTAAGCACAATTTATTTATTTATTTTAGTATTTTATTTTTCCCAATTACATGTAGAAACAATTTTAACATTCATTTTTAAAACTTCGAGTTCCAAATTCTCTTCCAGAACTTCACACATTTCATGCTGTACTTCTAAGTAGTCTTTGGCACCTGAGGGCTGAGAAGTCTGAAAAGTAACACTGCTGCCACTGCTTCAGTAAGCTGCAGGCCTGCTCTGAGTTTATTGTGGCACACTGTGTACTTCTTTCTCTAATGCAACAAACCTTTCCTATCCACCTTCTAGACTGTCTTGGGATGGAAATTTATCTCACTCTGTCTTTTTGTGGGTTGTTATGCTCTAGAATTTGTTTAGAGTAATTTTTAAGGGGATTTGGAGGGATTTGGGCAAGAGCTCAGGCAAGTCCCTGTCTTTTTTTTGCCATCTTGGCTCTAACCCAGAAACATTTATTTTCAAAATCATTTTTATAGGTGGAAGGTAGGCATAATTTTTTTTGTTATTTATAATTATTTGTTACTTTTGAGGGGCAATCAAAATGTCCTAGCTTTCCTCCAAGCTTTTGCTATTTCCTCCAAGCTTTTGCTATTTCCTCCAAGCTTTTGCTATTTCCTTCTCTTCTGAATTCTTTAAGAATCAATTTATGCATGCCCTCATAGAGGTGATTTCTGTAACAGAGGTCTCTTCTATATCTAGTTTAACTACTCTAATTATTTTAATCATATTTGCTTTTCTTGACATGCTTACTGGACATCATACTTGTCAATGTATTTAAGAAATAGCATGTTCTAAGCGTTTGCATGATAAAAGGGTGACAAAAGAACTTTTCTTTCTCTTACTTGTATCCAGCCAGAGAAATGCTCCAAAGGATTCCGAAAGTGACTTCCAGCAATGGATAGAATGAAATCTCCTAGGTTCAAATGTATACTACCTAGTGAATCATGTGAATTGGTTTGAGAGAATTTTCTTTCAATTAGTTAAAAGCAGACATCTTCTCAGATTCATTTGTAATAGAGGACTGGTCAATAACAGGCAGTTACTTTCAGCCTTCAAAGTCTGCCCTATCAGCAGCCAATGTGTATATAGGGGAATCTGTCATCCTAGCACACTCTGAGGTAAGAGTAAGATCTTCCATTTTGCTTTCTAAGAAGCAGGATATCAAAGTATTCACCTGAACTTGTATCAGACAGAGAAGAATGTGCATGTTTGAAACACTGAACCCTTGTTTTCCCCAATTGTGCTTAAATGACTTCTTTCCATAAGAACTTGTGATATTACATGGAAGCATACATTTACAAGTATGTGACCTAACTTCAGAATTAGCAGGTAGGGGGGTGGAGCCAAGATGGTGGATTAGAAAGACTCACCTATGCTAGCTCTGAACCCACAGCCCATATATTTCCTGCAAGAAGAACTCCCCACAAATTCTGGAGAACTGCACAGTGGAAAAGATCTCCATTCCAGAGAGCCTTGGAGAGCCGTCCCCAGGGGTCCGTCGGGCCCTGGACAGCAGAGTCCACCCCTGTGCTGCCCTGGCAGCACAGCCCCAGAGGAGCAGATCCAAACAGGCTTCAAGAACAGAATCTCCCGCAGCCGTGAAGGTCACTCCGCCCACAGACGCTACAGGTCAGTGAGAGGGACGTCTGGGCTGGCCGAGAGGGGAGCAGGGTGTCTCCATGGCTCGGGCCCCCTTGGGAGGAAGCAGTGGAGGGAGCAGCAGAGGCAGCAGTGGCCGGGGACAGCAGGCAGCAGCAGGCAGAAGTTCAGGGCCATTACAGAAAGGTCTCTGCATAAAGCCCCTGAGTGAACTGAGCCTGGGAGGCTGCCCTGCCCCCACCCTAGCACCAGACCTTAAGCTCACATTGAATAGCAGCCACGCCTGCCGCAGAAAGCCCATTTGAATCTCAGACCTCAAGCACTAGCTGGGCAGATCTAGGCAGGGGTGGACAGGAATCTCAGAAGTCAAGTAACTGGCTGGGAAAATGCCCAGAAAAGGGAAGAAAAATAAGACTATAGAGAGCTTCTTTGAGCAGGTGCAAATGTTCCCGCCTTTCAATTTAGATGACAAGGAAATATTCTTACCATCAGGGAAAGATGTGGAGGTCGGGGCCTCTGTATCCCAGACATCCCAGGTGGATGTCTAGTGGGCTCAGGCCATAGAAGAGCTCAAAAAGGATTTTGAAAATCAAGTTAGACAGGTGGAAGAAAAACTGGGAAGAGAAATGAGAGAGATGCAAGAAAAGCATGAAAAACAGGTCAATACCTTGGTAAAGAAGACCCAAAAAAATGCTGAAGCAAATAACACCTTGAAAAATAGGCTAACTCAATTGGCAAAAGAGGTTCAAAAAGTCAATGAGGAGAAGAATGCCAAATGGAAAAAGAGGTTCAAAAGCTCACTAAAGAAAATAGTTCTCTCAAAATTAGAATGGAACAGATGGAGTCTAATGACTTTCTGAGAAACCAAGAAATCACAAAACAAGACCAAAAGAATGAAAAAATGGAAGAGAATGTGAAATATCTCATGGGAAAAAGAACTGACCTGGAAAATAGATCCAGGAGGGACAATTTAAAAATTATGGGACTACCTGAAAGCCATGATCAAAAAAAGAGCCTAGACATCATCTTCCATGAAATTATCGAGGACAACTGCCCTGATATTCTACAACCAGAGGGCAAAATCAGTATTGAAAGAATCCATTGAGCACTGCCTGAAAGAGATCCAAAAAGAGAAAATCCTAGGAACATTGTGGCCAAATTCCAGAGTTCCCAGGTCAAAGATAAAATATTGCAAGCAGCTAGAAAGAAACAATTCCACTATTGTGGAAATACAATCAGGATAACTCAAGATCTAGCAGCTTCTACATTAAAGGATCGAAGGGCATGGAATAGGATATTCCAGAAGTCAAAAGAACTAGGACTAGGGAAAATTAGAATGCTTGGTGTATTGGGGTGGGGGGAGGGGATAAAAGGGGAGAAAATTTGGAACCCAAAATTTTGTGAAAATGAATGTAAAAAGTTAAATTAATAATTTTTTATCAAAAAAAAAAAGAAAATGCAAAGAAAAAAAGAATTAGCAGGTAGGGCTTCAGTTAAATCATATGGAATATGTATTCTTCTGCTTCTTTGACAGGTTCTTTTTCTATGTTTCTCTTTTACTAACGGTGTAGATAGAAAGGGTTCTAGGAAGCCCCCACCATTGCATGATCAAGAGTATATAGAAACTTACTCTTCTACTTAGCAGGAAAATGATTAAAAGTATTTTTTCTTTCCTTCTCTCATTTATTTTAGTTAATATTTAGGATGTTGGAGGGTGAGGAGAGAAAAAGAATAAACAAAAATGTGTACAGTGGAAAGCAAAATAAACTCTACAAGGATGCAAAGATGGACAACTTTTAACACATTGTGTAATATTTAATATATATAAATTCTTGCAATGGAAATTACTGCTATACATTCTGAATCATATCCTATATTTTACAGTGTACATGACATGTTTCTTTCATTATTTCTTATTTAAAGTCAATATTTAAGTTTATGATATGCTTATTTTTCTTTTCTTATTATGCTTTTAAGTTTCAATATTTGTTTAAAATTGAAAAAAATCAAAAATATATAGTATGTTAATGGCATCTTGTGTGTTGTTACATTCAAATGGACTAAGCAGGAATCATCCAGTGCCAGATTCTTTCCAGGAAAAATTATTGGCCTTATACTTTATCATGATTGTTCAGAATACAATTTTATTTTGATTTTATATTGATATATTTATTTTAGCTTGCTTAGTTTGAGCTTGTTAGTTCAAAATATTCTTGGTTATTGTTTGTTACTGACTTTAAAGATCTTCTCTATGGTTTACATACTTATTGTTTCAATTAGTTCTGCCTTTCTTGGGCAATAAAAGTTTATTTTCTGGCACATTCCTTTGTTGTTACTCTATGCTTAACAATTTAATAATCACTGGTACTGGTCTCCAATACATGTGTAATACACATGGCCTAGATAAGTAGGATAAGTTAAAACTTTGAAGAATATCTTTCCCAGAGTTTGCCCTACTTCTCTGTTAAATTCATCCTATTACATCAATGTATAGCACATCAAAATCTTTGATTTTAAAATCCTGGGGGATCTACAGTCACTGATGGAGAAAATAATTTATTCCAATATCTTTATGTATTCTTTCCATTTTTTGTTAATCTAGTAAGATTAATTGATATTCGTTTAGTAAGTATTCGTGAAATATTATTTACTGGCTAGCAATAAAATGGTAGTTAATTGGCTTATTAATATATTACACTTTTATTGCAAAACTGTTTAAGAAAGACACAATATGGAACAGTAGTTTACATCAGGTGGACTTAATGTAAAAAATATCTCAGCAAAATTTCTAAACATTTATTTGGTAAGAAACTCTTTTGACCACACTTTTTCCCCAAATGCATAGGCTGTTTCACATCATTACATGAAAAACCAGAATGAATAAATTCATAATAGGAGTCAATAAATCATTTGAGAGAGATAGAGAAAGAACTTTTTCCCTTCATTCACAGTTGATTTTTTTCTCATTAAAACAAAGAAAGTGAGAGGGTGTGTGATATGGAGGTAGAAAAGAAAAAGAAAGTAGTGGTATGTGTGAAACTTGGAAGATGCAAGTTGGACGCTCTTTTCTGCATATCATCAGAGCTACACAAGAAAATGTAGTGTAGGGATAACTGATTAAACAGTGAATTCTTCTATAATCATTAAGAAAGCAAGATAAATGGAACCAATATTTCAATCTCCAAACATTTGTTGTTCCTACTTTGTCCCGGTCAACATGCTAGCTATTGTAGATACAAAAGGAAAAATGAGAGTCCCTGCTCTGAAGGAATTTGAATTCTATTGGGAGAAAAAAATACATACATTAATGATTATGTATAAAAATGCAAAATGGAGTTTATGGAAAATTAATGAAGACTGGATTAGATATGAAATTTCATTTGTATAAGATGTTATAGGGAAGGGGCTTTATGTACCTTGAATGAAACAAGCTTTAAAGTAGATGTAAATAAATTCTGTCTGTGACTCAATAAGATGAATACAAGGTAGAGACTGGACAATGTGGCTTGCCATAGCGCACCATTGTTTCTGGAATACCTTCCTTCCTATGATCACTGGGGATTGTGGAGGAGTTAAAGGTTATTGTATCTGTCTTAAAGGATGATGAGTTTGATTTTTGGCAAATTTTCTCCTCATGTTTATTTTTTTATTTTAATAATATTTTATCTACTCTCAAAGTAATAACAATTTTTAATATTGTTTTTAGTTTTTAAAGTTTTCATGATATTCTTGACCACTTTTATTCTTTCAGATTGTGTTATTACTTTTTTATTTCTATAAAATATTATTAGATTACCTGATTGGTAGGGTACTAAGTAAATGAATAAATTTCAGCAGAATTTTCATTTTTATTGTATTTACTCAGCCTACCCATGAGCAATGAGTATTTTTCCAGTTGTTTACATCTGACTTTATTTGTATCAAAGGTGTTTTGTTATTGTGTTCATGTCACTCCTGTGTTTCTCTCAGCAAGAAGACACCCAAAATATTTTACGTTGTCTACAGTTGTTTTAAATGAAAATTTTATTTCTATCTCTTCATTCTGTACTTTGTTGATAATACATAGAAATGATGGTGATTTATGTGACTATTTTATATCCTGCCACTTTGCCAAAGATATTTATTATTTCAAGTAGTTTTTTTAGTTGTTTATCTGTAGCATTCTCTAAGAATACATTCATATCATCTGCAGATAATTATGTTTAATTCTTCATTACCTATTTTAGTTACTTCCATTCAATGTGCTTGTACTTTTGCTATAGGTAGCATTACTAGTACACTATTTAATAATAATGGTGACAGTGAACATCTATACTTCACCTGGTCTTATTTGGAAGGCTTCCAGCTTCTCCCAATTACAGATAATACTTGCTCATGGCTTTAGATAGATACTACTTATCTTCTTAAGGAAAACTCCATTCATTTTTGTACTCCCTAGTGTTCACTTGTTTTTAATATGGATGAGTATTTTATTTTGACAAAAGCTTTTTCTACATCCTTTGAGATGATCATATTATTTCTATTGGTTTTGTTAGCGATATGGGTCATTATGCTGATAATTTTCCTAATATTGAATCAATCCTGCTATAAATCCCTCCTCATCATTGTATTTGATCCTTGTGATATATTTCTGTAATATTCTTGCTGGTTTTTTATTTTGTTTTTGTATCAATATACATTAGGGAAATTGGTTTGCAATTTTCTTTCTCTGATTTGGACCTTCCTGGTTTTTAGTTGTTAGCAGCACATTTGTATCATGAAAGACATTAGTTAGGACTGCTTCTTTCCCTGTTTTTCCAAGTGATTTATATTGTATTGAAAGTAATTGTTCTTTAAATGATTGGTAGAATTCCCTTGTTAACCTTTCTGTCCCTGGTAATTTTTTTCTAAGGGAGTTCACTGTTGCTTTATTAAATATATATATATATATGATGGGGTTATTTACCTATTCTGTTTCCTTCTCTGTTAGTTTAGGCATTTTACATATTCGGAAATTGTCATCCATTTCACTTAGCTTGTCAGAATTATTGGGCATACAAGTGGGTGAAATATCACCCAACTATTACTTTTAATTATCTCTTCACTGATGGTGAATTTTCACTTTTCATTTTTGAAACTGGTCATTTGATTATCTTTTTTGTATAACTATTTCATTAATAAATTTATTTATTTAACTTTTTACATTCATTTTCACAAAATTTTGGGTTCCAAATTTTCTCACCATTTGTCCCCTACCCCTACCCCAATGTACCGAGCATTCTAATTTCCCCTATCACCAATCTGCCTTCTCTTCTATCATCCCTCCCTTCCCTTACACCATCTTCTCTTTTGTCCTGTAGGGCCAGATAGCTTTCAATTCCCCATTACCTGTATTTCTTATTTCCTAGTAGCAAGAACAATACTCAATGGTTGTTCCTAAAACTTCGAGTTCCAACTTCTCCCCATTCCTCCCTCCCCACCCATTCCCTTGGGAAGGCAGGCAATTCAATATAGGCCATATCTGTGTAGTTTTGTAAATGACTTCGATAAAAGTCATGTTGTGTAAGACTAACTATATTTCCCTCCATCCTATCTGCCCCCCCTTACTTCTATTCTCTCTTTTGATCATTTCCCTCCCCAAGAGTGTTGATTTCAAATTGCTCCCTCCTCCCATTTCCCTCCCCTCCATCACCCCTACCACCCATTCCTTGAATACTTATTTTGTCCTCTGGTTCTAGAATATCAGGGCAGTGTTCCTTGATAATTTCATGGAAGATGATGTCTAGGCTCTTTTTTTGATCATGGCTTTCAGGTAGTCCCATAATTTTTGAATTGTCTCTCCTGGATCTATTTTACAGGTGGGTTGTTTCTCCAATGAGATATTTCACATTATTCTCCATTTTTTCATTCTTTTGGTTTTGTTTGGTGATTTATTGGTTTCTCAGAAAGTCATTAGCCTCCATCTGTTCCATTCTAATTTTTAGAGAATTCTTTTCTTCAGTGAGCTTTTGAACCTCCTTTTCCATTTGGCTTATTCTGCTTTTTAAAACATTCTTCTCCTCATTGGCTTTTTGAACTTCTTTTGCCAATTGAGTGAGCCTATTTTTCAAGGTATTATTTTCTTCAGCATTTTTTGGGTCTCCTTTAGCAAGGTCTTGACCCATTTTTCATGCTTTGCTTGCATCTCTCTCATTTCTCTTCCCAGTTTTTCCTCCACCTTTCTAACTTGATATTCAAAATCCTTTTTTGACGTCTTCCTTGGCCTGAGCCCATTGAATATTCATTTTGGATGTTTGGGATACAGAAACCTTGACTTCTATGTCTTTCCCTGATGGTAAACATTGTTCTTCCTCATCAGAAAGGAAAGGAGGAAACATCTGTTCACCAAGAAAGTAGCCTTCTATGGTCTTATTTTTTTTTCCCTTTTCTAGGCATTTTCCCAGTCAGTTACTTGACTTCTGAGATTCCTTTCCACACCCACCTCACCTCCAGATACTCCCGGCTAGAGCTTGGGGTCTGAGATTCAAATGCTACTCCCCCGGCTCAGGGCTTTCAACAGGAGCAGGGCTGCTATTCAGTGAGAGTTTAAATTCAGGTTCTCAGGTGGGGGCAGGGCCACCTCACAGGGCTCAGTTCCCTCAGGGGTTTTACCTGGAGACCTTTCACAATGGACTGGAGCTCCTGCCTGCTTTGGGAGGTCTGGTCTGCTCCTGCCTCTGCTGCTGCCTTCCAAGGGGGCCTCAGTTGTGGAGACACCCTACTCCCCTCTCAGCCAGCCCAGAAGTCTCTCTCACTGACCTGTAGTGCCTCTGGGTGGAGGGAGTTTCGTGACTGCCAGAGACTCTGTCCCTGAAGCCTGCTTGGATCTGGTCCTCTTGGTGCCATGCAGCCAAAGCAGGGCTGGGCTCTGCTCCAGGTTCGGTGTGACAGACCTTTGGGGTCAGTTTTTCAGGACTCTCTGGAACAGAAATCTCCTCCACTCAGTTGTTGTGTGGCTTCCACCACTGCAGAATTTTTTAGGAGTTCTTCTTCACAAATATTTTATAGGCTATGGTTTTGGGGCCAGTGTATGTGTGTCTTTCTACTCCACCATATTGGCTCCTCCCCCTGTCTTTTTTTTCTTAAATCAAATTAACCAGTTTCATCTTTTTTTCTTTTATAGATAAAAGCAACTCCTATTTTATTTATTACATCAATACTGTTCTTATTTTCAATTTTATAATTTCTTTCTTGATTTACAGGATTTCTAATTTGATGCTTAATTGGCAATTTTAATTTATCATTTTATCTAGTTTTAAAAAACTATTTACATAACAAATTCATTGATCTACTCTTTCTCTTTTTTTAATTATATAAGTGCTTAAAGAATGTAAATGTTTTCCTAAGTACTTCCTTGGCTGTATCTCATAAATTTTGACATATTGTCTCATTGTCACTCTCTTTTAATGAAATTATTGTTTCTTTATTTTGTTCTTTTACTCCCTAATTTGTCTTGATGAAATTATTAAGCTTTCAATTAATTTTGCATCTTTTCATGAACCTTTATGGAATATAATTTTTCTTACATTTTGATCTGGCGAAGATGCAATCAATATTTCTGTTTTTCTGCCTTTGTGTATTTTTTTAATGTCCTGATTCACCCTCAGATTTCGTGTAAGTGCCATGTACTGCTGAGGGAAAACAAAATAAAATAAACAGAATCCAATATATTTTATCTCCATTTAATTTTCTCCAGAGATTTGTTATATATAATTTTTTCTAAAGTTCTATTTACTTCCTTAATTTCTTGCCAATTTTTTGGTTCATTTATCTAATTCTGAAAGGAGAAAGTTGAGGACATCCACTAGAATAGTTTTATTATTTATTTCCTCCATTAACTCATTTAACTTCTTAAAAAGTTAGACATTCTACCATTTGGTTTATATATGTTTAATACTTAAATTTCTTCATTGTCTGTGGTAAATTTTAGCAAGATATAGTTTCTTTTCTTATCTATTTTAATTACAACTTTTTTATTGTCTTTTTCCCTTTGTCTTAGATCACTATTGCTACCTCAGTATTTTTTTTATTTCACGTAAAAAGTAACAGATTCTGCTCTAGTCCCTTACCATATTCTCTGTATGTCTGCTTCAAATACATTTCCTGTAAACAATATATTGCAGCAGTGTGTTTTTTTTTTAATCTACTCTGCTATCAACTTTCCATTTTAAGGGTAACTTCATACCATTCATATTTACAGTTATGATTATTAACTATTGATTTCCTTCCATCATATTTTTCTCTTGTTTACATTTGTCTTTTCACCCTGTCTCTCATCACAAGTGTTTTGCTTCTGACCACCACCTCCTCCAATTTTTCTTACCTTCTATCAGTCTACTCTTTCGCTTTAGCACATTTTCTTATACTTCCCGATAGGGCAAAATAAACCTGGCTGAGTGTATATATATATATGACTTCCTCTTCGAGTCAATTCCATTCAGAATAAGGTTCAAACACTGTCTGTGACCACATTCTACTTCCCCTCTACTGAAATAGCACTTTAGTGTCTATTTTACATGAGACAGTTTATCCCATTCTACATCTTGCTTCATCCTTCTCCCAATGCAACCCTCTTTATCAATATTTATATATGCATATATGTAAATATTTGTATTTTATATAATATATATAATATATATATGATATCATTTCACCATAGTTTACTCACATCTCTCCCTCTTACCTATCTATACTCTTTCTAGTTATAAATTTCTTTGGAACTTTACATCATTCATGCAAGCAATTTTAACTTATTGAATCCCTTGTATTCTCTTTTCTGGTTAGCTTTTTATGTTTTGCTTTAGCCTTGTATTTGAAAATCAAATTCTCTGGTGCAGCCCAAGCAGTGCAGAGCATAGCCAGACTTTTCAGCGACAGGACCTTGAACAAGCTTCAAGAAGCCACCAGCAGCAGTAGTTCCCTGATTGCTCAACCCAGAAATGACAAAGACAGCTTCAAAAGTGAGTGGGAGGGCTCCTTCACCCAGGAAGGGGGAGCTGAGTCTGGGCCTCCACCCCTCACAGCAATCGCTGCAGCAGCAACTTCTATTTTTGAAGCCCTGTGCCTAGGGCCCCAGGGGAAATTGAGCAGCTGATCTGAATCTCAACCCTGACCTGGGCCTTAACAAAGAACTCCAAAGTCAAGTAGCTGGCTGGGAAAATGTCGAAAGAAGGAAAAGAGAATAAGGAAATAGAAGGTTATTTTCTGGGTGAGCAATTGTTTTCTTCCATCCCTTCAGATGAGGCAGAACACCTTAAGTCTTCAAAGGAAGAGATAAAACTCCAGCGTTCTGCATATAAAACCTCCAAAATAAATATGCAATGGTCTCAGGTAATGGAAGAGCTCAAAAAGGATTTTGAAAATCAAATAAGAGAGGTACAGGCAAAACTAGGAAGAGAAATGAAAGTGATGCAAGAAAACCAGAAAAAGTAAGTCAATAACTTGTAGAAGGAGACCCCAAAATGCTGAAAAAATTAACACCTTAAAAATAGACTAACTCAAATGGCAAAAAAGGCCCAAAAAGTCAATGAGGAGAAAAATGCTTTAAACATCAGAGTTAGTGAAATAGAAAAGGAGATTCAAAAGTTCACTGAATAAAATAGTTCTTTAAAAATTAGAATGGAACAGATGGAAGCTAATGACTTTGTGAGAAACCAAGAAATTACAAAACACAACCAGAAGACTGAAAAATAGAAGATAATATGAAATATCTCACTGGAAATACAACTGACCTGGAAGATAGATCCAGAAGAGACAATTCAAAAATTATGGTACTACGTGAATGTCATGATCAAAAAAAGAGCCTAGACATCATCTTTCATTAAATTATCAAGGAAAACTGCCCTGATATTCTAGAAACAGAGAGTAAAATTAATGTTGATAGAATTCACCAATCACCTCCTGAAAGAGGTCCAATAAGAGAAACTCTTAGGAACATTGTAGTCAAATTCCAGAGTTACCAGTTCAAGGAGAAAATATTGCAAGCAGCTAGACAGAAATAATTCAAGGATTATGGAAACATGATGAGGATAACACTCGATTTGGCAGCTTCTATATTAAGGAATAAAGGGCTTGGAATATGAAATTCCAGAAGTCAAAGGAACTAGGATTAAAACCAAGAGTCACTTACCCAGAAATACTGTGTACAGTACTTCAGAGGAAAAAAATGGTCATTCAATGATATAGAGAACTTTCAAGCATTTTTATGAAAATATCAGACCTGAAAAGAAAATTTGACTTTCAAACACAAGAATCAAGAGAAACATGAAAAGGTGAGCAGGAAAAAGAGAAATCATAAAAGACTTTTTAAAGCTGAACTGTTTCCAGTCCTACATGGAAAGATATTTGTAACTCTTCAGATTTTTCTTAGTATGTTGGTAGTTGGAGGGATTACACACACACACACACACACACACACACACACACACACACACACACATATATATGTATGTATGTGTGTATATATATATTATGTGTGTATGTATATATATATAGTGTGTGTGTATATATACGTGTATGTGTATATATATATATATGCTATATCGACAGAGGACACAGGGGGCATTGAATAAGAAGGGATGGTATCTAAAAAAATAAAATTAAGGAGGGAGAGAGGAATATATTTATAGGAGAAATGGAGAAATGGAATGGGGCAAATCATAACTCGTAAAAGAGGCAAGAATAAGCTTATTCAATGGAGAAAAAAGTGAAGCTTACTCTCATTTGGCTTAAGGAGGCAATAACATGCTCAGTCAATTTGATGTAAAAGTCTCTTACCCTACAGGAAATTAGGGGAGAAGGGGAAAAGTGGGGTGAAAGTAATGACAGAAAGGATGGCAAATGGGAGGAGGGAGTAATTAAAAGTAAACACTTGTAGTAAAAGACAAGGCCAAAAAAGAAAATAGAATAAATGGGTGACAGGATAGAATAGAGGGAAATATAATTAGTCTGACACAACATGACTATTATGGAAGTCTTTTGCAAAACTACACATATACAGCCTATATTTAATTGCTGGACTTCTCAGTGGGGATGGATCGGGAGGGAAGAGGGGAGAGAAGCTGAAATTCAGTGTATTAGGATAAATGTTCAGAGATGTTTTAGCATATAACTGGGAAATATGAAATATACATAATGGGGTATAGAAATCTATATTGCGCTACAAGAAAAGAGAGAAGATGGGGATAAAGGAAGGGAAGGATGTGATATAAGGGATGGCATATTGAGGGTAGATGTAATCAGAGTGCAAGGCATTACAGGGTGGGGGAAGACGGGGAGAATATTTGGAACTCAAAATTTTGTGGAAATGAATGTTGAAAACTAAAAATAAATAAATAAACATAAAAAAGAATCTGTAAGAAAAAAGAAAATCAAATTTTCTCTGCTCTGATCTTTCCATTGTAATTGATTGGAAATACTCCGTTTCATTAAATTTTCAAGTCTTCCCTGACTCTTGGTGAATAGTGCTGCTGAGTAGGTGATTTTTTTTTTATTCTAAGGCTGGTTACTTTACCTTCCACAATATTATATTTCATATCTTCCAATTCTTTTGTGTGGATTCAACTAAATCCTATGTAATCCTGACTGTGACTCTTGGAAATTTGAATTCTTTCTTTCTGGCTCCTTGTAATATTTTCTCATTGACCTAGGAGATCTGTTATTTGATTATAATATTTCAAGGAGCTTTCGAGTTGCAAGATCTTTCAGAAAATTATAAATGAATTTTTAAAATTTCTACTGTACCTTCTGGTTCCAGGATACCAAGACACTTTTCCTTAATAATTTTTTGAAATAAGATATCCAGGTTGTTTTTTATCATAACTTTCAGATAGCACAATATTTTTTTAATTATCTCTACTTGATCTATTTATTTTCCAGGTCAGTTGTTTTAATGAGATATTTCACATCTTCTTGTATTATTCTCTTCCTTTTACCAAAATCTGATTTTTAGGGAATTATTTCATTTGTGAGCTTTTGTACTTCCTTTTCCATTTGACCAATTATACTTTTTAAGGGGTTATTTCTTCAATTATTTTTTAAAATTTATTTCCCGTTTTTTGTGTTTCCTCAAATAAGTTGCTCGGTCTTTTGCTTTACTTGATTTTTCTCCTCAGTTTTCCTTCTACCTCTTTTATTTGAATTTTATGATTAATTTTGCGTTCTTTCAGGAATTCTTTTTGGGTGTATGCCTGAGACTACCTCTCATTTTTTACTTTTAGAATTTGAAGGTAGATATTTTAACATTAACAATGTGTTATTTTGTGTTTGTGTTGATATTTTCTGTCACATATTAATTTTCTATGATCAGATTCGTTTTGTTCTTGTTCTATTTTCTCACTTTTCCAGCCCATTTCTTTTTTTTTTAAGGTCTTTTAATATAAATTTATTTATTTAACTTTTTACATTCATTTTCACAAAATTTTGGGTTCCAAATTTTCTCCCCTTTTATTCCCTCCCCCCACCCCAATACACTGAGCAATTTAACTTTCCCTATCTCCAATCTGCCCTCTCTTCTATCATCCCTCCCTTGTCTTGTCCCCATCTTCTCTTTCGTCCTGTAGGGCCAGATGACGTTCTATTCCTCATTAACTGTAAGTCTTATTTCCTAGTAGCAACAACAATACTAAACAGTTGTTCCTAAAACTTTGAGTTCCAAATTCTCCCCATCCCTCCCTCCCCACCCATTCCCTTTGGGAAGGCAGACAATTCAATATAGGCCCTATCTGTGTAGTTTTGCAAATGACTTCCATAATAGTCGTGTTGTGTAAGACTAAGTGAATTACCTTCCATCCTATCCTGCCCTTCATTGTTTCTATTCTGTCTTTTGATCCTGTCCCTCCCCAAGTGTTGACTTGTAATTGCTCCCTCCTCCTATTGTGCCCCCTTCCATCATCCCCCCCCCCCTTGCTTATCTCCTTCTCCCCCACTTTCCTGTACCGTAAGATAGGTTTTCATACCAAAATGAGTGTGCATTTTATTCCTTCCTTTAGTCAAATGTGATGAGGGTAAAGTTCTTGTTTTCTTTTTTTCTCAGCTCTCCTCTTTCTCCCTCCACTAAAAAGTCACCTGCTTGCCTCTTAAATGACATATAATTTACCCCATTCCATTTCACCCTCTCTCCTCCCCTACCTTTCTCTCTCTCCATTTACCTTAATTTCTATTAAGATAT
Organism: Bettongia penicillata ogilbyi; assembly: GCA_023548195.1. Classification (NCBI taxonomy): domain Eukaryota; kingdom Metazoa; phylum Chordata; class Mammalia; order Diprotodontia; family Potoroidae; genus Bettongia; species Bettongia penicillata. The sequence continues at coordinate 1,428,239 of JAJHZJ010000975.1, forward strand.
GGTCCCATCCTATTCATTTCACTCTGTGCTGTCTCTGTATGTGCATGCATGTGTGTATGTGTGTGTGCGTGCACATGTGTACGTGTGTGTGTGATCCCACCAATTTCCCAGATACTGAAAAGTTTTAAGAGTTACAAATATTGTCTTTCCATGTAGGAATGTAAACAGTTCATTTTTGGTAAGTCCCTTATGACTTCTCTTTGCTGTTTACTTTTTCATGCTTCTTCTCATTCTTGTGTTTGAAAGTCAAATTTTCTTTTCAGCTCTGGTCTTTTCATCAAGAATGCTTGAAAGTCCTCTGTTTCATTGAAAGACCATATTTTCCCCTGAAGTATTATACTCAATTTTGCTGGGTAGGTGATTCTTGGTTTGAGTCCTAGTTCCTTTGACTTCTGGAATATCCTATTCCATGCCCTTCGATCCCTTTATGTAGAAGCTGCTAGATCTTGAGTTATCCTGATTGCATTTCCACAATAGTGGAATTGTTTCTTTCTAGCTGCTTGCAATATTTTCTCTTTGACCTGGGAGTTCTGGAATTTGGCTACAATGTTCCTAGGAGTTTCTCTTTTTGGATCCCTTTCAGGTGGTGATCGATGGATTCTTTTAATACTTACTTTGCCCTCTGGTTGTAGAATGTCAGGGCAGTTTTTCTCGATAATTTCATGAAAGATGATATCTAGGCTCTTTTTTTGATCATGACTTTCAAGTAGTCCCATAATTTTTAAATTGTCTCTCCTGGATCTATTTTCCAGGTTAGTTGTTTTTCCCATGAGATATTTCACATTCTCTTCCATTTTTTCATTCTTTTTGTTTTGTTTGGTGATTTCTTGGTTTCTCATAAAGTCATTAGAGTCCATCTGTTCCATTCTAATTTTGAGAACTATTCTCTTCAGTGAGCTTTTGAACCTCCTTTTCCATTTGGCTAATTCTGCTTTTGAAAGCATTCTTCTCCTCATTGGCTTTTTGAACCTCTTTTGCCAATTGAGTGAGCCTATTTTTCAAGGTGTTATTTGCTTCAGCATTTTTTTTGGGTCTCCTTTACCAAGGTATTGACCCGTTTTTCATACTTTTCTTGCATCTCTCTCATTTCTCTTCCCAGTTTTTCCTCCACCTGTCTAACTTGCTTTTCAATATCCTTTTTGAGGTCTTCCAATGCCTGAGCCCACCCGACATCCCCCTGGGATGTCTTGTATACAGAGGCCCTGCCCTCCACGTCTTTCCCTGATGGCAAGAATATGTCCTCGTCCTCGTCAGATCTGAAAGTCGGGATCATTTGCATCTGTTCGAAAAAACTCTCTGTAGTCTTATTTTTCTTCCCTTTTCTAGGCATTTTCCCAGCCAGTTACTTGACTTCTGAGATTCCTGTCCACCCGGCCCAGATCCCCCCAGCTAGTGCTTGGGGTCTGAGATTCAGATGGGCTTTCCGCGGCAGACACGGCTGCTATTCAATGTGAGCTTAAGTTCTGGTGCTGGGGTGGGGGCAGGGCCGCCTCCCAGGTTCAGCTCCCTCAGGGGGTTTATGCAGAGACCTGAAGTTCTGCCTGCTGCTCAGGGAGTCCTGGGGACCGCCGCCACTGCCTCTGCTGTGCCGCTGCCCCTGCCTCTGCCTCCGCTGCTTCCTCCTGAGGGGGCCTGAGTCAGGGAGTCACCCCACTCCCCTCTCGGCCAGCCCAGACGTCTCTCTCACTGACCTGTAGCATCTGTGGGTGGAGGGACCTTCCCGGCTGCCGGAGATTCTTTCCCTGAAGCCTGCTCGGACTTGCTTCTCTCAGCCGCCCAGCCAGGGCAGAGAGGGTGTGGGCTCCACTTTCCGGGGTGCGACGGACCCGGCGACCACTCTCTAGGGCTCTCTGGAATGGAAATCTTTTCCAGTGTGTTTCTGCACACCCTGCAGTGACCCAGAACTTTCGGGGAGCTCTTCTTACATTAAATCCATGGGCTGTGGGTTCGGAGCTAGCATACGTGAGTCTTTCTACTCCACCATCTTGACTCCATCCCCTTTTCCAGGCCATTTCTTGAGTATTAACTTTATGTTAAATTTGGGCTCTGCTCTTGTGGTGGGAAAGGACCTGTCCCAAGCTTCAGATTCTTTGTGTCGTTTTCAGGTCTAATTCTGAACTTTTCATGTAAATTTTCTGAATTTTTGTGTCATTTTCAGATCTAATTCTGAACTTTTTTGTGTAACTTTTCAGTTATTGTAAAGGCATATAGTCTCAGGAGAGATGTGAATAGTGTTCTGGCTTATGATCTGCTCTGTGCACTATCACAAGCACTATTTTTCACCTGGATCTGTGACTAGAATCCCCATTTTCCTGACACCTTATATCTTAGTGTGCTAGTGTCCCATCTCATCTTGAGATTGTGACCATGGTCTGTGACATAGATTCATAGACAATGCAACAGAATCCTGTACACACTGCCAATAGTGTGTCTCCAGTAATCTCCTTCTGACAAGTTGCCTGGTATCCTTATGGAATGAGAGATCCAGAAGTCATTCCTCATCATTATGTTACCTCCAAGTTCTGCACAGGCTTGATGGAGAGCCACTTGTTGCTGCCTCATCACTGACTAGGCCTCAGGTCCTGCTGCTATCACCTACACTGGGCTGCTTTCCCTTCTTACCTCAATGAGACATACCCTTCCTATAGACCTTTTAAGTTGTCTTGGGGTGGAAAATTGTTTCAACCCATCCTTTTTTTTTTCTTCTTTGGTTCTGCTGCTCCATAACTTCTTTTGAGGTATTAGTTTGAAGTAGTTTGGAAAGGAATTTGGGAAAGCTCAAGTGAATTCCTGCATTAGTTCACTGTCTAGTTGAGTTTTTATTTGATTGTTTTAGGTTTCTTACACATGGAAAAATTTAATTGGCAACTTTTCTGTAAATAACACTTATTTCTGCCACCCCCTTATCTTAGGCACATACCCTTTTCTCCAAAAAAGAGAGGGAAGCAAATAGTCTGCTAAGCTTATACATACAATTGACTAATCTTTTTAAAGTAAATCTTTGGTACTAAATGCCCCATATCTACCTACATGAATGAGCAGAATAGAACTCCAAAAGACATAGTTATGTTCATTTTATTCCTCGCCTATCTTTTTCATTTTCCAAATGAAATAAATTTGTTTGGCATTACTTCCCATGTTTGATCCTCACTTAATTGGCAGAGAAAATCTGTAAAAAAAATTTCTAAGTAGCAAAAGTCCACTTCTAGCCAACTTCTATTTCCCCTTAGTCTTCCCCAGGTATTTCTCTCTCTTTTTTACAGTCTAAAGTTCAAATGCCTCCCTGACACAGCAACCATAAGCATACAATCTCCCAACCAGCATCTCATGCTTTAGACTATTCTCTCAGTTCTTCAAACATCAAAATTTAATTTTCTTAATTCCTGTTCTCCCAGAATTATAAATACTTCTATTTCATCTAAAAATAAAAAGTAAATGAAATAAATTATAAATATTTATGATAAAAAGATGATATTTGATACTTATTAATTATTATGTTCCCCTCCTCATTGTTTCTCTGACTTCTCTACTAGTTGTGCCATTATTGGAAAAATTTCATCATCCTGCAAGGTCCTACCAATCTTGGCATTTCACATCATCACTACCATCTGCTATTCTCATTGAAGGGATGGAGCCATGAATGCTAAAATTTCCATTTACAGACAAAAGTTAGTTCAGACCATTTCATTTCTTAGTAGACTTGACCTCATTACTCTGGGACTTTTCCAAATGTGTGTTATCTTTCCTCACTAAATTGTAAATTCCTTAAGGGAAAGAATCTTTGTCATTAGTTGTATCCCCCACACATAGGACAGTGCCTGGCACAGAGTAGGTGCTTAAGAAATATATAGAGGCTACTGACTGTTGATTGAATAACATTTAATATAAGTTCAATGATCATGCAAATTTCAGTAGGGAAGCTTCCTTGTAGTTGCACCACAGAGGTCTAAAAATCTCTCTATGGAAATGTTTCTTAACCTGAGATAGGAGTAAATGGAAAGACTTCAGGGGGTATATGAACTTGTATTGAAATATATATATATATATATATATGTATGTATATATGTATGTATGTATATATGTGTGTGTACCTATATATATATATTTATCTTTATTTCAGTATATTTCCTTTGATGCATTTTCTTTCATCCATAAAAAAATATATTCAAGGAAAGGGTTCAGAATTTTACTAGGAAAGTTCACTAGGTCTCCAAAGGAATCCATGACACAAAAGTCATGCTTCTATCTGTGGGGACTTCAGGTTTCCCTACTTGTATGTAGGCAAACTGTGGTTACTCTCCATATTTCTCCAATCCTAAAACATGGATCCACTTCATACCTACCAGGTACTTACCTTTACCTACCAGGTTGAGAATGTATCTCCTCACCCACAATTAAGTTCACACTGTCTACTTTAGACAAACCTACCTTACCAATTCACTCTACCAAATTCATGCAAATTGTGATGCATATGTACACTATGCCTTCAGATTTATGGTCTTCCATTATTTAAACTCACTTCCTTAATATGTTCATTACAGTGTTTGCTTGCATGACCTAGTTACTAATAAGTCTTTCATGTTTTAAGGTAAAGTGAAATAAAAATGCTTCTTATAACAATTTACAAGCAAGTGTGATTTCTTAGTTTGTAGAAAAATTAATGTTACTCATAGAAAAGTATTTCATTTAGCTTGAATTTCAGTATTCCGATTTTCAAATGATTATTTCTGCTCCCTATTCCACAGATATTTTGTTTTTGAATATCTAGTAAACCATACCATGAAGTGAATAATTCAAGATAAAAGGATATGTCAACCATGAAATTATTCCCCACCTGAAGAAGTCCAGTTAAAGCATTGCTCCAGGACCTATATCAGCCTCCAAACATTAAAATATGCATAATAGATGGAGCAAAACAATGTTGTGTTCACTTGGAGCTTTGGATCACTGGTTGAATCTATGATATCAATCAGTAAATCCTGGGGGCTTAAAATCAAAAATAAACAAACAAAACTACTATGCAATAAAATTAAAATTTGATATTGTTTCAGTATGCTTCAAGAGGTGGATGGTGTCCAGAAGGAAGAAATCTTACTTAATTTTAATTTAGATAGACCTCGTCCATATTTTATTCCAGATTAGGAAAAAAATAAAATCATTAGTAAAGGTAAGACCACTCAGAGATATGTAAACATGGTAATAAAGGACCTTACATCATGCTATCTGAGTATCCATTACCTGAGGTATTTAACCCAAATAATAGACTTAGGGAGAATTTCACAAGTAGTTTTATGAACTCAAATAATCATCCTGGGACATGAGATCTATTTTATCTGGTCCTAGGGTTAAGATTATGAGATGAAAGAGACAAAGAGGATAACTGAGGTTTGATGTAAGGAGAAAACAATAATGATAAAACAACTTCATGACAGAGTTTTTTGTTTTTTTTTGCACAAGTGAAAAGTGCTGGTTCAGAAAGTAAGGGTTTCTCCTCTGTAGAAGTTTGTGAATTAAATTTAAATTGTCACTCATTACTCAGGAATAATCCTGTTCTAGTACTTGTTTAGATTTTATGGCTTCTGAGGTGATTTTTCAATTCTCTGACACTATGATTTAATTTAAAAAAAACTTATTTGATCAATTTTAATCCAATTTGATTTTATTGAGGCTAATTCATAGTTATTGTTTTAGTACTAAGTGTCAGCTATACTTTTAAAATGTTCTTGATTCTCATAGAGTACTTTTTAAATGAACTCTAGGGATTTTGACTGTGATTTTAACTTCTTTACCATCTTAGTATGGTGAACATGTTATTGAGACATTTTTGATATTTCGTGTCCTTTCAAAAATACTTTAGGAATCAATTAATCCACAAGCATTTATTAAGTGTCTTGGAGCATCTTGTTAAAAACAAACAAAGAAGGAAACCAATGTAACTGAGTCACAGATTATGTGAAGGGGAATAAAATATAGGAAGCCTGGATAGGTGGGAAGGGTCTAGATTATGAAGGTTTAAAAAGTCATATATATTTTATCCTGGGGTTAAGCATTTTACAATATTTTATGATTAAAGGAATGTCACAGTTAAAGGATTGTGATGGGGAGAGATTTGAGACAGGAAAACAACCAGAAGGTTTTAACAGTAGCCCAGGAGTGAGGTGATGAAGGTGGTGGTAGTGTCAAATGAAAGGATGGCCTAATGAGGGACTTTGCATAAATAGAATCAACAGGTCTCAGAAACAGATTTCATATGGGTGAAGTGGGTTGAGTGATAATTACAGAATAACACCTAGGTTAACAGCCTGAGTGACTAGGAGTATAGTAAGTTAAAGTGAAAGAAATGTTGGGAAGATAGGATAATTTGAGTATGAAGATGAATTCAGTTTGGGATATGATGGATTGAAGATATTGTTTGGCTCTCCAGTTCAAGATATGCAGTAGGTAGTAAGAGATGGGCTATCAAAAAACAGGAGAAAGAAGGAAACTGGCCAAATGAATCTTGGAATTATCTACATAGACATGATAATTGAATCCATTAGGGATGATGAGAATACCAAGCAAAATAGTTGAGTGGGAGAAAAGACTTACAAGGATATATCCCTGGGGAGCAATCAGGGTTAGCATGAAGATCTAGGAGTAGAAACTGAGATTAGTATAAAGAGAGATAGAAGAAAACAGTGTTTTTAAAACTTAGAAGAAAATATCAACTAGAACAGGATGCTTGGTACTTCCAATTATAGAGGACAAGAAGCAAAGAGAATAAATAAAAATAATAACGCAAAGTACTTAATTAGAGCATAACTTAGGAAGAACATCTACCATTTGAGGGAAGATATTTCAGCTCAAATTAGGCCACAGACACTTACTAGCTGTATGACACTAGGCAAGTCATTTAAATTCCTTTTGCTTTAATCTAATGGTGGAGAAAATGGCAAACCATTCCAGTATCTTGCCAAGAAAACTGCATTGACCGTATATACCACAGGGTGACAAAAAGTCAGACAATATTGAACAAACAAACAACAACAGCAAAGTAAGCAATGCATTCTAGGCATGGTAGATAGCCAGTTCAAAGGCTTGGAAATGGGATATGGGATATCCCATAAGGGAAACAGAGAGAAGGCTAATTTGAAGTGATCACAGAGCATTAAGGTGGAATTAATGTATTATGAGGCTGGAAAAAAAATTACTATTAGCTTCTTTTCTGAAATAGTGTTAACTCAAGGGAACAGCTATTAGTAGGAGGGAACTCTCTAAGCTCAAAAAATATTTAGACAGTCTGGTTAATTAGATTATTTTCCTTCCTCTTTGTTATCTTATTAAGAAAATTCGTGTTATTGTCAGTGCTATAGCTATTGCTGCTTCTATCACTCATCTTATTCCTCCTATCTTTTCCAATTTACATAGTAACAGTCCTAGAATAATCTGTTATCCTACTAATATTGTTTTATATTTTACTCTTCTGCTAATTACTGAAAATGTGAATGAAATAATTACTTTTAAAAAATATTTTAGACTCAAATGCAAAAACACAAATAAAGTATAAGGAAACAAAAAACACAGATTATAAACTTAAATATTGGAACTTAATTGCAAATTGAAAAGGAAAAAAAAACATCACATGGGCATAGCAAAACATAAGGGAGGATTCAAATTATGTATCAATATATTTTCATTTCAAGAAATCCTATATAATAAATCATAATTGTTGGGTTAAAAATTTTCTCTTTTCTCTTTGCTTCCTTGTGAGTTCCTTTGCTTTCTGATGTGTCCTTTTTTACTTTGTTTTCCTCTCCCTTTCACCCCCCAGAAAGTTATTATAAAGTTTAAATAGGTTTTCCTATAGCTGTAGATACATGCACACACACACACACACACACACACACACACACACACACACACATACACATAGACATAAATTTTCCAAAAATATTCTTCATTTGGTTAATCTTTGGTTTCTATGTTTGTGCATTTTTCATTTCTTATCCCTCCTGCCTTCTCTTCTTTACTTCTACCCATTACCTTGCCCTTCTATTACTTGTCTACCCCCCTCCAAGGATCCCTCCCTTATTCTCCCATTCCTCATAAATCTAAAGACCCTTCTGTACGACACTTTAACTTATTCCTTCAAACTCTGCTTTAAAGATCCCTCTCTTGTCCTATCCTTTTCTCTACATGCCTAACACTTTATTTCCTCTGAATTCAGAAGTTATATAGTCTTCTAAATGTATATGTGTTGTTCTCTCTTAAACCCATTTGAATCAAAGTAGATTACCAGAACTATCAGCCCTCCTACCACATCTAATTTCTCTGTATCAATTCTTCTTCAGGGACCTCATTTGTAAAAAGTAATTACTCTTTTTAGCAATTCCTAAATGACTTTACTTCAAAAAAATTTATATTATAGTCAGATTTAACCCAATCTTTGTTATGAACTAATTAATTATTAATGAGTCTTAGACATATATTTTACACATATAAAAGTTAAATATTCTGTATTTATGAATCCCTGATAATCAGACTTTACTATGTATCTTATATGTCTCTTGGTTCTTGTATGTTAAATATTCTATTAACTTCAGGATTTTTGTTAACTAAGTCATGAAAGGCTGAGATTTTATCAGATGTCTACTTTTTTCATTGTACTTAATATTTAATTTTGCAGGGTATGATATTTGTGGAGAGAGTCCCTTTTCTTTCCTTCTTCAATATACTGTGTTCCAAGACTTGTAGTCGTTTGATGTCTCTGCTTCTAGATCTTGTGTACTTCTAATTGTTACTTCCTCATATTTGAGCCACTTTAATCTTGATGCTCTTAATATTTTATCTTTGAGCTGGGGGTTTGAGAATTTGACTCTGATATTCCTTTGAGTTTTTCTCATAGAATCTCTTTTATGAGGTGATCAATGGATTTTCTACTGTTTCTACTCCCACCTTCAACTTGTTCTAATACTTCAGGAAAAATTTCTTTAATTATTCCTTGCATTATTGTGTCAAGATTCTTTTTTTGATCATGATTTTCAGTTACTCTAATTATTTTAATATTTTCTCTTCTTGATCTATTCTCCAAATCTATTGTTTTTCTTCTAAGATGTTTCAATTTCTCTTCTCTTTTTCATTATTTGTATTTTGTTTGATTATTTCCTGATCTCTTCGAATATCACTGGGTTCTTTTTTCTCAATTCTAATTTTCAAGGTTTCTTCAAGGTTCATTTTATTCCTTATGATTCTGGATCTTCCAAGCAGCGCAGCCCAGGAAGCATGGAGCATACCCCAACGTGGCAAGGACAAGACCTGAACAGACTTCAAGAAGATATGAGCAGCAGCAGTTCCCAGATTGCTCAACCCACAAAGGCCACAGACAGCTTCAAAGGTCAGTGGGAGAGCTCCTTCACCCAGGAGACAGGAGTGTGGTCTGCACGCTGGCAGCAGTCACTGCAGCTGCAGTTTCCATTTTTGGAGCCCTCCACCTAGAGCTCCTGGTGGAATTGAGCCTCTAATCTGAATCTCAGCTCTGAGATGGACCCTAACAAAGAACTTTAGATGAGGAGAAACAATGTAGGTCTTCAGAGGAAGACATAAAAGTCAAGGCTTATGCCTGTAAAACCTCCAAAATAAATATGCAATAGTCTCAAATCATGGAAGAGCTCAAAAAACTTTTGAAAATCAAGTAAGAGAGGTAGAGGAAAAATTGGAAAGGGAAATGAGAGTGATGCAAGAAAACCACGAAAGGCAAGTCAACATCTTGCTAAAGGAGATCCAAAAAAATGCTGAAGAAATTAATACTTTAAAAAAAATAGAGTAAGGGGGCGGGACCAAGATGGTGGAGTAGAAAGATACACATACACTAGCTCTTACCCCACAGCCCATAAAATACCTGTAAAGAAGAACTCTCAACAAATTGTAGAGCAACACGAGCCACAGAACAACGGAGTGGAGGAGATTTCTAGCCCAGAGTGACCTGAAAGACCAATGAGAAAGGTCTGTCCCACAGGAGCCAAAGTAGAGCCCAGCCTAGTCTTGGCCACCCAGCACAGAGACAGAATCTCCAGTGGCAGCACAGATCTCTGACCTTGCAGGTGCCAAAGGTCAGTGAGGGGGTCTTTTTAGCTGGCTGAGAAGGGAGCAGGGTGTCCCCATAACTCAGGCCTCCTCAGGTGGCAGCAGTGGAGGCAGCAGGAGCCTGGGCTCCCAAAGGAAGCAGTAACCCGCATCCATTGTTGAAAATCTCATCATAAATCCCCTGAGGGAAATGAGCTCTGTGTGGCTGCCCAATCCCCACCTGAGCAGCTGATCTTAATGTCACACTGCATAGCAGCCTTGAAGCCTCCTAAAGCCCCTGAGAGTTTGGAGCAGCTCCTCTGAATCTCAACCCCCCAGTGCTGGCTTGGCAGAACTCGAAGTGAGGTGGTTGTGGAGAGGAAACTCAGAAGTCAAGTAACTGACTGGGAAAATGCCCAAAAATGAGGAAAAAAATAAGACCACAGAAGGTTACATTCTTGAGGTACACGTGACTTCCTCCATCCTTTCAGGTGAGGATAAGGCATACGGTAAGAAAAAGTCAAAGATCTGTCTCCAGGGCCTCCAAAGGTAACTTAAATTGGGCTCAGTCAATAGAAGATCTTAAAAAACAAGTTAGCAGCTCAGTAAAGGAGAACCAAAAAAATGCTGAGGAAAATAACAGCTTTAAAAAGAGGCTAACTCAATGGGAAAAAGAGATCCCAAAAGGCAATGAGGAGAAGGAGGATTTAAAAAGCAGAATTAGCTAAATGGAGGAGAAGATCCAAAAGCTCACTGAAAAAAAAAATAATTCAATAAAAGAGATAACTGTGTTCAGGTATGTGAATGACCATGAGTAAAATGAAGCAGTTAGTAAACAAAACCAAAAGTTTGAAAGAGTAGATGATAATATGAAATATTTCACCGGAAAAACAGCTGACATGGAAAATATATCCAGGAGAAACAACTTAAAAATTATGAGACTACCTGAAAGTCATGATCAAAAAAAGAGCCTAGATATCATCTTCCATGAAATTATCAAGGAAAAATGCCCTGATATTCTGGAGCCAGAGAAAAAAATAAATAATAAAAGAATCCACCAATCACCTCCTAAAAGAGACCTGAAAAGAGAAACTGCTAGGAATATAGTGGCCAAATTTCAGAGTTTCTAGATCAAGGAGAAAATGCTGCAAACAGTTAGAAAGAGATAATTTGAGTATTATGGAAATACAATCAGGATAATACAGGTTCTGGCAGCTTTAACATTAAGGGACTGAAGGACTTGGAATGGAATATTTCAGAGGTCAAAGAAACTGGGAACAACACCAAGAGTCACCTACCCAGAAAAGCTGAGTATAATACTTAAAGGGAATAAATGGTCTTTCAATGATATAGAGGACTTTTAATCTTTCATATTGAGGAAAAGACCAAATCTGTATAGAAAATTTGATTTCCCAAGACAAGAATCAACAGAAGCATGAAAAGGTAAACAGGAAAGAAAAATCATGAAAGACTCTCTAAAGTTAAACTGTTTATATGACTATATGGAAAGAAAATATTTATAACTCTTGAATCTTTTTTTCAGTTTTTGGGTAGATGGAGAAATTATACATACACACACACACACACACACACACACACACACACACACATATATATATATATATATATATATATATATATATATATATAGAGAGAGAGAGAGAGAGAGAGAGAGAGAGAGAGAGAGAGCGTACATGGGTGTTGAATCAGAAGAGATGATATCCACTCAAAAAAAAAAAAAAGACAAATTAAGGGGTGAGGGAGGAAAGCACTGGGAAGAGAAAGGGAGAAATGGAACAGGGCAGGCTATAACTCATAAAAGATATGAAAAATTTTGTTCAGGGGAGGAGAAAAGGAAAAAGGGGAGAGGGGAAAAGTGAAGCTACTCTCTCCATCTGTGGCAGAAGTAGGGAGTAACATGCTCACTAAATTTGATTTGAAAATTTATACCACACCACAAGAAAGTAGGGGAGGAGTCAGCAAGTGGAATGGGGGGAATGGTTGAAGGGAGGGAAAATGGGAGAAGGGTATTACTAGAAATAAACATTTCAGAGAAGGGACAAGGTCAATTGCAGGGGGAAAAATAAGGGAGTATAAGGTAGGTCAGAGGGCAATATAATTAGTATTATACAACTTAATTACTATGGAAATCTTTTGCAAAACAACACATATTTAGTCTGCATTGAATTTCTTCCATTCTCAGTGGAGTTGGGAAAGGAGAGCGGGAGGGAAAGAAGTTGGGATTCAAAGTATTAGCAATGAATGTTGAGAATTTTTATTGCATCTAATCAGGAAATAATAAATACAGGGAATGGGGTATAGAAATTTATCTTGCCCTACAAGAAAAGAGAGAAGATGAGGATAAGGGAAGAGTGGGATGTGATAGAAGGGAGGGTATGCTGAGGGAAGGAGTAATCAGAATGCAAGGTATTAGGAAGCAGGGGGAGGGGAGAGATGGGCAGAAAAATTGGACATGTTACAAAGTGAGGTAAAAGCAATTAGTATTAAAACAATAGACTGAAGTAATTATTGAGAATAAATCAATGACATCTTTAGTTTGAAGAAAAGAATTTAAGTGTAAATTTCCTAGAGTGGGGGAGGAGCCAAGATGACTGAGTAGAAAGATACATAAATGCTTAGCTCTTACCCCACAGCCCATAAAACACTTGTAAAGAAGAATGCTCAACAAATTCTAGAGCAGCAGAAGCCACACAACAACAGAGTGGAAAAAATTTCTCTTCCAGAGAGACCTAAAAAACCAGTATGAAAGGTCTGTCATGCACCCAGATGCAGAGCAGAGCCTAACCCTGCCTTGACCACTCAGCACCAACAGGAATAGATCCGAACAGGCTTCAGGGACGGAATCTACAGCAACAGCGCAGGTCCCTCAACCCACAAGTGCCAAAGGGCAGTGAAAGGGTCTTTTTGGCTGGCCAAGAGGGGAGGGGGTGTCCCCATGACTCAAGCCCCCTCAGGAGGCAGCAGCAAAGGCAGAAGTGGACAGGAGCTCCCAAATGGCCTGCACCCATTTTTGAAGGTCTGCTCAAAAACCCCTGAGGGAACTAAACCCTCTGTGGCGGCTTTGCCGCCAACTGAGCCTCTGAACTTAAGCAGTCCCACCCCCGCCAAAAGCCCCTAAGGCTTGGGAGCAGCATTCGAATCTCAGCCTCCAAGTGATGGCTAGGTGGAACTGGAGACAAGGTGGTTGTGGAGAGGAAACTCAGAAGTCAAGTAACTGGCTGGGAAAATGCCCAAAAAAGGGAAAAAATGTAAGCCCATAGAAGGTTACTTTCTTGGGGAACAGGTGTCTCCACCCATCCTTTCAGATGAGGAAGAACAAGGCATACTGTCAGAGGAATTCAAGGCCCCTTCTTTCAAAGGGAACTTAAACTTGATTCAGGCAATAGAAGACCTTAAAAAACAAGTTAGCAGCTTACTAAAGGAAAACCAAAAAAAAAAAATGCTGAGGAAAATAACAGCTTTAAAAAGAGGCTAACTCAATTGGGAAAAAAAAAGTTCAAAAAGCCAATGTGGAGGAAGAGGTTTTCAAAAGGAGAACCACCCAAATGGAGGAGAAGGTTCAAAAGCTCACTGAACAAAATAATTAGTTGAAAGACAGAATTTAGTCCAGGAAAACAAACGACTAAGAGTAAACCAAGAAGTTAGTGAACAAAAGCAAAAATTTGAAAAAATAGAAGATAAGGTGAAAGAATTCATTGGAAAAAAAACTGACCTGGAAAATAGATATAGGAGATATAATTTAAAATTATTGGACTACCTGAAAGCCATGATCAAAAAAAGAGCCTAGGCATTATCTTTCATGAAATTTTCAAGGAAAATTGTCCTGATGTTATAGCACTAGAGAGCAAAATGGATATTGAAAGAATTCATCATACACCTCCTGAAAGAAACCGGAACAAAGTAACTCCTAGGAATACTGTGGCCAAATCTCTGAGTTCCCAGATCAAGGAGAAAATACTGCAAGCAGCTAGAAAGAAACAATTTGAGTACTGTGGAAATACTATCAGGATAACACAGGATCCGGCAGCTTCAACATTAAGAGATTGAAGGGCTTGGAGTGGGATATCTCAGAAGTCAAAGGAAATGGGATTGAAGCCAAGGATCACCTACCCAGCAAATCTGAATATAATACTTCAAGGGAAAAAAATAGCCATTCAGTGATATAGTCGAATTTGAAGATTTCATGTTGAGGAAAAGACCAGATCTGTATTTAAAACTTTGACTTCCCAAGACAACAATCAAGAGAAGTATGAAAAGGTAAACGGAAAAGAAAAAAAATATATAAAAGAGTCTCTAAAGCTGAACTGTTTACATTACTACATGGAAAGAAAATATTTTTAACTCTTGAATCTTTCTCAGCATTTGGGTAGTTGGAAAGATTGTACATACACACACATACAGATAAATAGATAGAGAGTACAGGGTGTGCTATGTCAGAAGAGATGATATCCACATACACACACAAAAAGAAAGTAAAATAAAAATTAAAGGGTGAAGGAAGAAAATTACAGAAAGAAAAAAGGAATAATGGAATATTCTATAATGGAATATTCTATAATTCTATAATAATGGAATATTCTATAATTCTATAAAAAGGAATAATGGAATAGGCTATAACTCCTAAAAGAGATAAGAGGGAGCAGCCAAGATGGCAGAGTGAGAGCAATGACTCACCAAAGCTCCTGGAAAAACTCCTTCGGATACCTCTGAAAGGTAAATCTGACCAAATTTTGGAGATGCAGAATCCAGTGGGAGACAGACTGTGACAGATTTGAAGCCCAGGTTAGACGGGAAAGTCCATGGGAAGGATCTGTTCTGTGGGGGTGAGCCCACAGCGTGGCCAGTGCAGCAGACCAGAAGGTTCCTGAGAAACCTGAGAGCAGCTAGTGGAACCAGTGGAGCAGCATCAAGGGTGGGAGACAAGCCAAACCAAGCCAGTGAGAGATGCTTAGCACCAGATATCAGCACAGAAGCTCCTGAGACCTTCAGCCCAAAGATTAAACTTTGGTAAGACATCTACTTGAACTTCCAGGAGCCAGGATGGCAGAGTGATCAGTAAAAGCTCTCTCCTCCACTCTTGATGACCCTGAAAGAACCATAAAATATTTCCCCAGAAAAGTCCTGGATCACTGGCAAGACCAAAGGGGCCAATAGACTCATAACACCTAAGGCTAGGAAAATAGCTAAGGGGGATTCCTCCTACTGTGGTGGAGGCAAACCGGAAGCACAGAGGACACAGGGCAGATAAAACTCCAACTAGGACCCAGGGAAGCCTCAGCACTGGGAGAAGAGCCGCAGGAGCCGCGGGAAAATGCATTAGCATCTAGGCATGCCTCAGCACTCCAGGGGAATGAGAAAGACAATAGGGCAGCTGGGATCACCATGTCCTGAGCTTGCCTTTACCTCAATTCAGCTCAGGAGATCTCCTGTGACCAGACCACTCCTCCCCTACACTTAACAAGGTAACCCCAGGGCTCATCTTGGAAACACAAAGCAAAAACCTGCTTTTAGCTTTTCCACACATCAGCTCAACACAAAGTTCTACACCTTCTGACTGAAAGAACCAGAACACACAACACTCACCAACATCATGAACAAGAAAAAGCAGAGGGGCGAAAAAACCATAAAATCTTTCTATGGGGATAAGGACCAAAACACAAACACCAAAAAGGTCAGAGCTGAGACTGTACTTCCATCTGAAACTTCAGAAGGGACTATGAACTGCTCGCAAGCACAAGCAGCTCTCCTGGAACAGCTGAAGAAGAAAATAGTAGAAAAACTGGCCAAGAATTTTAAAATTATGAAAAAATAATTCACTGATGGAACATTTCTTTGAAAAGGAAAATTGAACAAATGGAAAAGGTAGTTCAAAAATTAACTGGATAAAATAACTCCCTAAAAGGTCAAATGGAAAAGGAAGTACAAAAAATAGCTGGAGAAAATAACTCCTTGAAAGGAAAAATTGGATAGATGGAAAAGGAGATGCAAAAATTAATGGAAGAAAACAATGTGATAAAGATTAGAATTGGGCAAGTAGAAACTAATGACTCAATGAGACAGCAAGAATCAGTCAAACAAAATCTAAAGAATGAAAAGATAGAAGAAAATGTAAAATATCTAAATGGAAAAACAACTGACCTGAAAATATATCCAGGAGAAAAAAGGTAAGAATTTTTGGCCTGCCAGAAATCCATGATGGAGAAAAGAGCCTGGACAATATCTTCCAGAAAATCATCAAGGAAAACTTCCCAGAAGTATTAGATTCAGACAGCAAACAGTCCTCAAAAGAATCCACTGTTCCCCTCCAGAATGGGATCCCAAACTCAAAATCCCAAGAAATATACTTGATAAATTCCATAGCTATCAAGTGAAGGAGAAAATAATACAAGCAGCCAGAAAGAAACAATTTGAATATCAAGGAGATAGTCAGTATTACACAGGATCTTATAACTTCTACATTAAAAGATCAAAAGAATTGGAACCCAATATTCCATAAGGCAAAGAAGTTGTGACTACAACCAAGGTTCAACTATCCAGAAAAGTTCAGCATAACATTTGAAACAAGGAGAAAGTCATGCAATTAAGTAAGGGATTTCCAGAGCTTCCTGACCAAAACGCCAGAATTTAATACACAATTCAATCTTCAAATAGAGGTCTCAAGAGAATCGCAAAAAGGTAAACAGGTCGGGGAGGGGGGAAACTTGTTACTCATTTAGGGCAAACTGTTTGCCTCCCTATAGGGGAAGATGATACTTGTTAATCTTGAGAATTGTGCAGGTATTATGAAATAAAAAAGGGATATACATAGAGGGAAGGGGTATAAAGTAAATGATATAATGATAAAAAATATGATTTAAATATGAGAAGGGATTGTAATAAGAGGTGTGAAAAGGAGGAAGCAGAAAATGGCAAATTACATCACAAGAAGAAGTACAAAATCATAGTAGAGGGAAAGAGAGGAGGGAGATGAGCATTTTTTGAGGGTTACTCTCTTCTGATTTGTTTCAAAGACGGAACAATAAACTTAAATAGATAATCCTAACTAGCTCTATAGGCAATAGGAGGGGAAGGGGGAAGAAATGGAAGGGAGGATAAAGGGGAGGTAAGAAGCAATAAGAGTAAAAGGAAGTAAAAGGGAAGGGGGCTAATAGAAGGAGGGGAAGGCTGCAGGAGAAGGTGGTGAAAATAAATACTATTGAGGAGGGGAAGGGAGATGAGAAAGTTAAAAGCACAAATGGTAGGAAAGAGGATGGAGGGAAATATACAGATTGTAACCATAACTGTGAATGTGAATGGAATGAAATCTCCCACAAAATGGAAACGGATAGCAGAATGGATTAAAAGCCATAATCCAACAATATGCTGCTTACAAGAAACACTTTTGAAATGAGGGGATACACATAGGATAAAGGTAAAAGGGTGGTGCAGAATATATTGGGTTTCAGCTGATGTAAGAAAGACAGGAGTAGCAATCCTAATCTCAGACAAAGCAAAAGCAGAAATAGATCTAATCAAAAGAGATAAGGATGGAAACTATATCCTGCTAAAAGGCACCATAGACAATCAAGCAATATCATTACTAAACATATATGCTCCAAGTGATATAGCATCCAGATTCTTAGAGGAGAGGTTGGGGGAATTGAAGGAAGAAATTGATAGCAAAACTATACTAGTGGGGGACTTCAACCTTCCCCTTTCTGAATTCGATAAATCTAACCTCAACATAAACAAGAAAGAGGTTAAGGAGGTAAATAAAATTTTAGATAAGGTTGATATGATAGATATTTGGAGAAAATTGAATGGGAATAGAAAGGAATATAACTTTTTCTCAGCGGTACATGGAACATTTACCAAAATTGACTATGTACTAGGACACAAAAATCTCACAATCCAGTGCAGAAAGGTAGAGATGATCAATACATTCTTCTCAGACCATAATATAATAAAAATTGTATGTAATAAAAAGCCATAGAAAGATAAACCAAAAATCGATTGGAAACTAAATAATCTAATCCTAAAGAAGGAATGGGTTAAAGAAGAAATCACAGAAACAATCACCAACTTCCTTCAGGAGAATGACAATAAAGAGACAACCTACCAAATCTTATGGGATACTGCAAAAGCAGTTCTTAGGGGAAGCTGTATATCTTTGAATGCCTACATAAATAAAATGGAGAAAGAGCAGATTAATAACTTGGGCATGCAGCTGAAGAAGCTAGAAAAAGAACAAATTGAAAATCCCCAAGAAAATACCAAATTAGAATTACTGAAAACCAAAGGGGAGAATAATAAAATTGAAATTAAGGAAACGATTGAGTCAATAAATAAAATCAATAGATGGTTTTAGGAAAAAACTAATATACTTGATAAATCTTTCATCACTTTGATTACAAAAAAGAAAAGAAGCAAATCAAATTACTCATATTAAAAATGAAAGGGTGAAGTCACCTCCAATGAGGATGAAATTAAAAGAATAATTAGAAGTTACATTGCCCAACTTTATGCCCACAAATTCGATAAACTAAACGAGATGGATGAATATTTAAAAAAATACAAATTGCCCAGATTAACAGAAGAGAAAGTTGGATACTTAAACAACCCCATCTCAGAAAAAGAAATTGAAGAATCCATCAATGAACTTCCTAGGAAAAAAATCTCCAGGACCAGATTTATTTCCAAGTGAATTCCATCAAACATTTAAAGAACAGTTAATTCCAATACTATATAGACTATTTTTGAAAACTGGGGAAGAACGAGTCCTTCCAAATTTTCCTATGATACAATTATGGTTTTGATACCCAAACCAGGAAGAGAGAAAACAGAAAACGAAACTTACAGGCCAATTACTCTAATGAATATAGATACAAAAAAATTAGGTAAGGTTTAAGCAAAACAAATACAGCATCTTATCACAAGAATAATACATTATGATCAGGCGGTATTCATACCAAGAATGCAGGGCTGATTCAATATTAGGAAAACTATTAGCATTATTGATCATATCAACAACAAAACTAACAAAAACCACAGAATAGATGCAGAAAAATCTTTCAACGCAATACAACACCCACTCCTATTTAAACCTCTGGAGAACATAGGAATAAAGGGAACTATCCATAAAATAATAAGCAGTATCTACTTAAAACCATCAGCAAGCATTATATGCAATAGGGATAAGCTAGATGCATTTCCAATAAGATCAAGGGTGAAACAAGGATGTCCATTATCACCACTATTATTCAATATAGTACTAGAAATGTTAGCTGTAGCAATTAGACAAGATAAAGAAACTGAAGGAATAAGACTAAGCAAAGAAGAAACTAAGTTATCACTCTTTGCAGATGATATGATGATATACTTAGAGAATCCCAGAGATTCAAGTAAAAAACTACTTGAAATAATAAACAACTTTGGCAAAGTGGCAGGTTACAAAACAAACCCACACAAATCTTCTGCATTCCTAAATATTATCAACAAAATCCAACAGCCAGAGATAGAAAGAGAAATCCCATTTAAAACTAGGGTAGATACTATAATATACTTAGGAGTTTACCTGTCAAAACAAACCCATGGATTATATGAACACAATTACAAGACACTTTTTGAACAAATAAAGGCAGATTTAAGTAAGTGGAAAAGCATCAGATGTTCATGGACAGGCTGAGCTAATATAATAAAAATGACAATTCTGCTTAAATTAATTTACTTCTTTAGTGCCATAACAGTTAAACTATCAGATAATTATTTTCTAGAGCTAGATAAAACAATATTAAAATTCATTTGGAAGAACAGAAAGTCCAGAATATCAAAGAGACCAATGAAAAGAAATGCTTGGGAAAGTGCCCTAGTGATACCAAACCTCAAATTTTATTATAAAGCACCAATTATCAAAACCACTTGGTAATGGCTAAGAAACAGGATGGAAGACAAATTGAATAGACTTGGCACTCAAGACACACTAGGCAAGGAATATAGCAACGTCGTGTTTGATAAATCCAAAGATCCCAGCTACTGTGATAGGAACTCACTGATCAACGGGGAGGAGCCAAGATGGCGGAGTAGAAAGACACATGTATGCTAGTTCCGAACCCACAGCCCAGAAATTTCCTGTAAAAAGAACTCCCCACAAGTTCTGGAACACTGCAAGCCACGCAGAAACACAGTGGAAGAGATTTCCATTCCATAGAGCCCTGGAAAGCCGTCCCCAGGGGTCCGCTGTGCACCAGGAAGAGGAGCCCACTCCTGTGCTGCCCTGGTGGTGAGGCCCTGAGAAAAGCAGATCCGAGCAGGCTTCAGGGACAGAATCTCTGGTGGCCGTGAAGATCCCTCCACCCACAGGCACTACAGGTCAGTGAGAGAGACGTCTGGGCTGGCCAAGAGGGGAGCAGGGTGTCTCCGTGATTCAGGCCCCCTCGGGACACAGTGGTGGAGGCAGCAGCAGAAGCAGCGGCAGCTGAGACTCCAAGACCAGCAGGCAGGAGCTCAGGGCCATTACCAAAGGTCTCTGCATAAACCCCCTGAGGGAACTGAGCCTGGGATGCGGCCCTGCCCCTACCTGAGCACCAGAACTTCAGCTCACATGGAATAGCAGCCACACCCGCTGCTGAAAGCCTTGAGGCTGGGGAGCAGCATTTGAATCTCAGACCCCAAGCACTAACTGGGCAGATCTAGAGGGGGGTGGAGAGGAATCTCAGAAGTCAAGTAACTGACTGGGAAAATGCCCAGAAAAGGGAGGAAATATAAGACTAGAAAGCTACTTCCTTGGGAGACAGATGTTCCCAGCTTTCATTTCTGATGATGAGGAACAATTCTTACCATCAGAGAAAGACGTGGAGGTTGAGGCCTCTGTATCCCAGACATCCAAGGTGGATGTGTGGCAGACTCAGGCCATGAAAGAGCTCAAAAAGGACTTTGAAAATCAAGTTAGACAGGTGGAGGAAAAACTGGGAAGAGAAATAAGAGAGATGGAAGAAAAGCATGAAAAATAGGTAAATACCTTGGTAAAGGAGACAAAAAAAATGCTGAAGAAAATAACACTTTGAAAAATAGGCTCAGGGGGGTGGAGCCAAGATGGAAGGCAGTGGCAGAGGAGCAGCAGAGGCAGCGGCAGAGGCAGCAGTTGCTGCCTGGGACTCCCTGAGCAGCAGGCAGAAGTTCGGTCAGGGCCATTACCAAAGGTCTCTGCATAAACCCCCTGGGGGAACTGAGCCTGGGATGCGGCCCTGCCCCCACCTGAGCACCAGAACTTCAGCTCACATGGAATAGCAGCCACACCCGCTGCTGAAAGCCTTGAGGCTGGGGAGCAGCATTTGAATCTCAGACCCCAAGCACTAGCTGGGCAGATCTAGAGGGGGGTGGAGAGGAATCTCAGAAGTCAAGTAACTGACTGGGAAAATGCCCAGAAAAGGGAGGAAAAATAAGACTAGAAAGCTACTTCCTTGGGAGACAGATGTTCCCGCCTTTCATTTCTGATGATGAGGAACAATTCTTACCATCAGAGAAAGACGTGGAGGTTGAGGCCTCTGTATCCCAGACATCCAAGGTGGATGTGTGGCAGACTCAGGCCATGGAAGAGCTCAAAAAGGACTTTGAAAATCAAGTTAGACAGGTGGAGGAAAAACTGGGAAAAGAAATAAGAGAGATGGAAGAAAAGCATGAAAAATAGGTAAATACCTTGGTAAAGGAGACAAAAAAAATGCTGAAGAAAATAACACTTTGAAAAATAGGCTCAGGGGGGTGGAGCCAAGATGGAAGGCAGTGGTAGAGGAGCAGCAGAGGCAGTGGCAGAGGCAGCAGTTGCTGCCTGGGACTCCCTGAGCAGCAGGCAGAAGTTCGGTCAGGGCCATTACCAAAGGTCTCTGCATAAACCTGCTGAGGGAACTTAGCCTGAGAGACGGCCCTGCCCCCACCTAGCACCAGAACTTAAGCTCACATTGAATAGCAGCCACGTCAGCCACGGAAAGCCCGTTTCAATCTCAGACCCCAAGCACTAGGGGGGCGGATCTAGGCGGGGGTGCAGAGGAATCTCAGAAGTAAAGTAACTGGCTGGGGAAATGCCCAGAAAAGGGAAGAAAAATAAGACTATAGAAAGCGACTTTGATAGGGTACAGATGTTCCCACCTTTCATTTCTGATGAAGAGGAAATATTCTTACCATCGGGGAAAGACAGGGAGGTTGGGGAGTCTGTATCCCAGACATCCCAGGTGGATATCCGGTGGGCTCAGGCCATGGAAGAGCTCAAAAAGGATTTTGAAAATCAAGTTAGACAGGTGGAGGAAAAACTGGGAAGAAATGAGAGAGATGCAAGAAAAGCATGAAAAACGGGTCAATACCTTGCCAAAGGAGACCCAAAAAAATGCTGAAGAAAATAGCACCTTGAAAAATAGGCTCACTCAATTGGCTAAAGAGGTTCAAAAAGCCAATGAGGAGAAGAATGCTTTCAAAAACAGAATTATCCAAATGGAAAAAGAGGTTCAAAAGCTCACTGAAGAAAAGAGTTCCGTCAAAATTACAATGGAACAGATGGAGGCTAAGGACTTTCTGAGAAACCAAGAAATCACCAAACAAAACCAAAAGAAAGAAAAAATGAAGAAGAATGTGAAATATCTCATTGGGAAAACTACTGACCTGGAAAATAGATCCAGGAGAGACAATTTAAAAATTATGGGACTACCTGAAAATCATGATCAAAAAAAGAGCCTAGACATCATCTTCCATGAAATTATTGAGGAAAAATGCCCTGACATTCTAAAACCATAGGGCAAAACAAGTATTGAAAGAATCCATCAATCACCACCTGAAAGAGATCCAAAAGAGAAACTCCTATGAACATTGTGGCCAAATTCCAGAATTCTCAGGTCGAGGAGAAAATTTTGCAAGCAGCTAGAAAGAAACAATTCCAGTATTGTGGAAATACAATCAGAATAACACAAGATCTAGCAGCTTCTACATTAAGGGATCAAAGGGTGTGGAATAGGATATTCCAGAAGTCAAAAGAACTAGGACTCAAAACCAAAATCACCTACCCAGCAAAACTGAGTATAATGCTTCAGGGGAAAATATGGTCTTTCAATGAAACAGAGGACTTTCAAGCATTCTTGATGAAAAGACCAGAGCTAAAAAGAAAATTTGACTTTCAAATACAAGAATGAGAAGAAGCATGAAAAAGTAAACAGCAAAGAGAAGTCATAAGGGGCTTACCATAAGTGACCTGTTTACATTCCTACATGGAGGGACAATATTTGTAACTCTTAAAACTTTTCAGTATCTGGGTAGTTGATGGGACCGCACACAGATGTACACACACACACACACACACACACACACACACACACACACACACACACACGTACATGCGTGCACGCACGTACTGAGACAGAGAGCACAGAGGAAATTGAATAGGATAGGCCCATATCTTAAAAAAATATTAAGGAAAATGGTGAGAGCGAAATGTATTGGGAGGAGAGAGGGTGAAATGGAATGGGGTAAATTATTTCTCCTCAAGAGGCAAGCAGGAGACTTTTTAGTGGAGGGACAAAGAGGAGAGCTCAGAAAAATACATAAAGTTTACCCTCATCACATTCGACTAAAGGAAGGAATAAAATGCACACTCATTTTGGTATGAAAACCTTTCTTGCAATACAGGAAAGTGGGGAGAAGGAGATAAACAGGGTGGGGGGGATGATGGAAGGGAGGGCAATGGGAGGAGGGAGCAATCTGAAGTTAACACTCGGGGAGGAACAGGATCAAAAGACAGAATAGAAATAATGGCGCGCAGGATAGGATGGAGGGAAATACAGATAGACTTACACAACACAACTATTATCGAAGTCATTTGCAAAACTACACAGATATGGTCTATATTGAATTGCCTTCCTTCCCAAAGGGAATGGGTGGGGAGAGAGGGATGGGGAAAATTTGGAACTCAACGTTTTAGGAACAACTGTTGAGTATTGTTCTTGCTACTAGGAAATAAGAAATACAGTTCATGGGGAATAGAAAGTCACCTGGCCCTACAGGACAAAAGAGAAGATGGGGACAAGAGAAGGGAGGGAGGATAGAAGAGAGGGCAGATTGGTGATAGGCAAAATTATAATGCTTGGTGTATTGGGGCTGGGGGAGGGTATAAATGGGGAGAAAATTTGGAACCCCAAATTTTGTGAAAATGAATGTAAAAAGTTAAATAAATAAATATATATTATAAATTAAAAAAGAAAAAAGAACTCACTGTTCGACAAATATTGCTCGGAATATTGGTTAAGTGTGTGATGGAAGTTTGGCATAGACCCATGCCTGACACCGCACACAAGAATAAAGTCCAAATGGGTACATGATTTAGGTATAACGATTGATACCATGAATAAACTGGAGGAGCAAGGAAAGGTGTATTCATCAGATTTATGGAGAAGGGAAGAATGTTTTTTACTGAAGATAGAAAGCATTATGAAATGAAAGATGGATAATTTTGATTACATTAAACTGATAAGTTTTTGCACAACCAAACCCAATGCCTTCAAGTTTCGGAGGGATGTAGTAAATTGGGAAAAAATTTTTACGGCTAAGCTTGAGGATAAAGGTTCTATAAATCACTACTGATTAGAGAGATGCAAATTAAAACAACTCTGAGGTACCACATCACACCTATGAAATTGGGAAACATGATAGAACAGGAAAATGATAAATGCTGAAGAGGATGTGGGAGAGCTGGAACACTAATTCATTACTGGTGGAGCTGTGAGCTCATCCAACCATTCTGGAGAACACTTTGGATGTATGCCCAAAGGGCTACAAAAATGTGCATACCCTTTGACCCAGCAATATCGCTATTAGGCCTGTATCCCAAGAGACCGTAAAAATGAGAAATTGTCCCACATGTACAAAAATATTTATAGCAACAGGCTTTGTAGTTGCCAAAAGCTGGAAATCAAAGGGATGCCCATCAATTGGGGAATGGCTGAATAAATTATGGTATAGGAATGTAATGGAGTGCTATTGTGCCATAAGAAATGATGAACAAGAAGACTCCAGGGAGGCCTGGAAGGACTTATATGATCTTATGCTCAGCAAAAGGAGCAGAACCTGGAGAACTCTGTGCACAGCAACGACCACAGTGTGCGAGTTTTTTTTTTTTTTTTTTCTGGTAGACTTGGAACGTCATAATAAGGCAAGAACTTAATAAAAAAAAAAAAATCCGAATGGTGATTTTCTAAGGCAAAATGCCTTCCACACTCAGAGAAAGAAATGTGGAAGTCATTCGTAGAATGTAGCAGATCATGTTTGTGTGTGTGTGTGTGTGTGGGGTGTTTAGTGTATTATGTTTTGATTTGTTATATGATTTCTTCCGTTTATTTTACTGTGGCTACATGGCATGACTCTAGTGAAAATGTACTCAATAGGAAAGTGTAGGTAGAACCCATACAGAATTGTATGCTGTCGTGGGGAGGAGGAGGGGTTATGGGGGGAAGGGGTGGGGGGAATAAAATCTTAATTTTAAGGAAACGATTGTAGATCATTAAAATAATAATAATAAAATACAAAAATACAAAAATAAAAGAGATAAGAAAAATTTTATTCAATGGAGGAGATAAGGGAGAAGGAGGGGATAAAGCTGCTCTCCTCATGTATGGCTGAAGGAGGGAGTAACATGCTCACTAAATTTCATATGAAAATTTATATACACCACAGGAAAGTAGGAGAGGAGGCAACGAGGAGTGAGCGGAATATTAGAAGGGAGAGCAAATGTGATAAGGGAGTCACTAGAAATATACACTTTTGAGAAGAGACAAGGTCAGTTGTAGGGGGAAATATAAGGGGAGATAGGGTAGGTCAGAGTGCAATATAATTAGTATTACACAACATGATTACTATGGAAATCTTTACAAAACAACACATATTTGGTCTGTATTGAATTGCTTCCCTTCTCAGTGGAGCTGGGGAGGGAATGGGGGAGGGAGAGAAGTTGGGATTCAAAGCATTAGAAACGAATGTTGAGAATTTTTATTGCATATAATTGGGAAATAAGAACTACAGGGATAGGGGTATGGAAATTCATCTTACCCTGCATGAAAAGAGAGGCGATGGGGATAGGAGAGGGGTGAGGTGTGATGGAGGGGAGAGTACATTGAGGGAAGGAGTAATCAGAATGCCAGGTATTAGGAAGCAGGCAGAAGGGAGTGAGGGGGAAAACAATTGGACATGTTACAAAGTGAGGTAAAAGCAATTAGTATTAAAACAACGGATTGAATTAATGACTGAGAATAAATCAATGACCTCTTTGATGGAGAAAAAAATTTCAGTCTAAATTTAATCTGGAACTAGAACATGTATAGAAAGACATGTAAGTCACTTAAGACTTGCCTCAAAAGATGTTCCTTAGCCAAAGTGAAACTGTAATCATATTTGAAACATTGTTATTGGAACTTGCCAAATTTAGATGTTATGAGACTATTAAGTAACTGTTCTTCTGAGTCTAATTCCAGGTATAGGATTCAAGGAAGGCAATCTGAGCCTCCAATATATGATGCCAGGAAGCTGATGAGATGTAGATATGAACTGCATAGGTGATCTCAAGGGAAAGGTGGGAGAACAGCTGTTCGGCATGGGCTGAGGTGAGATTCTTCTGACTCAGTTTCTCCACTGACACCTGGCATACTTTAAGCCTGACTAAACGCAAGTGGATAATCTAACCCTGCCTAGGGTTGACATAAAGTTGGGGAGGTATTGTATCCCTGCCATGTCCTTTCTGTTGGTGGGAATTTTCTATAGTCAAAATGTTTCTAAGCTTAATACCAGATCTATTCAATTATAGATTATGGGTAGGAGAACATCCAACGTTGAATAAAATGAAGCTATTAGGCATAGGATTTTAGACCAACAACATTAAGTTAGGGTCCTTTAATTCTTAGTAATACTGTAGACACAATTAGGTCAAGAGCTTCTGAGGTTAGCAACATAAATATTATCTGTGTCTCAGTGGGTTAATGTTTTTTAAAAAATTCCTTTGTGGTCTATATTGTAAATGCTTTAAAAAGATGTACCATCTAACCAAGAGTTTGAACTGCTTTATCTGTTATAAACAGTCTTGAAAAATATATTTAAAAATTTCGTAGAAGAAGGTAACCTCTGGTAAAATTTGGCATTCATGGAAAAGTCAAGGTTTTAATGGTAAATTTGATTTTATGATTGCTGTTTAGTCAGGAACTAGAACGTGTAGAATGGCCTGTAAACCACTTAAGACTTGCCTCAAAAGGTGTTCCTTAGCCAAAGTCAAACTATAATCATATTTGAAACCTGGTCATTGGAACTTGTCATTTTTAGATGCTATGGGACTATTAAATGACTGTTTTACTGAGTCTAACTCCAGGTATTGGTAGCAAGAAAGGCAATCTGAGCCTCCAATCCATGATTCCAGTAAGCCTGTGAGATGCTGATATAAACTACAAAGGGTGATCTCATAGGAAGGGTGGGAGAGTGCCTGTTTAGCCTGGGCTGAAGTAGGTTTCTCCTGATTCAATTTCCCCACTGACACGTGAAAGACTTTAAGACTCACTGAGTGTGAGTGGACAATCTCATCCTGCCTGGAATTGACATGAAATTGGGGAGATATTTTGTATCTGCGATGTCCCTACTCTTGGTGACAATGTGCTATCATCAAAAGGTTTGTAAACTTAATACCAAATCTATTAAATTATAGATTATTGATAAGGGAACATCTGAGGTTAATTCTAAAATTAAGCTATTAGGCTTAGGACTTTAGAACAACAATAACAAGTTAAGGTCTTTTAATTCTTACTAATACTGTGGAGAAAATTAGGTTAGGAGCTTGTGAAGTTAGCAACATAAATCTTATTTTTGTCTCAGTTGATTAATGTTTTAAAAAAAATATGCTTTTGTGGCTCAAATTATAAATACTTTAAAAAGAAGTATCGTCTGCCCCAAAAGTCTGAAGTGTGTATCTGCTATAAACTGTTGTTAAAAATGAAAAATACAATTTAACAAAAAAGAGAGTAATTCAAATGGCAAAAGAGACCCAAAAAGCCAATGAGGAGGACAATGTTTTAAAGAGCAGAGCTAGACAAATAGAAAAGGAAGTTCAAAAGCTCACCAAATGAAATAGTTCTTTAAAAAATTAGAGTGGAGCAGATGAAAGCTAATGACTTTATGAGAAAGAAGAAATTACAAAACAAAGCCAAAAAAAAAGAAAAAAAAATTAAAGATAATGTGAAATATCTCATTAGAAAAACAACTGACCTGGAAAATAGATCCTGGAGAGATAAATTTGAAATATTTTTGGACTACCTGTAAACCATGATAGAAAAAAGACCCTAGACATCATCTTTCATGAAATTATCAAAGAAAACTGCCCAGACATTATAGAACCAGAGGGTAAAAAAAATATTGAAAGAATCCACCATCATCTCCTGAAAGAGATTCGAACAGAGAAACTGCTAGAAATATTGTAGCCAAATTCCAGAGCTCCCGGGTCAAGAAGAAAATATTGCAAGCAATTCGAATATTGTGGAAGAAACAATTAGAGTATTGTGGAAATACAATCAGGATAACACAGGATCTGACAGCTTCTATATTAAGAGACCAAAGGGCATGTTATATGATATTCCAGAAGTCAAACGAATTAGGATAAAAACCAAGAATCACCTACTCAGCAAAACTGAGTAGAATACTTCAGGGGAATTAATGGTAATTCAATGATATAGAGGAGTTTCAAGTATTCTTGATGAAAAGACAAGATCTGAAAAGAAAATTATACTTTCAAGCACAAGAATGAAGAGAAGCATGAAAAGGTAAATAGGAAATACAATCATAAAGGACTTTCTAAAGTTGAACTGTTGACATTCCTACATGGAAAGATAATATTTGTAACTCTTGAGATTTTTTTTTCATTATTTGGGTAGTTGGAGGAATTATACACACACACTTGTACATGTGTATATATGTGTATACACACATATGCATAGACATAGAGCACAAGGTGAGTTGAATAAGAAGGGATGATATATAAGAAAATTAAATTAACAGGTGAGAGAGGAATGTATTCAGAGGAGAAAGGGAAAAGTGGAATGGGGCAAATTATCACTCATAAAATAGGCAAGAATAACCCTACTCAATGGAGGAGTAAACAGAGGAGGTAACAGGAAAAAATTGAAGCTTAATCTCTTCACATTTGGCTAAAGGAGGGAATAACATGTTCACTTAATTTCATATGAAAATCTATATTACACTAGAGAAAGGCAGGGAAGAATGGGACAAGTAGGACGAGAGAATTGGTAGAAGGGAAGGCAAAAGGGAGAAGGGAGTGATTAGAAGTAAACACTTGTGCAGAGGGACAAGGTCAAAAGAGAGAACAGAATAAATGGCAGCAGGATAGGATGGAGGAAAATATAGTTAGTTTACACAACATGACTCTTGGAAGTCTTCTGCAAAACTACACATGTACAGCCTATATTGAATTTCTTGCCTTCTCAGTGGGGATGGGTGGGGAGGGAGTAAGGGAGAGAAGTTGAAATTCAAGATGAATGTTGAGAAATGTTTTAGCATACAACTGGGAAATACAACTGGGACTACCTGTAAACCATGATAGAAAAAAGACTGTAGACATCATCTTTCATGAAATTATCAAAGAAAACTGCCCTGTAACAGGGTATAGAAATGTATTTTGCCCTACAAGAAAAGAGAGAAGATGGGGATTCGAGAAGTGGGGGAGTGTGATAGAAGGGAGAGAATATTGAGGGAAGGGGTAATTAGAATGCCAGGTGTTATAGTGTGGAGGAGAGGAAAGATAGAGAGAAAATTTGGAACTCAAAATTTTGTGGAAATGAATGCTGAGAGCTAAAATTCAATAAATACACTTTAAAAAAAAATTCTCGATCTCCTTTTCTTTTTTTTATTTTAGAGAGTTTTTATTATTATTATTATTTTAGTGCTATACAATCACTTCCTTAAAATTAAGATTTTGTCCCCCCTTTCATTCCCACACTACCCCCCTCCCTCCCCGCGACAGCATACAATTCTGTATAGGTTCTACATATACTTTCCTATTGAGTACATTTTCACTAGAGTCATGCTATGTAGTCAAACTAAAATAAATGGAAGAAATCATATAACAAATCAAAACATAATACACTAAAACCCACAAACATACAAACATGATCTGCTACATTCTACAAATGACTTCCATATTTCTTTCTCTGAGTGTGGAAGACATTTTGCCTTAGAAAACCACCATTCGGATTATTTTTTTTTTTAGTAAGTTCTTGTGTTATTACGAAGTTCCAAGCCTACTTGAAAAAACTCTTGCACACTGTGGTCGTTGCTGTGTACAAAGTTCTGGTTCTGCTCCTTTCGCTTAGCATCAGATCATATGAGTCTTTCCAGGCTTCCCTGGAGTCTTTTTGTTCATCATTTCTTATGGTGCAATACCATTACATTCATATACCATAATCTATTCAGCCATTCCCGATCCTTTTCTTTTTTAAAAAATATATTCATTTTATTTATTTTTGATGTTATATAATCACTATCATAAAACTTAGAATTTTTCCTTCTTCCTAGCCCCTCACTACTACCCTTCCTCCCCATGACGACATACAATTCTATATAGGATATACACTTACATTTCTAATGAATACATTTTCACTATAATCCTGCTGTGTAGAAGAATTAATATAAATGTGAGAAATAATATAATGAACCAAAATATCACACACACACATACATGCACACAAAATGATCTGCTATATTCTGCTATTAAATTCCATAGTTCTTTCTCTGAATGTGGAAGGCATTTTGCCTTAGAAGATCATTCGGAATTTTTTTTTTTTATGTCGTTGCATTGTCATGAAAATCAAAGTCTACCAGAAAAAACTCTCAGACACCGTGGTTGTTCTGGGCACAAAGTTCTTCTGGTTCTGCTCCTTTTACTCAGCATCAGATCATATAACTTTTTTCAGGCCTCTCTGAAGGCTTCTTGTTCATCATTTCTTATGGCACAATAGTATTCCATTACATTCATATACCATAATTTATTCAACCATTCCCCAATTGATGGGCATCCCCTTGATTTCCAGTTTTGACAACTACAAAGAGTGCTGCCATAAAAAATTTTGTACATGTGGAACCCTTTCCCATTTTTATGATCTCTTCGAGATACAGTCCTAGAAGCAATATTACTGGGTCAAAGGACATGCATATTTTCGTAGCCCTTTGGGCATAGTACCATATTGCTCTCCAGAATGGTTGGATGAGCTCACAGCTCCACCAACAATGAATTAATGTTCCCACTCTCCCATATCCTCTCCAACATTTAATCATTTTCCTGTTCTGGCATGTTTGCCAATCTAATAGGAGTGATGTTACCACAGAGTTGTTTTGATTTTCACCTCTCCAATCAATAGTGATTTAGAGCATTTTTCATATGATTATAGATATCTTTCATTTCTTCCTCTGAAAATTGGCTGTTCATGTCCTTTGACCATTTATCAATTGGGAAATGACTTGTATTGTTGTACATTTGACCAAGTTCTCCATATATTCTAGAAATGAGGCCTTTATCCCCGATATTAGCTGTAAAAATTATTTCCCAATATAGTACATCCCTCTGAATTTTGGTTGCATTGGGTTAGGTTGTGCAAAAACTTTTTATAATCATATAGTTTATATAGTTTAATATAATCAAAATTATCCATCTTGCTCTTCATAATGTTTTCTATGTCTTCTTTAGCTAAAACTTCTTCCCTTCTCCATAAATCTGATAAATACACTATTCCTTTATCCTCCAGTTTGTCCACGGTATCAATCTATATACCTAGATCATGTACCCATTTGAACTTTATTCTTGTGTACGATGCCAGGCATGGGTCTATGCCTATTTTCTGCCAGCAATTTTTGTCGAACAGTGAATTCTCATCCCAAAAGCTGGGGTCCTTGGGTTTGTCAACCAGAAGATTGCTATATTTATTGCCTACTCTGTCTTGAGTACCTAGGATATTCCGCTTGTCTACCCTTCTCTTTCTTAGCCAGTACCAAGTGGTTTTGATAATTGCTGCTTTATAATACAATTTGAGATCTGGTAGCCCTCGGCCACCTATCCTAGCATTTCTTTTCATTAGTCCCTTTGATATTCTGGATCTTCTGTTATTCCAGATGAATTTTAATATTATTTTATCCAGTTTTAGAAAATAATTGTCTAATAGTTTAATTGGTGTGGCACTAAATAAGTAAATTAATATAGGTAGAATTGTCATTTTTATTATATTGGCTTGGCGTACCCATGAGCAACTGATGTTTTTTCACTTACTTTCTTTGTGCAAAAAGTGTCTTGTAATCGTGTTCATACAGTCCCTGGGTTTGTTTTTGGCAGATAAAATCCTAAGTATTTTATAGTGTCTACCCTAGCTTTAAATGGGATTTCTCTTTCTATCTCTGGCTGTTGGACTTTGTTGCTAATATTTAGGAATGCAGAAGATTTGTGTGGGTTTGTTTTGTAACCTGCAACTTTGCCAAAGTTGTTTATTATTTCAAGTAGTTTTTTACTTGAATCTCTGGGATTCTCTAAGTATATCATCATATCATCTGCAAAGAGTGATAACTTAGTTTCTTCTTTGGCTAGTCTTATTCCTTCAGTTTCTTTATCTTGTCTAATTGCTACAGCTAACATTTCTAGTACTATATTGAATAATAGTGGGGATAATGGACATCCTTGTTTCACTCCTGATCTTATTGGAAATGCATCTAGCTTATCCCCATTACATATAATGCTTGCTAAAGGTTTTAGGTAGATACTACTTATTATTTTATGGAAAGTTCCCTTTATTCCTATGTTCCCCAGTGTTTTTAACAGGAATGGGTGTTGTATTTTGTCAAAAGCTTTTTCTGCATCTATTAGATAATCATGTGGTTTCTGTTAGTTTTGTTGTTGATATGATTGATAACAGTAATAGTTTTCCCAATATTGAACCAGCCCTGCATTCCTGGTATGAATCCTTCTCGATCATAATGTATTATTCTCATGGTAAGATGCTGTATTCGTTTTGCTAAAATCTTGTTTAAAATTTTTTCATCTTTTTCATTCTTTTTTCATCTTTTCATTCATTTTTTCATTTTTTCAACCCTAACCCTAAATGCATTAAAGAAATTAATGTATAATTTTCTTTCTCTCTTTTGTCAATTTCTAGTTAAATATCAAAACCATATTCATATCATAAAAAGAAACTGGGAGAACTTCTTCCCCAATTTTCAAAAATATTCTGTATCATATTTGGAATTAGATCTTCTTTAGATGTTTGATAGAATTCACCTGTAAATCCATTTAGCCCTGGAGATTTTTTCCTAGGGAGTTCATTGATGGCTTGTTCAATTTCGTTTTCTGAGATGGGGTTGTTTAAGTATTCAACTTCCTCTTCTGTCTATCTGGGCAATTTGTATTTTTTAAAATAATCATCCATCTCGTTTAGGTTGTTAAATTTATGGGCACAAAGTTGGGCAAAGTAATTTCTAATTAGATCTCCTTTTCTAATTGGTTAACTTTTCTTTCACAACCATCTTGTTTTTCTTGGATTGTTATTTTTCTTTTTAATGTGTCCTCTATCTCTGTCAAATGGTATTTAAAGTCTTTTGGAAGATCTTCTATAAATTCTCTTTGGTGAGGTGACCATTTAATGTTGTTCTTTGAGATTCCTTTACTTCAATATCCTCCTCTAAAGTAGAATCCTGGTGATCTCTATTCATATAATAGCTTTCTATGCTTGAATTCTTTCTCTTTTGCCTGTATATTTTATTTTTTGTGTGTAGTAATAGCTTAATTTTTGTAATCATCTCTAGGACTGGGGTACAGGAGATGGTGCTTCTTGCCCCAAATCTTCAGTTCTCTCCTCTAATTTGGAACCAAATCCAAACCTCCAACCTGTAAATAACCACAGACAGAGATTTTCTGCTCCACTGCTAGTGCACTCACTGGATGTGTGCTGGTTTCTTCTTCCCCAACTGCTCTTCACAGTACAACTGGGACTGGTATCCTTATCAGCAGAGGTTTCCTCAATCTTGTTGGGATAAAATGTCCAACTCCCCTCACTATCTGGGGGTAAAAGTTCCTGTTGCTGGTGTGGATACTGTCTTTCAAACCAAATAACCCAAAAAAACAAATAAAAGGGGGTGTTTACTCTTTATAGGGACAAAATCTTGTTCTGAGATTTTTCTCCTGGTCTTCTCCAATTATGCCAGGAAGAACCTTGTTGTGCCCCTATTCTTAATTATCTACAATCATCCCTTGTTTGTCAGAAGGTTTTATTGTACCTTTTTTGTGGAGGAAAATCTTGAGAGCTTGGAATTTTCTGACCTATTCTGCCATCTTCTCAGAAACCTCTCAATAATTAATTTTTTGTAGTAGAATATAAGTTTTAGATTACAAAAGTCATCATCTGTATTTTACTAAAATGTGTCCTTGGCAAAATACATGTAGCAACAACCAAACAAGGAGGATGCATGACATGTATCTCATCGTCTCTCACCATGACTTTATTTTCGTTACTAGCTCTCTATATTTCAAGTCCCCCACATTATTTTCTTCAGCTTAAAGACACTGAATTTGCTACAACAATACGTTGTTCTTAGATTTTTAAATATTGATGATGTCTCCATATGATTATGAGTAATTAATTTAGTCTGGAATAATTATTTTGTTCCAATCGAATTTACTCAGGGAGTTGTCCAAGATATTTGGAAGTTCATATTTTTAGTATGTGAATTTGTCATCAGACATTACTTGAAAGATAATAGTTTATGATGTATAATTCTAAAGGACCAACTATGCTTTGTTAAGCATACATTAGATTCTACTTTAACATATCCCATAAAAAATGTCTTTTATAACTTCTACCATTTCCCTGAAAAATCTACAATGTTTTTTTTAAGCCTGGACTTATGAAGATACTCATTATGCAATTTCTAGCTGGAATAATCTTGTCTTGAATCACTGTCATAACTCTCTCAATTTATACAAAAATGAGTATGAGTAAATCACTGATGCTTCTTCTGAATGTAGAGTTGCTTTTGTTTAATTGAATGTCACACATGGAAGGTCTTTTTAATCCATTCCTGGGTATGAGATGTTTCATAGCTTCCATGCAGAAGTAAATATTTTTCAATTACATTAAACAAATCTAATGATATATTCTTATTATCAGACAACTCAGGCTCAATTATATGAACTCATTTACTCTATAATTATGTCACTGGCTTCATTAGATGTTGATCATACCTGAAGAACTATTTTTTTAATTCAATTATTTTATTTGTTTTCAGTGTTCTAAGATAACTTCCATATATCTTAGATTTTTTCCCCTCCCTATCCCTCCTTCACCCCACCCTCCCCACTACCTCCCTGAGATTGCATACAATCTCATACAGGTTCTACACATACATTCCTATTAAATACAATTTTACTTTAGTCATGTTGCATGAAATAATTGAAATGAATTGGAGAAAACATAAAACAAAGCAAAACATAATACAAAAGAAAATGGTCTGCTTAAATCTGTGATCCAATTCCATAGTTCTTTCTCTGGATGTTGAAAGCATTTTGCCTCAAGAATCCACTGAGAATTTTTTAAGTCCTTGTGTTGCAATGGAATACTAATTATGCCAGTAAAATTCCCCACACACTGTGATTGTTGCTGTATACAAAGTTCTCCTGGTTCTGCTCCTTTCATTCAGCACCACTTCAGGAGTCTTTCCAGATCTCTCTGAAGTCTTCCTGTTCATCCTTTCTTATAATACAATAGTATTCCATTACATTCATATACCACAACTTATTCAGCCATTCCCTAATTGATGGGCATCCCTTTAATTTCCAGTTTTTGTCCATCACAAGGAGAAATATTATAAATATTTTTGTACATATGGGACCCTTTCCTATTTCTATGATCTCTTTGGGATACAGTCCCAGAAGCTATATTACTGGGTCAAAGGGAATGCACATTTTTGTAGCCATTTGGGCATAGTTCCAAACTGCCTGCCAGAATGGTTGGATCAGTTCATGCCTCCACCAACAGTGAATTAATATTCCAACTTTCCCACATCTTCTCCAATTTTTATCATCTTCCTATTTTGCCATGTTAGCCAATCTGATAGGTGTGATGTGGTACCTCGGAGTACTTTTGATTTGCACATCTCTAATCAATAGTGATTTAGAGCATTTTTTCATATGACTGTATACAGCTTTAATTTCTTTCTCTGATAACTCCCTGTTCATTTCCTTTGACCATTAAAAAAGTGAAAAAATGTTCTTTGACTTGCACTCATCGTTCATCAGTTCTCTTCATGTAGTTTAACAGCATTTTTCATCATAGATACTTTTGGTCTTGAACAGAATTTCACAAAGAGGACTAACACAAGTCAGACCTTTACTGCAATCATCTCTGAGTTTGGGCTCAATTTTTCAGAGAATGAATATGTACTGACATAATAATTGAGATACTTTCTAGCTGTTATATCTTACTAAGCACCCTGTTCCCTTAGGGGATATATTTAAGAGCTTTATCTGTAATATTAGGCAATATTGATCTCAAGCCCTTGGCCTTTTATGTCTCTCTAGAGAAAATTTTGTAGTTTCACCTTTGAAAATATTATTGGTTGAAGTAATGTCATTGCTATTTTGCCAGTAAGAATGTCAGGGAATTTATAAACCTGGTACAGGTCCCATAATCAGAAGAAATAAGAGTAGAGTTCAGATTTTCTGAACTACAATCCAGATCATTTTTCACTCTTGTGCATTGACAACCCATCAAGATATCAAGTTTCCACAACAATTAATATAGTTGACATGTATATAGCACATTGAGATTTTTTAAGTACTTGAACTTTCAGAATATTTGGCTTATGTTCTAATAGCTTTATCTAAAGAAACTACACTGTATCATACGACCTAGTAAATGAAGCTATGACAAGTGAAAGTATCAAGTGGGCTGTTCTTCAGACAGGTTGCTGTGGGGGAGAAGGAGGAGGCAGTAGGCAAAGGAAACCAAGAAGATCTACTCTGTTCTAACATTTCTTCATGGGAATAGATCAATTAGTCATTCATATTTTAATGTCAAGCTCATTAATCAGACAACTTTTTGAAATAGCTAAAAATAATTCCATTCAAGCTGTTAGGTCTTTTTCTCCCCTCCCCACTCCCCAAAGGAGAGATGATAATGTTTGGACATGGGGCACTTCAAATGAGGGCAGGTATTTTAGGGTACTATGGAAAGTAGAGGGTAGCAAAATATGCAAAAGTCAGTGAAGGGTAAAGGATTGGGGAGATTAAAGGCTGGCTGGGAAACAGATAGGCTTAGGTTAAGTTTTGGAAAATAATTAGTGAATTGATGAAGAAGCATTTATTAATTTATTAATTTTTATCAAATGCCAAACATAGCAAACCTTGTTTCTTCACTCAGGAAACCAACATTCTAATTATATTTTCTACCTTGTTTCTTCACTCAGGAAACTGACATTCTAATTATATTTTCTATAAACTCTGGAAATTCTCATCCAAACTGAAATACATAATGACAGATCAGGTTCTCACAGCATGACTCCATCTCCTATTCATGAGTACTAGTGATACATTGATTGGTCAGAAGGATTCTTCAATGTTATTAGCTCAAGGTTCTATTTGGTTGGGTTTGCTGAACTTATAACCAACTTTATTTAATATCCCAGTTTTATTCAGCCAAGTGAGGTCAATTTGGGTTTTTAGAGGGATAATAACTGTGAAGAAATGGCAAGAATATAATTGGCAAGGCATTCCCCAATTCCTGGTGATATCATCTCCTCTATATCACCTTTAGACCTGGGAAGATTAAGTTCAAACAAAGCCATTTCCACTTAGAATTCAGCCCACCAAGCTCACTGTTTAATCTGGCATCTGAGTAGATGAATTGATAATTTATGAAATGAAGCCAGATATGTCCAATTTATTTGGATGCCCAGTAGGAAAGACTATGATTGCCAGCAGGTAACAAGATGCTAATCACACTTTAATAACCAGAAAGAGTATGAGGGTAAACAGCATAGAAAATAGACACATAAAAAGGGAAATGGAGGCAGAAGGAATGGAGACAAGGAATGACTTGGTGGAATTAGAAAGGTAGCCTAGGGAAGAAGAGGGTATTATTTACATAAACATTTATTAGAACTGGGAGGATTTGGCAGCATGACCCAACGGAGATGGAAGAGTACTGAGTAGCATGGAAGGCAAGAGTTTGAGATCCGATTTTATAGAGATTTTTGGGAAGCAGACCAATTCCTATCTGCGGCACATTTGGGTTAGTGCATTAACATATCCAAATTATCTTAAAGTTATAAGTAAAGCTTCAAACATACATCCCACCTTTTGGATGTTCTACTGGTCTGGGACTCTAGAAGTATAGAATTTGTCTGGAATTTAAATTTTGTAGGACTAGAAACCTGACAGCAGTACCTAGATAGTCTCCCTTGATTCTTCATGTATTACTAAAATATAATTTTTTGATTAATATATAAACAATTTGTAAATTTATGCTGTTTTGATCTATGGAATGAGTTGTACAATTTCCAGGTTCCTTTGCTCTATTATTTTCTATATTCTCACCTTTAAAATGAATATTTGCAAATTTACTGTACTGAGTAGAAGGAAGGGATGATCAGGTGGATGAGAAGAAGATAAAACTTTAACATAGTAGGTCTCTTTTCACGTCGTTGCATGATGCTTCTTCTGTTTTTTACCTCAAAAATCTCAGAATGTTCTCCAGTTTGACATTTGACATCTGAAACTCACCAGTTTGACTTTTTACATCTCACAAAGTCATAGCCATGATCAATATTCCTTTATGTCAAAGCAGAGAGAGTAGACACATCAGAGAAAGATGCAAAAGTCAGACAATTTCCTCGCAGACTTTATGGCAATTGCTATTCGTGGAGCCATTGAGGGATTATGAAAATTATTACCTTCTCACTCACTAAAATACAGAAAATATACTGAATCAACACTTTGAACAGTTGGAGTCTTTTCACCAAAGGGTGAAAAGGGCTTCTTGCATAGAAATAAACCATAAAGGTTTCTCTTCCTTATGTGGTATGCAGACTAGAAACAATACCTATGCCAGTTCAAGTCCACATAGGAATTGTTTTATCATAACTTTTTATTCTCATAAGTACTGGATGTGCTGTACAGATCTCCTCTTATGCTGGGGGAAAAAACACAAACAGACACATGTACACACAAACAATTGAGAGTTGAGGAAAGAGAGGATAATTTGGTCTGAAAAATTGATGGCAGTGTAAGTAGGGTATATATTGATTCATCCAATCCAATAACAATGGAAAAGTTGATTTGATTATGATTGATGCTTTCAGAATCATAGACGGATCCCAGGCTAAAATTAGTGATCTTCAGAGAGGCAGTCACCAGTCAGGAAAGGGAACAAAGTCCTTCAGTGATTGCTTTTTGTTGTGAGTTTCTAGAAAGTAGTCAAGGAGATTATAGAGAAGGCAGAAGGAGAGAAAGTATTCAAATGAAGCTTGATAGTGTCTTCCCTGAAATAGTGTTCCTAGAGAGGGGGTTATCAACCATGAAAAATAACTGCTGTCTTTCACGTATGAAGTATAAGGTGTTTTGTTTTTTTTTTTTAAGTAGATTGAATTTTATTTGATTCTCACAAAAACCACGTATGCAAATAATATGAAGTGCTATGATCACCATTTTCCTGATTAGGAAAAGAGGCAGCATGAATAGAGGGTCAGCCCAGGAGTCAGGAGAACTTAGATTCAAGTATTGTCTTTGACATATACTGACTGTGAGACCTAGGACAATTCATTTAAATTCTAAGTGTCCTAAGGTCGTTATCTAAGAATATAAGTTAAGAATTTTATTCAATTGTGTCTGCCTCTTTTTGACTCATGGATCCTACTGTCCATGAGATTTTCTTAGCAAAGACTCCAGAGTGTTTTGCTATTTCCTTCACCATTGGATTAAGGGAAAGAAAAGTTAAGTGACTTGCCCAGGGTGACACAGCTAATAAATGTCTAAGGCTAGATTTGAACTCATATCTTTCTGACTCCAGACACAGTATTCTATCCACCTCCTTACCTACCTCCCTCCTATAAATTGCAGAGAAATCACAAATCTGTATCAGTGGAAAGTATTATCCACATTTGGAGTTAGTTTCACTCAGATTTTCAAAGGGGGAAAGTGAGAAATGTAAGCCTAAGAGAGGCAAACATTGCTAGTATGCTAGTAAATATCAGAGAGAGAGGGTTAACTACTTCCATTCAATTTTCTTTGCAATTCTGGAAGTACTGATGATTTGGGATCGTTGAAATAATTGTCTGGGTTTCATATCCTATTCTGCAAATCATTGATGCTTTCTCTAGACAAAAGGTAAGAATATTTCTGATGAGAACAAAAAAAACCCAGTATAAATTAGGTAAATATTTTTAATGTCTTCTCACCTTATTAGTAAGCAATAGACTCTAAAGCAATTGCACTCTGAAAGTTTCACTTGGGGAAAAATCATGACTCCATGACTGCTTACTTTAAAATACAGAATATTTTTGATTAATATGTAAAAGGGATAATTATCATCATATTTAGTGTTTTGTGCTAGTTTTCACCTCTAGCCAAACAGAATAGTCCTTACTTTAGGTAGCTCATACTTTTGATATCATTGCAGAATAATGGATTCATACAGTTAACTGCTAAGTAGTATAGACATTTTGTCATAAACGATGAGAACAAAAAATAATTTAGGATCTCCTGATATCAAAATAGGAAAACTACGAGTTCTATTATACTGGGAATATGGAATATTTCAAAACAGAGGAAATTTTTCACAGTAAGGAAGGTGGAAAGTAGATGAGTTAATGTCAGGGGCCATCCCCGGACCTCCTGGGCAGAGAGGTAGCGGCCAGGAGTCTATACCTGCCCCTCCCCGGCAATCACGCGCCTCACCCGTGACTTCCGGACCAAGGGTGCAGGGAAGGCTCGTGTACAAGGCACGATACCGCCCTCTGGGAGGTACTGAGGAAGCCCCAGTGAGAGTAAAACACACCTGGTTGCCTGTGATAGGACCAAGCAGATGGTCCGAATGGGAAGGGAAGGTCCAGAGAGACTCCTGCCCTATTGCCACAGGACACAACCGGCTAAGGGGAGGGGGCTGGGGCGACAGTAGGCTGAACTCCCCAATCAGGAATCGGACAGCAAAACCCGGAAAGAATAAGGAATATAAGGCAATATTCTGAGGGGGTTCGTGGGAACTGGACTGATGTGAACTACTGAATAAACATCTGCATTGCTCTACCACTCTGGCTCGTGCTTGGTTTCCACCCGTGCTCCTGCCTCCGGGGACGGGTCCAGAGACGTCTGAAGCTGCGTGAAGCAGAGTGAGGGGTTACTACTCACCGGGAGGGTCAACCGGGGATCGTGAGCCCCGGACAAGTTAAATAATTAATTTCCTACATAATTATGATAAAATACCCCTATTTTTCAGACAATTGAGGAAAAATATTTTGTTTTGGTGGTATTTGCTTTCCACCCTATATTATTAGCAAAGATGTGCAACTTTACTCTAGTAAAATTTTATAATTAAATAGCCTTAAATTCTGCCCACTACACTATTATCAGTTTTCATCCATTTGAAGGGCAAAAACATCTGGATGTAAACTATCGAGTATGTCAGGTAATGTTCATTAATGAAGGAGGTTCAGTCACTGAAATATTACTTTCCAAGGGAGTGACTGTTGAAAAAGTAGGAGTTAGAAAGTTTATAAAACTCAATTATCTTGAAGAGACTGATACCAATGTGGCTTTTTAGTTCTGAATGAGATGACCTCATTGGCAAAGTAAGGGCATTACATATAGTACCAATTTTGGTAAAGTCAGTCTGAGAAGTTCAATATAGCTGCAGATTGGGACCATGATGGAATCAAGCACTGGCATAATCTGGCAGTTTAAGGGAGTTGATTGTTAAACCTCAATCACTTGCAGCCTCCCCTTGCACTATCAAATAAAGGAATGCATCCCACTGCCAAGAGGTTTTCTAGCGTTTGAGGAAGTTTGAGCAAAGGTGTTATGCTTGAAAATATCACCTCCTTAATAATAAAGTGTTGTGAAAATAAAATCACCATGTAATATAAAACACCATAACAGGAACTTTTCAGGAAGTATAACAGATGATTTTAATGGTAGTGCTTTATGCATGTGGCAAAATATCGTTGCTGATTATATATATATATATATATATATATATATATATATAATTTATATATTGCTGATTTTATATATATAAAATATATTATATGTATATATATATTTCCCCCCTTGAACCCATTCCCAATAAAAGTTGGTTTCTAGAACTAGCAGCTCCACTCCTACATCTAATTCCTCTGTTTAGTTTCTTCCTCTTGCATCTCATTTGTGTAAAACAATTATTCTTTCTACCTATTCCTAAACAGTTTTACTTTTTATGTCATACTCAGGTTTGCCCCAATCTTTCTTATGAACTACCTAATTACTAATAACAGATTTAGAAATACATTTTGCAGGGGTAAAAGGTAATCAGTCTGTTTTTAATGAGTCTTTTGTAATTAGTTTTTGTTGTGTACCTGATATTTCTCTTGTCTCTTGTATATTTAAATCTGCTATTAAGTTCAGGTTATTTGTTTCTTCATTTTAAATATTTATTTAATTATTTATTTAAATTTTTATATTCATTTTCACAAAATTTTGGGTTCCAAATTTTCTCCCCTTTTATCCCCCCCACCCCAATACACCAAGCAATCTAATTTTCCCTATCTCCAATCTGCCCTCTCTTCTGTC
This sequence comes from Bettongia penicillata ogilbyi, assembly GCA_023548195.1. Lineage (NCBI taxonomy): Eukaryota > Metazoa > Chordata > Mammalia > Diprotodontia > Potoroidae > Bettongia > Bettongia penicillata. The sequence continues at coordinate 1,471,146 of JAJHZJ010000975.1, forward strand.
ATCCCTCCCTTCCCTTGTCCCCATCTTCTCTTTTCTCCTGTAGGGCCAGATGACTTTCTATTCCTCATTAACTCTATGTCTTCTTTCCTAGTAGCAACAACAATACTAAACAGTTGTTCCTAAAACTTTGAGTTCCAAATTCTCCCCATCCCTCCCTCCCCACCCATTTCCTTTGGGAAGGCAGGGAATTCAATATAGGCCACATCTGTGTAGTTTTGCAAATGACTTCCATGATAGTCGTGTTGTGTAAGACTAACTGAGTTACCCTCCATCCTATCCTGCCCCTCATTGTTTCTCTTCTGTCTTTTGATCCTGTCCCTCCCCGAGTGTTGACTTCAAATTGCTCACTCCTCCCATTGCCCTCCCTTCCATCATCCCCCCCTTGCTTATCTCCTTTCCCCCCACTTTCCTATACTGTAACATAAGTTTTCATACCAAAATGAGTGTGCATTTTATTCCTTCCTTTAGTCAAATGTAATGAGGATAAACTTCTTGTTTTTTTTTTTCTCAGCTCTCCTCTTTTTCCCTCCACAAAAAAGTCTCCTACTTGCCTCTTAAATGACATATAATTACCCCATTCCATTTCACCCTCTTTCCTCCCACTACATTTCTCTCTCACCGTTTACCTTAATTTCTTTTAAGATATAGTCCCATCCTATTCAATTCACTCTGTGCTCTCTGGCTCTGTATGTGTGTGCATGTGTGTATGTGTGTGTGTGTGTGTGTGCATGCACATACATGCGTGTGTGATCCCACCAACTACCCAGATACTGAAAAGTTTTAAGAGTTACAAATATTGTCTTTCCATGTAGGAATGTAAACAGTTCACTTATGGTAAGTCCCTTAAAGACTTCTCTTTGTTATTTACTTTTTCATGCTTCTTCTCATTCTTGTGTTTGAAAGTCAAATTTTCTTTTCAGCTCTGGTCTTTTCATCAAGAATGTTTGAAAGTCCTCTGTTTCATTGAAAGACCATATTTTCCCCTGAAGTATTATATTCAGTTTTGCTGGGTAGGTGATTCTTGGTTTGAATCCTAGTTCCTTTGACTTCTGGAATATCCTATTCCATGCCCTTCGATCTCTTACGGTAGAAGCTTCTAGATCTTGAGTTATCCTGATTTTATTTCCACAATTCTGGAATTGTTTCTTTCTAGCTGCTTGCAATATTTTCTCTTTGACCTGGGAGTTCTGGAATTTGGCCACAATGTTCCTAGGAGTTTCTCTTTTTGGATCTCTTTCAGGTGGTGATCGATGGATTCTTTCAATACTTATTTTGCCCTCTGGTTCTAGAATGTCAGGGCAGTTTTCCTCGATAATTTCATGGAAGATAATGTCTAGGCTCTTTTTTTGATCATGACTTTCAGGTAGTCCCATAATTTTTAAATTGTCTCTCCTGGAACTATTTCCCAGGTTATTTGTTTTTCCCATGAGATATTTTACATTTTTTTCCATTTTTTCATTCTTTTGGTTTTGTTTTGTGATTTCTTGGTTTCTCAGAAAGTTATTAGACTCCATCTGTTCCATTCTCATTTTGAGAGAACTATTCTCTTCAGTGAGCTTTTGAACCTCTTTTTCCATTTGGCTAATTCTGCTTTTGAAAGCATTCTTCTCCTCATTGGCTTTTTGAACCTCTTTTGCCAATTGAGTGAGCCTATTTTTCAAGGTGTTATTTGCTTCACCATTTTTTTGAGTCTCCTTTACCAAGGTATTGACCCGTTTCTCATACTTTGCTTGCATCTCTCTTATTTCTCTTCCTAGTTTTTCCTCCACCTGTCTAACCTGCTTTTCAAAATCCTTTTTGAGCTCTTCCAAGGCCTGAGCCCATCCAACAACCCCCTGGGATGCCTGGGATACAGAGGCCCCGCCCTCCATGTCTTTCCCTGATATCAAGAATATCTCCTCATCATCAGATCTGAAAGGTGGGATCATTTGCATCTGCTCAAAAAAGCTCTCTGTAGTCTTATTTTTCTTCCCTTTTCTGGGCATTTTCCCAGCCAGGTACTTGACTTCTGAGATTTCTGTCCACCCCCTACCTAGATCCGCCCATCTAGTGCTTGGGGTCTGAGATTCAAATAGGCTTTCCTGGGCAGGCGCGGCTGCTATTCAATGTGAGCTTTAATTCTGGTGCTGGGGTGGGGGCAGGGCCACCTCCCAGGCTCAGTTCCCTCAGGGGCTTTATGCAGAGTCCTTCAGTAATGAAGCTGGTGGGGGCAGGGCCATCTCCCAGGCTCAGCTCCTTCAGGTGGTTTATGCAGAGACTTTAAGTAATGAAGGTCCTTCCTGCTGCTGGGGGAGTCCCGGGCTGCTGCCACCACTGCCTCCGCCACTTCCTCCCAAGGGGGCCCGAGCCACAGAGACACCCCGCTCCCCTCTCGGCCAGCCCTGACGTGTCTCTCACTGACTTGTAGAGTCTGTGGGGGGAGGGACCTTCCAGGCCATGGGAGGTTTCGTCTGTGAAGCCTGCTCCGATTTGCTCCTCTCGGCCACGTGGCCGGAGCAGCACTGGGGTGGACACTGCTTTCTGGGTTGCAACGGACCCTGGGGACCACTCTCCAGGGCTCTATGGAATGGAAATCTCTTCCACTATGTTTCTGCACACCCTGCAGTGATCCAGAACTTGTGGGAAGCTCTTCTTACATTAAATCTATGAGCTGTGGGTTCGGAACTCGCATACGTGAGTCTTTCTACTCCGCCATCTTGACTCCACCCCCATTTTTGTTTTTTTTTTTTTTAACAAAGTGCTGAAACTCTGACAATTCATTAATTGTCCACATTTTTCATTCACTGTTTTGGTTAGCTTTACTGGGTATGATACTTTTGGCTAGACACCCAGTAGTTTTGCTTGCCAAATGATAAAACTCCAAGACCTTCAGTCTTTTATTGTAAACACTGCTAGGTCTTGTGTGATTCTGATTGTCGTGTTACCTTCTTTAAATTATTTTTTTTCATTGCATGTAATATTTTATCCTTCAGGAGACAGTTTTGGAATTTAACTGTAATATAACTATGGGTTTTCCTCATGGGATTTCTTTCAATTGGTCATCAAATGAATTGTTTTCCTATTTCTACTTTCCCCTCTTGTCCTAATGTTTCAGGACAATTTTCTTTAATTATTTCTTGCATTATTGTATCACTAGTCCTTTTTTGATCATTGATTTCAGGCAGTCCAATTATTTTTATGCTTTGTCTTCTATACCCGTTCTCCACATTTGTTGCTTTTCTATGAGATGTTTCACATTGTCTTTTATTGCATTCATTCTTTATATTTTGTTTTATTATTTCTTGATCTCTTATAACATCACTGGCTTATAATTGCCCAATTTTGATTTTCAAGGAGTCATTTTCTTAAGATTCTTGGTATCTGACAATTTCAGGGAGCCAAGATGGTGGAGTAAGCATGAATCACTCTCACCCTTCTTTATTGACTTCAAAAATCCCTGAAAATATTGCTCCCAGAAAAATCCTAGAACAGTGGATTCAGCAGAAAAACAGGGTCCAGGAGTGTTTTAGACCTTAAGAGTCTTGGGGGATTAATGGAAACTGCCAGACTCTGATTCAGAGAACCACCATATGTACTGGAGGGCAGTCATCCTTCAGCAGCCAAACCCCCACAACTCCAGGTGGGCAAGTAGCCTCTACCAGCTGAACCTCCCTTGTACTCCAATGCAGTTCCAGGTGAACAAACATTCTACAACAGTCAACTGCCAGCCTCCCAACAATAAGTTTCACCCTAGCCTGGGAAACTCAGAGAAATCCCTCCCGGCCTCAGCATACACTGCCAAGTCCAACTCTGCACTAGATAACCTACTATATGCTGAAAGCCTCTAGCTGCCTGCACCTGAGGCTCCAACACACAAAGCCAATGGCCAAGTCTCTAGACAACAGCACAAAAAGCTTGGGACAGTGCATCCTCCCCTCCAGCAGTAGACTTCTAAAAGCCAGAAAGCAGGGAAAAACCATGAGAAAAATCAACAGCAAAACCACTGACCATACAGAATGATCATGGTTACAGGGAATACCAACTCACAAATTCAGCAGAGGATGACATTGTCAATATACCCACATATAAAAACTCAAAGAGGTAAACAAAGTGGTTTCAATCCCAAGAAACGTTCTTGGAAGAGCTCAAGAAGAATTTTAAAAGTCATATCTATCTATCTATCTATCTATCATCTATCTATCTATCTATCTATCTATCTATCTATCTGTCTGTCTTTCTGTCTGACTGTCTGTTATCTATCTATCTAGATATGCGGTAGAACTAAGATGGTGGAGTATAAGCATTGACCGACTTAAGCTTTCTCGGCAAAGTCCTTAAAATATCTGTTAAACATGACTCTAAACATGTTCTAGAGCAGCAGAAGTCAAAAAATGACAGAGTACAACAGATTACAGCTCAAGACAGCTGGGAAGACTAACAGGAAAGGTCTGTCACATCAGGCTTGGAGCAGAGTGGAGCCCAGCATGGGCTATGCTGAAGCAGGCTTCAGGGTGCTCAATCATGGGCAACTGCTGCAGTTTCCAGATTTCTCAATCCAAAAATAACAAAGACAGCTTCAAAGATCAGTAAGAAAACTCTTCAACCTAGTGAGAGGAGAAAATGGTCAGTCTTCAAGTCCAGCCCCAGCCCTAGAGTGCCTGGAGCCACTTCTGGAGCTCTTGGCCTATAGACTCCAGGGAAATTGAACAGTTGATCTGGGTCTCATTCTTGAATGGCAGGCCTGAGGAGTGCTGGCATGGTGAAGCTAGTGGTGGCTATGGAGAGGAAATACTAATTGTACTTCCAGAGTAGAAAAGAATGCTTTTGATTGCTCACAGACCACAGCACAGTCCAAGAGAGGAGTGAGCTCCTCTCCCTTGACTATGGCACTTTGGAGGAACTGAAAGTTTACAAATTGCTAGAGATATCTAAGAGAACACCTGCGTAAAATCTCTGAAGCCTGGGGTAGTATATCCTCCATTTGACAAAGGACCCAAAAGTCAAGTAATTGGCTAGAAAAATGCCCCAAAGGAGGAAAATTAAGTCTATAGAAAGTTTCTTTCTTGGTTGAAAAGTATTTTCTTCCATCCTTTCAGTTGAGGATTAGAGGAAGATGAAAGGATACAATTGGAGGAAGACAACAAATACAAGAATCAAGAGGAAAACACAAAGGTAAACAGGAAAAAAGAAGCCCTAAGTGACTTATTTATGTTTAATTGTATGTTCTTACATTGATATGTACATGGAAAGATGATATTACAACTCATTAGATCTTTTACAGTATTAGGGTAGTTTGAGGAATTTTTCATACACACACACACATATGCATGTATATAATATGCAGGCCACTAAAGGTCATTCTTGTTTGTTTGTTTTCACTTTTAAGCAAATATATACAGCAGTTCACCATTTCTTTTTTCAGCGGATTAAGGCAATAAGAGATTAGGTGTTTGTACATTAATGGATCTCAGGACCTGGAATGATATGTTAGAAGTGAAAGGAGTTTGTATTACAACAAAAATCAATTATCCAGCAAAATTTAATGTAATTTTTCAGGAGAAAAAATGGAATTCAATCATTGCTGATTTAAAAAAAAAAAGCAGAACTGCACAGAAAAAATAATCATCAAATACAAGATTCAAGAGAAGCACAAAAAGATAAATAGAAAAGAAAAAATAGAAAAGAAAAAAATATGTAATTCAAGAAGGTTAAAAAATTTACATGCCTATGGGGAAGATGGTACTTGTAACTCTTGAGAACTATATCTTTTGCAAGACATTCTGAAGGGACATAGACAAATGGTGAGGGAGTAGGTGGAATTTATTATGATATTAAAAAATAATTAAGAGGTTAAAAAAGAAGTGTATTGTGAGAAAAGAAAAGGGACAGAGGGACAGGCAGAACTGGACAAATACATCAAAGGAAGAAGCATGAAGATCACTTACAGTAGAGGGAAAGGAGTGGGTTGAGATTTATTTGAACTTTATTGTCATGAAATTTGTCTCATAGAAGAAATATCATATACATTCAGTCATAGAAAGCTGTAACACTCTATAGGAAAGTAGTTGAAGAAAAGAGAAAGAAAATTGAGGGCATGAATAGAAGACAGGGAAGATACCAGGGATGAAGCGGTAGGGTAAAAAGGATAGAAAATGGAGGGGGGCAATAGAAGGAAGAGGGGATTAAGGGAAGTGGTGGTTAGAAGTAGAAAAATTAAAAAGGAGGGAAAGAATGAAAGGAGAAAGAAAAAATATAAATAGGGGATTATAGGATAGAGAAAAAGACATAGTAATCATAAGTGTGAATGAGAATGGGATGAATTCTCCCATGAAATATAAGCAGATATCAAAGTGGATTAAAAATCATATTTCTAAAATACGTTGTTTAGTAGGTTGGAAAGGAGGCATGTCTGGAGATGTTCCTTAGTTTCCGCTTCAATGCCTATGACCCAGTGGAGTCAAGAGGCAGAATTTGCTATGTCGCAAGATGGCGGAGTAGAAGGATGCACGTTTACGAGCTCCAAAACCAAAAGCCCATAGAATTAATGTAAAAAGAGTCCCCCATAACTTCTGGGTCAATACAAGGTGTGCAGAAACGGAGTGGAAGAGATTTCCGTTTTTGGAGACCCGTCCCCAGGGTCCGTCGCACCCTGGAAAGAGGACCCCACCCCCAGTGCTGCCCTGGCCGCGGCCCCAGAGAAGCTGATCCCAGCAGGCTTCAGAGACGGAAGCTCCGGCAGCCGGCAAAGTCCCTCCGCCCACAGAAGCTACAAGTCAGTGAGAGAGAAGGCCGAGCTGGAGGAGAGGGGGAGCAGGGCATCTCTGTGACTCGGGCCCCCTCGGGAGGAAGCGGCGGCGGCAGAGGTGTGGGCGGCGGCTGAGGCAGCAGTGGACCGGGACTCAGGAATCCCCCAGCAGCAGGCAGGATCTTCATTACGGAAGATTCCTGCATAAAACCTGAGGGAGCTGAGCAGGAGAGACGGCCCTGCCCCCACCCCGCTCTATTACTGAAGGCTTCTGCTTAAAGCCCTCAAGGGAACTGAGCTTGGGAGGTGGCCCCCCACCCCGCCCCCACCCGCTCCATTCCTGAAAGTCTCTACATAAAGTCCCTGAGGGATCTGAGCCTGGGAGACAGCCCTGCCCCGACCCCAGCACTTGAACTAAAGCTCACTGATTGACAGCCGGCAGGAGGAAAGCCCATTTAAATCTCAGAGGCCAAGCACTAGCTGGGAGAATCCAGGCGGGGGTGGAAAGGAATCTCAGAAGTCAAGTAACTGGCTGGGAAAATGCCTAGAAAAGGGAAGAAAAATAAGACTTTACAGAGTTTTTTCCAATAAATGCAAATGATCCCAACCTTCGGATCTGATGATGAGGACGTATCCTTGCCATCAGGGAAAGACGTGGAGGGCGGGGCCTCAGTACCCCAGACACCCCAGGGGGGGTGGCAGGTGGGCTCAGGCCCTGGAAGAGCTCAAAAAGGATTTTGAAAAGCAAGTTAGACAGGTGGAGGAAAAACTGGGAAGAGAAATGTCAGAGATGCAAGAAAAGTATGAAAAACGGGTCAATACCTTGGAGTCTAATGACTTTATGAGAAACCAAGAAATCACCCAACAAAACCAAAAGAACGAAAAAATGGAAGAAAATGTGAACTATCTCATGGGAAAAACAACTGACCTGGAAAAGAGATCCAGGAGAGACAATTTAAAAATTATGGGACTACCTGAAACTCATGATCAAAAAAAGAGCCTAGACATCATCTTCCATGAAATTATCAAGGAAAACTGCCCTGACATTAGACTCCATCTGTTCCATTCTAATTTTGAGAGAACTATTAAATTCAGTGAGCTTTTGAGCCTCTTTTTCCATTTGGCTCATTCTGCTTTTGAATGCATTCTTCTCCTCATTGGCTGTTTGAACCTCTTTTGCCAATTGAGTGAGCCTATTTTTCAACGTGTTAATTTCCTCAGCATTTTTTTGGGTCTCCTTTACCAAGATATTGACCTTTTTTTCATACTCTTCTTGCATCTTTGTCATTTCTCTTCCCAGTCTTTCCTCCACCTGTCTAACTTGCTTTTCAAAATCCTTTTTAAGCTCTTCCAAGGCCTGAGCCCACCCAACACCCCCCTGGGGTGTCTGGGGTACTGAGGCCCGGTCCTCCACATCTTTCCCTGATGGGAAAAATACGTTCTCGTCCTCCCCATCAGATCCGAAGGTCGGGATCATTTGCATTTGTTGGAAAAAACTCTCTAAAGTCTTATTTTTCTTCCCCTTTCTAGGCATTTTCCCAGAGTTACTTGACTTCTGAGATTCCTTTCCACCCCCGCCTAGATCCGCCCAGCTAGTGCTTGGCCTCTGAGATTCAAATGTGCTTTCCCGCGGCGAGCTTTAGTTCTGGCACAGGGGTGGGGGCAGGGCCGCCTCCTAAGCTTGGGCCCTCAGGGGCTTTCTGCAGAGACTTTCAGGAACGGAGCGGGTGGGGGCGGGGTGGGGGGCCCCGCCTGCTGTGCTCAGCTCCCTTGGGGGTTTTATTCAGAGGCGTTCAGCAGTAGAGCAGGGTGGAGGCAGGGCCGTCTCCCCTGCTCGGCTCCCTCAGGTTGGAAAGACCTTCAGTATTGAAGATCCTACCTGCTGCTGGGGGATTCCTGAGTCCCGGGCCATTGCCGCCTCAGCCGCCCGCCCACGCCTCTGCCTCCGCTGCTTCCTGCCCCCATCTCTGCCTCAGCCGCTTCCTCCGGAGGGGGCCCGAGTCACGGAGACGCTCCGCTCTCCTCCCCTATCGCAGCCTTCTTTCTTACTGACCTGTAGCTTCTGTGGGCGGAGGGACTTTCCCGGCTGCCGGAGCTTCCCCCGGAGCTTTCCTCTCTGAAGTCTGCTTGGGTCAGCTTCTCTGGGGCCGCGGCCAGGGGTGGGGGTGGGGTCCGCTTTCCGGAGTGCGATGGACCCCGGGGACGGCTCTCCAGGGTTCAGTGGAACGGAAATCTCTTCCCCTATGTTTATGCACCCCCTGCAGAGATTCAGAATTTATGGGGATCTCCTTTTACCTCAATTCCATGGGTTGTGGGCTCGGAGCTCGTAAATGTGCGTCCTTCTACTCCTCCATCTTGGCTCCACCCCACTTTCAAACATTCTTAATGAAAAGACCAGAGCTGAAAAGAAAATTTGACTTTCAAACACAAGAATGAGAAGAAGCATGAAAAAGGAAACAGCAAAGAGAAGTCTTAGGGGACTTACCAGAAGTTAACTGTTTACATTCATACAGGGAAAGACAATATTTGTAACTCTTAAAACTTTTCAGTATCTGGGTAGTTGGTGGGACCACACATACACATGTACACGCATGCACACATATACACACATGCACACACATACAGAGATAGAGAGCACAGATTGAACTGAATAGGATGGGACCATACCTTAAAAGAAACTAAGGTAAATGGTGAGAGAGAAATGTAGGGGGAGGAAAGAGAGGGAAAGGAAGGGAAGGGGGTAACTATATGTCATTTAAGAGGCAGGTAGGAGTTTTTCTTAGTGAAGGGAAAAAGAGGAGAGCTGAGAAAAAAAAAAACAAAAACAAAAACAAGAAGTTTACCCTCATCACATTTGACTAAACGAAGGAGTGAAATGCACACTCATTTTGGTATGAAAACCTATCTTACAGTATAAGAAAGTGGGGGAGAAGGAGATATTGCAAGGGAGGGGATGATGGAGGGGAGGGCAAAGGGAGGAGGGAGCAATTTGAAGTCAACACTTGGGGAGGGACAGGATCAAGAGACAGAAGAGAAACAATGAGGGGCAGGTTAGGAGGGATGGTAATCCAGTTAGTCTTACACAACACGACTGTCAGGGAGGCCATTTGCAAAACTACACAGATGTGGCCTATATTGAATTGCCTGCCATCCCAAAGGGAATGGATGGGGAGGGAGGGATGGGGAGAATTTGGAACTCAAAGTTTTAGGAACAACTGTTTAGTATTGTTGTTGCAACTAGGAAAGAAGACATAGAGTTAATGAGGAATAGAAAGTCATCTGGCCCTACAGGAGAAAAGAGAAGATGGAGACAAGAGAAGGGAGCGAAGACAGAAGAGAGGGCAGATTCGAGATAGGGAAAATCAGATTACTTGGGGTATTGGGGTGGGGGGAGGGGATAAAAGGGGAGAAAATTTGGAACTCAAAAATTTGTGAAAATTAATGTAAAAAATTAAATAAATAAATAAAATTAAAATACGTTGTTTACAAGAATCACATTTGTAACAGAGATATACACAGACAGAGAAAAGGAAAGAGGATGGAGCAGAATATATTATGCTTCAGCTGAAGTAAAAATAAAAAGCAGAAGTAGCAATCTGGATTTCAGAAAAATTAAAAGCAAAAATATATCTAATTAAAGAGATAAGGAAGGAAACTACATCTTGCCAAAAGGTACAATAGACAGTGAAATAATATCAATACTGAACATATATGTACCTAGTTGTAGAGAACCCATAGTCTGTTTTTGATAAATATTTTAATACAATTCTAATTCAAATATTGATTTTTAATCAATGTATTACAGTAACATATTCAGACCCACAACAGAAATAAAAAATACAGGAAATTCCTAAGATAGAGATGAGAAAACTTGTGCTGAGTTTCCGACTCAATCTTTTCTGAAGTGTGATAGTAAATATATATTTATATTCACAAATACTTCACTTGCTTCCAATTATCCAATTATGTTGTCATTAGAAACACAATTAGAGGTCAGTACAAATATGTTCTTAAGTCTGATGACAGAAAGCAAATTTAATAAGATTAGAATTTAATAAATCTAAAGTCTATTTTTGTAAACTTCCATGATTTCCTAGTAGAAGAAAAAAAATTTCCTTGATGAAACTTGATTACTTTTATAAAATTATATAATTACAAAGCAAGTCTCTTACAAATGCCTTAATGAATTAAACTTAAGAGGAACACAGACATCAGGCACTTAAAAATATAACATCTGGATTTTTGAAATACTCAAATTCCCACTACCTTTTTTGTTTGTTTTTAAAAATAATATTTTCCAGTTTCTTTCCAGACTTCTTTTAGTGCTTTGATGCTTTCTCTTTTCACACATTCCAGTATTCTTGCATGCCTGACTGCTGTGATTCTAATAAGTCTCAATGCATCTATCCGGTTCTTTAAGATACTGAGAAATTCTCTATGGCTAAAGAAATCATCACCATCTAAATCAAAGATCTTGCAGACAGTATCCAAAATACTGACTGAGAGCTCCTAGTCTGTTGCCACTTTCACAGCTCTCTTAAACTCCACTGGAATGATGAGTTAAACTAAACATTTCCATTGTGACTGAAAAATCTTCAAAGTGGGTTGTAAACTGACAAAATCACATGAATTCCTCCATGCTAGTATTCTCTCCTGCTGACAACCTGTCTCTCATATTTCGCCAGTAAACAGCTTTGTCCCCAGTGTCTGGGAAAAAGAGTAACCATTCTGCAAAGTGTTCTTTCCTCATGAAATTCAAACTTTTTGGGGGTGGAGTCAAGATGGCAGAGTAGAAAGACTCACGTATGCTAGCTCCGAACGCACAGCCCATGGATTTAATGTAAGAAGAGCACCCCACAAGTTCTGGATCACTGCAGGGTGTGCAGAAGCACAGTGGAAGAGATTTCCATTCCAGAGAGCCCTGGAGAGCCGTCCCCAGGGTCCGTCGCACTCCGGAAAGCGGACCCTACCCCAGCGCTGCCCTGGCCGGGCAGCCCCAGAGGAGCAAATCCGAGCAAGCTTCAGGGATGGAATCTCCGGCAGCCGGGAAGGTCCCTCCACCCACAGACTCTACAGGTCAGTGAGAGACACATCTGGGCTGGCCGAGAGGGGAGCGGGGTGTCTCTGTGGCTCGGGCCACCTCGGGAGGAAGTGGCAGAGGCAGAGGCGGGGGCAGTGGCCCGGGACTCCCCAAGCAGGGAGGATCTTCATTACTGAAAGTCTCTGCATAAACCACCTGAGGGAACTGAGCCTGGGAGGCAGCCCCGCCCCCACCCGCTCCATTCATGAAGGTCTCTGCATCATGGCATCCTGTTTACTAGTAATCTTTTGAAACTTAATTTTTTTTTTGTATCAATTGTATAATTTCCATCTATATCCAGCATCTTAAAAACAACATGAAACCCAGGGTGGGGTTTGGTGATAATTGTCAGCAAAGATACATATTTGGTATATGAAATCAATTCTTCATTACCAAGATCTCTTAAAAAGTTTGTTTCACTTTTATTCTTTTATAAGACATTCAGTGTATTCATGGATAACCTGTTTTGTTAGTCACTTAATTGAGGCTTTATGCTCTATTTAATCAAACATTACTGAATATAAGAAGTCTCCGGGTGTCTTATAATATTCTCCTTCATATTCCAGTGAAGAAAATTCCATGAAGCTCTGCTTTTGAATGGGCAATTTTTCTGCCAACTTACCATTATTATTTTTTTGGACAAAGATTGTCAGGCATTTGCCTGCTGGAAGTCCAGAAGTCCCTTTTACCAGATTGCTCCTACTCCTGCCACCATTTTCCCCATTGCTGCTGCTAAAACCACAGCCAGTGGACCTGACCAGAAAAGCACCAACCAGTCCTTGGCGGGGCCATGAGGCAGATGACTGTTTCAAATCATGATTAAAGCCATTCTCCATGCACTTGCCACTATTGAGAATCCATATTCTTAGAAGAGAAGTTTAATGAATTATAGGAAGAAATAGACAGTAAAACTATACTAGTTGTGGACCTCAACTGTATACTAAGATAAAGTCAAAATTAGTACATGATTTTGACATAAAGTGTGAAGCTATAAGAAAAAGAGAAAGCAAACAATGAATAGTTCACCTCTCAGACCTATGGAGAAGGGAAGATTTTATAACCAAACAAGAGATAGAGAATGTTGTGAAATGCAAAATGAATAATTATGTTTGCAATAAAATTAAAAGTTTTTTCACAAAGACAATGCAATCAAGATGAGAAAGGAAGCAGAAAACTGAGTATTAATTTTGCAGCAGTGAACATGATAAAGGCCCCATCCAAAATATGTAGAGAACAAAATAAAATCTATAAGAACATAAGTCATTCCCCAGTTGATAAATGGTCAAATGATATGAATAGGCAGTTTTCAGATGAAAAGATTAAAGCAATCTATAGTCATATAAAAAATGTTCTAAATCACTATTGATTACAGAAATGCAAATCCAAAGAACTCTGAGGTAACACATCACACTTATCAGATTGACTAACGTTATAAAACAGGAAAACAATAAATGTTGGTGAAGACAAGGGAAAAATTGAAACACTAGTGCATTGTTAGTGGGACTGTGAACTGATTTAGTCATTCTGGAGAATAATTTGGAACTATGCCCAAAGGGCATAAAAGGGTGCAAAACCACTACTTTGTCTGTATCTCAAAGAGATCATAAATAGGGAACAGGACTAACATGTACAAAAATATTTATAACAGGTTTTTTTTTTTGTGGTGGCCAAGAATTGGATATTTAGGGGATGCCCATCAATTAAGTAATGACTGAACAAGCTGTAGTATGTGAATGTAATGGAATGCTACTGTTCTATAAGCCATGGGCAGGTAGACTTCAGAAAAACCTGGAAAGACGTAAACTGATACTGATGAATTGAACAGAATAAGGAGAACATTGTACACAGTACAAGGAACATTGTGTGATCAACTATGATAGACATTGCTGTTCTTGGCAGTATTATGATCTAAGACAATTTTAAAACACTTATAATGGAAAATGCTATCCCCATCCAAAGAAAGAACTGTGGATTCCTAATGAAGATCAAAGTATACTATCTTAATTTATTGTTATTTTCCTTTCACTTAGTGTTTCTCTTGTTCTGAATCTACATTTACAACATGACTAAAGTGTGTTTAATATGATTGTAGGTGTATAGTCAATATCAGATTGCATGCCATCTTGGGGAGGGGAGAGTAGAAGAAGAGGACAAAATTTAGAACCCCAAAACCTATAAAAGTGAATATTGAAAATTAAAATTAAATGAATAAATATTTTTTTTCTTTAAAAAGATTGATGAAAGTGATTTACCGTGAGTCACTTAGTAAAATATCTAAGGTTAGAACTGAGCTCAAGTCATCCTGACTCCAGGTCCAACGATTTATCCACCAAACCATATTGCTGCTTCCAAATGGGCACTATAGTTACCATTTACTTTATTTTAATCTTCATTAATGGTGAATTCATCCATTCATTTTTAATAGTGGTAAATTTTTTTTGTTTTACTTTAAAAAAATCAAATATCAAAAATCAGTGGTTCCTCTTATTTTTTTCAAACTAGCTTCTAGTTAGTTCTATTTATTAGTTCAATTATTTTCTTAATTTCAATTTTATTAATCAGTTATTTTTTCAGAATTTTTATATCATATTTAATTAGCAGTTTTATTTATAATTTTTCTTATTTGTTTTTATAGTTGCATGTGAAATTGATATGTTCCTTTTCTATTTTATTGATTTATTTACACACACACACACTCACACACACACATACATTTCTTGAGTCAGTTTTCAGTCATAGTAATTGTAATGGGAAGATCTTTCCCATTCATTAAAAGGCCCAAGTGACCTGCTTGAATCACAGTGAAGGAATGCTAAGTCACATGTGATAGGAGAAGCTCGTTGAAGAGGTGGAAGAGGAGAGGTTTAGTAGAACTGGGAGGAAGTTGGTGAGAGCAGTTAGGGTGGAAGAGAGAGGACAGAGGCAGGCACAGTTAGTCTTTCAAGTGTTCGTTTGTGGGAAGACTAGGTAGGGGAAAGAATTGGGAATAATTTTGTCCCTTGCAGTGTTAATGTGTCTTGACTTCTTTGTTGCTATAATGGATTTAGCTTTCTGCTATTGGAATTTGGCTTTGTGGTGTCTGAATAAATGTTTTTCTTCTACTTTCTATATAGAGAGTCTGTTATACATTGTGATGTAGAACTGTGCCAGCTTATTCATAGTCACTGTCAGTGCTGTGAATATTGCCTTGGTGATACAGTCGTATAGTACACTCTGTGACTCTGTGTGGGGTTTTCTTCGCAAAAATATTCAAAAATATTGTAATAGCTTTTTTTAAATTTCATTCTCTAACTGATTTACAGATAAGGAAACTGAGTTAGATTTTCCCAGGATCACACATAAGTATCTGAGGTCAGATTTGAACTCAGGAAGATGAGTCTTCATGATTCCAGCCCTGAAATTCCATTCACTGCCCCACCTTGCTACCACTTTGAGATATAAACTTTTCTCCTAAAAATGACTTTTTATGCGTACCATAAAATTTGATATACTGTCATACTATTGCCATTCTTTTCATAAAAAATACTTGTTCTATGATCTGTTTTCTTTGACCCATTTGCTTCCAATATTTCTTTTCCTTAACAGTATTTTATTTTTTTCTAATTACATGTAAAGATAGCTTTCAACATTCATTTCTGTAAAATTTTGAGTTCCGAATTTTTTTCGCTCTCTACCTTCCTTCCCCCTTCCGCAAGACAGCTGTCAGTCAATATAGGTTATATATGGACAATCATGTCAAACATATTTCCACATAAGTTATGTGAAAAAGAAGACAATAAGATAAAAGGGAAAAACCATGAGAAAGCAAAAACAAACAAAAATGAAGTGAAAATAGTATGCTTTGATCTGCACTCAGACTCCATAATTCTTTCTGTGGATGTGTTTAGATTTTTCCATTGCTAACCTTTTGGCCTTGGATCATTGTGTTGCTGAGAAAAGTTAAGTTTATTAGAGTAATCATTACACAACGTTGTTGTTGCCATGTACAATGCTCTGCTTCTTCTGCTTATTTTACTCAGTAGCAGTTTATGTAAGTGTTGCCAGGTTTTTCTGAAATCTGCCTGCTTAACATTTCTTGTAGCACAATAGTATTTCAAAACATTCATGTAACACAACTTGTTCAGTCATTCCCAAACTGATGGACATTCTTTCAATTTCAAATTTTTGACACCACAAAAAGAGTTGCTATAAATAATTTTGTACATGTGAGTCCTTTTCTTTTTTTTATGATCTTTTTGGGATATAGACATTGTAGTGGAATCGCTGAATCAAAGGATAGCCACATCTTGGCTTTCCTTAGGATGTAGTCCAAATTTTTCTCCAGAGTGGTTGGATCAGGTCACAACTCCACCAACAATGCATTAGTGTTTCACCTTTCCTGGATCTTCTCCAATATTTATTATTTTCCTTTTCTGTTCTATCAGCCAATTTGATAGGTGAGAGGTGGTACCTCAGAGTAGTTTTAATTTGCATTTCTGTAATCAAATTGCCTGTTCATATCCTTTGACCATTCATCAATTGAGTGATATGTTATATTCCTACGAGTCTGACTCAGTTCTCTATGCATTTTAGACATAAGTTCATATCAGAAAAAATTGGTAGAAAAGTTTCCCTCTAGCTTTTGGCTTTCCTACTAACCATGATTGTATTGGTTTTGTTTTTGCAAAACCTTTTTTTAATTTAATATAATCAAAATGATCCACTTTGCTTTACCTAATATTCTCTATCTCTTGTTGTATGATAAATCCTTCCCTTCTCCATACATCTAGGAGATAAACTATTCATTATTCTGTTTATTTGCTAATGATGGCATCCTTTATGTCAAAATCAGGTGCTCATCTGACATTGTCTTGGCATGGGGTGTGAAATGTTGCCTATGCCTAGTTTTTGCTATACAGTTTTCCCAAAATGTTTTATCAAACAGCAAGCTCTTTTCACAGAGGCTGGAATCTTTGGGTTTATCATATGATAGATTACTATAGTCATTGGCTGTTGTCTTGTATACCTAACCTATTCCACTGTTGCACCACACTATATCTTAACCAGGAGAAAGTAGTTTTGATGATTGCCACTTTATAATATAGTTTCAGATCTTATTTTATTAACTGATATTTTTTCACTTTCTTAGATCTGATTTTATTTGTGTGAAACTTGTTTTGCAATTGTGTTCATGTAGTTCCTGTTTTTGTGTTGTCCAATATTTTATCTTGTCAGCAGTCATTTTAAATGAAATTTCTCTTTCTATCTGTTGCTGCTACGATTTGTTTATAATATATAGAAATACTGATGTTTTATATTTTGCAACTTTGCTAAAATTGTTAATGATTTCAACTTCTTTTTACTTGTTTCTCTAGAATTCTCTAAGCATACTGTCATATCATGCTCAAAGAGTGATAGTTTTGTTTTCACTTTGTACTAATTCCTTCAGTTTTTTTCTCCTCTTATTGCTAATGCTAAAATTTCTAGTAAAAATTGAGTAGCAGTGGGTGATGATGGGCATGTTTGTTTCATCCCTGATCTTCTTAGGATGCTTCTAGCTTATCCCCATTACATATAATTCTTGCTTGTGGTTTTAGATAGATAGTACTGATCATTTTAAGGAAAACTCCATTTGTTCCGTGTTTTCTAGTCTTTTTTAATAGGAATAGGTGCTGTATTTCATCAAAAGTTTTTTTTTTTTCTACATCTGTTGAGATAATCATATGGTTTGTGAGTTTTCTTGCTAATATGTTAATTATGCTGATAGTTTTCTGCATATTGGAACCACCTCTGCATTCTTGGTAAAAATTTCACCTGGTCATAGTATATTATTCTCCTGGTAAGTTGCTGTAATCTCTTTGTTATTGTTTTGTTTTGAATTGCTGCATCAATATTCATTAGGAACATTAGTCTATAATGTTCTTTCTTGGTTATGGCTCTTCCTGGTTTAGACAGCAGTACCATATGTGTATCCTAAAGAGATTTTGGTAAGATTACTTCTTTGCCATGTTTCCAAGTGTTTTTTTTCTAGTATTAGAACTAATTTTTCTTTATATATTTAGTAGAATTCACTCGAAAACTCATCTGGCTCTCAAGATTTTTTTCTTAGTAAGTTCATTCATTGATGTTTTATTCAATTCTTTTTCTTCTAAAATGGAGTTAAATATTGTATTTTCTTTTCTCTTCATTTTTGCAATTTATATTTTTGTAAAAATACAACCATTTTACTTAGATTGTCAGATTTATTGAACTACATTTGGGCAAAATAACTCCTAATTATTCCTTTAAACTTCTTTCCTTGCTGGTGAATTCACACTTTTCATTTTTGATATTGGTAATTTGTTATTTTTAAAAATATTATTAACTAGAGATTTATCCAATTCATTTTTTATAAAACCAGTTACTAGTTTTATTAGATTCTTTTCTTTTAATATTATTAGCATCAACCTTGATTTTCAGAATTTTAAGTTTGGTAATTAATTCAGAATACTTAATTTTTATTTTTTCTCTTTTTTTAAATCCCTTGCCCCATTCACCAAATTCATTTTTTCTATGTTATTCATGTTATTTATGACCTTTCCCTAAAAACTGTTTTGTCTGCATGCCATAAGTTTTCGTATGTTGCTGCACAGTCATTCCCTTTGATGAAATTATTGATTGTTTCTATGATATGTTTTTTGACCCATTATTTCTTTAGGAGTAGATTAGATAGTTTCCAAATTAGTTTTTAGTCTAGCTTTCTGTGGTCCTTCACTACAGGTAATTTCTCTCATCATGATCTGAAAAAGTTGCATTTAATATTTCTGCCTTTCTACATTGGATTGTGAAAATTTTATGCTCTAGTACATGATGAATTATTGAGCAGGTGCCATGAACCACTGTGGAAAAGGTATTTTTCTTTCTATGCCCATTCAATTTTCTCAAGAAGTCTACCATATTTAAGTTTCGTAAAATTATATTTTTCTCCTTAATTTCTTTCTCTTTTTTTTTCTGATAATATTTATCTAGTTCTGAGAGTGGGAAGTTGAGGTCCTCCACTGGTATAGTTTTGTTGTTTATTTCTTCTTTAACTCACTTAAATTCTCAAAGAATTTGAGTGCCATAACACTTGATGCATACATCTTTAGTATTGATTTGGCATTTAGTATTGATATTGTTTCATCGTATATTTAAGCAAGAAGTTGTTTGCTTTCTTTTATCACTTTGTTAAATGTATTTTTGCTTTTGCTTCATCTGAAGTCAGGATTACTGCCCCTGGTTTGTTTGTTTGTTTTACTTCAGCTGAAGTATAATGTATTCTCTTCTTGCATTTTTTCCTTTACTCTTGTGTATCTCCCTGCTCCAAATATGATTTTTTTTTAAACAATACATTGTGGAATTCTGTTTTTTAATTCATTCTACTATCTGCTTCTGTTTTATGGGAGACTTTATTCCATTCACATTCCCAGTTATGATTACTGTTTCTTTTTCTCCACCTTATACGCTCCCCATTTATATATTTTTTCTTTCTCATCCTTTGTATTTTGCTCCATCATATATTCTCCATTTATACATTTCTTTTCTTTTATCCTGTCCTTCCTAGCCAGTGTATTGCTTGTGGCCACTTCCTCCCTCATTCTGCCCTTCCTTCTGTCAGACACACATTTTCTTTCCTCTGCTATTTCTCACCTCCCTTCTATCAGTGTTTCCTTCTTTCCCCTTTTTCCCCCTTTCCCCTCCTACTTCTCTATAGGGTAAATGTCTATACCAACTGAATGTATATATATTTTCCTCTTTGATCCAAATCATATGAGAGTAAGATTCAAACAATTTTCATCTAGTCCCTTCTTTCTTTCTATTGTAAAGCATCTTTTAAGCCTCTTCCTGTAATGTATCCTTTTCTCTTTCCCTTTCCTCTTCTCTTAGTACAATTCATTCTTTTAACTATTTCTTTCATTATTTTGATTTGTTTTACATTTTCTTGATGTCTGGTAGAGTTATTTGTTTCCACTTCTCTTATTCTAATTTTCAACAAATTATTTTCTTCAGTTAGCTTTCGTACCACTTTTTCCATTTGACCAATTCTATTTTTTAAAAGGTTGTTTTCTTCAGTCACTTTTTAGGCTTCCTTTTTCAAGTTATTCACTCTTTGTTTTCATAATTCTTCTGCATTAATTTCATTTAATTTTCCATTTTTTATTTTATCTCTCTTATTAGACTCTTAAGATAGTTTTGAACTGTTCTAAGAGGACTTTTCGGGTCTTAGATCAATTTGTATTTCCCATAGAGGTAGCATGTAGATATTTTGATTTTTTTCCTTTTCTGGGTTTCTGTTTTGATTCTCTATTTTCCTGGTAGGTTTCTATAGTCAGGGTTCTCTTCTGCTTCTTACTCATTTTTGATCCTATTTAGTCACTATTAAAGTAAAATTCTGTCCTGGGGCACAGGACGTACTACCCCATGCTTCTTATTGTTCAGGGACAGGGGCTTGGTCACTGGCTTTGTCATCAGGGCCTTGCATACTTCTGACTTTTCCACTAGACTAGGGGTGGCCTGGCTTAGTCATGCTTTTTGGAATCCTCACTGTTTGTCTTCTGAGCCAGGGCTGAGAAACCTTGGTTGCTGATCTCTGCTGTGGCTAGGAGAGTTCAGTTGGCTAACCTTAACACTGTCTGTGCTAAGCCATTCTACTCTTTTTTTCTGATTGAGACATATCTTTCTTAAAACTCTTCTAAGTTATCTCAAACTGGAAATTATTTTAGTTCATCTTTCTGTGAGTTCTGTTATTCCAGAATCCATTCCCAGGCGTAATTTAATGTTGTTTCCAAGGGAAATTGGGGGTAACTCAGGCAACTTCCTGTCTTCTTTGCCATCTTGGCTCTGCCCTTCTGCTTAATTTTTAATCTATGTCTCCTATTCTTTGTTGAATTATTTTTATTGCAATATTACCTGAAAAGCTTTTATTTATTATTTCTGCCTTTCTGTAGTTGACTGAGGTTTCTATGCCACAATACATGGTCAAGTTTTTTACATGCATTTGTGTATCTCTTATATGCCACTAAGAAAAAGGTTACCTCCCTTTTCTCTTCATTCAGTTTTATCTAGAGCGCTATCAAATCTAAATTTTCTAAAATGCTATTCATCTTCATAACTTCCTCCTGAAAGTTACTCATTTATTTTGGTTTGATGTATGATTCTGAGAAGGAGAAGTTGAGCTAGTTTACCCATCTAATTTTACTTTCTAATTCGTCCTGTTATTCATTTAGTTTTTCTTTAAGAACCTGAAAGTTTACCTAAATAGTATGTGCATTAAATGTGCATGTGTGTTTAGTATTTATTACTTCATTGTTTACTATACTTTTTTAGCAAAATGATGTTTCCCTGAGTATTGCTTTTAATTAGATCTAGTATTTTTTTTGCCTTTTTAGATGTCATGATTGTTATCACATTTTTTTTAAAGCTTTAGCAGACGCTTAGCAGATTCTGTTACATATCCATATTTTTACTCTGTTTTTTTTCTCTCCATTTCAAGTGTGTTTCTAGTAATCAACATATTGTTGGATTATTGTTATTAATCCATTCTGGCATCTATTTCCATTTGATGAATACATTTACTGTAGTCACATTCATAGTTATGATTAACTACTGTGTATTACCCTCCATCTTATTTCCCCCATTTATAGTTCTTCATTTTTACTGTTTTTACTTAAAAGTCTATTTTGCTTCCTTTATTGCACTACTTCCAATAATTCACCTTTCTTCTTATCATACATTTCTCTATCTTTTATTCCCTTACCCTCCCCAGTAAAATAAGATTGATTAGCTGAGTGTGTGTTATTTTGTCTTTAAGTCAAATTTTATAACAGTAAGTTTTAAGCACTGACCCTCAACCCCATATTCTCCACCTTTGTAAAACTTTTACTTTTGTACCTCTTGTGTAAGAAACTTCTCCCCCATTTTACCTTTACCTTTCCCCTCTTCCATGGCATTACTCTTTCTCATACTTTAACTTATTTTTAAAATAATTCCATCAAAGAAAACTTACTTTCATGCCTTCCATGTGTACTAGCAACCTTCCTAATAATGATAGGTTTCTTAGGACTTATAAGTATCACTTTCATATATAAGAATATAAACAGCTTGATATTACTGAATTCCTTATGATTTCTCTTTCATGATTGCCTTTTCTAAAAAAAAACTTATTTATTTATTTTTAGTTTTCAAATTTCATTTGCACAAGATTTCGAGTTGCAAACTTTTCTCCCTATCTCTCCCCCTCACCTCCAGAAAACACCATGTATTCTGATTGCCCCTTCCCCCATTCTTCCCTCCCTTCTATCACACCCCTCCCTTCCCTTATCCCCATCTTCTCTCTTTTCTTGTAGGGCAAGATAGATTTCTATAATCCATTGCCTGTATTTCTTATTTCCTAGTTGCATGCAAAAACAATTCTCAACATTCATTCCTTAAACTTTGAGTTCTAACTTCTTTCCCTTCCTCCCTCCCCACTCATCCCCAGTGAAAAGGCAAGGAATTCAATATAGGCTGTGTATGTGTAGTTATGCTAAAGACATCCATAATAATCATGTTGTGGAAGATTGACTATATTTTCATCCATTCTATTCCGACCTCTATTTACTCTATTCTCTCTTTAGACCTAGTCTTTCCCCTAAAGTGTTTGCTTCTAATTACTACCTCCTCCCATATGCCCTCCATTTTATCATTTCCCCATCTTACTTATCCTTTTCTAACCTACTATCCTGTAAAAGAGATTTTTACACCAAATTGAGTGTGGATGTTATTCTTTCCTTAAGTCCAATGGCATGAGAGTAACTTTCACCTTTTCTCTATCACCTCTCTCCTTTCCCCCTCCATTGAAAAAGATTTTCTTCCCTCTTTTATGATGGATAATTTGCCTCATTTCATTTCTCTCTTTCTCCTCTCAATATATTCCCCTCTAACCCCTTAATTTCATTCTTAGATATCATCCTTTCCTATTCAACTCACTTTGTGCCCTCTGTGTGTGTGTGTATATACATATTATATATATACATATATATGCATATATATGTATATATGTGTGTATGCATGTGCATGCATGCATGCATGTGTGTGTGCGTATAATCCCTACAACTACCCAAAAACTGAGAAAAATTTCAAGAGTTACAAATATTATCTTTCCATGTAGGAATGTGAACAGTTCAAATTTAGTAAAACTCTTATAATATCTCTTTCTGGTTAACCTTTTCATGCATCTTTTGATTGCTGTGTTGGAAAGTCAAATTTTCAATTCAACTCCAGTCTTTTCATCTAGAATGCTTGAAAGTCCTCTATTCATTGAATGACCATTTTTTCCTTTGAAATATTATACTCAATTTTGCTGGGTAGGTGATTCTTGGTTTTAATCCTAGTTCATTTGACTTCTGGAATATCATATTCCAAGTACTTCCATCTCTTAATGTTGAAGCTGCCAGATGCTGTGTTATCTGTTTTATATTTCCACAATACTTAAATTGTTTTTTTTTTTTTTTTGACTGCTTGCAATATTTTCTCATTGACCTGGGAATTTGACTATAATATTCCTAGGTGTTTTTCTTTTCAAATCTCTTTCAGAAGGAGTTTGGTGAATTCTTTCACCACTTATTTTACCCTCTGGTTCCACAATATCAGGGCAATTTTCCTTGATAATTTCATGAAATATAATGTCTAGGCTCTTTTTGGATCATGGCTTTCAGGTAGTCCCATAATTTTTAAATTGTCTCTCCTGGATCTATTTTCCAGGTCAGTTGTTTTTCCAATGTGATATTTCATATTGTTTCCTATTTTTTTCATTCTTTTGGTTTTGTTTTCTAATTTCTTGGTTTCTCAGAAAGTCAATAGCATCCATCAGCTCCATACTAATTTTAAAGAACTATTTTCTACAATGAGTTTCTGATCTTCTTTTTCCATTTAGCTAATTCTGCTTTTTTAAAGCATTCTTCACTTCATTGACTGTTTGGACCTGTTTTCCCATTAGAGTTAGTCTATTTTTGAAGGTGTTAATTTCTTCAGCATTTTTTGGGTCTCCTTTAGCAAGCTCTTGACTCACCTTTCATGATTTACTTGCATTGCTGTCATTTCTCTTCCTGATTTTTCCTCCACCTCTCTTAATTGATTTTCAAAATCTTTTTTTGAGGTCTTCTATGGCCTGAGACCATTGCATATTTATATTGGAGATTTTGGATGCAGAATGCTTGACTTTTATGTCTTCCTATGATGGTACACATCACTCTTCCTCATATGAAATGATGAAAGAAAATAACTGTTCACCAAGAAAGTAATCTTCTTTTGTCATTTTTTTCTGTTTTTGTGCATTTTCCTAGCCAGTTACTTGACTTTTGAGTTCTGTGTATACTCTAGGACTGTACTCTCTAGGAGGTTATACTCTAGGGACCTTTAAGTTCTCAGTTTCTCCAAGGTACCACAATCAAGGGAGAGGAGATCACTCCCATCTTGACCTGCACTCTGGTCTGGGAGCAACTATAAGCACCTTTTTCTCCAAGTAGAATTTCCTCTCCAAACCCTGTGCCAGATCCACCAGTCAACACACCTCTTCACCCCAGGGATGCCACTCAGGGCTTAGATCCAGATCAGCTACTCAATTCCTCCAGGTTCTTTAGGTCACAGCTCCAACAATGGAAGCTGCCAGACCACTGTGTTCCCTTCTCACCCAGGTGAAAGACCTGTCTTAGTGATCTTTAAAGCTCTTTTTGGCGTTTGTGAGTTGAGGAATCTGGGACTTATAGCCACTGTCGGTGGTGCCTTGAAACCTGTTCCAGTACTGTGCTTGCTGCAGCATAGCCCAGGTTGAGGTACACTCTGCTCCACTTCTGGTGTGACAGACCTTTCCTGTCGGACTTCCAGGCTGCCTTGGGCTGGAAGGCTCTTTCACTCTGTTATTTTGGGACTTCTGCTGCTGTATAATTGTTTTAGAATCATTTTTTCAGATATTTTATTGGCTGTGGGAAGAGTGCTTCTGGAGGTGTGTCCTTCCACTCCACTAGCCTTGCTCCACTCCTTCAAAGAGAAAATAAAAGAAATAATTCAAATATCATGCAACCAGTAAGAATAACACAAGATTTACCAATTTCCACATTAAGGAGCGAAAGGGCTAAGGGGAGACAGAGCCAAGATGATGAAATAAAGGCAGGAACTTGACTGAATTCTCCCCCCAACTCCTCCAAATACTTTTAAAATGGCTGTAAACAAATTCTAGAACAGTGTAACCAACCACAGATTGAGGAAAACAAGTTCTTGTCCAAGAGAACTTGAAAGTTCAGAAGGGGATTACAATCTAGCATGGCTTGGGCTAGTGCACACGAGGTCTTAGCAAACCTAGAGCAGGCCTCAGATATCAGTGGTGGTTTCCAGACCTCTAAGTTCACAGACATCAAAAATAATTTAGAAGGTCGGCAGGAAAGGTCTATTGTGATTGAGTGAGAGTGGAGTTCATTCCAATGAAGGTTGAAACAGTAAAGCCACAGCCATAGGAAAAAAAAGAAAAGGCCTTAAGAGTGACAATCTTCAGTAGCAGAAGTAGTGGCTGCTTTCATGGGATGTCATAGGGAACTTAATAATTTTTAACTTTTTACATCTCTACATGACACAATGACACTTTAACTTTTCTCACTATTATGGTCATTAGAAGGAATATATATCCGTAGAAGGCATAAGTGTGAGTTCAGTATGATGGGATGGTACCTAAAAAAACAAATTAAGAGATAAGAGAGGAAGGTACTGGGAGAAAGAGAAATGGAGACATAGAATGGGATAAATTTTCTCATATAAAAGAGCCATAAAAAAACTTCCACAGTGGAGGGGAAGTGGGGGAACTGAGGTGGATGAGTGACTTAATCTCATTAGAATTAATTCAGAGAGGGAAGAACATACATAGATAATTAGATATAGAAATCTATCTTACCCTCCAGGAAAGTAGGAGGGGAAGGGGATAAGTGAATGGGGGGGGCAATAGAAAGAAAGGCAGAATGGGGGAGGGGATAGAAGCAAAACAGTTTTGAGGAGGGGCTGAGTGACAGGAGAAAGAAAATAGAATTAATGGGGATAAAAGGATTGGATGGAGGGAAGTACCATTAGCAATGGTAACCAGGAAAAAAAATTAAAGTAACTTTCTCTGATGAAGTGCTTCTTTCTCAAACATAGAGAACTGAGTCAAATTTATGCAAACAAGAGCTATTTGATTAGATAAGAGCCACATTGATAAATGATCAAGAGATATAATCAGTTTTCAGATGAACTAATCAATGCTATCTATGACCACGTGAATATAAAATTTTGTAACTCATCATTGGTTAGATAAGTGAAGATTACAGGCAATTATATTGGCTAATAAGGCAGAAAATATAAATGAAAAATGAAATGAAAAATGATGGAGAAAACGTAGGAAAAGAGGACCACTAATGCATTGTTGGTGGACTTGTGAGCTGATTGAACCAATCTTCAATTTGGAACGATATCCAAAAGGTATAATCTTTGATCTAGAAATACCACCACTAGGTCTGTTTCGCAAGAGTTATGAAAGAAAATGTAAAAGATACAATATGCACAAAAATATTTGTATCCCTTTTCTAGGGGTAAAGAATAAGAAATTAAGTGGATGCTCATTAATTGGGGAATGGTTGAACAAGTTGTGGTATGTGATTATGATGAAATATTATTCTACAAAAGAAATGATGAGCAAGATGCTCCCAGAAAAGCCTGGAAAGACTTGCACGAACTGATCTAAAAAGAAATGTACTGTGTACAAACTAACAACAATATTGCTATAATCAGCTCTTAATGGCTTAATTATTTTCAGTAATACAATGATCCAAGCCAACTCTGAAAGATTTATGATGAATAAATGCTCTCCATTCCCAGAGAAAAGACTGATAGTGTCTCAGTACAGATTAAACATACTTTTAAATTTTTTTCTTGAGCTTTTTTTTTGTCTATGTTTTCTTTCACACTATGAATATTATAGAAATGTTTTCCATGACTACATGTGTATAACCTGGTTTGAATTGCTTGCTTTCTCGATGCTGGTGGGGGGAGAGAGAAATTCAAATTCAAAGTTTTAAAAAGAAATTTTAAAATTGTTTTATTTGTGCAACGAGAGGGCTTAGGACATGAAATACAGAAGGGCAAAAGAGTTAAGATTGTAACCAAATCTCACTTATACAGCAAAACTCAGTAAATTCCTTCTGGGAAAAATTAAATATTCAAAGTAATGGAACAGTTTCAAACATAGAGGATTAAGGGAAAGACCAGATCTAAATAGATGAATTGAGTTTTAAATATGAGACTCAAGAGAAGTAAAAAAAAAATTCAATAAGAAAGAGAAATAATAAGGGATGCAATAAGATTAAACTCTACATTCCTTACATTTGCAGCTCCTAAAAACTTTATTATTAGGGCACTTGGAAGTAGCTTGTGTAGATTGAGGTCATGAATTGAGTTGAATATGATGAGATTATTATCTAAAAAATTAAACATAGCGGGAAGAAAGAGGATTGTACTGGGAGAAGGGGAAATGGAGAAACGCAATGAGATGCTTATCTGACCTCAAAGAGTCGTGAAATAACTTTTATAGTGGAGGAGAAAATGGGGGAGTTTTTTGGGGGGACAAAAGAGTCTGATTCTCCTCAGATTTAGAATAAAGAGGGAATAATATACGCAATCAGTTGAGCATAGAAATCTCTCTTACCACATAAGAAATTAAAAGTGGAAGGGGATAAAATAGGGGAGTCATAAAAGGAAGAATGGGTAGGGGGAGATAAAATTTAGAAGCAAAATGTTTTTGAGAATGAACAAGGTAAAAGAAGAGAGAAAAGGTAGGAAAAATAGGAGGAAAGTAGGATGGAGGGAATATATAGTAAACATAATTAAAAATATATGTAGCTAGTTTCTCTGAAAACAAACTCATTTCTCAAATGTATAAAGAACTGAGTAAAACTTATGAGAATAAGAGCTATTCCACAATTGATAAATTCTCAAAGGATATAAAGTTTTCTGATGAAATAATGAAAACTTGCTATAGTCATGCAAATAATGTTCTAATTCATTATTGATTACAGAAATACTCATTAAAACAACCATGTACTACCACCCTATACCTATTAGATTTGTGAATATGACAGAAAATAAAATGACAAATGTTAGAAGGGATGTGGGAAAATTGAAATACTCATGTATTGATGATGAAGTTATATATCAACTCAACCTTTCTGTAGAGCAATTTGTAGCAATGTTCAAGGAGCAATAAAACCCTTTGACCAAGCAATTCCACTACTGAGTCTGGATCTCAAAGAGATTAATAATAATAATAATAATAATAATAATAATAATAATAATAAACTATATATACAAAACTATTTCCAGCAGCTCTTATTGTGTTGACAAAGGTTTGAAAATTGAGGGGATTCCCATCAGTTGGGAAATGTCTGAACAAGTTGTCATACATTATGATGGAATACTGTTGTGCTACAAAGATGACAAGCAAGATAATCGAAGTAGTTCTGGGGGTTTGAAAGTTTTCAGTTCTTCCAAGGTGGTATAACCTAAGGAGAGAAGGGGTTACTGCTTTCTCAGCCTGTGCTCTGGCCTTACAAACCTATAAACTTGTAGCTGTCCAATAAGCACTCCTCTATGACCAGGATCCCCAACTAGGGTCCCTTCTTCTCTGTTGGACATCAGTCGTCTAGCTCCTTCTGCCCCTCTACATGTAAAATGTCAGTGATAGTGCTCCTCTCTATCATATACCTGAGAGAAGACTCTCTTGTGAAAATCTGCAAGGACTTGTCTCTTTGCTGGAATTGTGAACAAGAGTCCTGTGCTCTCAGTCTGCAAGTGCCAGTGCACTAATGTTCTTTTCTGCCCTAGGACTGGGAACCATAACTGTGTGTACTCAGTGCTGTAGGATCTTGCACATTACCAGCAAAAGGTTCCCTGTAATCTTTTGACCACTTCTCTGACCCTCTTACTGTCTATATACTGAGAACTCCTTAAACTTGTGTCCCAGTGTATCAGTCTCCTTGGCCAAGCACTCTCTGACTTTGTTCTTGGGGACCATTGTCACCCTGATGAGACAGATCTTTCCTACACAACTCCCAAATTGTATTGGACTAAAAATTCCTTCCACCCTGACATTTTGGTAATTCTTCCACTATAGAATTTTATTTAACATGCTATTTTAAACTTGTCTGGAGAAGAATTTGGGAATATTCAAGTGAATTCCTATTACGCTGGCATTTTGGTTACAGTCTCCTTCTATGTAAGGTTTCCTAAAGGACTCCATCAACTAGTCCACATGTCTTAGTTTGAAATTTGGTTTCCAAAGCACATGAATAGACAGTGGAAATATTCACAGACAGATGGGATAGCAACCATGGCTATAACAACTTGGGGGAATAGTGTAATCTTTGTTTCCAGCTACCTCAGAAGAGGATTTTATAGAGGTTGTTCTGTCCTTCAAGATAAGAAAATTGTATTATTAATTTTATTATGCACAAAGACTAGGTTAGGTGCCTCTTTATAAATTTAATTCAACTCAGGAAATAATTATTAAGGTAGTTTTGTTTTTAGCAAGAACGTAAGTACAGATTCAGCTTTGGACAAGTTTCACATGAAGTTCCCAACATAAATTTAAGTGAAGATCAGCAAAATGTTAGCCACATAGTTCTCTTGAGCTCAAGATGTAGATATAACTTTGGGAGTCATCTGTATAAAAAGGACAGATGCAAGTGTTAATGCATATGAGATTATGAACGAAGAAAAAGTAGAATTAGGTATAGATTGTTGAGCAAAATAAATAAGAAAGGGAGGAAGGAAAACTAGCAAATAAGACTGAGAGTAATAATAGATGGAAGATGTGAAACGAGAAATTATCAAGAAAGACAGATTAATCATTTTTGTCAAGTGTTGCTGAAAGATAAAATTTGATTAGGAACAAAAATTTGATTCAGAAATTGAGAGGTCAGTGGTATCATTGAAGAAAGTAGCTTCAGTTGATGAATGGCAAAAGTCCGTATCATGGAAAAGGGGTTAACAAATGAGTGTTTTTTTTAAGAAGTTTAGACAGCAACTATAGACTCTTCTTTATAGAAGTTTAGCAGTAATTAGAAGGGGTATCAGAAAATAACTTGAGAGGTGGAAAAATCAAAAGAATGATTTTTTTTTTGGAATAAGGAAATGTGAAAGTTTGTACATTACAAGAAGGAAGAGACAGGAAAAAGGATTTGATAAGGTGCTCAAAGTGAAGTTACTTGAGAAACAGGAGGGCTGCAGTCTTCTCTAAGTTTGGAATAAAGGGAAAGAGGTAGACAATGCTGTAAAGAAGGTGTGGGGTATATAATACAATTATTATCTCACTTGATCCACCCATAACTCTGAAAGCGAGGTGAAATCATTATCTACATCTTACAATTGAGCAACAAGAGGCAAGCAGAGGATAAGTGACTTGTCCAGAATCACACCTGGCTTTGAATTGTTGATCTTCCTCACTTGAGGCTCAGAACGCTTTTCACTCCGTCACCAAGCAGTTTGTATGACTTCAACATCTTCAGCAAAGTAAATTATAAGGTCATCTGCAAGGGAAGCAGGAATTGTGGAGTTAATCTTCAGAAGAACAAAAATTGAGTTTAGATCAATAATTGGAATTTATATAGGAAATCAATCAAACATGAATGGAAAAATTCCTATGCAGTAATAAACTCACAGTTGAGGTTAAAAGGAGTGGGGGGGAGGGAGAGAGAGAGAGAGAGAGAGAGAGAGAGAGAGGAGAGAGAGAGAGAGAGAGAGAGAGAGAGAGAGAGAGAAGAGAGAGAGGGAGAGAGAGAGAGAGAGAGAGATAGAGATCACATATATATGTACATATATATGCATATATGTAGATAGATTCACAAAATGACTGACATTTTAAGGTTTTCACATATATTCTCATTATAAGGTTCCTAAAGTACACCTCCACCAAGTTTGAAACAAAAGTTTCCTTTACAAAAGAAAAACATGGCATTAACTCTTTTGTGCATGGAGGTTTCAAAAATGATTAAACCTTAGCATTTCAAGCTTCATATTTGACTAATTCCAAAGGAAACATATTTAACTTGCACAGGTCTTACATTAAGGAAAATTTTTAAAACAATCAAAAGAAGTAGGTAATTTCTTTGTACTTATAGAATTAGATGTTTCCAGTCACAGCTTAAAAAATGCATGGCTAGAGTAGACAATCTACTTAGCCTCCCAGTTCCAATTTCCACACTTGAAAAATGGAAATTATATCTGCATTATCTCTTTGGCATGGATATTGTGATAAAAAGTGTTTGCAAACTGTAACATACCTTAAAGCATTAGTTATTAATAATAATGTTTACATTATCACTAGAGTCTTAGATTTTAGCTGATAAAGAAGGCATGATCTGTCATCTTCCCTCCAGCTGAAAAAAGGACTGACCAACATACACAATGGTCAGTATACACTATACTTTACCAATCACCTGCTAATTCTTAGCTTAACCCAAATATTTGCTTTAACCTCCCTCCATTTCTTGTTTCAAGCTTTCCTAATGCTTATTGGTCACTGAATTGACTGTGAAGATTGACCTGTTGGTAAACTCAAGATGACAGATGTAATTCCATGTTTGACCACTGACTGACTCATTCATGTATTAAGAGGTTCCTATGTACTCAATAACTTTTAGTAAGCTTAATTTGAGCTAGATATGGAAATATTCATGGTTACTGATCATAAACCATTTCATAAAATTTCATACTCAGAATGTTTTTATGATCAGTAAGGGAGGTTATGGTCTCCTATTTGTAGACTGACTGTTTCTTGTCTCTTGATCCCAATGAATCTGTCCAGAAACATCAATCAGATACAAGGAAAAGAGACACAGTGTTCTAGATTCTCCACCAAAGAATGAATTCCAATATATACTTTATCCACTGCACATGCTTTTGTATGTGGGACTCAAGGACTAGAGAGCTATATTTTCATCTCTCTTTGAGTAATTGCCTGACCTGTGATTCCTAACTGCTCATTCTCTTTCTGTCTCTCTTTGTTTCTACCTTGTTTCATCTTTTTCTTTCCCACTGCTCATCTCTACCCCACCGCTTTTTTGCCTTCCTCTCCTATCCCATTTCCTCTCATCCTTAGGACCCCTTAACATACTCTGTCATATATTGGAAGCTGTGATGTCATAGATAAAGGGAACCCTGGATATTGAAATACCTTCCTTCAATGAAGATTAGTAATCCTGCCAAAATGTTTATCCTTAAAGATTTGCATAGATCAATTCTGTTCTGTGATTTAAACAATTTGCCCATGGTTACACAGATTTCAGCTCACCTTTTTCTTTTTTTCTGACTCCAAGGAAAGGCTTTTGTCTATTGAAGACCTTGTTCTGTCTTTCATAAAAAAGTATTAAGAAATGCAAATTATTTTATAGTTGTAAATGATTCAATAAATATTTATGGGACAACTTAAACATATTGCAATGAATGCATTGTGACCAAAGTTAAATCTGCTTAAATTATTTACATAGTAGGTTGGGTGCTTATTGACATCAGTCAAGAAGACGCAGGAAAAAAATTGACTGTGATAAAAAATGTATACAGCAAACATGTAGATGTTCACCTTGCCATAAATCTCCCACATATAATCAGAGCTTTTTTCCTAAAATAGTAGTGGTGCTAATTTGAATATAATATTAAAAAAATGAAGAAAACTTTTTGAAAATTTTGAAATAATTTATTTGAATTAACAAGGAACTAGAAAACATGAGGGAAAGTGTTATTTGTGACAGGTTGATTAGATACAAAAACTGGGAAAAATTAAAAAGTTAACTAAGTTTCAAACACATAATTTAAATTATGCTGTCACAATACTACATTAAATCTCACTCTTAATGGGTACCTTCTCAATGTTAAAATCAATGAGGAAAATGACATGAAAGAGACATTTTGTAAGAAGGGAAAGAGAAAGAAAATGCATATTTGAATTTGATGAAATGTGATGTTTTTTTTTCTTCTGAAAAGATTTGGTCTGAAGGTCAAAACACACAACGAAATAACAGATGCCTGTTTTTAACAGTCAAAAATCATATCTTTAATTCCTACTAATGCTGATCCTATATTTACAAGTTTGCTTATATATGTGAAATATTTATTTCTGACTCTAATAATACATAATGTCTGGGGAAAAACACTGTAGTTAGGAAAAAAAAAATTAAAATGTGAAGAGGATTAACACATCAGACCATGAGTCTGACTTCTGAAATTCCTTCCAACTCTAACTCTGTGATTTTTTTAATGTTTGATCTGCATTAATAATATTTTCTTCATCACTTGATTGAATCTATAGCAATCAAGCACACAATAAAACAAGCCCTGCTTTGTAGCGTTCTCAGATTTCCAAAGTGCCAGAGCTGCCTCCAGTAATCTCCTGCCTTTCTCTTTTCTTTAGCTAGGAATTCTATTCATAACCATAGCAATTCCTTCACTTTACAGATGAAGAAACTGAGACCCGGAAAGTTGGGGAGGGGAAGGAGTTGCTAAATGCAGAAGTGGCAGAACAGAGACTTAAACACTGGGCCCACTCCCTTGAACTGCCTCCATTCTGTTGTGCAAAGTCTTAGTCATAGAACCATGGAGCTTTTCTCTGGGAATCAATTTCCCTCTGTGAAAAGTGGAGGGAGACATGCTGAGACCCAATGGAGTGGGATTCTCTTTATTCCAAAATGAGTCCTGAGGCTTAAAAGGGCAGGGATAGATCACAGCAAAGATTAGGATGGAAGCAGGACTGGGGGCCAGAAAAATACAGCTTCCAGGGCCATGCTGAAGATCAGAAACATGGGTGACAAATGACTAGGCAGGAATTTCTTCACTGGGCAATAGTTTGGAAGCTTAGTTTCTGTCCAGGAGGAACCTGAACCCAGCCTGCTTACTTGCCTCCTCCAGGATGTCTGCCAAGAGCTCACTCTGTGCCACAGGCATTGCAGAACTCTTCTTCAGACCCTGCAGCAGACACTGGCACACATACTGTGTCTCCTAGACCAGACCAATGGAAATGACAAAATTGAACTTCTCTGAATCTGCCACGTTGGGCAAAGGAACTTGCTGCTCCTCCAGTTCACTACTGGATTCACTACTGGGGAACCACATGGTGGAAGGGATCTCTGCCTTGCCCTTGGTTCCAAACACGGGGAATGAGTCAAACGGTTCAGTGGCAATGCTACAAGTGAAGGAGGCCTGGAGCCTATCATGGTATCGCAGGATGACCATCACTGTGTCATCCACGCCCTTCTCATGGAGCAACCCCACCCTATGGATCTTCTCAGGCCCCTGACTCCCGGTCACCATGCAGATGAACTGGACGCAGTATATGTCCAGGTTCAGCAACACTCCCCCTGCCTGTGTCCAGTTCCTGGAGCAATCCAAGTGGTAGCCATCGATGTCAAAGTCCTTGTGCACCAGACAAACTTCCTGGAGGGTGCCCTGACACAGCAGAGCCCGCAGCGCGTCGGTAGCGGGGAAGAACATCGTTCAGATGGTCTCCATCAAGAAGAGGCCATGGAACCGCAGGCACCGCGCAGCTATCATCTCCTGGATCTCGGCGACCGTGACCCTGAGAGGCTTTCCACACAGGATCAGCTTCCCCTGCGCCAGGCACAGAGGGACAGCGCCCAGGTTATGCGGTTTCTTAGGACCCACCTACATCACGTCCACATGTGGGTACTTCATCAGTTCTTCTTAGAATCCGCCGGACTTGGGGATTTCGTGTCTTCGGGTGAAGTCCTGGGCTGGGGACAAATCTCTGGCAGCAACCGCGACTATCTGGTACTCAGAGTGGGGCAAGCTCCTCAGGGCAGTAGTGAAGTTATGGAAGATGCAGCCGGTGAACGCTATCTCCCAGTGGAGAACTTTATCTCTGAGGTTACCCCGTGGTATTTTCTAATTCTGTGGTTATAAGCAAAATCCAGAAAGACAAAGGGAAAAGCACTGCATGCAATATCATCCTATTTTCTTTCTAGGGAGTTATAAAAAATATTGAGGAATACATTTCTAAAATAATTTTTGTAGAGATATCAAGAAACAAGTTTTAAAAAATACAAAAGAGAAGTACTTAATTTTCATTTTAATCAGTGGTAAGATTCTAAGTACCTAGAACCTTGGATATATAAGTAGAAATCAGATGCCATCTGATCCATACTCTAATTTTGCAAATAAGGAAACTACAACCCAGGGAGATCAAATTCATGAATATATGAAGTGGCAGAAGCAAGATTTGAACTGAGGTTTTCTGAATTCAGAACCATTTCCCCTTTTCTTTCTAGGGAAACACATTGCCTAGCTACAATAAGTTCTATAACTGTAGGTGCTGAGTACTGTTCTTTTTCTACCTAACAATGGAAAAATAATATTAGCAACATTTCAATGATTTTATGATCTAATGAATATGAGTGTGATGGCTAGCTGGTGAGATTGCAGCCTACCCATTCATTCTCTTCCTGCATAATTCTTGTCCATGTATTTTGTAAATATATAATGGAATATCTACCTGATTCATTTGATCCTATTTCACTCTTTTTAGCTCCATGACTATTGATGAGTTAGTTTACCTTCTCTGTGTTTGTTTTTTCATCTACAAAATGCAGATGATAATAATTACAATACTTCCTTCACAGGTTGTTGCAGTAAGTACTAAGTAAGTAATGCGCTAAGTAAGTACTGCACTAAAGCAGTAATGCACTAAGCATTAAACCACTATATACATGACGTTGGTCAGATAATTATGCATGTGTGTATGTGTGAATGTGTGTACTAAAGTTCAGAATGAAATTAATACAATCAGAGAGAATGTCTTTTTCTAAAACCATTTCTTGTTTGGTTGGGTTTTTTGTTTCTGTGTTTCTTTAGGCATTAATAGCCTGTTTAAACAGATCAGATTCCAGTATTTTGTTTTTGTTTTATTCATTTACTTGTTTTTGCTCTCTTTGTCTTTCTTCTTATCACTTTTGTTCTTCATTTGTGTTAATTTTGATCTCTTTGGTTACTATTAAGCATTGAGTTGACCCTACAGATAGGAGAATCAAATTTGATTGTGCTTATTAATCAGTTATTTTCTCCCTCCTTAAGATAAATCAATTTGGCTTCGTGTTTTTGTTTGCACAATTCTCCCTTCCCCTTTTTAAGAAATCAGTTGTAGCATATGGGGATAAGGCCTTTGGTTTCTCTAATTTACCTTTGTTTAATCATCTTCTTCCAACATATTTTTCACCACTAATCTATTCTTTGAGGCCACAGAATATTTTAAGGCTAGATCAATTTAATTCATTGAGTCTAATGAAGATGGCATTATTCTGACCATATCTTCTGCATATTGCGAAACACAGTAAACTCAGAAAAGTATGTACTAACTATTCACATGGGATAAAAATAAGTGGAGGAAAAATACCTATTCTCTTGACTACTGTTTACATCTGGATGAATAACCTGCAAGAGTCAATTTGTTATTATGCTTCTGTTGAACAGCTATTGAAAATGTCAATAAGATAGGTCCAGAATTGAAAAGGAAGAGGGAAACAGATTGGCAAGTCAGTATGAAACTGAAATTTTCTTCTGAGGATTTAAAGTTCATCACTTAATAAAAGATGCATCTCATTTTTTTCTTAATTCTTCCAGTGATGTTGTATGCCTTTGATTCATGGAACATTGCTGTCCACAACGTTGAAGAATATACTAAACAAACAAACAAAAAAAAAAAACAAAAAACAAACAAAAAAGAGAAATATATTGGGTGGTAGCAGGCTATAACACCTCACAAACAAGTTATCAAATGGTAGAAGTTTACAAAGGATGTCACACTGGAGAAACGTAGCAAAAAGAAATATGGATCACATAGCAAAAAGAAGAGATAATCAATAGTTGATCTGTATTCTCCTTTGGAAATTTTAGAACACTAAGAACATGATGGAAGAACTGTGAAATTCTATATGACTCATATGTTGAATTTACATCAATATAGGGTGAAAGTGACAACACATTAAGAGGTGTAGGTTGTCATCTGCCTCACTGAAGGGAATAGCTATTTTAGTGATAACAGAGGATTTTTTTTTGTTGCATATGTTTGTATTTTATAACTCTATCCTAAAAATATCTGAGAATAATTGATTGACAGTGTTACAATTTGTTCAATCATTCTTTCAATAAATACCCATTATTTTATCAGCATGATGGGGGTTAGAAATAAATAGTACAATATATCTAACAGCCTAAGAGCACAACACTATTTTTTACTATAATCATGTGTGGTAAATAGAGGGCAGGAGGAGCAAGGTTTAAATATTCTGATACATACCAAATATGCAACTCCAGATAATTCATTTAATCTTTCAGTGCCTTGGACAACTCTTGATGGCTAAAAGTTGCAGAGATTGTGCTTACCTGCACCTTCTGGTTTCAACCCATTTGGTAACCAAAATCTTAGAATATACTAGGGAGATAGCACATATACTCAGAGCATAAGTCAGGAATCTAGTGAGGAGACAATGTATATACTCATAGGATGATACAAGGCCAGATGTACTATAAACAAATGACAATCTATAAAGCATAGTAGAAGACATAACATTATCAGGGTTAAAATTAAGACAGCTTAAATGAGAAATGCTATATGGGGCCTCAGTTGAATACCAGGATAATTTTTTATGTCTTGGCTCAATGGTTTCTGATTGATTTTCATCCCTATATGGGTGTTATAATGAGGTTTTAAATATTTAAAATATTATAAAGTGTTTTTTTCTTTTTCTTTCACTAGGAATAAGAAACATTGCTATTAATATGTAATAACAATTTATAGGACATATAACAAAGGCAACACATATGCATAGATTATTGAATAATATATGATTTATAAAACTGTCTATTTAGCTATCTCAGGGGAAAAAAGAAAGGGAACAAAATCAAGAATAATTTCACTACTTGGAATCTGCTTCCTAATGATCATTCCATAAGTAGAATCTGAAGTTCTTAAAATTTCATGTGAGCATTCATCATCAAATATTCCTTCCTGTTAAATATTTTACCTAACTAGAAACCATGTTGGCACTAAAATGACTGCTTATGTTTTTCTTATTAAATGTCAAATGTTTATTGTTTATTGGAACAGATTGTCCAAGTGTTAAAGCTTTTCTGTGCTTGTCAGTTAGGTACCTTTGATAGCTGTACTAACCTTTAGTGCACCAGTGGATCAATTAGCAAATGACTGCTTCAGTAAGCTTAATGAAAAATCTATGTGTGGTAGTACATAGGAATATAATCAATCCAAGTACCTAAGCTGTGGAGTGCCTATCTGAATGAAAAACATGTTAGGAGTTTATGTGCAAAAACAAACTAAATTCAACATTACCCCTACTATATACTACCCACTTGTAATTCATGAGTTTATGTGACACAGACCTAAGTTTCGTGCAAAGAATTATTGGAAAGAAGCAGGTGGATTATAAATGTCCCCAAAAAGCATGTATTTGGGGGACAGAGTTAAAATGGCAAAGTAGAGGCAGCAACCTAGCTGAAATCTCTCAACATTCCCCTAAAAACAATTTTAAAATAATTCCTGAAATCTACTGCAGGAGTGGAAGAGCCAACTAAATGTTAGAATTTCTCCACTCCAAGATAAATTAGGAGGTCAGTAGGAGAGGTCTATGACACTGGGGAGGGGCTGACCCAAAGTACATATGGATATAGCATTAGTGGTGGTCTTGGAACCTATGACAGCTGCAGCAGTAGCTATAGGAGCTCTCTAGCCAGAGAGAGTAAAGGGGTCAGATACCCAGTAAAAAAGAGATTAGAAAAGACCCTAAGCTGACAATAGGAACAAGACTGTTGAATCAATCATAAAGAGTTCCTGGGGATAGGGCAGCATAAATGCTTGCAGCCACAGGAGAACAGGGGGCCTGAAAAAAGTTCTGAAGCAAAAAGAATTACTACAGTAAAAGACACAAGGATATTAGGGGATTTTCCTGTTTAAAGACTAGAAAGAGCATAGGTGAGGGGAGTAGTAACTAAACCTCTTCTCAGATGATTTCAGCTTGGGAGTATTGAAAACCCCCAGACTTCCAGAGATAACAGAAAACAGCAACCTAAAGTCTGAAGCCTGGAAAAGTGCTCCCACTCCAGTCCAGGAACAAGGTTCAATTTTAACATAAAGTTAAAAGTCAAGAAATAGGGTTGGAAAATGAACAAACAGCAACAAAAGGATCTGACAATAAAAAGCTATTACAGAGACAGGGAAGATCAAGGTATAAAGGCAGAAGAACAAAATAAAATGAAAATCACTACAAGTAAAGGTTCAAAAGGGAAAAAAATACAATTTGGACAAAACAATAACAAAATTCTTAGAAAAAGTAAAGAAAGAGATTAGAGTGGTAGAGGAAAAATTGGAAAATAATTGAGAATGATGCAAAATTATTAAAAATGAAGTAAGTTGAAAAAAGAGGTACACAAATAATGACAAAAGCAATATTTTAAAAAACAATTGACAAAATTACAAAAGGGGCAAAAAAAGTTCACTTAAGAAAATAACTTTATAAAGCAGAATTGTCAAAAAGAAAAAGAGAGGTACAAAAGCCCATTGAAAAAATAATTTCTAAAAAACTATGAACTTGGGGAAATGGAAACTAATGATTCCATGAGACACCAATGAACAATAATTAAACAAAGTTAAAAGAATGAAAAAAATAGAAGAAAATGTGAAAGATTTCATAGGAAAAAATGAACTGGAAAATAGATCTAAGGCAGGTAAGTTAAGCATTATTGGATCACTTGAAAGTTGTGATGAAAGAAAGAGCCTAAAAATCAAATTTCAAGAAAGCATTAAGGAAAGCCCCCCCTGCAAACTTAGGACCAGAAAGCACAAAAGAAAAAAAAATCAAATCACTTTCAATCACTTCATTAATGAGATTCTGAAATGAAAATTCCCAGAAATATTATAGCAACATTACACAGCTCCCTATCAAAGACAAAATATTACAAGTAACCAGAAAGGAACCATTGAAATATTGTGGAATTCCTGTCAGAATAACACAAAATTTAGCTTAGAATATGATATACTGGAAGAAAGAAGAGATAGGATTAAAAACATGAATCACCCAGCAAAATTGAGTATAATGCTTAAGGGGAAGTGAATATTCATTTAACTAGAAAATTTTAAAATATTTCTTGTGAAAAGTCCAGAGATGAATGGAAAAACTGACATCCAGGGAAGCAGAAAAACGATCAGGGACAAGATGGCAGAGAAAAGGCAAACACTTGCCTGAGTTCTCCCGCAAACACCTCCACAGTACTTTAAATAATGTGTCACTACAAATTCAGGAGTTGCAGCATGCAAAAAAGGAGGGTGTGAAATAATTTTCCAGGTCAAGGCAACTTAGTAGGTTTACAGGAGAGTCTATTATACTAGGGTGAGAATGGAACACCCATCCAGTACATGCCATGCTTCAGTAAACTAGCAGTAAGCTTGGGGGCAACTGAATCAGTGGTGGCAGTGATGAGCTCCAGCTCTTTTAGTCCAAACATGGCAAGGAGGTTAGCAAACAGGTCGGAAGGATATCACATGGCTTCCTTTGCTTGCACCAGAGGCAGGACTCTATTGCATGGTGCAGGCTTGTATCTTGGTCCCAGTCCTGAGCCTTAGTCCTAGGGCAACTAGCACACTAAAGTTTCAAGCCATAGCAGAGGGAGGACACTGGTCACAATTCCAGGGCAGAAAAGAGTGCTTGTGGTTGCTCAGAGGCCAGAACATAGGCAACAGAGTAATAAACACAATTGTCCTTAGATTATACCACATTGAAAGAACTGAAAACTTACAGGCCCCCAGAATTATCTCTGAAAACAACCGAACAAAAACCTGAAGCTTAGGAGAGTTCTCCTTCCACTCCAGAAGCAGAGCCCCACTTTGGCATTCAGTTAAAAGGCAAGAAAGAGACTGAAAATTATGATCAAACAAAAAAAAAATCCTGATATAGAAAGTTCCTACAGTGATGGGGAAGATCAAAGCACAAAGTCAGAAGAAGATGACAGTCAAATCCTACATGCGAAGCCTCCAAGGGGAAAAAGACCATGAAAGTTCCAAAGAATTTTAATAATCATTGAAGAGAGGTAGATGGAAAATTGGGAAGAGAAATGAGTGATGCAAGAAAATCATAAAAAATATAAAATCATGAAAGTCAACTATTTAGTAAAGAAAGCACAAAAAATATTGGAGAAAATAACAGCATAACAAAAGAATAGTCCTAAGAGTAAAAGAGGTACACATGTCTAATGAAAGAAAAATGCTTTGAAAAGCAGAATTGGCCAAATTGGGTGGGGAGGGGGATGACTAGCTGCTCAATATTGTGCTGTC
This sequence comes from Bettongia penicillata ogilbyi, assembly GCA_023548195.1. Taxonomy (NCBI): domain Eukaryota; kingdom Metazoa; phylum Chordata; class Mammalia; order Diprotodontia; family Potoroidae; genus Bettongia; species Bettongia penicillata. The sequence goes on from JAJHZJ010000975.1 coordinate 1,512,345, forward strand.
TGTGGGCCCAGAACTCTGGAAGTTGATGAGACTGCAGTTGCTACTGGTTATGGGGCCACCACCACCACCTCTACCACTCCAGGGCTGGGATCAAAACGTGCCCCTCCCCACCTATATCTGACAGAGTTTCTCCACTGACTTTCTATGCTGTCTTTGGTGTGTGTGAGCTGAAAAGTCTGGAAACCTCCACAGCAGGCAGAGATTCAGTCCCTGGAGGTCTGTTCTAGCCTTGTTTGTGCTGGTGCAGCTCACATGGGGCAGTTCTCTTCTACCACCTGGTGTGATATACCGTTTCTGTCTACCTGTCAGACTATCTTGGGTTGGAGATTTGTTTCACTCTGTCATTTTGCATTTTCAGCAGCTCTAGACTTTGTTTAGAATCATTTTTATAGGTATTTGGAGGAATTTGGGGGATAGCTCAAACAAGTCCCTGTATTTACACCACCATCTTGGCTCTGTCTCCCAGTTGGATTATTTTCTAAAAAATAAAAGTAAGGGGTGAGAAAGAAAAAATGAGAAGAGATAAGAGGAAAGGGAGAGGTGGAATGGGATAAATTATCTGACATAAAAGTGGCTTAAAAGAACTTTTACAGTGAAGGGGAATATAAGGGAACCGGGGCGGTGGGGGGGGGGCAGGTGATCTTTACTTTCATCAGAATTGTTTCAAAGAGGAAACAACTTTCCCTACACTTTGGCATATAAATTTATCTTACACTACAAGAAAGTAAGACTGGTTGGAAATAAGAGAAGGTGACAGTGGTGTTGGGGGGTGGGGTAAAGATAGAAGGGAAGGTAAATTGGGAAAAGAAAAGTTCAAAAGCCAAACAGTTTTGAAGATGGCTAGGGTGAAAGGAGAGAGAGAAACTAGAATAAACAATGTGTAAATAGGATGGAGGGAAATACATAATAATCACCTATGTGAAAAAAGTTAAAGTTCTTTTCCCTGATGAAGAACTCATTCCTCAAATATATAGAGAACTGACTGAAATTTATAGAAATAAGAGCCATTCCTCAAATGATAAATGGTCAAATTATATGAACAGGCAGTTTTCAGATGGAATAATCAAATATCTCTATACTCATATAAAATGTTCTAAATCACTATTGTTTAGAGATTCAAATTAAAAGAAGTTGAAGGTACAATCTCACACCTATCAGATTGGCTAATATGGCATCAAAGGAAATTTTAAAATATGTCAGAGGGGATGTGGAAAAATTGAGATACTAACATAGTGCTAGTAAAGTTATATACTATTTCAATCATTCTTTAGAGCAACTTGGGACTATGCAGGATGGGCTATAAAATCATGCATACCCTTGCACCAAGTAATTTGTACTGTCTGCATCCCAAAGAGATAAAAAGAAAAGAAAAGGAACTATAGGTACAAAAGATTTTTTTCTAGCAGCTCTTAATGTGTTGGCAAAGAATTGGAAACTGAGGACATCCCCATCATTTGAGAAAGGGCTGAACAAGTTGTTGTGTATAATTGTGATAGAATGCTATAGTGCTATTGATGTGGGTCAGGTTGTGATGTGGTAGAATGTCTCAAAGACTTTCAAAGAATCAGGGCTACTCCAAGCTAGTTAAGGAGATTTATTGTAGATTTGAGGTTTCACATGCTGGTGCGTGGCTAAATTCCTCAGAGGAACTTGCAATTTTAGTAAGGTAAGACAGACAATTTTATAGATTATATGATGCTAATTACACAATCAAAATTTACATAAAATATAGAATATGATTGATATTGGAAAGGTTGGAAGGGTTTGTTAAGGAATTAAATGAGAGGGGAAGAGGGTACTTTGGTGGTTCAGTGGTCAAACATCCTGGTCATACTGCTTTCTGTTTGTTTATCTGTTCTGGTCCTGTCTGCTGAAGACAGATATTTAGGAATTGTGGTCCTGTCTTAGACTAATGGATGATGTAATTGTGGTTGGGTATAAGAGTACACTTGTTGAAATATGTGTATTGCATCTAGGGTCAGTGGCTAGCAAAGGCTCCTGGGCATGCTGTTCAATGTGGTCCATAAGGAAGTTAGAATGTTGGAACTGGAATCAGTTTTATGATTCCATCATCCCTCCTAAAGGGTTGAAACCTAAAGTCATTTAGGAAAAGGAAATGCAGGTCTCTGCTTCTGTAGCTTCCTCAGGTTGGCAAAGGGCATAGAGCTATCCCTGTTATCAGTATTTCTTAGAAGGGAGAGGGAGGATGGCAGTAAACTGCACATGAGCTGCATCCAGGGGATGAACAATAACAACTGGCTGCTGACATTTCTATTGGCAATTGTCCTGTAAGATCATATGAGAATTGACAAAGGCCAATCTGGAAGAGATAAAGTGGGTCAAAAGATTTATTATATAGGACCCAAATAATACAAAGAAGAAAATAATTAGAAGGAGTTTAGGATGGGGGAAAGAATGCAAAGTAAGCAGGAGCCCAAGATAGAGGTGGAACCACTAAAGACTGAATCATGGCGTGATTCCTTCACCCATCCTATCTTCTGCCATATTTTCTCAACCCTACAGTCAATCTGATGTGAATTATTGATGCACACACAGCAAGATATATTGGCAAAGGAGGGGGGAGGGCACAGAGCCAATATGGTGCAGTAGAAAGACACATATACTCTAGCTCTTCTCCCACAGCTCATAAAATACCTGTAAAGAATGACTCTAAACAAATTCTAGAGCAGCAGAAGCCACAGTACGACACAGTGGAGGGGACTTCTAGCCCAGGGTGACCTGGTAGGCCGACGTGAAAAGCCTGTCACACTGGACACAGAGCAGAGCCAACCCAGCCTTAACAGTACAGTGCAGGGAGGACCAGAGCAAGCCTGGGGGCAGAATTCCCTGGACCAGCAGCAGCAGTTCCAAGATCCCTCAACACAGGGACCAAAGGTCAGTGAAAGGGTTTTTTCAGCTGGCCAATAAGGGAGCAAGGTCACCCCCATAGTTCTGGCCTCTGGCTATAGTGGCAGACACATCAGTGGGTGGCAACAGCTCTCAAGTTAAGCAGTAGCCCACATTCATTGTTGGAGTTCTCATTGTAAATTCCTTGGGGGAATTGAGCAGCTGATCTAAACTTCAGCCATGAGTGCTAGCATGGCAGAACTGGAGGAGAGGTTGTTGTGGAGAAGACAGTCTACTACTCCCAGATTCTGAGCATGAAAGTTGCTGGTTGCTTCCAGATCAATGTACATACTTGATTGGGCCACCTTGGAGAAACTGAGATCTTACAGGTCCCCAGAGTATACCCTACTCTTGATAAAGAAGCCAGAAGTCAAATAACTGGTTAGGAAAATGCCCCAAAAGGAAAAAAATAATAAGACTATAGAAGGTTACTTTCCTGGTGGAAAGGTATCTTCTCCTATCCTTTTGGATGAGGAACAACAATAATTACCATCAGGGAAAGACAAAAACGTCAAGGCATCTTTATCCCAAACATCCAAAATAAATATTCAGTGGTCTCAGGCAGTGAAAGAACTCAAAGAGTATTTTGACAATCAAGTAAGAGACCTGAAGGAAAAATTGGAAAGAGAAACGAGAGAGATGCAAGAAAATCATGAAAAGCAAATCAACAGCTTGCTAAAGGAGACTCAAAAAATGCTGAAGGAAATAGTACCTTTAAAAATAGGCTAACTCTTGGCAAAAGAGGTTCAAAAAACCAATGAGAAGAAAGATTTAAAAAGCAGAATTAGTCAAATGGGAAAGGAGGCTCAAAAACTCACTGAAGAAAATAGTTCTTTAAAGATTAGAATGGAACAGGTAGAAGATAATGACTTTATGAGAAACCAAGAAATCACAAAACAAAACCAAAAGAATGAAAAAAAAAAGAAGATAATGTGAAATAGCTCACTGGAAAACCAACTAACCTGGAAAATAGATCCAGGAGAGACAATTGAAAGCTCATAGGACTAACTGAAAGCTGTGATCAAAAAAAGAGCCTAGACATCACCTTTCATAAAATTATCAAGGAAAAGTTCCCTGATATTCTAGAACCAGAGGGCAAAATAAATCTTGAAAAAATACACAGGTGACTTCCTGAAAGATATCCAAAAAGAGAAATTTCTAGGAATATTGTAGCCAAATTTCAGAGTTGCCAGTTGAAGGAGAAAATATTGCAAGTAGCTAGAAAGAAACAATTTGAGTATTATCGAAGTACAACCAGGAAAACACAAGATCTAGCAGCTTCTACATTAAGAGATCAAAGGACATGGAATATGATATTCCAGAATTCAGAGGAACTAGGATTAAAACAAAGAATCACCTACCCCGCAAAACTGAGTATAATACTTCAGGGGAAAAAATGGTCTTTCAATGAAATAGAGGATTTTCAAGCATTCTTGTTAAAAAGACCAGAGCTGAAAAAAAAAAAATTCACATTCAAACACAAAAACCAAGAGAAGCATGGAAAGGTAAATAGGAAAGAGAAATCATGAGGGACTTAATAAAGTTTAACTGTTTGAATTCCTACATGGAAAGATAATATTTGTAACTCTTGAAAATTTTCTCAGTATCTGGGTAGTTGATGGGATTATACATGCGCACACACATACACACACACACACACATACATACAGAGCAGAGGCTAAGTTGAATAGGAATGGATCGTATATAAAAAAATTAAATTAAGGGATCAGAGAGAAATATATTGGGAAGAAAAAGGGAGGAATGGGGCAAATTATCTCTCATAAAAGAGGCAAGAAAAAGTTTTTCAATGAAGGGAAAAAGAGGGGAGGTGAGAGGGAAAAAGTAAAGCTTAGTCTCATCACATATGGCTCAAGGAAGGAATAACATGCACACTCAATTTGGTATGAAAACCTATCTTTCAATACAGGAAAGTAGTGAAGAAGGGGATAGGCAGGGTGGGGGAGATGATGGAAGGGAGGGCAAATAAGAGGAGGGAGCAAATAGAAGTAAATACTCTTGGGGAGAGACAAGGTCAAAAGAGAATAGAATTAATGGGGGGCAGAATGGGATGGTGGGAAATATAGTTCTTCTTACACAACATGGCTATTATGGAAGTCATTTGCAAAACTACAAGTGTATACTGTATATTGAATTGCTTGCCTTCTCAGTGGGGATAGGTGGGGAGGGAGGAAGAGAAGTTGGAACTCAAAGTTTAGGAACAAATTTTGAATATTGTTCCTGCATACAACTGAGGAATAAGAAATACAGGCAATGGGGTAGAGAAATTTATCTTGCCCTATCGGACAAAAGAGAAGATGGGGATAAGGGAAGGGAGGGATGTTAGAAGGGAAGGTAGATTAGTGGAAGTGGTAATCAGAATGTTCAGAGTTTTGGGGTGGGGGAGGGGAGAGATGGGGAGAAAATTTGGAACTCAAAATTTTGTGGAAATGAATGTTTAAAATTTTAATTAATTAATTAATAATTTTTTTTTTTACCAAAGATATATTGGTAACATCACAAACCCCTCCTTCAGAAGTTAAGAAATAATTTAGACTTATTAGATTATCTAGGACCACATTGACTAGAGAATGAAGACATCCTCGAAGTTCAAAGTGTGACTTAAATGTTTCTGCAGTGAGCTCTTGGAATGTCTGAATAATATTGAAAAGCATTGCCCCATGATCAAAGTAACCTGTTATAGGAGCAAAGAAATTTGCAAGATCTTTAAGAAAAGGTTGAATATTTTTTTTGGAATTCCTCACTTGACATGGTAGGGTTTGGAGCCATTTAAAATGGTCATATCAAAGTGAAGATATCTTAGAGTACACTCTCCATAGTGTATGTATAATGCTAGCCACTGGAAAGTAAGAAGAGTCCTTTGGGGTCTTTTTCATACCACAGAAGAAAGTGTAACTCTTTCTTCTCAGAAATTTGATAAGGACACCCTGCATTTCTTTACCCCAGTGGTGATTTGATTACATCTTTATAAGGTCCCTGAACACTTGCCTGCTTGGAGAAGCTTACTTAGGAGGGGGTGGTGGGTTAGGTGTATAGGGATTAAAGGGGTACTGCAAGAAATAAGGAGTTCTATAGATGCCACAATTTGGGGCAGAATATTTGGTACAAGCTGCGTGAGCAAGATTAGGTTTTATCATCAGTGTCAAGCATGAAATAGAAAGGAGGAAAAAAACATAAAGTGTTTTCACTGTATTTTTGACTATGGGAGTTACATCTGTAGGCTTAACAATCTCACAAATAAATTGACAAATCTTTAAAGGAAGCCATCAAAACAAAAAGGCTAACCTTCTTGAATGGATGTTGTGTGGCTTGTGGAAACAAAAACTCAGAACTTGATAGGGATTGCTTGACTTGGGGGAACTTGGAGAAAAAGCTCCAAGTTCCAGCAGTGTGGAAACAAGCACTTGGAGGTTTGAGAGTAGAGGACAATCAAGGATGTCAAATGTGTACAAACAATTAAAGATATCTGGAGCAAATTTAGCTAGAAACATCCTGTACTGTTTTCTTCGGGTGTGGTCCTGTGATATACTTATGAAAGCCTGCATGTATGTGTCTCCATCCATTTCCACTCTGTGGCCAAAGAAAAGTCAAGTTAAAAAATGGGGTTGTGATTGAGTGATCCACCCTTGGGCCATTTCTCTTGGTCTTCTAGATCATTTTGAGCCTAGGCCTTATTACAGAAAAAAAATGAGGTGTTTTCATTTTACATCTTGTTATTTGTTCCAATTATGCAAGAGATAGCCAAGTGAGGAGTACCATGGTATGGAGGGAGTTAGCCCCATAATGATTAATGATAAAGATTGGTGTTGTAAACCTAAAGAATTCCCTACTATAGCCATCTTTTACCTCTTCAGCAGAATTCCACTGTGAAGTGAAGCAAAATGAGTTCATACAGAACTGTCCATGAAATTCTCAAACAGCGTATTCTCTGTCTAGAGGAAATGATACAAGGAACTCAGGTGTTAGGATGCAAACAACTTAATCAAACTTTCCTAGGTGCTTGAAGGACCTCCCATGTAAGAGAAAGGAAAAAATAAAGGTTGGTTTTCCTTTGTTTTGGAAGGGTTGGGCTCTTTTATACAAAAGTGCTCACTCAGGGATACCAAAAATTTCCATGGTTTCATGGTGTGTTGTGGGATAATCTCAAAGAATTCAGTCAGACCACCTCTAATTCAAGTGTACACATATATTGAAATTGACACCCCTCAGAAGTGGGCTAAGTTCCAAGAGGAATCAACAACTTCAGAGAAAGTAAGATGGATTTTTATAAGGAAAAAATGCAATCACACAACAGAAATTATTGTGTAGAGAAATGGAAACTAAAATAACTCTGAGGTTTTATCTTCCACCTATAACACTGGCTCATATGGCACCAAAAGAAATAAAAAATGTAGGAGGGGATGTGGGAAAATCGAGATACTAATGTACTACTACTGGTAAAGTAATATACTGTTTCAACCATTCTGTAGAACAATTTGAAACTATATACAAAGAGCTATAAAACCATGCATACCCTTGGACATATTAATGAGTACTAACTCTGCATATCAAAGAGATTAAAAAAATGGAAAAAGACCTATAGGTATAAAAAGCATTGCTAGCAGCTCTTGATGTGTTGGCAAAGAATTGGAAATTGATGGAATTTCCGTCACTTGAGAAATGGCTTAAAAAGTTGTATATGATTGTGATGAAATGCTATTGTACTATAAGAAATGATGAGCAGTATGTTCTCAAAGAAACCTGGAGACACTTAATAAACAGACACAAAATGAAATGAGCAGAACCAGGAGAATATTGTGTACAGTAACAGAAATATTGTATGACAATAAATTGTGAATGATTTAGCTATTCTTAGAAGTACATGATCCAAGATAATTGTGAAGTATTTAGAATTAATAATAATATTCATCTTCTGAGGAAAAACTGATGGTGTGAGTACATATTAAAGGTTGCCTTTACATTTCTTGTTCTACTTTTGCCTGTATTTTTTCACAACATGACTAATATGGAAACCTATGTTACATGATTGTGCATGTATAAGCCATAACAAATTGCTTGCTTCTCAAAGGTGGGGGATGAAAGGGAGGTGGAGAGTTTGCATCTCAAATTTTTTTTAAAAAATGAATGTTAAAAATTGTTTTTACATGAAATTTGTGGAGAAGTGAAATAGTAAATTGAAAAATAGAAACTGCAACAAATAAAAATAAGAATTTACATTCAAATATGAGAAATACAAAAAGACAAACATTAAACACCATCATAAAGAACTCAATAAGGTCAACCTGTTTGTATTGCTGTATAAGAGTATGATACATGTAACTCCTAAAAGTTATTGTTTTTAGGGCAGTTAGAAGGCATTTGCATAGATATAGGACAAGGGTGTGAGTGAATTATACTGACATGATCTAAAAAAAGAAAGGGTAAGAAAGAGGGATGATTGGAGGAAAAGAGAAAGGAAGAGGAAAAATGGGGGACATCATCTCATAAAAGGGCAGGAAGAAAGAACTTCTACAGAGGATAGGGAAAATGGGAGGGCGATTAAAGGCAACACTTGAAATTCATTCTCATCACAATTAGTACAGAAAGGAAATTCACACACACACACACACACACACACACACACACACACACACACACACACACACCCCTAAAGAGAGAGAGAGACAGAGAGACAGAGACAGTGACAGAGAGACAGAGAGAGACAGAGAGTAAAGAGGTGGACATGAAAATCTGTCTTAAACGAAAAGTAGGAGCAGAAGGCAATAAGAGAAATGGGGTTAACAAAAGGGAGGGCATATAAAGGAAGATACTAGTTGGAAAAGAACCAGGCATTAGAGGACAGACATTGTAAAAAAGAAAGAGAAGAAAAAATGGAAAAAAAATACTATGGAGGGAAATGCATATTTAGTAGTCATAATTGTTAATGGGAACAAATCAATAATAAAATGGAATCAAACAGAAGAATGGATAAGAACCTGCGATCCAAACATATGTGGTTTACAAGAAATACACTGGAAAAAAATGATATAGATAGTTACATTAAGGGCCTGTAGCAGAATCTATTATGCTTTAGCTGTGATTAAAAAGGCAAGGATGGCAATTATAATCTTATAAAAAGCAAAAGCAAAACCAAACAATTACAATATGTAAGCAGGGAAATTGCATTTTGCTAAAAAAATTCTAGATGCACAATGAAGGAATAGCAATATCAAACATATATGCACCAAAAGACATAGTATCCAAAATCTTAAAATAAAAATTTAGAAGGAGTTGTAGAAATTAATAGATAAGTAGATTTCAGCTTTCTCAGAATTAGCTATATCTAACCATAAAATTTATGAGAAAGAAATGAAGACAATTTTAGATGAAAAAGGTAAGTTAAGCCTCTGGAGAGAATTGGATACAAATAGAAAGAAGTATCCCTTTTTTGTTCAGCTGTTCATGACAGTTGAACTGAAATTGTCCATATATTAGGGCTTAACAATCTCACACACAAATGTAGAAAAACAGAAGTATTAAATGCAACAAGTTTTAGATCATAAGGCAATAAACATTACATTGAATAAAATATTATGGAAACATTAAAATTAATTTGAAACTAAATTATTTAATCTTGCACATGAGTGGATCCAAGAACAAATCATAGAAACAATGAATATTTTCATTACAGAGGAAAATAATGAGATAATGTACCAAAATTTGTAGCATTCAACCAGTGTAGCACTTTGGTGTAAATATATGTATTCAAATACTTACAACAATAAAAATGAAAGAGTAGATCAATTGGGTATGCAATTTTAAAAGAAAAAAAAAGAATGTGAAAAATTTGAAATTTCCAATTAAGCACCAAGATAAAAATCTTTGAAATAAAAAGAGTAATTGATAAAACTGAAAGTAGAAAAATAAATAAATAAAACTAGAAGCTGATTTTGTGGGGAGAAGCAACAAAATATTTTATTTGTTGGTTAATTTGATTAAAAAAGAAATATAAAAACCAAATTATTGGTTTCAAGAGTAAGAAAGTATGAATTCACCACGAGGAAGATGAAATCAAAGGAAAGATTAGCAACTATTTTGCCCACTTTTGCCAATAAATTTGACAATACAAGTGATATGGAAGAATATTTTCAAAAATATGAATTGATCACATCCACAAGAGTATGTAGAATATTTAAATCACCATATCAAAGGAAAAAAATAAGTCATCAATGAGCTCTCTAAGCAGGGGAAACAACTGTGGAAGACATAAAATACTTGGAAATCTATGTGCAAGACAGATTCAGATACTGCATGAAAACAATTACAAAACACTGTTTTTCATACAAATAAAGTCAGATCTGAAAAACTAGAAAATATTAATTTTTCATGGAAAGACCAATACAATACATTTCACTAGTATGCCTAAACTAATCTATGTATTCAGTGCCATTCTAACTAAACTACAAAAAAAAATTGTTGATCTTAGGAAAAATATTCATCTGGAAGAAAAAATGACCCAGGATATCAAGGGAATCTGAAAAAAAATGTGAAGAAAGGTGACCTAAAACATCAAATCTCAAATTGTAATATTAAGTGGTAATTATCAAAGAAGTTTAGTATTGGCTGGGAAAAAGAGTGATGGATAAATAGAATAGGTTCTGTATGCAATATATTGCAGCCACTGACCACAATATTCCTGTGTTAATAAACCAAAAGATCTAAGTTTTGAGGAAAAGAACTCATTGTTTGACCCCTCCCCCAAAAAAAAACTTCTGCGAAAACTGATTAATACTGTGGCAGAAATTAGCTACAGACTGATATTTCATACGATATACCAAGATAAGGTCAATATGTTGACATGTTTTACACATAAAGGGGAATACCATAGGCAAAAAAAAAAATTATTTGGAATAGCTGACCTGTAAGATCTACAAAGAAGACAAGAATTTATGATCAAACAAGAGATAGAGAACATTACATGATGTACAATGAATCAATTTAATTATACAAAATTAACAAGTTTTTTTTTTTTGTTTTTTTTTACACAAACAAAACCATTACAACCAAAATTAGAAGAGAAGCAGAAAACCGGGACAAAATGGAGCAAATATCTCTGATAAAGGCCTCATTTGTCAAATATATAGAGAACAGAGTCCAATTTATAGGAATGCAAATTATTCCTCAATTGATAGTTAAGCTATTTGAAAAGGTATTTATCAGACAAAGAGATCAGAACTATCAATACTTATATGAAAAAAATGCTCTAAATCACTATTGAATAGATTAAAACACCTCACACCTCTCAGATTTGCTAATATAACAAAAAAATGAAAATGAAAAATGTTGGAGATCTTAGAAAATTTGGACATTAATTCATTTTTGGTGTAATTGTGAACTTATTCAACCATTCTGAAGAGCAATTTTGAACTATGCACAAAAAGCCACAAAACTGTGCATACCCTTTGATTAAGCAATACTGTTGCTAAATTGATATCCCAAAGAAACTTTAATAGAGGAAAGATTATTCCTTCCTTCCTTCTTTCCATCTTTCTCACTTCCTTCCTTTCTTTCCTTAAAGCTTTTTTTCTCTCACAAAATGACAAATATGGAAATGTTTTACATGATTCAGATGTATAACCTATATCATATTGATGAACATCTCAGGGATGGGATAGAGGAGGTTGGGAGGGATAAAATTTGGAACTCAAAACTTTACAAAAAACAACAAATGTTTTACATGTAATTGCAAGGGAAATACCATTATTTAATGAAGAAAAAATCTCTCAATACTGGATGGATTGACAAGTAATTCATGCCAAGCATTTAAAGAATAAATAATTTCAATTCTATATAAATTTAGAGAAAAGTGTTCTTCCTTTTATGATAATAAAATATTAATGCCTAGATTACAAAGAGCAAAGAGGGACACAGGCCATATTCCAACATGGATCATAGACTAATTTCCTTGATGAATATTGATGTGAAAATTTAAAATAAAATACAAGCAAAGAGATTACAACAGTGCATTATAAAGATCATACACTATCACTAGGTAGAATTTATATTAATAACGCAAGGTTGGGTGCATATAAGTACACCTATCAGCATAATTGACAACATCACTAAAAAACAAAAATAGGTCTATGATTACTGCAAAATATCATTAAACAATCCACTGATCACCTCCTGAAAAAGATTTCAAATTGGAAATGCCAAGGAATATTGTTGACAAATTCCAGAAGCATCAGCTCAAGGAGAAAATACTGTAAGCAGCTAGAAAGAAAGAGTTCAAATATTAAAAATCACAGTCAGTATCACACAGGACTTTGCACCATCTTCGTTAAAGGATTGGAGGAATTGGAAAAGGATATTCTGTAAGATAGCAGCTGAGACTACAACCAAGGACCAATTACCCAAAAGAACCAAGCATAATTTTTCAGGCAAGGACATGGACATTCAATGAAATAAGAGATTTGTAGACTTTCCTTATGAAAAGATCAGAGTTCAATAGAAAATTTTATTTTCAAAAGACCCAAGAGAGACTTAAAAAAGTAAAGAGGAAAGAAAAGGAAAACAAAAAACCTTGCTATTTAATATGAGCAAAGTGTTTATGTCCTTATATGAGAGGATGATACTTGTTAATCTTGAGAATTATATATTTATTGTGACATTTGAAAGGGAAATACGGTGATGGAGGTTGTGGGTATAAATTAACTGATGTGATGATGAAAACCATTATTAACGAGTGTGAAGGGAGAAGAGGGGGAAAAGAGGCAGAGAAGGGTAAAATACATCACATGAGGAATCACAAAAATATTATAGTAGAGGGAAAGAAGGGAGAGCGATGTCCTTTGATTGAGCTTTACTCTCATCAGATTTGATTCAGGGAGGGAACAACATACCCAGTTAAGTATAGAAATATAACTTGACCTACAGGCAGTAAGAGGGGAAATGGAGAAGAAAAAGAAAGCATGATTAGAAGGGAAAGAAAAAGTGGTAAGGAAAAGGGGAAAGAAAAGGGAGGGAGGATGATAGGGAAGGACAACTGAAGGTGATGGTGGTCAAAAGTAAAACTTTTGAGGAAGGGAGAAGAGAGAAGTAAAAGCATAAACAGGCTGAGAAGAATAGGATGGAGAGAAAGATAGATATAATAATCATAATTGCGAATGTTAGTGGGATAAACTCTCCCATAAAATGCAGGTAGATAGAAAAATGGATTAAAAATCAATCCTACAATATGCAGTTTACAAGAAAAACACTTGAAACAGAGGGATATGCACAGGGTAAAGGTAAGCAGCTGGAGTAAAATATGTTGTGCTTCAGACGAAGTAAAAAAAATGGAAGGGTAGCAGTCCCAATTTTAGACAAAGCAAAGGCAAAAGATATAAGGAAGGAAACTATATCCCACTAAAAGGCATCTTGGGCAGTGAAGTAATATCCTTACTAAACATACATTTGCCAAGTTGTATAGCATCCAAATTCCTAGAGTGGAAGTTAAGGGAGTTATAGGAAGAAATAATAAAATTACACTAATGGGGAGCCCCAATTTCCCCCTCTCTGAGCTTCATAAATCTAACTGCAAAATAAACCAGAAAGAAGTTGGGAGGTGAATGGAAATCTGGGAAAAGGTAGATATGCCAGACCTCTGGAGAAAATTGAATGAGAATAAAAAAGAATACACTTTTTCTCTCAGTGGTACGTGACCCATACACAAAAACTGACTATGTACTATGGCATAAAAAATGTCAGAATCCAGTGGAAAAAGGCAGAAATAGTGAATGCATCCTTTTCAAATCATTATGCAACAGAAATTATATGCAATAGTGAATAATGAAAAGATAGAATAAAAATTAAAAGGGAAAATAAATGATCTAATACTAAATAATGCATGGATCAAACAATAAATCACAGAAACCATCAATAACTTCATTCAAAAGAATGACAATGAGACAATATACCAAAAAATATGGGATGCAGAAAAAGCATTCTTAGGGCTAGTTTTATATTTTTTAATGCTTACATGAATAAAACAGAGAAAGAGGAGTTCAGTGAACTGGACATGCAACTAAAAAATCTTGTAAAAAAAGAATATTGAAAATCCCTAATTAAATGCCAAGTTAGAAATACTGAAAACCAAAGGACAGATTAACCCAAATGAAATTAAGAAAACTATTGAATTAATAAAGAAATCTAAGAGCTGCTTTTATGGGGAAAAAAACAGTAAAACTCATAAACTTTTGGTCAATTTGATTTTAATAAAAGTAAGAAGAAACCAAATTACCAATATCAAAAATGAAAATGAATTCGCCTCCAATGAGGAAGAAATTAAGGCAATAATTAGAAATAATTTCACCCAAGTTTATGCCAATAAATCTGACAACCTTTTGAAATGGATGAATATTTGTAAAAATGTAAAGTGCCAGATTAGCAGAAGGGGAAATAAAATATTTAAATAACCCCATCTCAGAAAATAAATTGAACAAACCATCCATGAATGCTCTAGGAAATAATCCCTAGGGAGAGATGAATATACAAGTGAATTCTATCAAACATTTCAACAACAGTTAATTTATTTATTTTCAGTTTTCAACAATCATTTCTATATATTTTAAAAATTTTCTCACCTTTTTTTCACTTTTTCTCCCTAAGATTATGTGCAGTCATATATGGATTATATACATACCTTCTTATTAAATACTTTTTCACCTTACTCATGTTGCACAGAAGAATTGAAATGAATGGGAGAAACCATGAGAAACAACAAAACAAAACAAAAGGGAAAGTAATCTGCTTCATTCTGTGTTCTGACTCTATAGTTTTTCTCTAGATGTGAATGGCATTTTGTATCAACAGTCCTTTAGACAAATCTATGTCCTTACTTTGTTATGAAGTATTAAGTCTCTCAGAAACTGTCCTCTGACACTGTGGGAGTCATTGTGTAGAATTTTCTGCTGGTTCTACTCATTTCACTCAGTATCAGTTCTTGCAATTCTTTCCTGGTTTTTCTGAAATCTATCTGCTCATCATTTCTTACAGCATAATAATATGCCATTACATTCATATACCACAACTTGTTCAGCCATTCCACAATTGATGAGCATCCCCTAGATGTCCAGTTAGAATCCACCACAAAAAGAGCTGCTAAAAATATTTTTCTACAGGTGGGACCTTTTCCAATTTTTATGATCTTTGGGATACAGCCCTATAAGTGAAATTCCTGTGTCACAAGGTATAGATATTTTTATAACCCTTTGGGAATTGTTCCAAATTGCTCCCCAGAATACTTTGATCAGCTCCACCAAGAATGAATTACTCTGAACTCTCCCACATCTTCTCCAACATTTATCATCTCCCTGTTTTGTCATATTACCCAATTCGTTAGGTGTGATGTGATAGCTCATAGTTGTTTTGATTTACACCTCTTTAATCAATAGTGATGTCAAGCATATTTTCATATGACTATAGATAACTTTAATTTGCCCTTTGAAAACTGTCTGTATCCTTTGACCATTTATGAATTGCAGAATAGTTTATATTCTTGTAAATTTTAATCAGATCTCTATGTGTTTTAGAAATGAGTCTTTTATCACAGGCACTAGATTTAAAAAAATCCTTCCTGGTTTTCTGCTTCTGTCCTAATCTTGGTTCCATGGAGTTTGTTTGTGCAAAGATTTTTCAATTTTATGTAATCAAAGTTAACCATTTTGCATTTCATTATGTTCTCTGTCTTTTCTTTGGGCATAAATTTCTCCATTCTCCAAAATTATGACAAAAAAACTCTTCCTTGCTCCTCTAGTTTCTTTGTAAAATCAGACTTCATATTTAGACCATGTACACATTTGAGTTTATTCTGATGTATCGTGTCAGGCACTGGTCTATGTCTGGTATCCACCACACTATTTTCCAGTTTTCCCAGAAGTTTTTGTCAAACAGTGAGTTCTTATCTCATAAGTTGGGGTCCTTGAGTTTATCAAATAATATATTGCTGTAATCATTGCCTGTTTCCTTTTATGTACCTATCATATTCTACTGATCTACCCCTCTCTTTCTTAGACAGTTCCAAGTAGTTTTGTTGATTGCTGCTTTATAGTGGAATTTGAGATCTGGTATAGTTAAGCCACCTTCCTCAGCGTTTCTTTTCATTAAAACCCTTGATATTGTGAAAATTTTGTCCTTCCAGATAAATTCTGGTATTATTTTTTCTAGCTGTAGAAAATAATTTTCTGTTAGTTTGGTTGGTTTGGCACTTGATAAGTAATTAATTTAGATAGAATTGTCATTTTTATTACACGATCATATTATATTATATGCTATAGCATATTTATTATATGATACTGTTATATTACATGATACATATTATATTGCAAGATTACATATATACATATATATATACACATATGTGATATTTTTCCAATTATTTAGATGATTATCTTTGTGAAAAGTGTTTACTAATTGTTTTCATATAGTCCTTGGATTTGTTTTGGCAGGTAGCCTCCCAAATATTTTATAGCATCTACAGAGATTTTAAGTGGAATGTCTCTTTCTATTTTTTGCTGTTGGAAATAGATCAAAATGCAAATGATTTATGTGGCTTTGTTTTGTATCCTGGAAATTTATCAAAGTTTTTTATTTCGAGTAGCTTTTTACTTGATCCTCTAGGATTTTCTACTTAGGATTATTATATTAATTTCATAGAGTGACAACATTTCTTCTTTGCATATTCTAATTCCTTCAATTTCCTTTTTCTCTTATTGCTAAAGCTAAAATTTCTAATACCATATGGATTAAAAGTGGCAATAATTGACAACCTTGTTTCACCCTCGATCTTATTTGACATGCATCTAGGTTATGCCCAATTCATATAATGCTTGCTGAAGATTTTCGATAGATACTCTCTGTTATTTTAGTAAGGCTCCCTTTATTCCTGATTATCTCCAATGTTTTCAATAGGAATAGGTGTGGTATTTTCTCAAAAGCTTTTTTCCCTGCATATGTTGAGATAATTATATGGTTTCTGTTAGTTTTGTTGTTGATATAATCAGTTGTGCCTATAGTTTTCCTAATATTGAACCAGTCCTGCAATCCTGGAAAACTTCCTACCTGATCATAATGTATTATTCACATGACAAGTTGCTCTAGCCTTCTTGCTAATATTTAATTTTTTTTTGCATTTCTATTCATTAGGGAAATGTGTCTATAATTTTGTTTCTCTGTTTTAGCTTTTCTTGGTTTAGGTTTCAGAACCATATTTGTAACATAAAAAGAATTTGGTAGGACTCCTTGTTGGCCAGTTTTTCCAAATAGTCTGTCTTGTATTGAATTCATTGTTCTTTAAATGTTGGCCAATTTTTCCAAATAGTCTGTCTTGTATTGAATTCATTGTTCTTTAAATGCTTGATAGAATTCATTTCTAAATTCATCTGACCCTGGAAATTTTTTTCCTTGGGCATTCACTGGTGGCTTGTTCAATTTGTTTTTGCTGAGATGGTGTTAAGTAAGTTTTACTTCAACTTCCATTAATCTGGGTTGTCTATATTTTAAAAAAAATATTCATCCATTTTGCTGAGATTATCAAATGTATTGGCATACTGTTGGGGAGTGTAATGTCTAATTATGGTTTTGATTTCCTTATAATTGGAGGTGAGTTTACCTTTCTCATTTTTGATATTCATAATATAGTGTTCTTTTCTCTTTTTTTAAAGTCAAATTGACCAAAAATTCATCAATTTTATTGTATTTTTTTCATAAAATCAATTCTTAGTTTTATTCATTAATTCAGAAGTTTTCTTATTTTCAATGGTATTAGTCTCTCCTTCAGTTTTCAATATTTCTAATTTGACATTTTTGGGGAGATTTTTAATTTGTGTTTTTTTCTAGCTTTTTCAGTTGCATGTCTAATTCATTGAATTCCTTTTTTCTCTATTTCATCCATGTAGGCATTCACAGATATAAAATTTGCCATAAGAACTGCATTTGCTGCATTCCACAAATTTTCCTAGGTTGTCTCATTGTTGTCATTCTCTTAAATCAAGTTATTTATTTTTTCTATGATTTGTTTTTTAACCCACTTATTGTTTATGATTCGATTATTTAGTTTCCAATTAATTTTGATCTATCTTTCCATGATCCTTTATTGCAAAAAAATATATATATATAGTGTCATGATCTGAAAAGGATGCATGAAATATTTCTGCCTTTTTGCACTGAATTGTGAGATTTTTATACCCTAATACATAGTCAGTTTTTCTGTATATACCATGGGATTTCAGTGTTTCACAAAAAGTGTTGGGAAAACTAGAAAATAGTGTGGCAGGAAGTGGGCATAGATCAATGCTTTACATCATATCCCAGAATAAAGTCCAAATGGTTACAAGATCTAGGTATAAAGGCCGATACTCTAAAGAAACATGATGAGCAATGAATAGCTTATTTGTCAGATTTGTTGAGAATGGTGGAATTTGTGACCAACAAGATATAGAGAACATTGTGAAATGTAAAAAAAGTTAGCGCTGATTATATCAAATTGAAAAAGTTCTGTGAAAACAAACCAATGCAGCCAACATTAGGAGTGAAGCAGAAAACTGGGAAAGAATTTTTACAACTAGTGTCTCTGATGTAGTTCTAATTTCTAAAATATGTGGAGAACTGAGCCGAATTTACAAGAATACGAGTCATTCCCCAATTCATAAATTGTCAAATCATATGAACAGGCTATCTTCAGAGGAAAAAATTAAAGTTATCAATAGCCACATAAAACAATGCTCTACACCACTTTTGATTAGAATAACACAACTCAAAACAACTCTGAGGTACCGCATCTCACCTATCGGATTGGCTAACATGAAAAGACAGGATGATGGTAAATGTTGGAGAAGATGTGAGAGAGTTGGAACACTAATTCATTATTGTTGGAGCTGTAAGATAATCCCACCATTCTGGAGAGTAATTTGGAACTATGCCCATAGTCCTATAAAACTGTGCATACCCTTTAAACCAGTAATACTACTTATTGGGCAGTACCCCAAAGAGATCATAAAAATGGGAAAAGGACTCACATGTACAAAATATTTATAGCAGTTCTTTTTTGTCGTGACCAAGAACTGGAAATCTAGGGAATGCCCATCAATGATGGAATAGGTGAACAAGTTGTAGTATATGAATGTAATGGAACACCATTGTGTTATAAAAATGATGAACAGGTGGAAAAGCCTGTAAAGACATATAAACTGATATTGAGTGAAGTGAGCAGATCCAGGAGAACATTATTCACAAGAATGGCCATAGTGTGTGAGGACTCTTTTTGATAAACTTAGCCATTTAAAACAATGCAAAGACTTAAAATATTTCCAAAGGACTCATAATGCAAAATTCCATTGACACTCAGAGAAAGAACTATGGAGTCAGAATGCAGAATGAAGAAGATTTTTTCCTCCTTTGTCTATTATGTTTTGTTTTTCTCATTGTTTCTTCCATTTGTTATAATTCTTCTATACAATATGACTAATGTGAAAATGTGGTTAGTAGGTTGGTTGCTTGCCTGGTTGTTGTCATTTTCTCTCGAAGAGGACCATAGTGATATCACCATGACAAAGTCACATTCCAATGCATACAACTGTGCTCTACCACAGATTAGGTACAAACAGTCCATATAAACATTTGGGATGGATGCACTAAATTTGTGCATCCTGTATTTCCTTTCAGCTGTTTCAATTTTGCTTTGCTCATAGAGCACAGCACCTTCTCTGATATGGGCATGCCATGATGATCATTCCTGTACCAGTGTCTCCCATGTCACAAAACCAATTCCAAAGTTCTAGAGAGAGACTTTGAGAATGTCCTTGTATTGCTTCTTCTGAACACCATGTGATTGCTAGCTCTGTGTGAGTCATCAATGAAATAGTCTTTTGGGCAAGGGTACGTTTTGCATATGAACAATGTGGCCAGCCCATCAAAGTTGCACTCTCTGAAGCATAGTTTGAATGCTTGCCAGTTTAATTTGAGTAAGGACCTCAGTATTTGGTACCTTATCCTGTTATGTGATCTTCAGAATCTTTCTAAGACAAAGCAAATGGAAGTGATTCAGTTTTCTGGCATGTTACTGGTTATACTCTCCAGGTTTCATAGGGCATACAACAATGAGGTCAACTCTGTAGACCTTTAGTTTGGAAGTCAGTTTAATACCTCTTCTCTCTGACACTTTTCTTTAAAGTCTCCCAAATACTGAACTAGCTCTAGCAATTGCTGTGTTAACCTCTTTATCAATGTATGTATCCCTGGGAATTACACCACCTAGGTAACTGAGGTTATCCACATTATTCAAAACTTCTTCATCTAATGTAACCAATGGTTCCACATACAGATGGGGTGGTGGCTGATGTAGCACCTGTGTTTTCTTGGTATTAATTCTTGGACAAAAATTAGCACAAACAGCAGAGAATCAATCCATATTCCATAATCAATAATCCATAATTTTTAGAAACATAAGAAAAGACAGAGCCAATATGGCATAGAAAAGGCAGAAAAATGCCTGAATTCTCCCCTGATCCTATTGAATGAATTTTAAGTCATGCTTCAAAATGAACTCTGCAGTGATTTAACACACAAAAAGTCAGGATGAAATGATTTTTCAGCAAGAGATAACTTAGAGAGGGCTAGAGCCAAATGGAAGAGTAGAAGGATGAACCTGTAGAAGCTCCCCCCCAAGCCCATAAAATATCTGTAAAAATTACTCTAAACAAAATCTAGTGTAGTAGAAGCCACAAAACGACAGAGTAAAAGATATTTCCAGCACAAGATAGACTGGAAGGCAGACAGGAAAAGTCTATGGCACCAGGCATGGAAGAGAGGACAACCCACAGAACACAGCCCAGTCATGGCCATGCAGCAAGGCAGGGAAAGGATCAGAGCAGGCTTCAGGGTGCCATCTGTAGCAGCAGTTCCCAGATTGCACAATGCACAAATGCCAAAGACAGCTTCAAAGGTTAGTGAGAAAGCTCTTTCACTTGGATGAGAAGGAAGCAGGCTCCTGCCCTAGCCCAAGGGGTAGCAGCATTTACTGTTGAAGCCCTCCCCATAAAGACCCTGAGAGAATTGAGCAGCTAATCTGTATCTTAGCCCTTAGTGACAGACCTGCAGTACGTAGGAACTCTGGCTGAGGGAGCTAGTAGAAACTCTGGACAGGGAATCCTATTTTCTGATCCTGGGCAAAAAAATTTGTGGTTACTTCCAGACCAGAGGGGAGGTCAAGAGAGAAGTAACTCCTCTCCCTTGATTGTGTCACCATGGAGGAAGTGAGAACTTACAGGTCCCTCGAGTATACCCTACACTAGAAAAAGGACTCAGAAGTCAAGTAACTGCCTGGGAAAATGCCCAAAAAAAGGGGAAAAAATAAGACTACAATAGATTACTTTCTAAGTGAACAGGTATTTTCTTCCACCTTCATGGATGAGGAAGAGCAATACATACCATCAGAAGGAGGACATAAAAGTCAAGGCTTCTCCATTAAAAAACCTCCAAAATAAAAATGCAATTGTCTCAGAGCATTGAAGAGCTCAAAAAGAATTTTGAATATCTAGTAAGAGAGGTGGAGAAAAAATTGGGAAGTGAAATGAGAAGAATACAAGTAAATCATGAAAACTGAGGCAACACTTTGCTACATGAGATCCCAAAAATGCTGAAGAAAATAACAGATTTAAGGGGCAAGCCAAGATGATGGAGTAGAAAGACACACATATGCAGGCTCTCCTCACACAGCCCATAAAATACATGTAGAGAGGGACTCTCAACAAATTCTGCGGCAGAAGAAATGGAGAACACCAGAGTGGAGGAAATTTCCAGCCCAGGGGGACCTGAAAGGCCCACAGAAAATGTCTTTTGCATGGACTGGAGCCCAGCAGAGCCCTGACCACGCAACTCTGGGAGGAGGACACCTCAGGGGAGGAATCTCCAGTCACAGCAGTAGCTGGTCCAAAGATTCCTTAACCCACAGGTATCAAAGGTCAGTGACAGGGATTTTTCAGCTGGCCAAGAAGGGAGAAGGGCCTTCCCATAGCTCCACCTTCAGGCAGCAGAAGCAGAGGCCATATTGGGCAGGTGGCAGTAGTCCCCAGAGTAGCCCCTACAGCAGCCTGCATCCACTGTTCGGTTGTAAAATCCATGGGGGCACTGAGCAGCCCATTTTTACCTCAGCCCTGTGTAGAGGCATTGAGGGAGTTGATTTTTATCTCACACTGAATGGTGGCCCTGCCCCCATAGTTTATCTGAAAATCAGTCACCTATGATGGCTTGGCAGAACTGAAGGCCAGGTGACTGTGTACAGTTAACTGCTAAGATTCTGGGCACAAAAATCTCTTCGTTATCCAAGACCAGTGTACACTCTTGATTGTGCCACCTTGGAGGAACTGAGATATTGAAGATTCCCAGAGTAAACCCTACTCTTCACAAAGCACCCTAAAGTCCTGCTTGGGACAATGCACAAAAAAGGGGAAAAAAAAAAACAAGACTAAGGTTACTTTCTTGGTGAACAGATATGTTCTCCCAGGCTTTCAGATAAGGAAGAACAATGCTTACCATCAGGGAAAAACATAAGTGAAGGCTTCTGTATCCCAAATATCCAAAATAAATATTCAAATGTCTCAGTCCATTGAAGAGCTCAAAAAGTGTGTTCAAAAACAAGTTAGAGAGGTGCAGGAAAAACTGGGAAGAGCAATGAGAGAGATGCAAGAAAATCATGAAAAGCACATCAACACCTTCCTAAAGGAGACCCAAAAAATGCTGAAGAAAATAGTTCTTTAAAAATTAGAATGGAATGGATGGAAGCTCATGACTGGGAAGAGGAATGAGAGAGATGCAAGAAAAGTATGAAAAACGGGTAAATACCTTGGTAAAGAGACCCAAAAAAATGCTGAAGAAAATAACACCTTGAAAAATAGGCTCACTCAATTGGCAAAAGAGGTTCAAAAAGCCAATGAGGAGAAGAATGCTTTCAAAAACAGAATTAGCCAAATGGAAAAAGAGGTTCAAAAGCTCACTGAAGATAATAGTTCTCTCAAAATGAGAATGGAACAGATGGAGTCTAATGACTTTCTGAGAAACCAAGAAATCAAAAAACAAAACCAAAAGAATCATAAAAATGGAACATAATGTGAAATATCTCATTAGAAAAACAACTGACCTGGAAAATAGATGCAAGAGAGACAATCTAAAAATTATGGGACTACTTGAAAGCCATGATCAAAAAAAGAGCCTAGACATCATCTTTCAGGAAATTATAAAGGAAAACTGCCCTGAGATTATAGAACCACAGGGAAAATAAATATTGAAAGAATCCACCAAACACCTCATGAAAGAGATCCAAAAACAAAAACTTCCAGGAACATTGTGGCCAAATTCCAGAGTTCCTAGGTCAAGGAGAAAATGTTGCAAGCAGCTAGAAAGAAACAATTCAAGTATTATGGAAATACAATTAGGATAACACAAGATCTAACAGCTTCTACTTTGTGGGATCAAAGGGCATGGAATAGGATATTCCAGAAGTCAAAGGAACTAGGACTAAAACCAAGAATCACCTACTCAGCAAAACTGAGTATAATACTTCAGGGGAAAAATGGTCATTCAATGAAATAGAGAACTTTCAAGCATTCTTCATGAAAAGACCAGAGCTGAAAAGAAAATTTGACTTTCAAACACAAGAATGAAGAGAAGCATGAAAAGGTAAACAGCAAACAGAAATCATAAGGGACTTTCTAAAGTTGAGCTATTTACATTCTTACCTGGAAAGACAATATTTGTAACTCTTCAAACTTTTTTTTAAATATTTGTTTATTTATTTAACTTGTTACATTTCGTTTTCACAAAATTTTGGGTTCCCAATTTTCTCCCCTTTTATCCCCTCCCCCCACCCCAATACACCAAGCAATCTAATTTTCCCTATCTCCAATCTGCCCTCTCTTCTGTCATCCCTCCCTTCTCTTGTTCCCATCTTCTCTTTTCTTCTGTAGGGCCAGATGACTTTCTATTCCCCATTAACTGTATTTATTGTTTCCTAGTAGCAAGAACAATACTAAACAGTTGTTCCTAAAATTTTGAGTTCCAAGTTCTCCCCATCCCTCCCTCCTCACCCATTCCCTTTGGTAAGGCAGGCAATTCAATATAGGCCATATCTGTGTAGTTTTGCAAATGACTTCCATGATAGTCGTGTTGTGTAAGACTAACTGAATTACCCTCCATCCTATTCTGCCCCTCATTGTTTCTCTTCTGTCTTTTGATCCTGTCCCTCCCTGAGTGTTGACTGCAAATTGCTCCCTCCTCCCTTTGCCCTCCCTTCCCTCATTGCCCCCTTGCTTATCTCCTTCTAACCCACTTTCCTATACTGTAAGATAGATTTTCATATCAAAACGAGTGTGCATTTTATTCCTTCCTTTAGTCAAATGTGATGAGGGTAAACTTCTTGTTTTTTTTTTTTTTTCTCAGCTCTCTTCTTTTTCCCTCCACTAAAAAGTCTCCTACTTGCCTCTTAAATGACATATAATTATGCCATTCCATTTCACCCTCTTTCCTCCCACTGCATTTTTTTCTCATCATTTACCTTAATTTCCTTTAAGGTATGGTCCCATCCCATTCAATTCACTCTGTTCCCTCTGTCTCTGTATGTGTGTGCATGTGTGTATGTGTGTGTGCGTGCATGCATGTACATGTGTGTGTGTGGTCCCACCAGCTACCCAGATACTGAAAAGTTTTAAGAGTTGCAAATGTTGTCTTTCCATGTAGGAATGTAAACAGTTCACTTATGCTAAGTCCCTTAAGACTTCTCTTTACTGTTTACTTTTTCGTGCTTATTCTCATTCTTGTGTTTGAAAGTCAAATTTTCTTTTCAGCTCTGGTCTTTTCATCAAGAATGTTTGAAAGTCCTCTGTTTCATTGAAAGACCATATTTTCCCCTGAAGTATTATACTCAGTTTTGCTGGGTAGGTGATTCTTGGTTTGAGTTCTAGTTCCTTTGATTTCTGGAATATCCTATTCCACACCCTTCGATCCCTTAATGTAGAAGCTGCTAGATCTTGAGTTATCCTGATTTTATTTCCACAATACTGGAATTGTTTCTTTCTAGCTGCTTGTAAGATTTTCTCCTTCACCTGGAAGTTCTGGAATTTGGCCACAATGTTCCTAGGAGTTTCTCTTTTTGGATCTCTTTCAGGTGGTGATCGATGGATTCTTTCAATACTTATTTTGCCCTCTGGTTGTAGAATGTCAGGGCAGTTTTCCTCGATAATTTCATGGAGGATGGTGTCTAGGCTCTTTTTTTGATCATGACTTTCAGGTAGTCACATAATTTTTAAATTGTCTCTCCTGGATCTATTTTCCAGGTCAGTTGTTTTTCCCATGAGATATTTCACATTCTCTTCCATTTTTTCATTCTTTT
The DNA here is from genome assembly GCA_023548195.1 of Bettongia penicillata ogilbyi. Lineage (NCBI taxonomy): Eukaryota > Metazoa > Chordata > Mammalia > Diprotodontia > Potoroidae > Bettongia > Bettongia penicillata. The sequence goes on from JAJHZJ010000975.1 coordinate 1,537,669, forward strand.
GGTTTTGTTTGGTGATTTCTTGGTTTCTCGTAAAGTCATTAGACTCCATCTGTTCCATTCTAATTTTGAGAGAACTATTCTCTTCAGGGAGCTTTTGAACCTCTTTTTCCATTTGGCTAATTCTGCTTTTGAAAGCATTCTCCTCCTCATTGGCTTTTTGAACTTCTTTTGCCAATTGAGTGAGCCTATTCTTCAAGGTGTTATTTTCTTCAGCATTTTTTTGGGTCTCCTTTACCAAGGCATTGACCCGTTTTTCATACTTTTCTTGCATCTCTCTCATTTCTCTTCCCAGGTTTTCCTCCACCTGTCTAACTTGCTTTTCAAAATCCTTTTTAAGCTCTTCAAAGGCCTGAGTCCACCCGACATCCCCCTGTGATGTCTGGGGTACCGAGGCCCCGCCCGCCACATCTTTCCCTGATGGCAAGAATATGTCCTCCTCATCAGACCCGAAAGTTGGGATCATTTGCATTTGTTCAAAAAAACTCTCTATAGTCTTATTTTTCTTCCCTTTTCTAGGCATTTTCCCAGCCAATTACTTGAGGACTGAGATTCCTGTCCACCCCTGCCTAGATCTGCCCAGCTAGTGCTTTGGGTCTGAGATTCAAATGGGCTTTCCGCGGCAGGCACCGCTGCTATTCAATGTGAGCTTTAGTTCTGGTACTGGGGTGGGGGCAGGGCCACCTCCCAGGTTCAGTTCCCTCAGGGGCTTTATGCAGAGAACTTCAGTAATGGAGCGGGTGGGGCAGGGCCATCTCCCTGGCTCAGCTCCTTCAGGTGGTTTATGCAGAGAATTTCAGTAATGAAGATCCTGCCTGCTGCTGGAGGAGTCCCAGGCCGCTGCCCCCACTGCCACCCCCGCCTCTGCCTCTGCCACTTTCTCCTGACGGGGCCTGAGCCACGGAGACTCCCCGTTCCCATCTTGGTCAGCCCAAACATGTCTCTCACTGACCTGTAGAGTCTGTGGGTGGAGGGACCTTCCTGGCCGCCGGAGGTTCCGTCCCTGAAGCCTGCTCAGAGGTTCCGTCCCTGAAGTCTGCTCGGACTGACTTCTCTGGGGCCGCAGCTGGGGCAGCGCTGGGGTGGGGTCCGCTTTCTGGAGAGCGATGGACCCTGGGGATGGCTTTCCAGGGCTCTCTGGAAGGGAAATCTCTTCCACTATGTTTCTGCACACCCTTCCATGATCCAGAACTTCTGGGGAACACTTCTTACATTAAATTTATGGGCTGTGGGTTTGGAGCTCGCAAACGTGCGCCTTTCTACTCCGCCATCTTGACTCCGCCCCCCCTTGAAACTTTTTTAAGTATCTGTGTAGTTGGTGGGATCACCCACACACACACACACACACAGATAGAGAGACAGAGACAGACAGAGACAAAGAGAGACAGAGAGCACAGGGTGAATTGAATATGATGGGATTATGTCTTATAAAAATGAAATTAAGTGGTGACAGAGGAATATATTGGGAGGAAAAAGGGAGAAATGGAGTGGAGCAAGTTATCTCTCACAAAGTAGGCAAGTAAAAGATTTTTAGTGGAGAGAAAAAGGGAGGAGGTGAGAGAAAAAACCTGAAGATTACTCTCATCACATTCGACTAAAGGAAGGAATAAAATGCACACTCATCTTGGTATGAAAACCTATCTTACAATACAGGAAAGTGGGGAAGAAGGGGATAAGCAAGGTGGGGGGATAATGGAAGGGAGGGCAGTGGGAGGAGGGAGCAATTAGAAGTCATCACTCTTGTGGAGGGACAGCATCAAAAGAGAGAATAGAAGAAATGTGGGGCGGGATAGGATGGGGGGAAATATAGTTAGTCTTACACAACCTGATTATTATGGAAGTCCTTTACAAAACCATACAGATATGGCCTATATTGGATTGTTTGCCTTCCCAAAGGGGATGAGTGGGGAGGGAGAGAGGAAGAGAAATTGGAACTCATAGTTTTAGGAATGACTGTTGAGTATTGTTCTTACATACATCTGGGAAATAAGAAATACAGGTAATGGGGTATAGAAAGTTATCTGGCCCTACAGGACAAAAGAGATGATGGGGATAAGAGAAGAAAGGGATCTTAGAAGGTAGAGCAGATTTTTGATAGGGGTAATTGGAATGCTCAGCGTTTCAGGGTGGGGACAAGGGAGAAATGAGGAGAAAATTTGGATCCCAAAATTTTGTGGAAATGAATGTTGAAAGCTTAAATAAATTTAAATAAATTTAAATAAAGCTAAAATAAATTTAAATACAAAACAAAATTGTGGAGAGGCCTAGCTAATCTCTTAGGTCTTTTACAGATGTGGTTGCTGCAGTTATAGTTTGATTTCTTTTTAAGAAATATTTTGCAGATTCAAAGACTTGTCCTAGTAAGCCTTCTCATTAGAGTTAAATCCTATTTACTCACCAGTCCAGTAATACAAGTCTCTCAATGTTAACCCAGCCGCCAAATGCACTCACTATTTGTACTTTCATAATCTTACACCTAAGTATAGCAACAAATTATAATAATGGAAATTTACTGTTTCAAGGTATCACTTAAATGGACAGTTCCTCATGGCATAACTATAATAGCTGGCTTTTGCAAAATTGTATCATTCTTTTCAATATGTCTACTCCAATCCATTTTACAAGCTGTATCACTGTAGTTTGGTGGTCAATTGTTTAAACTGTAATGGCATAATGTCTTGCCCATTGTCTTCTTGCTTACAGAGAAGCCATCAATTAAAGGAAAATAGTCTGCAACAACCCTCAAAAAAAAAAAAAGAAAATAACACTTTAAAAATAAACAACTTCAAATGACAAAAGAGGTTTAAAAAGACAATTATTAGGAGAATACTTTAAAAAGCAGAATTAGTCAAATGGAAAAGGAGGTTCAAAGGTTCAGTGAAGAAAATAGTTCTTCAACAAATTAGAATGGAGTAGATGGAAGCCAACGAATTTATGAGAAGTCAAGTGGTTACAAAATCACCCCAAAGGAATGACAAAACTAGAAGGCAATGTGAAATATCTCAGGAAAAACAACTGACATGGAAAATAGATCTGGGAGAGACAATTTAAAAATAATGCAACTACCTGAAAGCCATCATCAAAACAAGAGCCTAGACAGCATCTTCCTTGAAATTATCAAGGAAAACTGCCCTGATATCCTAGAATGAAAGGGTAAAAGAAATATTGAAAGAGTCCACTGATAACCTACTGAAAGAGATTCGAAAAGATAAACTCCTAGGAATATTGTAGCCAAATTCTAGAATTCCCAAATCAAGGAGAAATTATTGGAAACACCCACAAAGAAACAATTCCAGCATTATGGAAATACAATCAAGATAAGCCAAGATCTATCCGCTTCTTCATTAGGGGATAAAAAGACTTACAATATGATAGTCCAGAAGTCAAAGGAACTAAGACTAAAACCAAGAATCATCTACTCAGCAAAACTGAGTATAATACTTCAGGGGAAAATGGTCACTCAATGAAGTAGAGGACTTTCAAGAATTCTTGATGAAAAGACCAAAGCTGAATAGAAAATTTGACTTTCAAACAGAAGGATCAAGAGAAGCATGCAAAGGTAAACAGGAAAGGGAAATCTTAAGTGACTTACTAAAGTTGAACTGTTTACATTCCTACATGGAATGATAGTATTTATAACTCTTGAGACTTATCTCAGTATTTGGGTAGTTGGAGAGATTATATACATATAGACAGAGGGCACAGAGTGAGTTGAATAGAAAGGGATGGTATGTAAAAGAATAAAATTAAGAGGTGAGAAAGGAATATACTGGGAAAAGAAAGGGAGAAATTGAATGGGGCAAATTATCTCTCACAAAAGAGGCAAGAAAAAGACTTTTCCAATGAAGAAGAAAAGTGGGGATGTGCAAGGTAAAAAGTGAATCTTAATCTCATCAGTTTTGGCTTAAGGAGGGAATAACGTGGACACTCAATTTGGTATGAAAATCTATCTTACACTACAGGACAGTAGGGGAGAAGGGGATAATTGGATTGGGGAGATGACAGATAAGAGGTCAAATGGGAGGAGGGGAAAATTAGAGGTAAATACTTTAGAGGAGTAAAAGGGTCAGAAGAAGGAATTGAATAAATGAGGAGCAGGATAGGATGGACAAAAATATAATTAGTCTTTCACAACATGGCTATTATGGGAGTCTTTTGCAAAACTAGGCATCTATAGCCTATACTGAATTGCTTTCCTTCTAAGTGTGGATGTGTGGGGATGGAAGAAAGGAAAGATGTTGGAACTCAAAGTTTTAGGAGTGAATGTTGAGAATTATTATTTTTTTTTTGCATCAACTGGAAAATAAGAAATACACCTAATAGGGTGTAGAAATCTGTCTTGCCCTACAAGAAAAGAGAGTAAGTAGGGATAGGGGAAGGGAAGGATGAGATAGAAGGGGCAGATTGGGGGAAAGGCTAATCAGAATGCATGGTATTTTGAGTTGAGGCAGTGGAGAGATAAGGAGAAAATTTCAAACTCAAAAACTTCTGGAAATGAATGTTGAAAACTAAAAATAAATAAATAAATTTAAATAAAAAGGTAACTTAGTGAAACTGTAAGAAAAGTCTGTCTTACTTAGACTAAAGGGTAGTAAGCCCAGTGCTGGCATTTTCTGGGGGAAAACAGCTGGAATCCACTAAGCTCAGTATAAACTAAAAAAAAAAAAAAAAAATAGACCTTGCACCACGAGTTCAGCAGGCCAGGAGCCCAGCAAGCCAGCTATGAGCCCCCAGACCTCTGGAGAAATAGGATAGGTTGGAGCCTGCTAGGCTTGGAAACCACAGTGTATCAGGTGCTACTAGTCCTTACAACCTTGGAAATGCAGACTAGCCATTAATGCTGAAGGAACAGACATGAATGGCAAGCTGGCAGCCCTGCAGGCCCCCTTGTTGCATGCTGGGCCTATGGTACAAAAAGTTTGGAATACTGTCCTATGTACTCCAGGAACAAAGTTCAACTTCAAAAGTCATGAAATAGGTTAGAAAAAATAGGCAGTAAAAAAGCCTTAATCATAGAAAGCTATTAAAATAACATGGAAAGTCAAAATAGAAACTCAGAAGAGGAAAAAATGTCAAAGTGCTTACATAAAAAGTGTCAAAGAGAATTGTAAATTGATCTCAGGACGAAAAAGATCTCACAGAAGAGCTCCAAAAGGATTTTAAAAATCAAATACAAGAGACAGAAGAAAGAATGGGGAAAGATATGAGAACTATGTAAGAGGATCCTGAAGAAATAGTCAACAACTTAGTACAGAAAGCAAAAAAAAGGGGAAAGATGTAGAAATATTCACTGAATAAAACAACTTTTTAACAAAACATCATTGGCCAAATGGAAAAGGAGGCACAAAAGATCACTGAAGAAAATAATTCCTTAAAAATTAGAATTAGGAAAGTTGAAGCTAACGAGTCCATGAGACATCAGGAATCATCAATCAAATGAAATCAAAATAATGAAGAGAAGAAGAAAATGTGAAATACCTCACTGGAAAAACAATTTACATGGAAAAATAGATCCAAGAAAATAATTTGATAATCATTGGTTTACCTTAAAGTCATGATCAAAAAATAACCTAAATATCATCTTTCAAGAAAATATCAAGGAAACTTTCCCTGATATCATAGAACCTGAAAGACTGAAGGAATCTCTGTTGACAAGGAATGTCACACCCAAGTGTGCTGCAGATATACAGTGGGGGTGAGAAGAAACCAGCACATGTCTGGTGAGTGAAGAAGCACTTGCATAGAGATGCCAGTGGTACTTACAGGAAACTGGAGGCCTTGGTTTCAATTACAAGAAAGAGGGGAGAACCAAAGGAAGATTTGAGGCTGCAGGCACCCTCCCCCATGTCTCTGGATTAGAGGGGAATATAAAAATTAATATATAACAAATTTAAAAATACACAAGCAAAGGAGAAAGAATCCAATGCAGAGTAACTATGGGAAAAGAGAAGAGTAGAGTTCATCTTCAGAGGAAGATACTGAAGTAGAGAAACCCTCCTCTACCTCAAAGAGTAACATCAAATGGTCACCTGCTGAAAAAGAATTCATAGAAGAACTTTAAAAAATCTTTAAAATAAAGTGAAACAGATAAAGAAAAACTAAAAAAAAATAAGAGGAATCCAAGATAAAACAAGATTATTAAAATCAACTAATTAGAAAAGGAGATCCAGAATCATAAGGAAGAAAATGACTCCTTAAGAATCAGAATTAGCCAGGTGGAAACTAGTGAGATTATAAGAGATCAAGAAATAATAAAACAAAATATAAAACATGAAAAAATAGAAGAGAATGCAAAACATCTCATAAAAAAATCTCCTGATCTTGAAAACAGATCAAAAGGAATTAAAAGAATAATAGCTATAATAAAGAAAAGAATCTTGATACAATAATACCAGAAATAGAGAAAATTGTCCTGTAACATTAGAAAAACAAGAGTAAGTAGAAATATAAAACACACCAATTGCCCTGAAAAAGATCCTATGAGGAAAACTCATAGTAAAATAATAGTCAAATTCAAAAAGCCCTAGCTGAAGGATGAAGGGTTGTGATTTCCTCTGACTCTAACAAAACAAGGTATAAATACTCTGAGTTGAGGCTTTACTTAGGGATTAGTTTATGTAATAAGGCTTGAGTGTCAGACAAGGAATTTGGGAAACCACTAACGGAGTACCCCTGGCTTTGAGAACCCATATGTCATGCTTCCCTCTCCGATAATTATCGTCAGACAGCTGTACCTGTCTGTTGAATTATGGTCAGGCAGAGGAAACCATGTTTGTTGATTATTTTGGAGCTTCCTGTCTGGAAGTGTTTGTTTCGTCTGATGAGAACTCTGGGAAACAGCTAACAAGCCCCCGAGCTTTGAAGAGCTCAAGAAGTATTTCAAAAGTCAAATTAGAGAAGTAGAACAAAACTTGGCTAGTCGCTTTGAAAATATGAAAAAAAATCACAAAAGACAATAGCTCCTTTAAAAGAAAAAAATGGACAGATGAGAAAAGAAGCACAGATACTAACTGGACAAATTAGACAAATGGAAAAGGAAGTCCACTGAAGAAAATAAATCCTAAAAAGGGACAACTGGACAAATGGGAAAGGAGGTACAAAATTTGACTGAAGAAAACAGCCTATTAAAAGTTAGAATTGGGCAAGTGGAAGGTAATGACTCTATGAGATATCAAGAATTAGTCAAGGAAAATATAAAGAATGAAAAAGTAGAAGAAAATGTAAAATATCTCATTGGAAAGAAAAATTGACCTGGAAAATAGATCCAGGAAAGAAAATGTAAGAAACATTGGTCTACCTGAAAGTCATGATAAAAAAAAGTCTGGAAAAAACCTTCCAAGAAATAATCAAGGAAAACTGCTCTGAGGTCCTACATAGAGAAGAAAAAATAGTCATTGAAAAATCTACTGATCACTTCCTTAAAGAAATCCCAAATTGAAAATGTCAAGTATTATCACTGCTAAATTCCTAGAACAATCAAGTAAAGAAGAAAATACTGCAAACAGTAAGAAAGAAACCATTCAATTTTTGAGGAATGATAGGACCTTACAGTCTCTACATTAAAAGATCAGAGGGATTGAAATATGATATTCCATGGGTCAAAGGAGCTTGGACTGCAACCAAGGATCAATTACCCAGCAAACTTGAGCCTAATATTTCAGGGAAGGACATGGACATTCAATGAAATAGGGGATTTCCAGGAATTACTGATGGAAAGAGCAAAGCTCAATATAAAATTTGATCTTCAAATACAAGACTGAATACACATAAAAAGATAAATAGGGGAAAAAAACTTGTTATTCAATATAGACAAACCGTTTGCATCCCCATAAGGGAGACTGATACTTGTTAACCTTGAGAATTGTATATCTATTATGACATTTTAAAGGATATACATAGGCAATATACATAAGGAATAAATTAACTGATGTGATGATAAAAATTGTGACTAAAGGGTGTTAAGAAATTATAACAGGAGAAGAGAGAAAGAGGAGGCACCAAAAAGGGAAATTAGATCATAGGGAGAGGTGTAAAAACATATTATAGTAGAGGGAAAGAAGGGAGGGAGATGAGTATTGTATGAGATTTTCTTTCATCTTATTTGGTTAACAGAGGAATCAACATATTCAGTTAAGTATGTAAGTCTTACTTGTCCTATAGGGAGTAGGAGAGAAAAGGGGAAAGAAAAGAGAGAGGAGGTTAAAAAAGAGGGGGAATGAGAGATGGGAGGGAAGACTGAGGGAAGTAGTCATCAAAAATAAAAGTATTATGGAGGAAAAGAGAGAACAAAGTAATGCAAGCATAAACTGGGGAAAATGAGAAAAAGACAAAAACATTAATAATGTGAATGGGATGAACTCTCCAATTAAAGGGAGGCAGATAGCAGAATAGATTAAAAACCATAATCCAACAATATGTTGTTTCCAAAAAAACACATTTGAAACAGGTAGATACACACAGGGTAAAGGGAGAAGGGTGGAAGAGAATATATTGTGCTTCAACTCATGTAAAAAAGCAGGGGTAACTATCCTAATCTCAGACAAAGCAAAAACAGAAATAGATATAATCAAAAAAGATAAGGAATTAAACTATATCCTGCTAAAAGTTACCAAAGACAATAAAGCAATATCATTATTAAACATATATTTACCAACTGGTATAGAATGCAGATTCTTAGAGGAGAAATTAGGAGAGCAGCAAGAAGAAATAGACAGCAAAACTATGCCTTAAGTTTCCCCTCTCTGAACTTGATAAATCTAACCTCAAAATAACAAAGAAGTTAAGGAGGTGAGTAGAACTTTGAATAAGATAGATATGATAGATTTCTGGAGAAAACTGAATTGTGCTACAAATGAATGTACCTTTTTCTCAGCAGTATATGACACATACATAAAATTGACCATGTATTAGGGCATAAATACATTACAATTTAGTGCAGAATAGCAGAGATAGTTAATGCATCCTTTACAGATCTTAATGCAATAAAAAATTACATGGAATAAAGGCCACAAAAAGACAGACCAAAAATTAATTGAAAACTAAATAATCCAATCCTAAAAATGATTGGGTTAAACAACAAATCATAGAAACAATCCATAACTTCATTCAAGATAATGAGAATAATGATAAAATCTACCAAATTTAGGAGATGTTGCAAAACCAGTTCTTAAGGGAAGTTTTATATCATGGAATGTCTATATGAATAAAACAGAGAAAGAGGAGATCAATGAATTTGACATACAGGAAAAAGCTAGAAAAATAACAAAATGAAAATGTCCACTTAAATACCAAATTAGAAATACTGAAAACTAAAGGATAGATGAATAAAATTGAAATTAAGAACACTATTGGGATGGGCAGAACCTTGATGGAGGAGTAACAACATGCACTTTCTAGAGATCTCCCACCAAACTCATTCAAAAACCTGTAAAAAAAATTGTTTTAAAGAAATTCTGGAGCTGAAGAACCCACAGAATGATGGAATGAAGCAAATCTCCAGCCCAAAGCAGCCTGGCAGGTGGCTGGAAAGTGTATATCATGCCATGTGGGGAGAAGAGCTTAATCCAGTGTTAGCTGCCAGTGCACAAAGAAGACTTGAGCAGACCTTGAGGAGATTGAATATCTCACACTTGTGGCAGTTTCAAGACTTCATGACCCCAAAACACTGAGAATAAATTAAAAGATCAGTGGGAAAAGCCTGTGGGACCAGTACAGGATAGTAAAGTGATCAGGTACCAGTCCCAGAGCAGCAAAGAGGGCAGAGGCATCTGCTACAGCCACAGTAGCAGCAGGAGTAGCTGCAGCCACTGTTTCTTCATCTCTAGGCTCATAGATTGTGGGGGGATTGAGTGGCTGACAGTACATCCTTATCCCCACTGGAAACAGAGACATACCTTGATAAAGGGTTCAAAAGTCAAATAAATGGCTGGGGAAATGAGGAAAAACTGGAAAAAGAATCAGACTATAGAATCTTACTTTGGTGAAAAGGAAGCGCAAAGCATGAAAACAGAAGAAAATAAAGTCAGAGCTCCTCAATACAAAGTCTCCAAGAAAAATATGAATTGACCTTAGGCCATGGAAGAGTTCAAAAAGGATTGTGAAAATGAAGTAAGAGGAATAGAGCAAAAATTGGGAAGAGAAATGAGAATGATGCAAGAAAATCATGAAAAACTTGTCAACTACTTGCTAAAGGAGACTCAAAAAAATGCTGAAGAAAATAACACTTATAAAATAGACTAACCCAAATAACAAAAGAGACCCAGAAAGCCAAGTTGTAGAACACCCTGAAAAGCAGAATTGGCCAGCTGGAAAAAGACATCCAAAATCCCACTGAAGAAAAGAATTCCTAAAATATTGGAATGGAGAAGATGAAAACTAATGACTTTGTGAAAAATCAAGAAACTGTAAAACAAAAGCACAGGAATGAAAAAAGAGCAGCCAATGTGAAATATCTCATTGGAAAAGCAATTGACCTGGAAAATGGATCCAGGAGAGACAATTTAAAAAATAAGGTACTATCTAAAAGTCATGATCAAAAAAAAGGGCCTAGACATCATTTTTCATGAAATTATCAAAGAATACTGTCCTAGAACTAGAAGGTAAAATAAACATTGAAGGAATCCACTGATCACATTCTGAAAGAAATCTAAAAGCAAAAACTCTTAGAAATATCATAGCCAAATTTCAGAATACCCAGGTATAGGAGAAAATATTGCAAGTAACCAGAAAGAAACAATTCAAGTATTGTGGAAATGCACTCAGGATAACACAAGTTCAAGCATCTTCTATATTAAGAGATCAAAGGTCTTGGAATGTGATATTCCAGAAGTCAAAGAAGCAAGGATTAAAACCCAGAGTCATTTACCCAGCAAAACTGAATATAATACTTCAGAAAAAAAAAAAAAAACATCATTTAATGAAATAGAGGACTTTCAAGAATTCTTGATGGAAACACCGGAACTGAATAGAAATTTTCACTTTCAAACACAAGAATCAAGAGAAGCATCAAAATGTAAACAGCAAAGAGAAATCGTAAGGGACTTACTAAAGTTGAGCTGTTTACATTTCTCCATGGAAGGATAATTTGTAACTCTTGAGATTTTTCTCAGTATTTGGGTAGTTGAAGGGATTATATACATATAGACAGAGGGCAAAAGGTGAGTTGAATAGGAAAATAATTAAAAAAAATAAAATTAAGAGGGGAGAGATGAATATATTGGCAGGAGAAAGGGAGAAATGGAATGGAATAGCTCACATAAAAGAAGTAAGAAAAAGTTTTGTCAATGGGGAGGAGGAAGGAGGTTAGAGGGAAAAAGTGAAGCTTTCTCTCATCACATTTGGTTTAAGGAGGGAATAGCATGCACACACTCAATTTGATACCAAAATCTATCTTACACTACAGGAAAGTTGGGGAGAAGGGATAAGAGGAGTTTGGGGCATGACAGGAAGGAAAGCAACTGGAAGGAGGGGGGAATCCAAAGTAAACACTTTTGCACAGAGACAAGGTCAAAAGAGAGAATAGAATAAATGGGACATAGGATAGGATGGAGGGACATATAGTTAGTCTTTCAATGCATGAATTTTGTGGAACTCTTTTGCATAACTACACACATATAACCTATATTGAATTGCTTGCCTTCTCAGTGGGAATAGGGTTGGGGGAAATGTAAGGGAGAGAAGAAGGAACTCAAAGTTTTAAAAATGAATATTAAAATTTGTTTTTACATGCCATTGGGAAATAAGATATACAAGCAATGGGGTATAGAAATCTATCTTTCCCTCCAAGAAAATAGAGGGATGGGAATAAGTGAAGGGAGAGGTGTGATAGAAAGGAGGACAGATTGGCGAGAAGGGGTTATCGGAATATATGCTGTCTTGGGGTGGGTGGAGGGGAGAGATGGGGAGAAAATTTCATACTCAAAATCTTGTGGAAATGAACGTTAAAAACCAAAAATAAACAAATAAATTTAAAAAATAAAATGAACTGACAAAAAAGAAAACTATTGAACTAAGAAATAAAATAGAAACAGTTACTATTGATATGTCCTCTAAGCCAAGATGGTCCGAAAACAGCCACTGAGTGGAGCTTGGGAGGGACCTTTTGTTGTTTAATCAAGGTGCTTCAGAATGAACCAATAAGGAAGGAAGGAAGAAAGAAAGAAAAAGAAAGAAAGAAAGAAAAAAGGAAGGAAGGAAGGAAGGAAGGAAGGAAGGAAGGAAGGAAGGAAGGAAGGAAGGAAGGAAGGAAGGAAGGAAGGAAGGAAGGAAGGAAGGGAGGAAATGGAAAGGAAAGGAAAGGAAAGGAAAGGAAAGGAAAGGAAAGGAAAGGAAAGGAAAGGAAAGGAAAGGAAAGGAAAGGAAAGGAAAGGAAAGGAAAGGAAAGGAAACAAAAAAGAAATATCACAAGTAAATCCAATGTTAATTGGGCAGCTTCTGGCCATCAAAACCTACATTCTTTTAGGGAGAAGACAGAAGGAGAGAGGGAGAGGATGAGAGAGTGAGCTGACTGGCCCAGCTAGCTGGGTCCCCATTCAGGCAGCTCAGTCTACTCACAGGTTTTGTGAGTAGTATTGAAAAGTTTTTTTTTTTGTTTGTTTGTTTTTTTGTTTTTGTTTTTTTGTTTTTTTGCACAAACCCAATGCAACCAAGATTCGGAGGGAAGCAGAAAATTGGAAAGATTTTTTACAACTAATATCTGTGATAAATGCCATATTTCTAAAGTATATGAAGAATTGAGTCAAATTTACAAGAATACTAGTCATTCCCCTATTGATAAAGGGTCAAAGGATATGAACAGGAAATTTGCATAGGAAACTATCTATTAAAGCTATCTATACTCGTATGAAACAATCCTCAGTCACTATTGATTAGAGAGATGTAAATCAAAACAACTCTGAGGTTCCACATCACAACTATCAGGTTGGCTAACATGACAAAACAGGGAAGTGGTAAAGGTTGGAGAAGATGTAGAGAAGTTGCTGGACCTGTGAGCTGATTCAGTCCTTCTGGAGAGCAATGTAGAACTTGCCCAAAGGGCTATAAAAATATACATACACTTTGACTCAGCAGTACTGCTTCTATGACCGTATCCCAAAAGGATCACAAAAGTGGGAAAAGGACCCATATATACAAAAATATTTTAATAGCCCTTTTTGAGGAGGCCAAAAACAGAAAATCGAGGGGATACCCATCAATTGAGGAAAGAATGAACAAGTTGTGGTATATGAAAGCAATTGGAATACTATTGCAATATAAGAAAGGAACAGGTTGATATCAGAAAATCCTAGAAAGATGTATATGAACTGGTGCTAAGTGAGGTGAGCAGAACCAGGAGAACATTGTACTCAGTAACAACCAGAGTGTGTGGTGACTAATTTTGATAGATACGCTTTCTCATCAATGCAAGGACATACAATAATTCCAAAGGACTTTTGATGGCAAATGTCATTCACATTCACAGAAAGAACTATTGAGGTGGAATGCAGAGAGAAGCAAGCTATTTTCTTTTTTGTTTTGTTTTGTTTTTTCTTTCTCATGGTTTCTCGCATTTTTTGTAATTCATCTATGTAACATGACTTATATGAAAATGTGTTTAATAGAAATATATGTGTAGAGCACATATCAGATTGAGTCCTGTCGTGGGGAAGGAGGAGAGGAGTGGGTGAAAATTTAGAATTTATGAAAGTGAATGTTGAAAACTAAAAATAAGTAAAATAATAAAAAGATAGACTAAAGATTTGATTAGAAACTAAATAATCTTATCCCAAAGAATGAATGAGTCAAACAATAAATCATAGAAAGAGACAAGAATTTCATCCAAGAGAATGGACCATAAAGAGAAAACATACTAAAACTTATGGGATGCAGCCAAAGGAATTTTTAAGGGGAAATTTTATATCTCTACATATTTAAATCAATAAAATAGAGAAAGAGGAAATCAATGAATTGGGCATAGAACTGAAAAAACTATAAAGAACAAATTCAAATCTCCAATTACATACCAAATTAGAAATTCTGAAAATTAAAGGAATGGTTAATAAAATTGAAATTAAGAAAGCTATTGAATTAATAACAGTAAGAGGAAGTTTTATAAGGAAAAACAATAAATTAGGTAATTTTTTGGTTAATTGTGTTTTTTAGAAAAAGATGAAAACTTTATTTTACTGGAATCAAAAATGAAAAGGTGAATTCACCACCAATGAAGAAGAAATCAAAACAATAATTAGGAGCTATTTTGTCCAACTAGATGCCAGCATATTGGGCAAACAGTGAAATGGATGAATGTTTAATAAAAAAAAATGCATTTCCTTGATTAACAGAAGAGAAATTAAAATACTTTCCTATTTGAGAAAAAAGAAATTGAACAAGCCAACAATGAACTCCCCAAGAAAATATCTCCAAGGTCACATGGATTTACAAGTGAATTCTACCAAACATTTAAAGAACAGGGAGCAGCTATTTGTCATTTTACACACACACACACACACACACACACACACACACACCACACACACACACGCATATATATAATATATATATATATATATATACATATATACACACACATATATAGATATAGATATATCTATATATGTGTGTGGATATATATACATATATGTATATATTTGTATGTATGTGTGTGTGTGTTTGTGTGTGTGTATGCAATTTGGAAAAATAGGCAAAGAAAGAGTCCTACCAAATTCTTTTTATGTTACAAATATGGTACTGATAACAGAACTGGAAAGAGCCAAACAGAGAAAGAAAATTGTAGACCAATTTTCCTTGTGAATATGGGTACAAAAATGTTAAATAAAATACTAGCAAAGATATTACAGAAATTCATCATGAAGATAATAATCTTAACCTGGATGAGATTTACACCAGGAATGCAGGGACAATTCAATATTAGAACAACTATCAGCATAAATAACCATAGGGGTAATAAAACAAACAGAAATCATATGATTTTTTTCAACACATGCAAAAAAAGACTTGAAAAAATACAGTACCTTTTCCCATTAAAAACACCTAAAGGCAACCAAGATGTACATAACCTTTTATCCAGCAAAACCATCACTATGTCTGTATACTAAAGATACAATAAAAAGGGGAAAAGAATCACATTTACAAAAATATTTATAACAGTGCTTCTTTAAGTGGTAAAATTTGGAAATTGAGGGGAAGACCATCAATTAGGGAATGCCTGAGCAAGTTGTGGCATATGAATATAATGTAATACAATTTTCTCCGCAGAAATTATGAACAGGTGGATTTCATAAAAACCTTGAAAGACTTACATGAACTGACTCTGAGTGAAGTGAGCAGAACCAGCAGAACACTGTACAGAGTAACAGCAATATTGTGTGATGGCCAACTTGGATACACTTAGCTCTCTCAGCAATGAAATAATCTAATTATAATACCAAAAAGTTCATGGTGGAAAATTCTATTCAAATCCAGAGAAAGAACTGAAAGCAGATCAAGTTTACTATTTTCTTTCTCTCTTTTTTCTTTCTCTTCTTTTTTCTCCTTTTTGTTCTGATGCTTTCAACATGACTAATGTGAAAATATGTTTAATATGTTAATATATGTATAGCCAATATGAGTTTTCATTCTGTCTTGGAGAAGGGGGAGGAGATAAAAGGGAAAATTTTAGAACTCAAAATCTTGTAACAGTGAATGTTTAAAACTAAAAATAAATGAATTTAATTTAAAAAAAATAAATAATTTTCTTCAGTGAGCTTTTGTACTTCCTTTTGCATTTGACCAATTCTGCTTTTTAAGGAGTTCACTTCAGTTTATTTTTGTGCCTCTTTTCTCATATGGTATATCAGGATTTTTAAAATTTTTTTTCTTCATTTTTTTTTGCCTCTTTCACTAAGCTTTCAGTCCTCTTTTCATAATTTCCTCAAAGTTTTTTTTTCCCTTTTACTTCTTTTATTTGATTTTTTAAAAATCATTTTTGAGTTCTTCAGGTATTGTTGTTGAGTTTGCATCCAATTCATCCCACACACTCCCCACCTTTTGAGGCTTTTCTTGTAGCTGTTTTGATACTTTCTTCTTCTGAGTTGGGGACTTGATCTTCCCTGTTACCATAATAGATTTTGTTAGCACATTATTTTTGTGTTATTATTTGCTCATTTTTTTAGCTTATGTCTTGTCTTTTGACTATATAAAACTTGTCCTCTGATTCTGGGTTCAAGGTACTGTACCATGATCCAAGTTTTTCATGTTCCTATTTTGAGAACTTATTTTGGGCTTTTAAAAGTTTTTATGTATCTTGGGTAGTATTATCCAAGGAGAAGCATAATTACTTTTCTCTTGGCTTGCGTTCTGTTCTTTACCTGAGATGAGATGTTGTTTTCCTGTAGGTGCAATTGCTAGTGTTCCTCTTGGCTCTGGGCACGTGACCAGGTTCTCCTACTTTCCTGTTCTTTTCTACCTTATGTTTTTAGAGCTCTATTCTGCCTAGGGACTGTGATGAGGGCCCTTCTACCTTGTAAGGACCACAAGCATTCTTTTCCACCTTAGAACTGTGACCAGGACCTCTGTTCCCCTACGGTCAAAAGCACCAGTATTCTTCTTTGCCCTGTAACTAGAGCCTGGAATGGTGTATAGGCAAATTCAACAGGGTCCTGCATCCAACTAGCACAGAGACCCATATAATTGTTTTCTGACCTGTTTCCAATTCATGACTTACTTTAATAAGATAATATAATAAAAAATTTAATCTTAATAAATCTCTATCAATCATTAACCTGTGCAATATGTTCCACAAATACAAAGGGAAATTATAAACTCAAAGGAACACTATAGATACTATTGTGTGAGGCACAACTATAGAATATATGTATGGCAAAGGCCTGTTGTTCACAAGAATTGACCCCATAGTCTAAATAACCCTAACCCTAAATAATTTTATATAGATAATTATTAAGCCAGCTTTTTGAGGAGATAAAGACAGAAAAGAGGTGTGGTTCCCTCCTGTGGAGGCTCTGGAAGGTTTATGTCATATGGAAATTAGAGAGTGGTGTGCCTGCACATGAACCACATGTACACAGTTAAGCTTTTTTTTCCCCAAGGAAGCAATTTGATGAAACATACAAGGAACCCCAAACTGAAGCTTATATGTACCTAATGTAAATCTATAGTGAGGTAACCCTCTAAAAACTAAGAATAATTCAGATGGATACAAGACCTAGAGGAATCCAAATACCTTTTAGCCATCTCTAACATTCATTCTCATTGGGTTAACCAACATTTTGGTTGAAGAAAACTATTAAACCTATTGGATTTAAAAAGAATAATTTTTCAAACAATATAATAAATCATTTTTCATTCAGGACTTTTATCTCTTTGCAGAGTCCGCGCACAGTTCCCCTTGAGTATAGCACCATTGCTGAGCATTCAGTAGAGTTACATTTATCTATGATCTACTCCTCTCTACTGCTCTCTACTCAATTGTCAGAGTTAGTTCTGTCTTGAGTTTATAGCCAGTTCTCATCTCTGCTGCTACGAGTTCTATTCTCCAAAACTGTTTCTCTTTAATGATTGTCTCTGTGTCTGTGGCTTTTTTGGAGAATGTGTCTATCTCATTCAATTAAACCTCAAACTTCAGGTTGGAGGGAATCCCATCAGGGCAAGTTACTACTGCAAACCAAGGCCAATGAAATAAATATCTCCTCCCCTATAATGCTTAGCTTCCAAAAGTATTCTAAAGTTTCAAAACCTGCCATTGTCTGAGGCTTTATTACTTAAATCCCCCAGAACAATGGCTGACTTCCGTCCTCTGTCAATTGTAATTCTTCCCTTGGACATAAAGTAATATTGATACTTTATAAAACAATTATAGGGGGAAGAAAGTAAATCTGACTTGCTTTTCACTAAAATGTATCTATAATCTCACTGATATGCCCATAGAATTTCATCATTGTTCTTTGCCTATGTTGTTACATAATTTCTCAACCAAAAGTCTATCCAACTTTTGCTGATCCTTATAATATTTTGAGAAGACCAGTGAAACATACTGGCTTTTTTATGTCACCCACTGCTAATACTTTCGCACTAGGTCAACCTTTAATCATTATACATGTGCTTGGTGTTTTGCTTTTTGCCCCACTTCTTGCTCAGAAACCATTGTTGATAATACTTTTTGCAGCTCATCATTCTGTCATTGACAATTTTGTTGCATCTAATTTTATATTTTTTTCTTGGTCACATTTTCTGTCTCTCTTTTTCTTTCTCTCCTTTTTATTTCTGTCTCTTTCTTTTTCTTTGTCTCTGGCTTTCTGTTTCTGTCTATCTCTATGTGTCACTCTGTCTTTCTGTCTCTGCCTCTCTCTCGCTCTCTCTCTCTGTCTCTGTGTCCATCCTCTTTCTCTCTCTCTCTCTCTCTCTCTCTCTCTCTCTCTCTCTCTCTCTCTCTCTCTCTCTCTCTCTCTCTCTCTCTCTTCATCTCTCAGTAAATTAGACCCAGAGCATGACAGATCTAGAGCTAAAAAGAACTTCGGAGACTGTGTTGTCTCAACACCTTCACATTACAGATAGTAATACAAATGGTAATTTGAAGTTACTTGCTCAAGAACATACTGGTAATAAGAATAAGAGATGGGATATTAATTCCAAGATTTTTGACTCTGCAGTCAATGTTCTTTCCCTTCTTCTATAGAATACTGCCAGTAAAACCATCCCTATTTCTTGTGACTAATTTTCATTAAGAATATTCCCAATGTGTATATTTTTATAAAGTTAAAAAAGTCAACATTTGGCTTAGTTTTGGTCTGTGCAATAATATCTTGACCATTTTCAATTGCAAGGCTAGAGTATTTCCTGTTCTTGCAAGAGAGGAAAAATTATTTCCTGAAGAACTCTAAAATCATGTCACTCTTTATGTGGATTTTTTTTCCAGTTTCTTTCCCCCCAGAAAGAACTATTCTATGCCTCTTCATTCCCATAAGTACCATTTCCATGAGTTCATATACCACTTGAATGCTACAATTCTAAATTTAAAACTTGTCATTAATTGTAAAAATTGATTCTTTAGGAATATTGACCAATCTGTTTCATTTCTTTATTGTTTGCTATCTCCCTTTGTGTTTCATCTGTAAACACTCTCAGAACAATATCAATTAGCTGAATTACAGACTCCAAGTGTCCTTTAAGCTCATTTTCCCTTCCATTTCTTTTTTACATTTGTGATACTGTTCATTCCCTTATACAATCTTTGTGTAGAGCTTTATTAATGAAGTTTTAATCTAAAACATTATTATTTTGGGGGTGATATTTTTCGGCTTGGCAAAGAGATAAAAGTGTTTATTGCCTGAACCAATAAGAGCATGCCACTGCCTCAATGTGCTTAAACCAATGACTAAAATAAATAAAGAAATAATAATCAAAAGGCTAGACAGTGAGTTGGAAAGTGAAAGCCAGAAAAAGAAAATCATTTTGGAATTGAGAAGGGACCTAACATATGGCAATATCTTTTACACTAAATAGTAATATTAGATATTAATGTTTTAACTTCCTTCCTTCTATTTTAGAGATCATAGGTCTACAGGTTTGCTATGGTCTGCTACTGGGAAGTGATTCCTCAATTGTTTTCTTAGCAAGAGCTTACAATCTCACTACTTATTACTAAGTTTGCAACAATAAAGAAGCATTTTTGCTTTCAACAGTTCTACATTCTTATTCTTGTTTTACAAAAAAGGTAAAAGAGTCTCAGTGGTTACATAAATTGCCATAGGAATTGCAAAACATAGAACAGCAATCCAAAGCTTCCAACTCCAAGTACTCTTTACCTACTTTTCATAGCAAGAATATATGCAAATTAAGCACACACATGCATTTGGTATAGTTTTCTCCACAAAGATTAACTAATCTAACTCTTTAATTATACAAATAAGATAAAATTTAAGTGTCGTACTGAAAGTCCTGTAGCTAATTAATTTAAGAATCATGGATAAAACCTAGGTGCTGTCTTTCAGTGTACTCTTCTTTCTCCCATCAGAGAATGTACAGTTCAATTGAATTTAAAAGGAAAGGACACTGTAACAAAATTTGTAGACTAGGTTATGGTCTCTAACTGTGACTAATTAGTTGAATTATTCAGTCTCTCTCTAAGACCATTGTCAGCATTGAATTCACTTATCTAGCTCCTTACAATATGCAGACCATTCTAAAGTCACAAAGTTTTGTGAGATTTAAAGCTAACAGGAGCATTGACAACCAGCCTCCTAATTCAAAAGATGAAAAAATTGAGGCTCAGATAAGATTCTATGAAGTCACTTCTTAGAATACTACAGCCATATACTGCAGAATCAAGAATTTTGTAGCAGTCTGATTCAAAATCCTCTATTTCTGTCACTACACCATATCTGCTTCTGTGTAACTGAATATGTGTTTATGTTTATGTGTGCATAACAGAAGGGCTGGTTGACACTTGGTAGGAAAAAACTGTCAAGGATTAGATCTCTGAAATTATCATAGAAAATGAAGTTTCAAAAAAAATTGGAAAAGAAACCTTGAGATGTAACAAGGAGTTGTGTTTTGATAGTCTTTGCAGGAGTGATGGCTCAAGAGAAGTCATTGACAGTTACACAAGTTTAATGTTTTGTTCTGCTACATTCTATGCCCACATAATCAATGGAAAGGTATTTACATAGTCAGGAGCAAGTTCAATTCAAGAAATGATTTTGCTATCTATAACACAGAAAAAAAAGGCTAGTCACCTCCCTTCTCTGTAGATGAAGAAGTGACTTAAAATAATATTTCTCTGAAATGTAGTTGTGCCACTAAGGCAATCCACATATATATCTATTGTAGGGCCCCAAAGACTGCATTTGTTTCTGGCTTCTTTTTCATAACTTGCATGAAAACATGTAACTAGGAAACAAACAATTAAGATCTTGCTTTTAGCAGCATCCTGGGGAGAACCATATGATAAACAGTTATACATAGTCATTTCTCTATCAGTAGAAACCATCATCTATCACAGGCATTAACAATTCATTCATTAGTCATAACAGTAGTCTTCTCATTTGAAATGATCAATTACTAATGATTTCAAAACTCAGAAACACTGTGTTTCCTCTAATTAGCAATGAAAACGATTGCACCCTGTCAAAGCACCATGGCCAAGATTGAAGATAGCTATATTTCACCCTCCAAAGGAAAAAAAAAAATGTTCTGAAGCCAACTTACCATTTAAATTCTAATTACTCAGTAGAAGGAAGAGATTGCAATGATATCTTACAGATTTTCATAAGTATTTTGTGTTAATATTTGCATATAAGTCTCTAAAAGACATATTGTTTCCCACTTTTAGAGAGGAAGAATACTAAAAATGTTATAAATATTCACAAACTTGTAATGGGTATATGTTTTATTTTCTTTTTACTTCTTTCTCCATGGATGGAAATTCTCCATTCCAATTCTACACTACTGATTCCATGTAGTATGGAAACAATTTTTGATTGTTAAATCTAGAAAACAAGCTTTGGCAGCTACAATCAAAAGATGGTGCTTCCCATACTAGATCCTGTATAGATTGTCTTGACTGTTAGCTAAGGATTGGACTTAAAAAGGTGCGTCCCTGAAAGACTGAACATCAAATTGTGAATTATTTCAACTAAGCCAATATCAAAGGCATTAATCTTGTTCCAGCTTTCATAATCAACACGTCAACACCTTCAGTTGCCTCTCATTCGTGATTGAAGAAAGCATTTGTTAACTGGCTATTGTCCTTCATTCTTGAAGACCATTATGCTAGAGTGAAGTTACAGCGTGTCCAAATGTGGTTGCTCGGATCAATAAAAGAGTGTAATATTCTGACACAGGTAAGACACAAATAACTCATGTGAACATTTGGGGTGTATTCTCAAAATTTGCATATCTCATTTTTTTGAACTGTTTCAATTCTGCTTTGTTCATAGAGCATGGCACCTTCTCTGTTGTGGGCAAGCCATGCTGGGTATCCCTGGGCCAGTGTCTCTCATGTCATACAATCAATTCCAGTGTTCTGAGGAGAGACCTTGAGAGTGTTCTTGTATGCTTCTTTTAACTACAGTGTGAACTCTTGCTCCATATTAGTTCTTCATAAAATAGCTGTTTTGTTTTGCTTTTGCAATTGTACATTTAACATTTGAACAACATGGCTAGCCCGTTGGAGTTACACTCTCTGATGTCAAGTTTGAATGCTTGGCAGTCTAGATCTAGAAAGGACCTCAGTGTCTAGTATCTTGTCCTGCCAGGTGATCTTCAGAATCTTCCTCGGACAATTCAAATGGAAGTGATTCAGCGTTCTGGCATGGCCCTGGTATATTGTCCAGCTTTCCCAGACATACTTCAATGAGGTCAACACAGTGGCTCTGTAGACCTTCAGGAAGTTAGTCAGCCTAATACTTTTTCTGTCCTATACTTTCTAATCAGTGGATTACTTACTAATCAGTGGATTCTTTCAATGACTACTTTATCCTCTGCTTCTAGGACCTTACAGTGCTAAAGAAATATTCACAATGCCTATGGTAGCTATGGTGTTTGCTGGTGTGATTCTGAATTCCAAAATATAACAGACCTTCATGGAAGACAGAACCAAAACAGCCATTCGAAAACCAGAAAATTAAGTCCCAACACTAGAAACAAATCCACTATTGCAACAAAGAAATGCACACACAATAACAATGAAGAGAGGGCATTAAGATCCCCAAGCCTTCCCTGTGTTAGACTTCCCACAAATCAGTTCCTTTAAACAAATCACAAACAAATCACTCCGTTAAACAAAATGACAAACAAGCTCTCCCACTCAAGCTGTTTGCTTTCTCTGTCCTTAGCTCTGACTAGTCTGACCAACTTCCTCTCATCTCTGCTCCAGCTCAGCCTCTTCCTGTTCTACCCACTCACTATAGCCTTCATGTGACTCATGTGACTCAAACTCACATAACTTAGACTTCCATATGACTTGTCAGTCACATAGGCTAATTAGATAAGAAAGACCTCCCATTCCATTAAAAATACATTAACAATACAGACTTCAAGGCAGTTTTCCTTTTTGGAATATGCTGTCTAAGTGCTGTTTTTTCATCATGGCTTTCTGGTAGACTAATAATTCTTAAACTATCTCTCCTGGATCTGTTTCTCAGGTCAGTTGTTTGTCCAATGTGATATCTTAGGTTTCTTCTATTTTGTGATTCTTTTGATTTTGTTTGACTGATTCTTGATGTCTCATACGGTCATTAGCTTCTAGTTGCCCAATTTTAATTTTTATTTATATTTTTAATCAAATTATTTATTTTTAGCTTTCAATATTAATTTCTGCAAGATTTTGAGTTCCTCATTTTCTCCCCAACTCTCCCCTACCCCAACCCTGAGATGGCATGCGTTCTGATTACCCCTTCTCCCATTCTGCCCTTCCTCTGATCATCCTACCACCACTTCTTACATTCCCTTTTACTTTATTTAATGGCAAGATAGATTTCTATACACCAGTGCGTGTATATCTTTTTTTCCCAGTAATATGTAAAAACAATTTTTTAAATGTTTGTTTTAAAAACACTCCTCTTCAAATTCTCTCCTTTCTTCCCTCCCCATCCACCCTCCCTGAGAAAGCAAACAATTCCATATAGGTTATACATGTGTAGTTATGCAAAACAACTCCATAATAGTCATGTTGCTAAAGACTAACTATATTTCCCTCCATCATATGCCACCCCCAATTATTCTCTTTCAACCTTGTCTTTTACAAAAGTGTTTGTTTCTGACTATGCCCTCCCTCAATCCACCCTGCCTTCTATTACACCACCCCCTTATCGCCTTCCTTCCTACTTTCCTGTACTGTAAGATATGCAATTGAGTGTGTATGTTATTCTCTTATTAATCAAAAAATAATGAAAGTAAGGTTCACTCACCACTTCTCACATTCCCCCTCTTTTCACTTTTGTAAAACCTTTCTTCTTGGCTCTTTTATGTGAGATAATTACCCCATTCTTTCTCTCCCTTTTTCCTCCCAACATATTCCTCTCTTACACCTTAATTTAATTTTTCAATATCATCCCTTTCAATTCAAATCCTCAGTGCCATCTATCTATCTATCTATCTATCTATCTATCTATCTATCTATCTATCTATCTATCTATCTATCTGTTTATCTATCCATCTATCTATCTATCTATCTATCTATCTATCTATCTATCTATCTATCTATCTATCTATCTATCTATCTATCTATCTATCTATATTTCTGTCTGTCTATCTATCTGTCTGTCTATCTAACTAATCTATCTATCTACACATCTATTTATTGATCTATTTCCTCCAACTCTGAGAAAGTTCTCTTCAGTTAGAAATACCATTGTTCCATATAGGAATGTATGCAGTTCTACTTTAATGAGTCCCATATGGCTTCTCTTTCTTGTTTGCCTTTTCATGTTTCTCTTGATTCTCATATTTGAAAGTCAAAGTTTTGATTCAGCTCTGGTCTTTTTATTAAGAGTGCTTGAAAGTCCTCTATTTCATTTAATATCAATTGTTTTCTCCTGAAAGATTATTCTCAGTTATGCAGTGTAGGTGATTCTTGGTTTTAGTCCTGACCACTGGAATATCAGATTCCAAGTCCTTTGATCCCTTCATGTACAAGCTGCTAAATTTTGTGTTATCCTGAACATATTTCCACAACACTTGATTTATTTCTTTCCAGCTTCATGCAATATTTTCTCCTTGATTTAGGAACTCTGGAATTTGGCTACAATATTTCTAGGAGTTTTCCTTTTAGGATCTCTTTCTATAGGTGACTGGTGAAGTCTTTCAATTCCTATTTTATGCTCTGGTTCTAGAATATCAGGGCAGTTTACTCTGGTAATTTCTTGAAAGAGGATATCTAGGCTTCTTTTTAATCATTGTTTTCAAGTTGTTCAACAACTTTTAAATTATCTTTCCTGGATCTATTTTCCAGGTTAGTTTTTTTTTTTTCCAATAAGATATTTCACATTGTCTTCTATTTTTTCATTCTTTTGTTACTTTTTAATTTTTTTTTACAGTTTCTTGATTTCTCATAAAGTCATTTTCTTCCATTTGTTCCAATCTAATTTTGAAGGAATTATTTTATTCAGTGAGCTTCTGTACCTTTTTTCCATTTGGCCAGTTCTACTTTTTAAGGCATTCTTTCCTTCATTGAATTTTTTGACTTCTTTTTCCATTGAATCTACTCTAATTTTTACAGTGTTATTTTCTTCAAGATTTTGGAGGATTCTCCATTAGCAAGGTGTTGACTGAATTTTCTTCCATCACTCTCAATTTTTTTCTCCATTTTTTCCTCTACATCTCTTAGTTGATTTTCAAAATCCTTTTTGAGCTCTTCCATTGCCTGTGACCAATTCATATTTTTCTTGGAGGCTTTGGATGTAGAATCTTTGACTTTTTCTTCTTTTAATTGTATGTTTTGATCATCTTTGTGATCAAAGTAAGATTCTGTATCCTGAGTTTTTCCCCTCTGTTTACTCATCTTGCCAGAGAATTATTGACTTTTTAACTCTTTGCAAAGTCTGAACTTCGTTTCCAGTGGGGGTGGTTGTACTTTCCCAGTCTTCAGGGATTTTGTGCCAACTGTTGGATCCCCCACCCTCTGTGGATCCAGAACTGTGGAAACAGACTTGATCATTGCTGTTACAGCTGCCACTGCTGCTGCCACCAACAACCACTCCTTTCCCCACCACTATCCTGGAGAAGGGGCTGAATTCAACCAGACCATGAGCTCCTATTTCACCCAGGTCCCACTGAGTTTTCCCACTGAACCTTTTGGTGTTTGTGGGTAGAGAAGCTTGCAAACTGCCTCAGCTGCCAATGATTCAGTCCCCTGTAACCTGCTCCAGGTTTTCTGGAACAGTGAGCCCCATGCTGGACTGCATTCCACTCCCTGTCTGTTGCAATTGATCTTTCCTTTCCACTTTTCCTGCTGTCTTAGTCTGCGGATAAGCTTCACTATGCCATTTTGTAGATTCTGTAGCTCTATAATTTATTTAGAATCATTTTTTTCTGGTCTTTGGAGGACTTTGGGGGAGAGCTCAGGGAAGTCCCTGCTTTATTCCTCTATTTTGACATTTGCCCCCCCTTCTAATTTAAAAAAAAATGTTTTCTTCAGTTAGCTTTTGTACCTCCTTTTCCATTCGTTCAATTTTATTTTTAAGAAGTTTCATTCAGTGTTTTTTTCTTCTATTTTGTCAGTTATATTTTTAAAAGAATTGATCAGTTTATCTTCTACCTCTCTAATATGACTGTTAAAATCTTTCTTGAAGTCTTCCAAGAATACTTTTTGAGCTTAAGACCAGTTCAAATTCCCTTTTTAGGTTTTAGATGTGGGTATATTGTCAGTGCTATTCTCTTCTTGATCTTCCCTGACCCCATAGTAAGAATCTCTTGTCTTTGCTTTTCTAATTTGCATTTTGGTCATTGTGATTGCCTTTTTCCTGACTTTTAAAGTAGGTCTCTTTGGGCAGAGCCAAGATGGTGGTGTATAAGAACAGACCTGCTCTAGCTCTACCCCTGTAGCACATAAAATACCCGTAAAAATGAATCTAAATGAGTTGTAAAGAAGCAGAAGCCACGAAATGACAGAACTGAAGAGATCTCCAGCCCAACACAGGCTACAATGCCAATAGGAAAGGGATGTCCCACCAGACTCAGAGCAGAATATAACTCAGCCTTGGCTGCTCAACCAGGACAAGACTAGAGTAAGCGTCAGGCCATGGAATCATGGGCAGCAGTTATGGTTTCCAGATTTCTCAAGCCACAAATGCCAAAGACAGCTTCAAAAGTCTACAATAAAGCTCTTTCACCTGGGTGAGAAAGGAACGAGTTTGGCCTGGACCCGGGACAGCCATTGCCACAGTAGCATTCACTTTTGGAACTCACTGACTAAAAAACCAGGGGAATTGAATAGCCAATCTGGCTGGTGTAGCTGATGGTGACTGTGGAGAGGGAATTCTACTTGCAGATCCTAGGCAGAAAAACTTGTGATTGCTCCAAAACCAGACCTCAGGCCAGGAGGGAAATAAGATTGACCCAAATGGTAAAAGAGGTCCAAAAAGCCAATGAGGAGTGAAAAGTATTAAAAAGCAGACAATCAATTGTAAAAGGAGATTCAAAAGCTCATTGTAGAAAATAGTTCGTTAAAAATGAGAATGGAGCAGAAGGAATCTAATGACTTTATGAGAAACCAAGAAATTACAAAAGAAAACCAAAAGATTGAAAAAATAGGAGACAATGTAAACTATTTCACTGCAAAAACAATTGAACTGAAAAACAGGTCCAGGAGAGATAATTTAAATATTATGGGAATACCTGAAAGATATGATAAAAAAAAGAGCCTAGAAATCATCTTTCACGAAATTATCAAAGAAAATTAATATTCTAGAACCACAGGGTAAAAATCAATATTGAAAACAATCGACTGATCACCTCCTGAAAAAGATCCTAAAAGAAAAACTCCTAGGAATATCTGTAGCCAAATTTCAGAGTTCCCAGGTCAAGGAGAAAATGTTGCAAGCAGCTAGAAAGAAACTATTTGAGTATTGTGGAAATACAATCAAGATAACACCAGATTTAGCAGCTTCTCCATTAAGGGACTGATGGGCTTAGAATATGATATTCCAGATGTCATAGGAACTAGGATTAAAATTTTAAAAATCACCTTCCCAGCAAAACTGAGTATAATACTTCGGGGAAAATGGTCATTCAATAAAATAGAGGACTTTCAAGCATTCATGAACTGAGTAGAAAATTTGACTTTTAAACACAAAAATCAAGAGAAACATGAAAAGAGGCACAGGAAATTGAAAACATAAAGGACTTTCTAAAGTTGATCTGTTTCCATTCCTACATGGAAATATAATATTTGTAACTCTTGAGACTTATCTCAGTATTTGGGTGGTTGGAGGGATTATATACACATAGACAGAGAGCAGAAGGTGAGTTGAATAGAAAGAGATGACATCAAAAAATAAAATTAATGGTTGACTGAGGAATAAATTGGAAGGAGAAATGGAATGGGGCATATTAGCTCTCATAAAAGAAGCAAGAAAATTTTTTCAGTGGATGGAAGAAAGGGGAAGTTGAGAGAAAAAAAGTGAAGCTTACTCTCATTACATTTGGTTTAAGGAGGGAATATCTTGCACACTCAGTTTGGTATGAAAATCTTTCTTACACTACAGGAAAGTAGGGGAGAAGTGAATAAGTGGGGTGTGGAGGATGATAGAAAGGAGGTTCTGTCAACTCTCATTTGGATATTTGAACGGTGTAAATTTCTGTACTTTTTCTAGTGCTGAGTTGGAGCTGGCTGGTGTGTGATGAGGCCAAGTATGGTCTTTCTGCATTTCTCTCTGGCTACACTGAAGCTCATGGTGAGAGGTCTGGGGGAGGTATGGTCTGACCACTGGAGGTCTCCTCCTCCCCTAGGGCTGGGCTACAGCACAGGTATACTCAACTACTCATGGATGCCTGTCTACACTGGTGTCTCCTGATTCACTTGGCTGTGCAAAGGCACACCTGTGGTCCCGCTCTTGGAGCTTGCTGGATCCACCACTCTGGCCTCAGGACCTCCTGCTGTTCTATCAAGGTGGGACTTGCTTCTGGCTTGCTAGGATACCTCCTGTCTTGTACTGGTAGACTTCAACCACAACAAAAGGTACATTCGTCATTAATTCCTCTAGCTTCGTGAGCTAAAAGAATTCCTCACTCTTTCTGCTTGTTCTGCTATTTCAGGATTTTTCCTACAACTGAATTTTTCAAGGTCAAAAAAAGTAGGGTGAGAGAAACTTGCTGTTTACTCCACCATCTTGGCACCTGGAAATAAAAGTAGGTGACTTTCAAGCATTCATTCTGTGGGCTGATAGTCCCAGAAGCAGCTGGTGACACTGCCACTGGCCATGCTCAGGACTGAGCTTCTCTCACTTAGTTTCAACAGACCCCCACTCCGGTGCTGAGAGGTCTGGGAACTTCCACTGCCACCACGTGTCTCAGATCACTTGGGTCTACTCCAAATTTCTTATGATCAAATCTATGTTAGTGGAGCCTCATGCCAGACTGCACTCCTCTCCCATCCTGGTGCAACAGATCCTTCTTGTCGATCTTCCATGTTGTCTTATTCTGTGAATCTGCCTCACTCTGTCTTTTTTCTGGATTCTGCCACTCTACAATTTGTTCAAATTCACCTTTTAGAAGTATTTAAAGGAGTTTGTGGGAGAGCTCAGCTGAGCCCCTGATTTTGCACTGCCATCTTGACTCTGCCTCCTAATCTATCTTCCCATGACCTTTTATTGCATGTAATTGTGATTGCATCATAATCTGAAAAGGAAGCATTTAAAATTTCAGCCTCTCTGCCTTGCACTGTGAGGTTTGAATGTTCTACTATACTGTCATTTTTTCGGTAGGTGCCATGTAGCACTGAGGAAAGTATACTCCTTTTTATTCCCTTTCAGTCTATTCACCGCCTTAACTTCTTTCTTGTTTATTTTGTGGTTAAATTTATTTAATTCTGATGGAAGAGGTTGAGTTACTCCACCACTATGGTGTTGCTTTCTATTTATTCCTGTCACTCAATTATCTTCTCCTCTATGAATATGAATGTTATACCACTCAGTGGATATATGTTTAGTATTGATATTGCTTCATTGTCTATGGTTCCCTTTAGCAGTATGTAGCTTCCTTCCTTGTCTCTTAATTGGATCCATTTTTGCTTTGTCAGATATTAGAATTGCTACCTATACTTTTTTTTTCCTTCTGATGAAGCACAATATATTTTGCTCCAAATTTTTATCTTTATTCTGGATGTATTTCTCTGCTTCAAATGTTTTTTTTTTCCTTGTAAAAACATTATAGGATTATGCCTTTCTCTCCCATACCTGTCATTTATTTTCCCAATTTGTCTTTTCCTTTTAATTTATTTTTTTCTGTTTTCAACATTCACTTCCACAAAATTTTTAATTTCAAATTTTTCTTCCCATGTCTCCTTGCCCCCCACCTCAGGACAGC
This sequence comes from Bettongia penicillata ogilbyi, assembly GCA_023548195.1. NCBI lineage: Eukaryota > Metazoa > Chordata > Mammalia > Diprotodontia > Potoroidae > Bettongia > Bettongia penicillata. The sequence continues at coordinate 1,567,681 of JAJHZJ010000975.1, forward strand.
ATGCATCATGATTAGGTTTTCCTTCGATTCACTCTCCCTTTTATCACCCATCCCACTTATCCCCTTCCCTTCTATTTTCTGGAAGGTAAGATAAATTTTTTATATCCTACTGCCTATATACCATTTCCTAGCAGCATAAAGAACATAAAATGCAATGTGAAATGAGCAGAAACAGGAGATTATACATAGTAATAGCATTTTACAATGATCAACTTTGAATGGCTTAGCTGTTTTAATCAACATAATGATCAAAGACAATTTCTGAAGGATCAAAGGTGAAAAATGTTCTTCACCTCTAAACAAAGAATTGATGGAATCCAAACGAATATTGAAGCATTTTTTTTTCATTTTCTTTATTTGTATAGCTTTTTTTTTTCTTTTTTGCAATATGGCTAATGTGGAAATGTTTTGCATGTTTTCACAAGTAGAACTGATATCACATTTCCTGTCTTTATAATGGGTGATGGAGGAAAAAGAGTGTATCTGGAACTCACTTTTTTAAATCATAAAAAGCAAATAATATTTAACATAAAAATAGAAATCAAGGTATAAATGAGAGGTCGTTTTGAATATGAGGTGAAATGGATATTTGGGAGATCCAGAAACAGTGGAATGCAGAGAGTATAGAATAAGTGAGATTTGTTATTTAAGATAAAGCATTAATGGAATAGATGGAAACAAGGCAATATGGAAGAATTATTAAAACATACTCTAGCATTTTTAATAAACTCATTTTGGAAGACTAAACCCTTTACTAGATTTTCTTGAGCATTATCATTCCTGGAGGCAAAAAGAGAAGGGAATTTTCTTCTTTCTGGTACAAGAAAGTAAATAAATTCTTCAAGTATTCTTCAGATTATCATTACTTCAATTTTTGATGATAAGGAATGATCCTGTGCAGAAACTGAATAAATAAATAGCATCTCTACTAAAATCAAGCAATGATATTACCCGTTTTCAGCTATTTGTTCCCACATGTTGAAATTCTGTTCTTCCAGTGGTAGCAGGTATCAGGAAGTAATATTCAGAATTAAGTAAAAAAATATGACACACGTGTCTCGTTGTTAGGGTTTAATATGTTAGATCTCCTCTTGAATACTGAATACATCTAAATCATCAGGAGATGCTGAACAAGACATACAATTTGTAAAGATTTATTTTCTCTAATTATCACACCTCTCACAATGTTGTTTTTTTTTTAAATTTTGAATACAGCTGAAAATATACATTTCTCTGTCTTGGCATCTCTCCAAGAGTTTTTCACCCTAGAAATGAGAGTGAATCTTTAAATATGAAAATGTCAAAATAGAATCGGAAAGGTTAAAAGGTTCCATTTATTAATCTACGTTCTTTGAGATCTTTGTCAGAGACCTCATCACAATTTCATTGCACATGCCCCACGAGCCACCCCTGGGATGATACACAAGCTATTTCTATCCAACCCTACTGTGGTGCTACATTCTGCCAATGACTATTGGACATGCAGCCAGGACATCCAAATGAGTCGGAGGCTCAAGGGAGTTAAGATAACTTTGGCTGCATTCAGGTAAGTGGGAGCTGTAATCTGGCCAACAACACTGTCAATTGGATACAACTGCTGGCACAATGTGAATGTAATGTCATCATTATGTCTGACATCATTTAGAAGCCTATAATGATGCTTATGTGAATAAATGACAGAGGGGACTCACACTTTAAATAAAATTGACCCACCAATTCAACAAATATTAATCAAGGGAGTTTTCTTTGCAAGGTATTGTGCTGAGTTAAAAACGACAAATAGCCCCTGATCTCAAGAAGCTTATGTTATATTTGAGGTATGACAATGGTACACACACACACACATAAAAGAAAAACAAGAAAACAAAACAAAAAAAAACTAGATATTTTGAAGACAGATAGACAGTAGATAACTTGGGGAATGATATCAAAGAAAGTGATATTTGAGCTGAGCCATAAGAAAAGCTAGTGATTCCAAAACAGAGAGGTTAGGAGGTTTGAATATTCCAGGCAAAAAGGACAGCCAACATTCAAAGGTATGCATAAAGGGGATAAATTATGAGACAGGGGGAATAGTAGTCTGGTTTTCTTAGAATGTCAAACAAAGGAAAGGAAGTAACATAAACAAAGTTGAGAAATGCAAGTTGTTTCCAGATTGTGGAAAGCTTTAAATAACAGACTGAGGAGTCTGCAATTTGATCATTAGCATATTATGATCAGAGAGTCAAACCTCTATCACAGTCCTCTTTTGATGCCATATGCTGGTTTGGCCATCATCCTTGGTTTTCAATGACTACACTAGTGGAATGAAAGTACTTCAATTACAGGCCTGTAAGGTAGTCAGCAAATACGAAATTACTATGTGTGTATGTATAGAAAGAAAGACAGAAAACATTACTCACCTCAAGAAAACGATATTGTAATGTGGGCACAACTTATATATGACTGGGTTCATACAATACACAGAGTAGTTGGAAATAATCTTTAAGGGAAAGACATTTGCAATTGGGTGGGACCAGGAACAGCCTTACAAAGAATGTGAGAATTATTTTTGGTCTTGAAGAATAGCAGAGAAAAAAAAGGCAAAAGTGAGAAAGGAAAGTGACACAAGCCTAGGAAATGGTCAGTGTAGAAGTCTGGAAATGAGAGGAAGAGAACCAAATTCCAGTAACAGCAAGTTGGACTGATCCACTTGATATTCTACCTGATATCACAATGCCCTTACATCTTGGTTTTCCCCTATGCATGAATAGTCTTCCTTCTCATGTATCTATCTTGGAATCCCTTACGTTCCTTGACACTCACCTCAGATACCACCTTGCATATTACTTTTTCTTTGTAGAGTATGGAAAGAATAATAAAATATAAAAAGAGTAAAATGTAATATGATCTTTTAATATTATCCAGGAAATAGTATTTGAGCCTGGAAGTAAAAGAGGCACTTCACTTTTTTAAGTAGTCATGTGAGGATTTCCAGTTCCAGGAGTCAAGATGGTAGAGTGATCAGTAACTGCTATCTCCCTCTCCTCGGTGACCTTGACAAGCCCAGAGATTATTTTCCCAGAAAAAATTCCTGAAATATTGGTTGCAGCAGAAGGGGTAAACAGATTCTCAGCACAGGATCCTAGAACAATCACTAAGGAGGGTTCCTCTTGCTGTGGCCAAAAGAGACCAGTGCAGGACCAGAGCTGTCCCAGAGAGTCCTACCTCACCAAACTGAGTGAAGATGCTGAACCTCGGGGAGGGGGGGTGAATCCAGCAACTGACAACACCAGGACTGGAGGCATGCCTCAGCACCCCAGTGGAATCAGGAGGACACCAGGGTACAAAGCTGAGCTTGCCTATGCTCTAACTGAGCAAAAAGCCTACAGCATCCAGACAAACCCTCTCCCACATTTAACTCACTACATCCAGGGCAATTTCTGGGAAATCCCAAAAGAAATAATCAGTCTCTGTTTTCAAACTCCAGACAGCTCAGCACTAAGTAAGCTGCAGCATTTAATTTTTAGCTGAAAGAATCAAAGGCCACACAAAGCCACAAATTTCAGGCGCAAGAACTTTGGGACAAAACTCCCTGCCACAGATGCAGAGATCTACCTTAAAAGCCAGGAAAAGGGTTATTATCATGAGTAAAAAGCAAAGCAGAAAAGAAAAGACTATAAAATCTTTCTATGAGGACAAGAAACTAAAGAGAAATACCAAAGACGTCAGCATTAAGACTTTACTCCCATCACAAACTTCAGAAGGGAATACAAACTGGGTGAAAGAACAAAGAGCCTTCTTGAAAGAGAGCTCTGGAAGGATTTTAAAACCCAAAGTAGAGAAATAGAAGAAAAATTGACCAACGATTTTAAAAATATGAAAAAAGAATTCACTGAAGAGAAGAGCTCCTTAAAAAAAAAGAATTGGACAAATGGAAAAAGAAGTCCAAAATCTAACTGGTGAAAATAACTCCTTAAAAGAAACAATTGGACAGATGGAAAAGGACATGCAAAATTTCACTGAAGAAAACAATTTGTTAAAAAATAGAATCAGTCAAGTAGAAGCTAGTGAATCTATGAGAAATCAAGAATCAGTCAAATAGAACCCCAAAGTATGAAAAGATAGGAGAAAATGTAAAATATCTAATTGGAAAAACAACTGACATGGAAAATAGATCCAGGAGAGAAAAATCTAAGGATTATTGGTCTACCAGAAAACCATGATGAAATAAAGACCCTGGACAATATCATCCAAGAAATCATGAAGGAAGATTGCCCAGAAATGCTAGATTCAGAGGGCAAAATAATCATTTAAACAATCCATCGGTGACCTCCCAAAAGGGATCTCAAACACGAAATATCGTTGACAAATTCCAGAACTATCAAATGAAGAAGAAAATACTACAGGCAGCTAGAAAGAAATGATTCAAATATCGAGTAGCTACAGTCAATATCACACAGGACCTTGCATCTTCTACATTAAAAGACTGAAGGAATTGGAATATGATATTCCATAAGACAAAGGAGCTGGGACTACAAGAAAGGACTAATTACCCAGAAAATTTGGGCATAATAGTTCAGGCAAAGAGATGGACATTCACTGAAATGAGGGATTTCCAGACCTTCCTAATGAAAAGGCCGGAAATCAACAGAAAATTCGATCTTCAAACACAAGTCTCAAGAGAGACATAAAAAGGTAAGCAGGAGGAAAAAAACAACAGCTTGTTACACAATATGTGCATCCTGATTACATGCCAATAAAGGAAGATGATGCTTGTTAATCTTGAGAATTGTATATTTATTGTGAAATGTAAAAGTGATATACATAGATAAGAGGGTGTGGGTATAAATTAAATGATGTGATGATAGCAAATGTGATTTAAGGGTAGAAAGGGATTGTAATGGGAAATGTGAAAAGGAGGAGGCAGAAAAAAATTCCATCACAGGAAAAGGCACAAAAATATATTACACTAGAGGGAAAGAGGGGAGGGATATGAGTATTGTTGGAGAGGTTCTCTCATCTGATTCAATTTAAGGAGGATACAGCACTCAGTTAAGTATAGAAATAGTTCTATAGGTAGTAGGAGAGGAAGGGGGAAAGAAAAGTGAGGGGAGGCTGAAAGGGAGAGAAGTAGTAAGGAAAATGGAATTAAAAGGGAAGGGGACTGAAAGAAGGGAGAGAAGACTGAAAGAGGCAATGATCAAAAATTCAAACTCTACTCTGAAGGGGAAGGGAGAAGGGAGAACTAAAAGCATTAACAAGGGGATAGGGGATGGAGGGAAAGAAACAAATAGTAATCATAACTGTGAAGGTGAATTGGATGGGTAATCCCATAAAATGTAGTTGGATAGTAGAATGGGTTAAAAATTACACTGCAACAATATGTTGTTTCCAAGAAACATATTTGAAAAGGGGAGATACACATAGAGTAAAGATATAAATGTTGGAGCAGAAATCATAGTGCTTCAGTTGATGTAGAAAAAGTAGGGGCAGAAATGCTAATCTCAAACAAAGCAAAAGCAGAGAAAGATCTAATAAAAAGAAATAAGAAAGGAAACTATATTCCCCTAAAAGGCATCATCAAAAATGAACCAATCTCATTACTAAACATACATGTTCCAAGTGGTATAGTATCCAAATTCTTAGAAGAGAGGTTAAGGGAGTTAAAAGAAGAAATAGACAGCAAAACTGTACTAGTGGGGTATCTCAACTCCACCTCTCTGAAATTCATGAATCTAACCTCAAAATTAACAAGAAAGAAGTCAAGGAGTTGAATACAACTCTGGATAAGGTAGATATGATAGATATCTGGAGAAAATTGAATGGGGATAGAAAGGAATGCACCTTTTTCTCATCAGAACATGGCATGTATACAAAAATTGACCATGTACCTGGTCATAAAAATCTCACAATCCTGTGCAGAAAGGCAGAGATAGTCAATGCAGACTTGTCAGATCATAATGCAATAATACTTGTTACAGGTAATCATAGGCCATGGAAACATAAACCAAAATCTAATTGGAAACTAAACAATCTAATCCTAAGGAATGAGTGGGTAAAACAACTAATTATAGAAACAATCAACAACTTCATTCAAGAGAATGATAATGAGACAACCTCCCAAATTTTTTGGGATAGTGCAAAAGCAGTTCTTAGGAGAAGTTTTATATCTTTTCTTTTTTTATTTATTTATTTAACTTTTTACATTCATTTTCACAAATTTTTGGGTGCCAAATTTTCTCCCCTTTTATCCCATCCCCCCACCCCAATACCCCAAGCAATCTAATTTTCCCTATCTCCAATCTGTCCTCTCTTCTGTCATCCCTCCCTTCTCTTGTCTCCATCTTCTCTTTTCTTCGGTAGGGCCAGATGACTTTCTATTCCTCATTAACTGTATGCCTTCTTTCCTAGTTGCAACAACAATACTAAACAATTGTTCCTAAAACTTTGAGATCCAAATTCTCCCCATCCCTCCCTCCCCACCCATTCCCTTTGGTACGGCAGGCAATTCATTATAGGCCATATCTGTGAAGCTTTGCAAATGACCTTCCTGATAGTCGTGTTGTGTAAGACTAACTGAATTACCATCCCTCCTAACCTGCCCCTCATTGTTTCTCTTCTGTCTTTTGATCCTGTCCCTCCCCAAGTGTTGACTTTCAATTACTCCCTCCTCCCTTTGCCCTCCCTTCCATCATCCTCCCCCCCGCAATATCTCCTTCTCCCCCACTTTCTTATACTGTAAGATAGGTTTTCATACCAAAATGAGTGTGCATTTCACTCCTTCATTTAGTCAAATGTGATGAGGGTAAACTTCTTGGTTTTTTTTTTTTTTCCTCAGCTCTCCTCTTTTTCCCTCCACTAAAAAAATCTCCTACTTGCCTCTTAAATGACATATACTTACCCCCTTCCATTTCCCCCTCTTTCCTCTCACTACATTTCTCTCTCACCATTTACCATAATTTCTTTTAAGGTATGGTCCCATCCTATTCAGTTCAATCTGTGCTCTCTGTCTCTGTATGTGTGTGCATGTGTGTATGTGTGTGCATGCGTGTACATGTGTATGTGTGGTCCCACCAACTACCCAGATACTGAAAAGTTTTAAGAGTTAGAAATATTGTCTTTCCCTGTAGGAATGTGAACAGTTCATTTCTGGTAAGTCCCTTAATACTTCTCTTTGCTGTTTACTTTTTCATGCTTCTTCTCATTCTTGTGTTTGAAAGTCAAATTTTCTTTTCAGATCTGGTCTTTTCATTAAGAATGATTGAAAGTCCTCTGTTTCATTAAAAGACCATATATTCCCTTGAAGTATTATACTCAGTTTAGCTGGGTAGGTGATTCTTGGTTTGAATCCTAGTTCCTTTGCCTTCTGGAATATCCTATTCCACGCCCTTCGATCCCTTAATGTAGAAGCTGCTAGATCTTGAGTTATCCTGATTGTATTTCCACAGTACTGGAATTGCTTCTTTCTAGCTGCATGCAAGATTTTTTCCTTGAGCTGGAAGTTCTGGAATTTGGCCACAATGTTCCTAGGAGTTTCTCTTTTTGGATCTCTTTCAGGTGGTGATCGATGGATTCTTTCAATACTTATTTTGCCCTCTGGTTCTAGAATGTCAGGGCAGTTTTCCTTGATAATTTCATGGAAGATGATGTCTAGGCTCTTTTTTTGATCATGGCTTTCAGGTAGTCCCATAATTTTTGAATTGTCTCTCCTGGATCTATTTTCCAGGTCAGTTGTTTTTCCCATGAGATATTTCACATTCTCTTCCATTTTTTGGTTTTGTTTGGTGATTTCTTGGTTTCTCGTAAAGTCATTAGACTCCATCTGTTCCATTCTAATTTTGAAAGAACTATTAAATTCAGTGAGCTTTTGAGCCTCTTTTTTTCATTTGGCTCATTCTGCTTTTGAATGCATTCTTCTCCTCATTGGCTTTTTGAACCTCTTTTTGCCAATTGAGTGAGCCTATTTTTCAACGTGTTAATTTCCTCAGCATTTTTTTGGGTCTCCTTTACCAAGGTATTGACCTGTTTTTCATACTTTTGTTGCATCTCTGACATTTCTCTTCCCAGTTTTTCCTCCACCTGTCTAACTTGCTTTTCAAAATCCTTTTTAAGCTCTTCCAAGGCCTGAGCCCACCCGACACCCCCCTGGGGTGTCTGGGGTACTGAGGCCCTGCCCTCCACGTCTTTCCCTGATGGCAAGAATACGTTCTCGTCCTCGCCATCAGATCCAAAGGTCAGGATCATTTGCACTTGTTGGAAAAAAACTCTCTATAGTCTTATTTTTCTTCCCTTTTCTGGGCATTTTCCCAGCCAGTTACTTGACTTCTGAGATTCCTTTCCACCTCCACCTGGATCCGCCCAGCTAGTGCTTCGCCTCTGAGATTCAAATGTGCTTTCCGTGGCAAGCTTTAGTTCTAGCGCAGGGGTGGGGGCAGGGCCGCCTCCCGAACTTGGTTCCCTCAGGGTCTTTCTGCAGAGACTTTCAGGAATGGAAAGGTGGGGGCGGGTTGGGGGGCCCCCGCTTCTTATGCTTAGCTCCCTCAGGGGTTTTATTCAGAGGCCTTCAGTAATAGAGCGGGGTGGGGGCAGGGCCGTCTCCCAGGCTCAGCTCCCTCAGGTTGGAAAGACCTTCAGTATTGAAGATCCTACCTGCTGCTGGGGGATTCCTGAGTCCTGGGCCGCCTCTGCCTCCGCCGCTTTCTGCCCCTGTCTCTGCCGCCGCTGCTTCCTCCCGAGGGGGCCCAAGTCACGGAGACGCTCCACTCCCCTCCCCTAGCCCAGCCTTCTTTCTCACTGACCTGTAGCTTCTGTGGCTGGAGGGACTTTCCCGGCTGCCGTAGCTTCCCCCGGAGCTTCCCTCTCAGAAGCATGCTGGGGTCAGCTTCTCTGGGGCCACGGCCAGGGCAGCGCTGGGGGTGGGGTCCGTTTTCCGGGGCGCGATGGACCCCGGGGATGGCTCTCCAGGGCTCGGTGGAACGGAAATCTCTTCCCCTATGTTTATGCACCCCCTGAAGTAATTCAGAATTTATGGGGATCTCTTTTTACCTCAATTCCATGGGTTGTGGGCTCGGAGCTCATAAATGTGTGTCCTTCTACTCCGCCATCTTGGCTCTGCCCCAGTTTTATATCTTTCAATGCCTACATCAATAAAACAGAGAAAGAGGAGATTGATAAATTGGGCATGAAGCTGAAAAACTAGAAAAAGAACAAATTGAAAATCCCCAAATAAATACCAAATTAGAAATACTGAAAACTGAAGGAGACCTTAATAAAATTGAAATTAAGAAAGCTACTGAATTAAAAAATAAAACTAGGATTTGATGTTATGAATAAAACAGTAACACTGACAAATCTTTGGTCAATTTGATTAAAAAGAAAAGAAAGAAGAAAAACAAATTATCAATATAAAAAATGAAAGCACTGAACTCACCTCCGATGAGGAGGAAATTAAAACAATAATAAGAAATTTGACCAACTGTATGCTCATAAATTTGATAATCTAAATGAGATGGATGATTATTTTAAAAGATACAAGTTGCCCGCACTAACAGAAGAGGAAGGTGAATATTTAAATAGCCCCATCTCAGAAAAAGAAATTGAACAAGCCATCATAGAACTCCCTAGGAAAAAATCTCCAGAGCAAGATTGATTCATAAGTGAGTTCTATCAAACATTTAAAGAACAATTAATTCCAATACTACATAGACTATTTGGAAAATTGGGGAAGAAGGAGTCCTCCCAAATTCTTTTTATGACACAAATGTGGTTCTGATCTCTAAATCAGGAAGAGACAAAATAGAGAAAGGAAATTATAGACCAATTTCTCTAATGAATATAGATGCAAAATTTTTAAATAATATTTTAGCAAAAAGAATACAGGAACTAATCATGAGAATAATACATTATGATCAGGTAGGATTTATACCAACACTGCAAGACTGGTTCAATATTAGGAAAACTATTCACATAACTGATTATATCAACAACAAGGGCTACAAAAATGTGCATATCCCTTCACCCAGCAATACAGCTTCTAGGACTGTATCCCCAAGAGATGATGAAAATGGGAAAGGGTCTCACATGTACAAAAATATTTATAGCGGCACCCTTTGTGATAGCCAAAAACTGGAAATCAAGGGGATGTCCATCAATTGGGGAGTGGCTGAATAAATTGTGGTATATGAATGAAATGGAATACTATTGTGCTATAAGAAATGATGAACAGGAAGACTTCAGAGGGGAATGCAAAGACTTATATGAACTGATATTGAATGAAAGGAGTGGAACCAGGAGAACTTTATACCCAGCAACAACCACAGTGTGAGAGGATTTTTTCTGGTAGACTTAGAACTTCATTGCAAGGGAAGGACTTAAAAACTTCCCAATGATCTCTTAAGGCAAAATGCCTCCTATATCTAGTGAAAAAACTTTGGAAATCGATCACAGAATGTAGCAGATCATTTTCTTTGGTATTGCATTTTGGTTTGTTTTATGATTTTTCCCATCCATTTTAATTCTTCTATGCAATATGACTAAGGTAAAAATGTATTTTATAGGAATATATGTGTAGAGCCTGTATAAAATTGTATGCTTTCTCAGAGAAGGAGTGGGAAGGTAGGAGGGAAGGAGAGGGAAAGAGGGGAAGAAACCTAAGATATACAGAAGTACTTATAGAACACTGAAAACAAATAAAATAAAAATGAAATAAAATTTAAAATAAAAATAAAAAATGTGAAGTTTATATAAGCTAGTAAAATTAGAATATATTTACTAAAAAAAGAAAAAAATGTAGTCATCTGAGTCCCAGCTTAAGGAAATTCACTGATCAACTTTTCAGCCATGGAAACTTTTAAATGGTTCACATTAGCAGACAGAATATCTTTACTGAAAAAATGTAGATCATGAAAGTTATCAATCAATCAGTATCACTAAAAACATATGATATAACTGGTGCTAAGATAGATACTGAATGAAAAATATGTATCCCCTAAAAGGTGCATCGACCACAATGTAAGTTTATTGGGGGATATTTTTGTGTTGTCATTATTTTTTTTTATTGTCCAGGTGCTATGATCCCATGGATTCACTTCATCTTTTTATTTTCTTGTTATTTCAGAGAGCTTATAAATACTTGTTATTTATGAATATTGACAAGCTCAGAATCCATAGTCTAGAGAATATACTATTCTCTGTTCTAATGATTGAGCAGACACTGACTGCCCTGCTCTGTAATAAACTCTATTTAGACTTCATCTAGCCATGACCCTCCCAATAGATTGTACTGTCACACAAACAAATCATTTAAAATATTGTATGCTTGCATTTTTGCTTTTTTGTGAGGAAGGGGTAGTTAAAATCAAAATTGAGGAATTAATTTTAAGACATAGCCCCAAACCATGTCAAAATGAATAGCAGAGGGCATCTGATATAGAGAGGGAGAAGGAACCAGGAGGGGGTAGAGAAGAAGAAACTATAGGGACGAATTAAAAGATGGTAACTCCCAAGGTCATTATTAAATCTTTCATTGCATATCCTATAAAGTAGAGTCTGATAGCCTTCTATTTCAATCACTTTTCTTGATACACATACTTTGAGAAGTCCTCAAGGATTCTATTATCATAGCCACTGTGACACCACCCCTGCTTCCCAGGTTCCTCTTGTCCTCCTCCCAGTCATTTCATGCCTTGTACCCAGACATGCAGTTCTGGTAATGAATACTCCCATCCCCACCTATTTTGGCCTGCAAAATTCAAAATACTTATTGAACCCTTGAATGCTTCATCTTTTGTTCAAAGGATATTAAGCTCCTTTTAAGGGCATGCCACAAATAGAAAAATGCAAAAATAATACCTAGCCTCTAGGAGCTTACATTCTAAGCAATTTCTTTTTTTAAACTGACAATGGAAAATAGTTTGCTGTGTGTAATGAGAGAGTATGGAAGGCAGTTAAGCTGGGTTCAAATGTTGCTTTTTGCATTAATTAATGCAAACTATTTAATACTATAGAACCTTACATAAGTCATTTATCTTTCTTTCTCCATTTTGTCATCTATAAAATGAAGAATTTAGACCCAGTGTTCTCCTAGATCTCTTCCAGTTCTAACATCTCATAACTCTCTAAGCCAGTTATGAGGACTTAAACTACAGCTTCCAAAGAAGGAACAGATGCTGTTCATTAAATGGAAGGTATAGCCAATATTAAGGCCCAGCCTAAAGAGGCAGCATTGCCAAAATGGTCTTGGGAGATTCAAACTCTCAAACTGTGGCAGTCTGTGCTTCTCATGTCTTTTAATCTCTGTACCTAAAGCCAAGTACTAATAACCTGAGTTGGCACTGAATTCCCAGATCTGTTTTTGCACCCCTCTTGCCCCTCCCCACTGACTATTGATAGTATTCGACAGATGGTCCTAGTTTCTCTATGGAGACACAGTTAGATTATGACAGGATATCATATATTACATGATGGGTCTTACACAAAAATTTAAGTGACTGTGTAGGCACAAGACATGTTACTATTGCATGTACATGGGCTTCCAAAGCCTTTCAGTTTTAGTATCAATTGTGGAGTAGATTTCCCTGGTGTTATTTTGACAAGATTACCATTTTCAATTTGATGTTTAAAGTCCAAGAAACTTAGGATCTGTTTCACCAAGAGAAGTGAATCTGCACCATCAGTCTGAGAGAAAACCAATACTTAATTGTTAATCTATTATGAACAAGGAAACAGCAGGAGCCTCCCAAATGTTCTCCCCAGAATACTGAAGAACTGAATGCCAAGCACACTGTACACTAAAAATATCAAGGTCAGTTCATTATCATCAAAATGACTAAAGTTCCATTTTTAAAAGAAATAGAATTTTTCCTTCATTTTCTGATAATTTGTGCACCCATCACCCTTACTCACACAGTTAGTATGCTATTTTCAAGAACAGAATGCATTGCATAAAGCTCAGTCAGTGGTGTTAATTAGTGATTTATGATCACAGATTTTTTTCCAAAATATTTTTCTCATGCTTTGGAAGATTTATTACTAAGAATGCTGTTTGAAAAGCAAAATATAATAATTTTCAACATCATTATTACCTTTTCCCTTGAACAAGTCAATCTCTAGCCCATGGGACTTAGCAAAAGTTAAAGAAAGAAAAAAATTATAGAGTGCATTTAACTTTCTGAAGGACAAATCCCTAATTATGTATGTCTTTTCTTTATATGTGACATGGGATATTGGAAGATGACGAGAAAACTAGAAAGGACAAATAAATAATGGTATGACATCCCAGGTGGTTAAAAATATTCACAAGAAAGAAAATGAGATTCAACAAAGATAATAAAAGTCAAGACAGGTTATAAAATACAGAAAGCAGAAATAACCAAAATATAAATATTCAATGGGAACAAGAAATCTGAAAGGTATGAATGCTAAAGAAAGGAAGACTTATAGTACACAGGGGAGTAGATGTACAAATAAGATGCAGAATGATGGAGGCTATCACAAAATGGATAAAAGCTCAACACCAAGTTAAACCACCTTTTTCATTTTCTATCCTGCTCAAGTATAAGTCCACAGGCCCCCAAAATAACAATCCATGAACCACCACCTGCCACCTGCCTCTATAACACAGTAATACAATCAGTCTTGATATCATGATTTTGAAAAGCAACCAAATTAGCACAGCAGGAGGGTCTGAGAAATAGAATGCCTCTGTCTCTTGCACTCCAAACTCCTAATATGGGCATATGCTATTTTAATCTTCTTTTTATTGTATTTTCTCCTCTGAAATATCCTTTTTTCATATTACTATTTCTACTCTAATTTCTCTTCTTTTTTTAAAAAAAATTTGATATTATATGTTTATGAGAAATTGTGTCATACACCATTTGCAAGAATCAATTTGTTTATCTTTTCCTTTATTCTATAATAGTCCTAAATGCATGAAGTAGGCCAGGTAAATCCCAATTTTTTTTTTTATGACATGTGAAACTACTATTTTAAGAAGGGATGAATAGGCTTTAGCATGTTGTCAAAGAAGTCCGTAGCAAATTAAAACAAAAAATAACCAAAGAAAGCAAACTTTTAAAAAGGTTGATTTTAGAGGGTCAGTTCATTAATTAGATAGAGATCAATTTAAGATAAATGAAAGATTTTGTAACTGAATAATGATCTCATCAGTATATCAACATCTTATGCCCCTTCTTTGCCCAAAGCACAGAATTCTTACTAAGGCATCTTTTCTTTAATTATTGCCACCATTGAGGAATCCCATTCCCTAGTCTTTGCCCTTGCAATTGTTACATGTTTCTCTATGCCTTCTATTGCCTCAACCTTCCCAAGTCTTATACCCTCAGGGAAAGACTCTCCTTGGCTTTTAAATTAATTAGTCAAAAATTGTACTCTTCTGCTTATATAGTTAAATCTTGAACAAGGAACTCAACATCAAAGGGAGAGATTTGCTAGAGCTATCTCTGTGCTTTTCAAGAGCTCATATGTGAGCATTTACTTGTCAGTATCTTCAAGGGCTATAAACCAGTGTTTGACTTAATAATCTGTTGATTTCCTGGACTTAAGAAATTGTTAATAATAGAAATTAAACTTTAAAACATAATATATAGATGACATATATATATATATATTTAAATAGATCCTATTGTTAAACCTATAAAGACACTTGTACTGCTCTACAAACATTTCTTTAGCTCTTCAAGAGTTATGTAGAAGGACATCCTGGGGGTGGTGACAAAATGGTGGAGTAAAGAAAGCACTCAGTTGAAGTCTCTCAATTTTCTTCTCAATGCAACTTTAAAATATTGTCTTTAATCAAATTCTGGAGTAGCAGAGCAAAAAAAAAAGTCAGAGGGAGAGAGTCTTGTAAGAGAAGACAACTTAGGAGGGTGAAAGGAAAGATCTGTCGGAGATTGTTGGAGGCTGCCCTGAGGACATGTTGATATTACAAAACAGTAGTGGAGTCAGGTTGTGGCAATAAAAGCAAAAAATAGCTAAAACTCTCAGAGAGTAAAGAGACCTGGCTAGTGGTCAAAAAGAGAATACAAAGGGGGCTTGTGCTAGCTCAGGACACAGTGACAAATACTGTTTGCCATATTTCTTGCCTATGCCCCCTTTTGGGTCATAGTTCAAGGGTAGACAGGACAACTTTTGGTTAAGAGGGAGGGGAAGTTCTAGAGGTCAGTTTTGTTTACAGTGACAAGGGATCAGAGACCTAAGGAACAGTATCACACATGGTCACAAGGCAACAGGAACCCTGAGGAACAGGATCAACTACTATCATAAGGGATCAGAGACCCTTCCTATCTAAGGAACAGAGTGCCTATAACTAAAGCAGTTCTCACAGTTTTCTTCAAATAATACTACCATGGAAGAATTGAAAACTTCCAAATCCCCAGAACTATGTGGGAAAACAGCAGTGCAGAAGTTTGAGTTAGTGCCCCTCCACCATCCCATGCTGGGAACATGGTCTGACTTTAACTTGAGGTTAAAACTCAATGAACAGGTCAAAGGATATGAATTTTCAGAGGAAGAAATTAAAGATATCTATAATCACGTGAAAAAGTGCTCTAAATCGCTACTGATTAGACAGATGCAAATTAAAACAACTCTGAAGTATCACATCACATTTGCCAATATAAGATTGGCAAACATGACAGAAAAAGAAAATGATAAATGCTAGAGAGGATGTGGGAGAGTTGGAACACTAATTCATTGTTGGTGGAGCTGTGAGCTCATCCAACCATTCTGGATAATGGTTTGGAACTATGCCCAAAAGACCACAAAAATGTGCATACCCTTTGACCCAGCAATATCGCTACTAGGACTGTATCCCTAAGAGATCATAAAAATGGGAAAGGGTCCCACATGTACAAAAATATTTATAGCAGCACTCTTTATAGTTGCCAAAAACTGGAAATCAAGGGGATGCCCATCAATTGGGGAATGACTGAGTAAGTTATGGTATATGAATGTAATGGAATACTATTGTGCCACAAGAAATGATGAAAAAGAAGACTTCAGGGAGTCCTGGAAGGACTTATATGATCTGATGTTGAGCAAAAGGAGCAGAATCAGGAGAACTTTGTGCACAGCAACGACCACAGTGTGTGAGAGTTTTGTTTTGTTTTGTTTTGTTTTGTTTTTCTGGTAGACTTGGAACTTCGTAATAATGCAAGAATTTACTAAAAAAAAAGAAAAGAAAATAAAAGAAACAAAAAGAGAAAACAAGAAAAGAAAAAAAAGAAAAATCCCCAATGGTGGTTTTCTAAGGCGAAATGCCTTCCACTCTCAGAGAAAGAAATATGGAAGTCTTTCGTAGAATGTAGCAGATCATGTTTGCATGTGTGTGGGTTTTAGTGTATTATGTTTTGATTTGTTATATGATTTCTTCCATTTAATTTATTTTGACTACATAGCATGATTATAGTGAAAACATACTCAGTAGGAAACTATATGTAGAACCTATACAGAATTGTATACTGTCATGGGGAGGGAGGAGGGTAGTGGGGGGGAGGGGTGGGGGGATAAAATCTTAATTTTAAAGAACTAATTGTAGAACATTAAAAAAATAATAAAAGAAAAAAATGCAAAAAAAGTTTGATTTCTTAAAAAAAATCAATGAGCAGGGTGGGAAAATAAGCAAGCAGGAACAACAGCAACAAGAACAAACTACTAGATGACACAGAAGATCAAAATACAAAGTCAGAAGAAATGATATGAACATATATACAAGAGGCTCCGTGGGGGAATGTGAGGAAGGAAATTAGACAGAAAAACAACAAGAACTCTCAGAAGGGCTAAAATGATTTCCAAAATTGAGTACGAGTGGTAGAGGAAAAATTAAGTGAAGTAAATGAAATCAAATAAAAAAAATACTGAAGAAAATCACACTCTAAAAATGGAATTGGCAAAGTGAAAAAAAAGAGGTTAAATATTCACTGAAAACAGCTCTTTAGAAAGTACAATTAGCCAAAAGGAAAAAGAGGTACAAAAGCTTATTTAAAACATCACCAAGAAGTAGAAGCAAATTACTCCATGAAC
This sequence comes from Bettongia penicillata ogilbyi, assembly GCA_023548195.1. Taxonomy (NCBI): domain Eukaryota; kingdom Metazoa; phylum Chordata; class Mammalia; order Diprotodontia; family Potoroidae; genus Bettongia; species Bettongia penicillata. The sequence continues at coordinate 1,584,706 of JAJHZJ010000975.1, forward strand.
AATCAAGAAACAATAAAGCAAGGCATTAAAAAAAAAAGAAAATGTGAAGCATGAAGTATCTCATCAGAAATACAGATCTGGAAAATAGATCAAGGAAAGTTAATTTAAAAATTACTGAACTAACTGAAAGCCATTATTTAAAAAAAATGCAAACAAACAACTTGGACATCATATTTCAAGCAATTGTCAAGAAAAACTGACACAATTTATCAGAACCAGATGGCAGAAAGAATCAACTGATCATCAACTCATAGAGATCCCAAAATGAAAACCGCCAAGAGTAATGTAGCGAAATTCCAGAACTCCTAGGTTAAAAAGAAAATTCTTCAAGCAACTGGAAGAAACTATTCAAACATCGTGGAGTCACAGTCAGGATTATACAAAATTTAGACGCTACCATGTAAATGGAGTACAGGACTTGAATTATGACATTCCAAATGCCAAACTATCTTGGACTACAAAGAAGAGTAATCTACCACAAAACTGAGTATAATCCTTCAAGAGAATAAAAATATACTCAATAAAATGCAGGAATGTCAATAATCCATGAAGAAAAAAAACAAACTTAATAGAAAATTTAACTCAAAGAAAGATTCAAGAGAATCTTGAGAAAAATAATAATAAAAGAGAAATAATAAGAGAAACAATAAGTTTAAACTATTTACCTTTCTACATGGGAAGATGATACACATCTATGAAATTTATCTTTATAAGGACAGTTATGAGTACTTCACAAATAAAGAGGTCATGGTAGTGAGTGGGCAACCACATTATAACATTATCTCCATAGATGCAGAGGGAAAAATTTGACGAAATACAATACCCGTTACTATTAAATACACTAGTTCACATGGGAATCAATGGAGCCTTTCTTGAAAAGATTAATAGTATTTATCAAAAACTAAGACCAAGCACTCTTTGTTAGATCGAGAAATTTTAATTCTTCCCAGTAAGACCAGGGATGAATAAAGGATTATTCAATACTATACTAGAAGTGCTATGCATAGCAGTCAGACAAGAAAAAATAGATTAAAAGAATAAAAATAGACAACTAGGAAACAAAACTATCACTCTTTGTAGATGATATGACAGTATACTTAGAGAACCTTAGAGAATCAACTAATAAACTGGTTTAAACAATACCTTCAGCAAAGTTGAAAATATAAAATAACCTCACATAAATGATTCACATTTCTACATACTACTAATAAACACAACAATCAGAAACAAAATGATAAATTCCATCCAAAATAATGGAAGAAAACATAAAATACTTGAGAGTCCACCTACAAAGACAAACTTAGGGTTTATATGAATGTAATTATAAACAACTTTCTACACAAGTATGGACAGATCAGAATGATTAAAGAAATATTAATGCTCATGGGTAAGAAAGTCGATTTAATAAAAATGACAATCCTTCCTAAATTAATTTGCTCATTAATTGGAAAAGTAAATCACTGAAATATTTTATGGAGCCAAAATAATTACAAAATTCATCTGGATGAATAAAAGTCAAGAATATCAAGGGAATCAATTAAACAATGTGAAAGACTATTTGCCTGTTAATTACAGATTTTAAAGTGAAGCAATAACTATTTTAATAATATGGTACTGGTTAAGAAATAAAGTGGTGAATCTATGAAGTATATTAAGAATTCAATACAGAACAGCAAGTTATCATTGCAATCCAGTATTTGGTAAACCTAAAGATCCAAGTTTTGGGAATACAAAATCAACATTTGACAAAAATTGCTGAGAAATCTGGAAAGCAGTTGGGAAAAGTAGGTATAAACAAATGCCTTACCTCATATACCAAGATAAGGTGAAAATGGATAAATGATTTTAACATAAAGGGTGATATCATAAGTAATTTGAGGGACTATGTAAGCAAAATTATTTCTCACATCTATTGATAAGACAAGAGTTTATGACCAAACAAAAAATAGTAGGGACCATGGAAAGTATAACGGATAATTTTAATTATATTAAAATAAATAAATAAATGTTAAAATAAATCGGGTTTGCATGAGCAGAAGTAATGCAGCAAAAATTATATGGAAAGAAGATATGGAAAAAATACAGCAGATTTCTCTGATAAAGACCTAAATCTCAAATATATAGATAACTGAGCAAAATTTACAAAAATGAGAGATATTCTTCGGTTGATATATTATCAAACAGACTGTTTTCTGAAAAGGAAACCAATGCTCTCAATAGTCACTTAAATGTCCTCTAAATAGCTGCTAATTAGAGAAATGCAAATTCAAAGAAATCTTACTTATCACTTCATACCTATCAAGTTGGTTAATATGACAGAAAAGGAAAATGAAAAGTTCTGGAGGGAATGTGGAAAATTGTGCCTTCAATGCATTGTTGGTGGAGTTGTGAAGTAGTCTGTAACTCAAAGGGCTATAAAACTGTGTATACCTTTTGACCAATCAATACCATTACTAGGTCGATATCCCAAAGAGATCAAAGAAAAGAGAAAAGTACCTATTCGTAGAAAAAAAATATTTATCCCAGCTCTTTTTGTGGTCACAAAGAATCAGAAACCAAGAGGATATCCATCAATTGAGGAACAGTTGTACACGTTGTAACATATAAATGCAAAAGAAGAGGATTATGCAATAATATATGATGAGCAGTATTATTTTAGAAAAAATGGCAATGCTTATATGAACACATGAAAAAATGAAGTGAATAGAGCTCTGAAAATATTGTGAAGGATAACAATATTGTAAGGATTGCCAACCATGAAAGACTTAGTTATTCTGATAAGAAAATGACCCAAGACAATTCCAAATGACCCGTGATGGCAAATGTTATCCACCTCCAGAGAGTCATCTGATGAATTGTGAGTACAGAATGAAGTATGTTGTTGTTTCTTTTCTCTTGTTTATTCTGCTTTTTTGGTCTGTTTTCTTTTGCTTCATGACTAACATGGTGATATGTTTTACATGATTTCTCTTGTATAATCAATATTAATTTGATTGCCTTCTCAAGGAGGTGGGAGGTTAAGAAGGAGTGAAGTGAAATTTAACTCCAAATTTAAAAAGAAATGATTTCTGAACTAATTACATGTATTTGAGAAATGTTTAGTGAAACAAGTAAAATATATTAAGAATAAAATAAAATTTGGCAAAAAGTGTACAGTAGAAGGTTGAGAGAATAAAATTATTAGAGATTGTTCTGGTACTTATAAATATTATTACTACTACTACTATTACTGCCACTACTACTGCTACCACTGCTATCACCTCTACTACCACCACTACCACTACTACTCCTAATACTGCTCTTACTATTACTTCTACTACCAACTGCCATTTATACAACCTTTTCAATTTTGTAAAATACCTTAATTCAATATCTTATTTGAGTTTCATAATATTCCTAATCAAATTTCTTGAGTCTTTTCTTCTGTAAAAAGAGTGAATTTAACTACATAATCTCTTTGGTCCTTCTCCATTTAAAATCTATTGAAATATTTTTTGGAAAAAGTAATATTTTAAGGATATTACTTAAATTTCTCAATATCCTTTAAAGGATTACAATCACTGTTAAATTTCCTAGGCCCAGTTGTAATAGCCAATGCACAAAAGAATAAAGTACATAATTAGTGAGAGAAATAAACAACGACAAAAATCCTGCAAAATCCTTTGCCTGGATTTTATAGGCAAATCTGCAACCTACAGAGGCAATTAGCGGCACAATGATTTTAAATTTGTTTTATTTTTTCTTTCACCATTCTTTCAACTTTGAGAATTAAAAAAAAATAATACTCAACAAACCTTGCCAGTCTATCTTAAGGTCTCAATGCTTCTCTCTATATTCGTGGGAGTGAGAGGGAAAGTCCCCCCCACCCAAAACACACACTTTGCTATGTAGCGCCTTATTCCCATTCTCCACAAGGACAAGGCATGACTCAAGCTCAGTCTGCCTCCTAGTGAAATTAAATTTATTCTCTTGCTCCTCAGCCTACATTTAGCTGACCAATTAAAACTAACTGAATTTTCCCAAAGCCCTAATAACCTTAATAAAGAGGACTTTTCTCTGTTATAATGTATTTAAATAAATGCCCATATTTAGAACATTTTCTATGTATGTGTTTGTGTTTTAAATGTATCAGTAGTACCAATTGTCCTAGTAGTTATATCATACTGCTCACTCTCCTGAAACAGGAGCTGAATTTTCCTTGGAGCAGATGTAATATTTGATCCTATGCAGAACCTTCATAAAAAGAGTCTGTTTTAGAAATCATGTCAGTTGTAATTGTTTTATAAAAGGAAACAAAACAGATACCAATAACAGATGGTACAAAAAGTTACTCTGCACATTTCAAGTAATCTCCCTAAACACTGGGACAGAGTTTAAATGACAAAGAAAAAAAGGAAAACCAACATATTCATTCTGGAGACCAAATCTTGGAAAAGACTTTTCTGTGAGACTCACTTCTCTCTTTAATATCAGAACTGTAAAGTTTCTACATACACTAAAATAGGAATCACTTTTTGAAAAAGCATTTGAAAAATTTTCCTAAAGTTTTCTATTTAGGGTCCTAGGATTTAGAACTCAAAGGCTCTATAAAAATAATAACTATTTAAAGGATTCACCTATATTTTCTCTTGCATTCTCTCCTATAAGGACACTCCTCCCCAAATAACATCTTTAAAATACTTTATATAAAGGTTGTATATTGAATTTCATTTTAAAAGTTTTGCTCCATTGCTATTGTGATTTATTATGGAAGATATTGGTTCAGTCCTGTGATTTCACTTCTATAAAGCAATCTCAAGGCAACAAGTTTATCCTTATAGATTGCTAATTATCTCTTACCTAACAAAGTTAAAGAATCGCTTTGGAGTAGGGAGAGGTTAACTTTTCCATGTCCACAAAGGTAGTAATTATCAAAGTCATAATTTGAAACTAAGTTTTCCAGACTCCAGAAAATGTATCTATAAAACACACATATGTATGTATGTATATATACACAAATAAACATATACATATATATATACACATATATGAAATTTCTCCCCATCAACTGTTCTATTAAGTCAAAAAAGGAAACAAAGTTGTTTTGACATGACCTGTCTGGATAAAATGTTTCTCATCAACATTTCCTTGTCTAAGTATTTGCTAACTATTAAAAAATTAGTATGTCCTAGTATTGGCAGGAATGCAGGCCAAAATTATTGAACTCGAGTTTATAGACTCCTTTCTTTTCTCTTTAAGAAAACTGGGCCATATTTTTCACTTCTACAGGCTTGTAGTATCATTCACTTTCTCCATAGTTATTCAAGGATCATTGTCAGTAGCTCAATAATCATAATTATGAGGTCTTTTGATATTATGAGGTGTAGTACTTCCTGGCCTAGTTATGTGAATTTATTAAAAGTATGTAGGTGCTCTGTTTATGTCTTTTCATATTTTAGGTATTTACTCTGGGATAGCCATTTTTCTCCCAGTCCTTTTAATTCTAAAGATTATTCACCTTGATTGAGAAAACAGAAGCAAAATAGGGGTTGAGTAGTTATCCTTTCTTTCCATTATTATTGTCATTTCTTCATGTACCCCAAAGTTCAAATCGATGCAATTCCATTTCAGCATGTAAATATAAGCTTTTCATGTAAAACATTATACTTTTTAATTTAACAATAGCTATTCTATATCTTTATGAGAAAGCAAACAGTGGAATTAATAATTCATTATGTCGATGTTATCCTGTTTCATTTTTTCCCTTTTTAATACATATTTTTCTTTATTTACTACAAATGATTTGAATGGTACACAAATTTAGCATTAAAGATGATTTATTGTACTTTATGTGGGCAGCTAGATGGCACAGTGGATAGAGTGTCATGTCGAGAATTGCCAGGGCCTGTGTTAAAATCCAGCCTCAAACACTTAGTAGTTGTGTGACTCTGGAGAAGTCCCTTAATCTTGTTTGTGTCAGTTTCCACATCTATACAATGAGCTGAAGAAGGAAACGGCAAACCACTTCAGTTTCTTTGCCAAGAAAATTCCAAATGCGTTCACAAAGTGTTGGATATTACTGAAATGACTGAAGAACAAAGACAAAAATAGCACTTTATTGGCATATTACATTGCAAGCTCACTGAGGGAAAGGAATGCCTCTTGCCTCTTTTCTTATCCCCAGCACTTAGCACATTGTCTGGCAAATAAGAGGTGCTTAATAAATATTTATTGATTGACATGTAGAGCTACCATTTTCTAGGAAAATATTTCTTTAGACTCTATAGTGTCCATACAAATGCAAATAAATATCTGTTTTTTGTTACTGTATCCCATTTCTAATTCAATTTTAACTTTAAAAGGAATAGAAGTGATTGAAAACTATTACGACAAAGTAATACAAGTACATGTTCATAGTTTTTCTTTTCTTATTTTTATTCCCTTGAGAAAAGATGTTGAGTTTTTCTCCTTTTACAGAACAGGAAATAGAATTTATACTATTTAATTATGCCTATTTTTATTTTTATATTTATATCACTAATATCTTACTTTTAGTCTTTTATTTCAATTCCATTGGTATTTGTTATTTTTAGCATTACAGTAATAAGATGCAAGTGAAAAGATCACATAAATTTGAGAAACCATGCTGCTTTTAAAGGCAAATAATTATCTAAAAACAATAGAAGGAACATCAGTGATCACATACACAATCACTGAAGTCTCAAAGGGATTTCTGCTACACCATTTGAACTTTTTCATTTGAATCTTTTCATCTACATACTCATATTAGAGAGTTGATTATTTTCTTTCTTCTATACACCTGTGAGACTTAGTACTACTATTCTTTGTCATAACGTTAGAACAATTTTCTATCATTCATTTTGTCCTATTTCTTTCCGATCAAATGGGCATTTTAGACTATCTTACTTTTACAGTGGCATCAGATATACAAACACTTTAATTATACACCATACCATTTAAATCTTCCAAATGTCTCCAACTGATAAACATATAAACTAGAACTTAAGATTTTGAATAGGAAAGAAATTGCCTAATTGTTGAATAATATTTCATTAGTAAGAATGTTTTTTTTCATTTTCCAATTAAATATAGGAGAAATAAAATTATTAAAATAATAAATTTTATCAAGTTCTATAACATTATAGTTAAGTGAAGAACAGATTTTTCACCTAGAAGGATATTACGACGTTTCTTTTTATCATATGCCTTGCACTCAGTTCTAATATTCCTGACTTAGTTTAAGTCTCACATTATGATGCTTCTTTTGCCTCTCCCTTGATTTCTTTGGGTATAGCAGAGGAAAGATATATGACAATTGGCAAGAAAAAATACCAATGCCAAGGTCTTGGTTGGGAGCAGAAGAAAGAAGAGTGTAAATGCACTCCAGTGAATACTGCCAAGCTTTCTCTCTTCCAATAAATCCTTATATTATTACTCAATTTATGGCTGCCCACAGAGACCTGACCATACCAGTGATATTTATATTGCTCTATTTGCCCTATGCTGGATATTTGAGCCTATGTAATATACATGATTTTGATGTTTATCAAAAGCACAAATGTTTATGTGTGTATAAGAGAGAGAGAGAGAGAGAGAGAGAGAGAGAGAGAGAGAGAGAGAGAGAGAGAGAGAGAGAGCAATCGCAGAGAGTATGTCTCCTCTCTCGAATGTGTCATTGATTAAGCAAGTATTTTCCTTCCAAAGCTTCACTGGTCAGTGGCAGAAACAAAGAAAAAAATTCATTCTGTCTCTCAACCTACCACAGTTCTCTCGGATAGGCACAAGGGTTACACTGCATAAAGTGATTCTAACAAAGAGTGAATTGAAGAGCTGTGGACTCAGCTTACAGGACTATTTTAAGAATGTGGACAACTCCTCCATTTCAGATACAATCAATGATAGTTCAAACTTTATGAAGAGACAAAGACAGGGTCGGATCTTTAGATTTCTTTTAACACCTTGTTTTCTGCTTCTTGCTTTCTTTGATTACATAATGGCATTCCTTGGTCAGAAATTAACTCTGCCTACACTTTCTAGATTCATAATGTAAAAATAAAATGATATTTACATAGTATTTTAAAGTGAAACACTTTGCAAATAACTATATATTTTATTTTATCCTCACAATAACCTTGAGAATTAAGCGCTATTTTTCCATTTTACAGATGAGAATTATGAGGCAAGCAGAGATTAAAGTACTTTCTCTAAACTTACAGCTTCTAAATGTCTGAGGCCAGATTAGAACTCCAGTCTTCCTGAGTGTTACCCAGTATTCTATCGACTGTCACCTAGCTGCTAGAAATGATAGCAAAATACCAAACAAAAACAAACCAACAATAACCTAGTTCACAAAGAAGGAAAAGGAATAAAAAATATAATGGAAATATTGATAGGGGCTAGGCTTATAATTTTATTAGTATAGGGAGCTATCCAATGAGGAAATTCCTTCTGTTACTGTAGGCCAACACTTCTATCTATCATTAATGGATGTGGAGAGTTACATAGAGTACTGAGATGTTAAATGTCTTATTTTTGGTCACAAAATCTAGTATGTGTCAGAGGTAAGACCTGAAACCAGGTCTTCCTTGCTCCACTTGTGCCACTGTTACCAATGCATTATGATACTCCTCAATGCAAATAACATCTCTCCCAAACCTTAATTTTCTTTGAAAATTATAGGAAACATTGGAAGAAAAGAGGATTAAATAATATGTCCAGTTTTGAACACAGTGAATTTAAGATTTCTATAGACCATCCAGTTAGAGATGTCCAATAGGAAGATAGATGTGTGAGGATGGCAGTTATTAGAGAGATTATGGCTGTATAAGTAGATTTAAGAATCGTAAGTAAAGATATGATGATTTTTTATCTATGGAATATGATGTGATCAGCAAATGAAATAACATAGAAGAAATAATATAGAGGAGAAAGAGACCACAAGATAGATCACTGGGTTGTACTTAAGTTTAGTGAGCATGGCTTAGTTGAAGAAATAGTGAAAAAGGCTAAGGAAAGGAGAAGAAATGGGACCAGCATATAATGTCACAGAAATCCAGAGAAAAGGCAAAAAAGGGCAAAAAGTGAGTGATTGAAAATACTAAAGGCTACTAAAAGTTCAAGAATGATGATTAAGAAAAAGTCATCCTATTTGGAAATAAAACACTGATATTTTGGAAAAGGCAGATTTTGTTGAATGACAAAGTTAGAAACCAGAGTTCAGAGAGCTAAGAAATGAGTGAAAGGAATCATTGATTTTAAATGACCTTAGGAAGTACTTGAACTGAAAAAGACAGCCAAAGGAGAACAATAGTTAGTATTCATAAGCATATGAAGTGAGATTTTTTAGTTTATTTACTTTATGATGTTTTCTTTTTTTAATGAGAGAAAAGTGAACAAGTGTATAGGCAGTTGGAAAGGATCTAGTAGATAGGGAGAGTTAGAAGGTAAATAAGGAAATGGGAATGATAGAAAGGACAACCTGCTAGACAAGGAATGTAATTAATGGTGCACATAGGACAAGTTTACTATAAGAAGAAGAAAGGTCACCTTTTTGTGTGAGAAAGGATAAAGGGAAAAATAGTAGCAGGAGACATTTGAGTGATGGACGATTAAGAGGAGGTGTGAAGATGGTGCTCTTGTTGAACAATCTCATTTTTTTCCAGTGTAGTGTGAGAGAAAGTTCTTAGCTGAAAGGGGGAGAAAGGAAGAGGTATTGAACATTTGAAGAGGGAAGGAATAGTTTGAAAAACCTATTGTTAATTGGGATAATGAGTCAACTGAGGAGTTATAAAAATTGCCTTGCTATTGTGAGGGCCAAGTTGAGATTATATAAGATAAATTTGTAGTGAACTAGTCAGGACTCTTTCATAATTTTCCCTAACTTCATTCAGGAGCATATAAGTAGTAGTGAGAGAAGCAGGTGATGCACCTCATCTAACACTGAGAATTTGCAGAGTAAGTTTAATGATAGGATAAGAGAGAAAGATACTTAAGAAGAGACATCATAAAATGGAGATATTTTTTATTGTGATTAATTGGGAAAATTGACTTCTGTTTTAATGGACAATATTCCACTGATCTCAATTATCCATGGATCAAAAACTTAGCTGACATTGGACTTCATAAATGTGAAAGAATGCAAACTTACACTTAAATCTAATTTCATGGAAGAGTTGAATGTAATAACATACCATAGGCATGAGAGGTGAGCAAAGGAAGAGTAAAGGTGAGGAATATTTGCTTTTACTATCTCTTAAGACTTTTCAAGTTAGCATAAATAGATATAACCTACGTATTGGGGGGCACTCTACTAAAAGCTTGCAAGGAAGAAAGTCACTTTCTCCAAGCTGAAAGTTAATATAAGAAATGAAACTCCAGAAAAGAAGTCTGTCTCTCTCTCTCTCTCTCTCTCTCTCTCTCTCTCTCTCTCTCTCTCTCTCTCTCTCTCTCTCTCTCTCTCTCTCCTATTATTTAGAGGGAGGTTTTATACTGGGGGTAACTCCTTTGAGAAACCTAGATTTTTTTTTCTTTCCCTCCCTCACTAAGACAGCACACAATTTTATATAGGTTTCACATATACACCTAATCGATACACTTTCACCATAGTCATGAATAGAAGAATTAAAATGAATTGGAGAAATCGTATGACAAATCCAAACGTAATACAAGAGAAAATGATTTGCTACAATCTGTGATTGAATTAAATAGTTCTTTCTCTGGATGTGGAAGGCAATTTCTCTTAAAAGACTTTTGGGAATTTTTTAAGTCCTCTCAATGCAATGAAGTTCTAAGTCTATCAGAAAAAATTTTTTGCACACTGTGGTTGTTGGTATCTACAAAGTTCTCCTGCTTTTGCTCCTTTCATTTAACATTAGTTCATAGAAGTCTTTTCAGGCCTCTCTGAAGTCTTTCTGTTCATCATTTCTTATAGCAAAATAGTATTCCATTACATTCATATAACACAATTTATTCAGCCACTCCCCAATTGATGGGCATCCCCTTGATTTCCAGTTTTTGGCCACTACAAAGAGTGCTGCTATAAATATTTTTGTATATGTGGGACAATTTCCCATTTTTATGATCTTTTGGATATACTGTCCTAGAAGCAGTATTGCTGGGTCAAAGGGTATGCACATTTTTGCACCCCTTGGGTCATAGTTCCAAATTGCTCTCCAGAATGGTTGGATCAGTTCACAGTTCCACCAACAATGAATTAGTGTTCCAACTCTCCCACATCTGCTCCAACATTTATCATCATCCTGTTTTGTCATGTTAGCCAATCTGATAGGTGTGATGTGATATCTCAGAATTCTTTTGATTTGCATCTCTCTAACTGATAGTGATTTAGAGCATTTTATCATATGACTGCACATAACTTCAATTTCTTCCTCTGAAAACTGTCTATTCATATCCTTTGATCGTTTTCCTTTTGGGGAATGACTTGTATTCTTGTACATTTTTCTCAGTTCTCTATATATTTAAAAATGAGGCCTTTGTCACAGACAAGAGCTGCAAAAATTATGTCCCAGTTTTCTGCATCCCTCCAAGTCTTGGATGGATTAGGTTGCTTTGTGCAAAAACTTTTCAGTATAATATAATCAAAATTATCCACTTTGTACTTTATAATGTTTCCTGTCTCTTGTTTAGTCAAAAATTCTTCCCTTCTCCATAAATCTGATAAATACAATATTATTTGCTCCAATAATTTTTTTACACTATCATTCTTTTTACCTAGATCATGTGCCTATTTGGACTTTATTCTTGTCGATGATGTCAGACTACTCTTGGCCACACTTTTATCCAATTTTTCCAGAAATTTTTGTCAGTGAGTTTTTTTGCCAGAAGCTGGAGTTCTTGTGTTTAGAAAACAGTACGTTTTTATATTCATTGCCTACTGTGTCTTAAGTACCTATCTATTCAACTTTTTCACCCTACTGTTCTTATCCAGTAGCAAGGAGTTTTGATAATTACTGCTTTATAATACAATCTGAAATCTGGCAGAGTTAGGAATTTCTTTTCATTACTTCTCTTGTTACTCTGAAAGTTTTTTCTTCCAGATAAATTTTGATATTTTTTCCAACTCTAGAAAATAATTATCTGACAGTCTGATTGATGTGACACTAAATAAGTAATTTAGGTAGAATTGTCATTTTTATTATATTGCCTAGACCCACTCACAAGCAACTGAGGCTTTTCCACTTACTTAGATAGGACTTCATTTGTCCAAAAAGTGTCCTGTAATTGTGTTCGTATAGTCCCTGAATTTGTTTTGGCAAGTGGACTCCCAAATATTTTATAGTGTCTACACTAGCTTTAAATGGGTCTTTTTCTATCTCTTGCTGTTGGAATTTGTTCGTAATATATAGAAATGCAGAAGATTTGTGTGGGTCTATTTTGCAACCTGAAACTTTGCCAAAGTTGTTTATTATTTCAAGTCATTTTTTACTTGAGTCTCTGGAATTCTCTAAGTATATCATCATATCATCTGCAAAGAGTAATAACTTAGTTTCTTTTTTCCTGGTCTAATTCCTTAAATTTCTTTATCTTCTCTAATTGCTACAGCTAACCGTTGTAGTACCATGTTGAATAATAGTGGTGACAGTGGACATCTTTGTTTCACCCGTGATCTTATTGGAAATCCTTCTAACTTATTTCCATTGCATATAATGTTTGCTGAAGGTTTTAGGTAGATACTACTTATTATTTTGTAAAAAGTTCCCTTTATTTCTATGCTCTCCAGTGTTTTTAGTAGGAATAGGTGTTGTATTTTGTCAAAAACTTTTTTTTTGCATCTATTGAGATAATCATGTGATTTCTGTTTGTTTTCTTGTTTTTATGATCAATAATACCAGTAGTTTTCCCAATATTGAACTAGCCTTGCATTCCTGGTTTGAATCCTAACTAATCAAAATGTATTATTCGCATGATAAGTGGCTGTATTCTTTTTGGTAAAATCTTACTTAAAATTTTTGCATCTATAGTCATTAGAGAACTAAGTCCATAATTTTCTTTCTCTGACTTGTCTCTTCCTGGTTTCAGTATCAAAAACATATTTGAATCATAAAAAGAATTTGGGAGGACTCGTTCTTCCCCAAATTTCAAAAATAGTCTATATAGTATTGGAATTAGCTGTTTTTTAAATCTGGCCCTAGAAAGTTTTTCCTAGGAATTTCATTGATGGCTTGTTCAATTTCTTTTTCTGAGGTGAGGTTGTTTAAGTATTCAATTTCCTCTTCTGCTAATCTGTGCAATATATATATATATATATATATATATATGTATATATATATATATATATTTTAAAAAAAATAATCATCCATATCATATAGATTTTCGAATTTACAGGCATAAAGTGGAGCAAAGTAATTTCCAATTATTGTTTCAATTTTCTCCTCATTGGGGGTGAGTTCTTCCCTTTCATTTTTGATGTTGGTAATTTTTTTTTGTTCTTCTTTCTTTTTTTAAATCAGATTGACCAAAGATTTATCAATTTTATAGCTTTTTTTCATAAAACCAAATATTGGTTTTATTTATTAGTTCGATCATTTTCTTAATTTCAATTTTATTAACCTCTCCTTTAGTTTTCAGTATTTCTAATTTGGTATTTACTTGTGGTTTTCAATTCGTTCTTTTTAGAGCTTTTTCAGCTGCATGCCCAATTTATTGATCTCATCCTTCTCTATTATATTTATGTAAGCATTCAAAGATTTAAAACTTCCTCTAAGAACTGCTTTCACGATATCCCAGAAGATTTTGTAGGTTGTCTCATTATTGTAATTTTCTTGAATGAAGTTGTTGATTGTTTCTGTGATTTGTGGTTTAACCCACTCCTTTAGGATCAGAACATTTAGTTTCCAATTAATTTTTTATCTATTTTTCCCTGGCCTTTTATTACATATGATTTTTATTGCATTGTGATATGAGGACACATTCACTATCTCTGCCTTTCTCCACTGTATTGTGATGTTTATATGCCCTAGTGCATGGTCAGTTTTTGTATATGTGCCATATACCACTGATAAATAGGTATATTTCTTTCTATCCAATTTCAATTTTCTCCAGGGATTTCTCATATCTACCTTATTCAGAGTTTTATTCACATTTTTAACTTGTTTCTTATTTATTTCACAGTTAGAATTATCAAGCCCACAGAGGGGGAGTTTGAGGTCCCCTACTAGTACAGTTTTGCTGACTATTTCTTCCTGTAACTCCCTTAACTTCTCCTCTAAGAATTTGGATTCTATACCACTTAGAGTACATATGTTTAATAATGAGATTGATTTGTTGTCTATGGTGAATTTTAGCAGAATATAGTTTCCTTCCTTACCTCTTTTGATTAGATCTATTTCTGTTTTTGCTTTGTATGAGATTAGGATTGCTACCCCTGATTTTCTTACATCAGCTGAAGTATAATATATTCTGCTCCAACCTTTTACCTTTATCCTGTATGTATTCCCTTGTTTCAAATGTGTTTCTTATAAAAAACTAATTGCTGGGTTATGAATTTTAATCCATTCTGCTTTCTGTCTCTGTTTTATGGAAAAATTCAACCCATGGACATTCATAGTCATGATTACTGTATTTTTCCCTCCTATCTTTTCTCATATTTTGTGCTTTTAGTTCTCCCTTCACCTCCACAACAGTTTTAATTTTTGACCACCTCCTCCTGCAGTCTTCCTTATCTTCTTTCAGTCCCCCTCCCTTTTACTGCCCTTTACCTTTCTTTCCACCTTCCCCTCCTACTACCTATTGAGTTAGTTAGATTTACATACTTAATTAAATTTGTTACTTCCTCCTTGAACCAAATCAGGTGAGAATACCTCTCAGACAATGCTCATCTCCCTCCTGTTTATTTCTCTACTGTAATATAATTCTGTACTTCTTCCTGTGATGTAATTTACAATTTTGTGCTTCATCCTTTTCACATCTCCTCTTACAATCCCTTCATATGCTGAAACCATATTTTTATCCTCACATATTTCAATTTATATCTGTTCCCTCTATCTCTGTATATCCCTTTTATATTTCATAACAGATATACAATCCTCAATATTAACAAGTATCATCTTCCCTTGTAGGAAGGAAAACATTTTGCTCAAAGTGATTAACAAGTTTTCTCTTTCCCTGTTTACCGTTTTATGCTCCTCTTGAGATATGCATTTGAAGATCAAATTTTCTATTGTGTTCTGGCCTTTTTATCAGGAAGGTCTGGAAATCCCTTATTTCAATGAATATCCATCTCCTTGCCTAAAATGTTATGCTAAATTTTGCTGGGTAATTGATCCTTGATTGTGATCCCAACTCCTTGCCTTGTGGAATATCATATCCCAAATCCTGTGATCTTTTAATATAGAGACTGCAAGGTCCTGTGTAATCCTGACTGTAGCTCCTCGACATTTGAATCATTTCTTTCCAACTGCCTGTAGTATTTTCACCTTCACGTGATAGTTCTTGAATTTGGCAACAGTATTTCTTGGTGTTTCTAGCTTAGGATCTCTTTCAGGAGGTGAATGGTGGATTCTTTCCATGACTGTTTTATCCTCTTTATCTAGCCCTTCTGGGCAGTTTTCCATGATGATTTCTTGGAAGATATTGTCCAAACTCTTTTTTTTTTTTTCATCATGACTTTCTGGTAGGGCAATAATTCTTAAATGTTCTCTCCTGGATCTATTTTTCAGTTCAAATGTTTTTCCAATTAGATATTTTACATTCTCTTCTATCTTTTCATTCTTTAGATTTTGTTTGACTGCTTCTTTATGTCTCATAGAGTCATTAGCTTCTTCTTGTCCAATTCTAATTTAGTCAAAATATTTGCTTCAGTTAACTTTTGCATCTCCTTTTCCATCTATCTAAATAGTCTTTTAAAAAATTATTTTCTCCAGTTAGTTTTTGTGCTTCCTTTTCCATTTGTTCAATTTTTCTTTTTAAAGAGTTTTTCTCTTCAGTGAATTCTTTTTTCATACTTTTAAATTCATTGGCCAATTTTTCTTTTATTTCCTTCTTCAGCTGTTCCAGGAGCACAGTTTGTGCAAGTGAGCAGTTCATAGTCCCCTCTGAAGTTTCATAAGGGAGTACAGTCTCAATACACACTTCTTTGGTATTTGTCTTTTTTTCCTTGTCACCATACAAAGATTCTATGGTCTTCTCCTTCCTCCTTTACTTCTTGCTCATGGTGAGGCTTTTTCTGTTGTGGCCTCTGGTTCTTTCACCTTGAAGCTAAAGAACCTGATGCTGAGCTGGCTGGTGTGAGAAAGCCGTGGTAAATTCTGTTTCTGCTTCCTGGATTAGCCCTGTAACTAGCTTGTTAAGTGTGGGGAAGGGGTTGTATGGTCATAGGAGATTACCTCAGCTGAGCTAGAGCGAAGGCAAGCTCAGGTCTTGGTGATCCCAGGCTGCTCTAGTGTCTTCCTGTTTTCCCTAGAGTGCTGAGGCACCTGGGTCCTGGTGTTGGTTGCGAGCTTCCACCCCCCTGGAGCATTGTTCCTCTGCCACAGTAAGATGAATCCTCCTTAGTGTTTTTCCTACCCTCAGGTGCTATGAGACTGTTTGCCCTTTCTGCTGATCCCACTGATCCACGATTTTTCTGGGGAAATATTTTATTGTTCTTTCAAGGTCAACAATGACTGGGGAAGAGAGCATTTACTGACCACTCTGCCATTTTGGCTCCCAGAAATTCAGTAGTTGACTTACAGACATTTAATCTTTGGGCTGAAAATCTCAGGAGCAACTGTTGCACATACATGGGGTTCCTTCTGTGGCTGTCACTAGAGAGAAACCTGATTTTTGTACTCCATTTGGAGGCTCTCACAACCTTGTGGTTACTATGGGGTTAATAGCTTGTGGGCATCTCCATCCGAAAAATCTAGAGTCCTTTGAGGCCTTTCAAAGGTTTAATTCATTTCCATTTATCTCTCATATGCATGCTTGATTGAATGATAGATGTTTGGATATTATATGGCAGCTAAATTTTCCATTCAAAGATGTAACTGGTAGATTGACTTTTTATTTTATTTGTGATTGTTTTTTTGAATAGAAATCTCTTAAAAGTTAGCAATATTTTTAATGTGTGTTAATTGAATTTATATATGTGTGTATGTAGGTATAAGTACATGCACTTATACATAAATATGTGTGTGTATATATATGTGTGTGTGTGTGTGTGTGTGTGTGTGTGTGTTTGTGTGTGTGTGTTTTGTTTTGTTTTTGATGTCCGAAACATACTAGGGTTTACATGGCTGAATCTTCTGGTGAAATAACTGAGCGTATATGCAATTTGAATATGTTAAAAAAAAAAGCCAAAACAATAATGGTACTGACAAAATAGGAGATGTTTGCATAACAAAATATACTTTTAGTTATGAGTTTATCTGAGTTCACCAATCAAGTGGTCCAATGGAATTTTGTATTGGTGAATGTACCTATTTCAGTAATTTTGAGCCACCTTTACATTGTTAGGCACAAAGATTTCCATGTTATCATCAATTCTCTATCATCTATTTATTATAATTTTAACATCCTACTAATAAATATTATAAGATATTCTCACAGTAGCAGAAGTAGCAATTATAATAATGAATACTAGTAAATGATATTCTAATGCTTTCTTCAAATAAAAAAAATCATTCTATCTACTTGTGCAATATTCCATAAGATATTAAATATAAAAAGAATAATAATGTTATAGTCACTTATGCTTGGGCTTTTTCTATCAGCACAACATTTAAAAACTTGGAAATTTAGTAATAGTAATTATAAGTTTCATCTTTGTAATAACCAAGGTTTATAGGGGTCAAATGATTCATATGAGGTCACATAATGAGTCATACAGGACTTAAACATCAATTTTTTCAATCCATATCAAACTCTGTCGCCAACTCCAGTGGATTATCATTTACTGTAAGAATAGCATCATTTTTATAATTTGTAATCTTACTGGTTTACGTTTAAGGTCAGAACTAACTCTTCAATGTGAACATTAATTGGAGGATAAGAACAAAGGCTGGTGCTTAATAAAATATATCCATAGTCATTTCTATGGGGTGGTTTAATGCACACCAAAGGGCATCCATTGCCTATTAAAATCCCCTCCCTTTGTCTGAAATTCTTAATTTGATAACATTCCCTGAAATTCTATGATTGAAATATTATTTTTGGTAAACAAATAACTTCCCTTATATTATAAATACACTTAGAAATGTGCTGGCTAATAGTCACAGACAGTAACATCTTAGTATAGATTACTATAACTGGTTCTTTTTCCTTCTAATACCTTACTGAAACCATTGTAATTGAGGGCCATGACATTTTTATAGGGGTAGAATGGAAGTTGAAGCAATTTTGAATCCTGGATAAACAATTTTGAAGGCAGATGTCAGTGGCAACTTTGAATAGGTGGAAAATTGCATAAACACATTACATTTCTATGTTACAGTCAGGAAGAATACTAGCAGTAAAATTGGAACTAAGATAGGAATTTGTGAAGGCTCCAAGAAAAAAAATGGTCCTTTGAAGTTTTACCTAAATCTGGCCTTGCTATGGAACTTACAGTTACTTTCCCCCATGTAACTGACACTTGTACATTTTAGTTAAAGAGCATCTGTCTATGATTGAAAAGAAGACAAGGGCAGTGACCCTAAAATTTCTGTTCATCCAAAATGGAAATTACACTAGTAAATTTGCTTATAATTCCCTATAATTAAAGGGAGGAGAAAAGAATACCAGCAATACATAAGCACATGCTTTAACATCTGTGGACAATAGACGGCAGCCCCAGTTGGAGTGCACAATCACAGAATCTGAGGCAATTACCCTATTGTCTATAAATGACTCTTATGTAGTTTAGTAATGAGACTTCATCTGGGCTGCTTTTAAATCCTCCAGTGGGAAAAGAAATCTTTTGTGGGACAGGGGGAGGAAAGGGAGAAGGCCATGTGATCACTTTCTCAGCACAACCTGAGAATCATTATTGACCTATAATTCATTTCTACATGGCATGGCATTAGGCTGATTGCCAGAAAACAGGCTGCACATGAATTCAGTGTGGGGAGGACTCCTGTTGATTAATTGGTTGATGATTTTTGTCCCATTGCCCCAGCTAAAGGATGAGATATTCAATAGATTCACATACTTTCCAATAAAAAGGATGAAAATATACAATTTTAGGAGGTTCAACATTTTCAGTAAGACAAAAAGAGATAGAAGTTAGGACTCTTGTAGTCTATATTATCCAGCTGGGATGTTACCTAGGCTATGGATCAACTGATCATGCTATCGATGGATAATTTATATGTACCTCACATACTATAATTTTTCTTCATCTCTTTCCTGAAGGCAGGTAAGAATGAATATCATCAGACTTTTATTGATTTAAATAATCAAAGAATCCACGATTTTATCAACTTGAAAACTCTACATAGGAAACTCTTCTTCCAATTTAGATTGTCATCAGGATTTAACTTTGTACATAAATTCCAGGTAGATTCCTGAGGTACATGCATATTAAATGACTTGACCATTGTCATTTAATTGGTTAAGTATCAGAAGTAGAACATAAACCCACTAAGACCCAATAGGTTATCCATCAAGCCATGAAGGCTTTAACACTTATAAATTGTAGTAAAATGTGGTAAAGTCAAGCCATTGCTTTTGACATAATAGGTCCTTTCAAACCCTCTCTAAGATACATGTGTATATGTATGTATTTGTATGTGTGTATGTATATAAGTATATATGTACATATGTATTTATACACACATATACACACATATATATGTCAAAAGTACTTCTGCACAGAGCATGTGCTTAAGACACACCTACTTTTGTTTCAAAGGAAACACTGACAGCAATAGTATATAACTTTCAGTTTGAACTCTCATATATCAGTAGGAAGGGGAAAACAAATATTATTTGTCTGAGGAAAATTTGGGGAAAGAATTCCAAGATAATAGAAAATGCTAGTATAAAAAACTTTTTAAAATATATAGCTATTTAAACTGTAATATAGGCATGGTTAAATTCTGGGTCATGTCCAGAGATGTAACTAAGGTATGGATACCATGGTTCACTTCTCAAAACTCAATTTTCTGACATTTAGCACACTTTGCTAGCACTAAATCTCAGCAACCTACAAATGACTGAGCTAAGCGTATAGTACATAATATTTACCTCTTTATTTTTCAGATCCCACCATAGCTTTACATTAGTTGAGAGCCTTCCTGAACAAGTCATTTTCTGCTACCCCCAAAACACAAAAGCAGCCTTATGATGTCTTAGGCACTAAATCTAGAGATCTAAAGGTCACTATCTGACCTTAATTGAATGTGTCTTACAATGATTTTAATCTGATTGTCCTTATAGACACTTTAAATGACAAGACTTTCAGGATCATTTTCCCCCAAAATATTCCCTACATGAACATCTATTCTGTCACATACTTAAAGTATCCATCTTTAATTTCTTCCCTTAATCCATGGAATATTAAATTTTTCTCTGTTACTTTTTCCTGAATTCTGAATTGGTGATATCAACATAGCTATATAAATATTTTTCTACATTCTGATTGACTAAGATCAAAAGTCAATCCTATCCTAGCAAAATGAGAAGAACCAATGTAATCTAATAAGCAGACAATTCTTAGAGGGTCTCAAGGCTGGTGAGGAATCTTGTCCTTCAGATCTGGCTTTTGAAAATTCTGTTCCAGTGTGATATTTTAAAATTTTGTTGCTGATATTCTCTTCTGAAAAATCAGAACCCAATCACCACTAAGCATCAGAAAAGGATGAAAATCAACACTAATGCCAACACAGCTGTGATTTATTTAAAATTGAACTTTTTAACTTTGGTTGGCATGATTGGCATAGGTGAAACTTGAACCAAGCATGTTGTAGGACAGCATGCAATCTAGTTATGAGGGCCACTGTGCAGCAACTACCTTAGCATCTGGTTCTGGTCTCTCATATGCACTTGTTCTAAATGCCAGTTGCTAGCGCTTCTCATGGTTTCTTTAGTGGTTCGGGAATTGTAGATTGAAAATATAGGTGGATATTCTAGCCTACAACCTTTTTGGCTCACAGATCTTGGCGATGTTTCTGACCCTTTATTTATTAGAGCTTATTTCGTCATTTTTCACCATCATAGACATATATAGAATTGGGCTGAGTGTGCCAGCTTGTGCTACCACAGCTACAAGTCTGTGCTCCCTGCAAGTCCAAGCTCAGTCTGCTGATCACAACATTATGTACTTATTAAATTACATTACCATTGAGGAAGTCAGTCTGAAATTATTCTATCCTAAATTTTGTGATTCTCCTCCCCCTTGCCCCAAAGCCTCCATCTATAATTACTGACCAAACAACCTCTGAGCTCTGTAGTTATCAAGCTTCAATATACCAATATCCCACCCATTCTTTCATAGCAGCTCATGCTTGGCTTATAATCAATAACTGTAAGTTTGGCTAGCTCTCCCTCATCTCAGGTCAGGAATTGCTTAGCGTAGAAAAGTAAGAAAGATGGCAGAGTAGAAGAAAGGGACTCACCAGAACTCTCACATCCTTCCAAATATCTATTAAAAATTAATCAAATTTTAGAGCCACAGATCCCACAAAAAGATAGAACAGAACAAATTTCCAGCCCCAAACAACCTGAGAGGTCAACATGAAAGGTTCGTTGCACCAGGCTGAAAAAGGAGCACATCTATCACTGGCCACAGCAGCACAGACTGGGCCCCAGCAAATCCGGAACAGACCTCAGGGAACTGAATCACTGTCAGCTGTGATGTCTTTCAGACTCCTAAACCCACAAATGCTAAGGACAACTTAGAAGGTCAGTAGGAAAGCACTGTCTGACCTCGATGAATGAGGAGCACAATCAAGGCTGGCCTTAGCACATTGACAGAGCAAATCAGGACCAGGTCTTGGAAGTGAGTGAATCATTGTATCACCAAGGCAATATTCACAGCATTGGTGGTGGTGATTTGAACATACTGGCATAGTTCTCAATCGCAAAGCATAAAGAAGTTAGAAAAAAAACATTTTTTTCAGACACCAGAAAGCCAAATCCCAAAACTAGACAGTGAAATTAATCATAGTAGCCAAGAAGTCAATATACATTAGCACCGCAGGGGCCAAAGGCATTTCCAAGACTTCCCCCTTCAGGGAACTTTCCACAAACAAATACTCACAAACCTAGTTGTCTGCTTACCTGTGTCCTTCTCAGCTCTGCCTAACCTGACCAACTTCTTTCCAGTTCTTCTCCATCCTTCCTGTTCTGCCCATTCAACAAGATCCTCTCACCATATGTGACTTAGACTTCCATGTGATTTAAACAGGTCACATGAACTTCTTAATGAATGGGAAAGATTTCCCCATTTAAATTACCACTATATTCGGACCCAAGATCTTTCATATTCATTTCACATATAGATGGGGCAAGTGGTATGAACAGAATTGTAACAGGGATGACAGAAAATAAGCATATAAAGCAATATCTTGGTCAACTGGTGTCAACAGAACTTTACAACAATATAGCAGGATCACACAAAATAATCACATAAAACAATATCTTAAGGTGGGATTTGAGAAGAAATATGCCATCAATCCCCCCTCAATGAATGGGGATGAAATTCTTGGGGTAGGGGGTGAAGGCCTCTTCTTCCATAACTACTTCTTGCTGAGATTGGATGTAGAGTTGTCCTTGCCCCAAGAATTTCCCTTTGAGTGGCCTGTTCTTTAGCAGGCATCTGGAGCTTGGTCAACACCAGGTAGAGGAGTGACACATCACAGTGTTGAACAAGAGGGGTCATCTTACTTAAACAGTCAGACATCTGAAGGTGGAGGGAACTAAGCCTTCAGAAAACAAATCTCACAATCAAATTTAACAGACAAAGGGAAGAAAAAGGGCACAATGACCAGAAGCAGGATAAATAAAGTGTCAGCCCCACTTCTGGAGTCCACAAACCTACTATCATAGCCTCTTTCATGGTACAGTATATGAGTTAAGGGTATAATTTGGTAATCATCTGCTTCTGAATAAACAATTCATTATTTTTACCATTCTGTAGCCTTTGGAACATCTTCTGGCTTCCGTTTTACCCATACTTTAGCTCCCAATTTTATTCTATCAGTAGAAACTAATCCTTCTGTTCATCTGCTAGTTACTTCATACAGAGCATCAGTTACCACAAGAGGTGTTGTTTCACAAGGAATAATAGTCACTTTAATTATTCTATCATTTTTTACCAAACTCTATGGGTTATTCACATAAAGTTTGGAATGTCACAATAATTTCTCCTTGATAATTAAAATCTATCATGCCAGAAAATACATGTATTTCTCAAGCTGCTAATCCAGATTTAAGCAATGTTCGTCCAAATGATTTTTGGGGATTCTCATACATTTTCCAGCAGAGATATTTCCTATTTCTTTTCTATCCAGCCTAATGTCCCCCAAACAATGTAAATCACATCCTGATGAACCAGGTATCCTTGGATGTGATGTGGGGACATCTGGCCTCACAGTGCAATACTCAATATTTGGGATCTTATGTTTGCTGTTTTCCAATTTGTAGATTTGGGGATCATCATTTTGGCTAGAGGTGCACTTCCTCCTAATCATCTATTACTCAAATTAGGCAAAGCAGTGAATAAATTATCTTTCCAATGTTGATATGAATTATTAGAACATAACTTCTTTAACTGTTCTTTCAGTAACCCATTCATTCTTTCACTTAACTCATTTAAATTAACTTAAGGACAAAATGAATAGCGACATAGCTTTTTTATTTTATTCAATAGACAATATCTCTTCATTTCATCACCGTTGAAATGTGACACATTGTTACTTTGAATCTGCACTGCCATTCCATAATATAGACTTATGATATCTATAGATGTTTTTCTAGGTTGCATTCTTACAAGGTCAAGCCACTAGCACACAAAACAGGTGTCAAAATAAGTACATATAAATTTGCATCCTTTACCTTGGGGTAGGGGTCCAATATAATTTATTTGTCATATTTAGTCTGGTACTTTTCCCCTTGGTATCTCATCAATTATTATCCAACGAACAGTTCATTCCTTTTCCAACAGACATGTAGAACATTCCTCTGAAACTTGTTTTAACAATGAATGAGAGATACTGATACTTTGGTTTTACACCCGCTGGTGTGTGGTCTGAACTTCTAAATGGTCAACCCTTTGATGGACCTACTTTTCCAGTACCAGATCATCAATTGATATCAGTGGAGGGACAATATGTTGAGTAGCAATCTTTGCTAGCTGATCAGAAGGTGCATATATTCATGTTCTGTCATGGTGAGGGCCATATGAGCCTCTACATGAAAAACTTAGAGAGTAGTAAGCAAAGATATGTCTCATATATCCTCCCATAATTCTTCATCCTAGACTTGTTTGCAATGAATTTCCCAATTTTTATTTTTCCACATGGGCATCCACATAGATCACCCATTAGCTACCACCAATGAATCAGTAAATATATGACACAGTCCTCTTTGTTCTATTTTCATAGACTTAAGTTAAGCAAATTGACAACTTCCACCTATCCTGGTACTTTCCAAAGCCTGCCTAGTGCATGGGTTATTCACTGCTGCTTTTCAATGTCTTTTGTGTCCTAAATATTTTGCTGTCACAGCAGTAAACCATACATGTCTCTTTTGTTAATCCATCGTATCTCTCATTACATTTTACCAAGGACTGTACCAACTGCTGCTTTGGTTCAGGGGGTGTATCATTTACCTCAATATCTGCTTGCTATAGATTCATGCCAAGCAGAAACTCCACGCTTTCCTACTTTAGATATCTTGAATATACCATTTTCATTTAATTATGCTAGCTTCTTGAACATGTCCAATTTTGTGAGGAGCCAGGTTACTTATTATCCAGGTCATAACCTGAATTCCAGGAGTTAAGTTTACCTCATGGCCCAAAGTCAGTTGTTTATTCTCCACCAAAGCCCAATATGCAGCTAACAACTGTTTTTCAAAAGGGCTATATTGAATTCTACATGAAGAAAGTTTCCTATACCAAAATCCTAAGGGTATATTTCAGCTTTTTTATTATTTTCATGGACTTCAGTTTGCATATTCATCCTGTACAATCACTTGCAATTCCACTGGACCACTTGGCATATGTCATAAATCTCGGGCTAATTGTGCAGTGCCCTTTTCTTCTTCAAAAGCTTTACTCTGCTCAAGTCTCCAATCAAATTCATATTTTTTCGTAATAATTTTATATAAAGGTTTCAAAATTTGTCCTAGATGTGATATGTGATATCACAAATATCTAAATAATCCTATACACTTTGGGGCTTCTTTCTTATTGGTAGTGATAGGAAAATCCTGAATCATTTGTCAAGCTTGTGGTTGAATCTCTCACAGCTCCTTATTCCATTGCATACCCTAAAATTTTACAGTTTCAGCTAGCTCTTGAATCTTTGCAGGGTTAATTTTCCACCCTTTGCTTTTCATATGCTCAATTGAAAGCATCAAACTCTTCTCCACTTTCTTCACATTTTCTCCCTGTATCATAATATCATCTATAAAGTGGATAAGTTGCACACCAGGTAGCTCTAATTCATCCAAATGTTCAGTCACAATCCTATGACAAATAGTGGGGCTATGCAGATGTCCTTGTGATAAGTGTGTAAAAGTATATTGTCAGCCCTGCCTTGTGAAAGCAAATTGGTCCCGTTGTTTAGAATCTATTGGAATAGTAAAGAAAACTTTGGCTTAATCAATAACTGTGTACCAATTTCCATCACATTTCTGGATGTTTTCTATTAAGGTAACAATATGTAGAACACCAGCATAAAAGGGAGAAGTCACCTTATTGCATTGCCTGCAATCCACTCTCATCCTCGATGTCCAATCTGCCTTTCATACTGATGAGATAGGAGTACTCCATCGAGTGGTTGTAGGGAATAATACTCCTGCCTCAACATATTACTTGATAGTACTGGCAATTTCATGTTGCCCACCTGGCACGATCCTGATTTAAATTAATTTCTTCAGAAGGTTCAGGTAAAGTGATTTAGTCCATTTTTATTTTACCCATGGAAACTGCATTAATTCCTATCTTCCTTACTGCAAATTTGTATCTCCCCTCAGGTAAATTTAGAGTCATACCTCTCAATATATCTATTCTAATTATGTATTCAGGCATGAGTACAATTATCATGGTATATTCTTTCTTAGGTAATTGTCCAATTTTCATTGTTAGTTTGACTTGCTGGCTTATATTTCAGCCTTTCCCAGTCCTGTGATGGTGATAGCAGTTCCATGTTTAAACTCATCAGTTTCTATATATAAGGGAGGCCTCAGCCCCAGTCTATTAATGCCTTAGTTACAGTATTTCATCTGTTCTTCCAATATATGATCAAATTTATATGGGGTCTATACTCCTCTCTGTGTATTTTTTAATCTGAACTGGAGCTCAGCCAACTTCCTATTCTCCCTAAAGGTGCAACAAACTTGAATGCAATATATCAAGAGGATCTGTAGGGGCAGATCTTAACCTCTCTATTCTGTCAAGTATCAAAACCTTCTCTGGGTACACTGTGTATATTTCTTTAGTTGGAATATCATCTATACTTCCAAAATCTGGCCCTGCTCTCTACAGAGCAGTACATAATTATTTTCTTGTCAGTGTATTCTGACTTTGAATCTGCTGGCTACTTAATTCTTTCTTGAGGAAATGTATCTTTTCCTCAGTTGCTTAAGTCGCTTAACTGTGTAGTCATGTCCAGCACCTCTGACAGAGGGTTCCCTATTTCCCCAACTATTATACTCAAAACTAGGTGTTTGTAAGCAGGAGGAGACATCTTTATTATTGTATTCCTGTGGGTAACTGCTAAGGAGGCATCTATGCACCTGAATTTCTGATCATTATGACATTCTTCATTATCTCTTCCTTCAGCTTTCTTATATAGTCCCTAAGTGAATGCCAGAGTTTATCTCCACTAGTCCACATAGAGTCAGTAGGATACTGCTTCCTGCACCCTTCTGCAGTCAAAGCTAACAGATTAGTCATATTGTTACCTCCTCGCAGATTGTAACCTTTGAAGAAAGCTTGCTGTACAAAAGGATTCTGACTAATACCATGAAACTTCAAACAATTCATGCCATCTATCAATACTCCTCCAGGTCCTTCACCACAGATTGTCTCCATCCAAGGTATTAATAATTCTCCCATACTCTGAGTGAACTCACTCAAAATATTTATCACCTTCTGCTGAGTAAAATCCTCACCTCTCTCCCTAACCACTGTTCCCTGCTTCTTTCTCTTGTTTTTTACCTTCATATGGAGCAAACTTCAACCTGATAAGTCTCCTGCAACACTGTTTCATTTTTGAAATGTGACTTAGCTACATTTTCCCCCAATGCACATTCTGGCAGTCATCATCATGGAACTAGACTGGGTATGTACAAAATTCGCATGCACACCTTTTGCCAGCCTTCCTCTTCTTCTCAGATAAATGAAAAGACTTTTCTTCCATCTGAGTCTCCTCTTTCCAAGGAAAGTCTGAACACTGAGAATTCCCATGCAAACTGGCTAACTCTTTTTCCATCTGATTTTATTTTTTTTGCCTTCAACAGCTCATCTCTGCTTTTACACATAATATGGTAACCTGTTAATAAAATCCAGTTTCTCCTACATACCTTTCCCAACTCTTACCCTGATCTTATTGGTTTTCTTTGCAAACACCTTTACAGTTCTCTAAGATCCCCCTCCTGCAACCTCAATTCCCAGTTTTTAAAGGGTGAATTGCTTTTAGTCCATTCCCTTGCTATGGAGGAATACCATAAATCTTCCATTCCTGGGATGTCTGTTTCTTCCTCTAAATGCTTACTTCCTCCAAATTTAGATTTTATAACCTGTGATCCTATTCATGACACCAAATGTGTCAGCATAGCAATATTCACAGTACTGGTTGCAGTGGCTATGAATATGCTGGCATAGTTATCAATTGCACAGTATAACAGACTCTCCTTATAGAAGGAAAAAGAAAAACATTTATTCAGACACCAGAAAGCCAAATCCCAAAACCAGAAACTGACATTAGTCATAATAGCCTGGAAGTCAATACACATTAGCACTACAGGGAACAAAGGCATTTCCAAGCTTCCCCACTACGGGGACATTCCTACAAGTAAATAAACTAATACTGAGAAGCCTAGCAGTCTAGTGGCCTGTGTCCTTCCTAGCTCTAAGTAGCCAGGCCAACTTCCTTCCACCTCTTCTCCATCTTTCCTGTTCTGCTCATTCAGCAAGCTCCCACCACATATGACTTAGACTTCCATGTGATTTAAGTGGGTCACTTGAGCCTATTAATGAATAGGGATGATAATATCCTTTAAATTACCATTACAATCACCAAGTTTAGAACTGACAGTGGCAGCAGCAATGGCAGTGATACCAGCTCTTTCCTGAGCTCTCAGCCCATAGAGAGTAAGGGGATTGAACAACCAGTCAGATGATTACAAGGGTCTCTGTGCTGGCATTGAAGCAGGAATCTGTGGGTTTGCCATGCGTGGATCTGAGTTGCAGCCCTGGATGACAGTCCTGGGGCAAGGAGGAGGACTAGCATAGCAGAGCTTGTGGCAGTAGTAGAGAGGGATACCTCCTCACATTTCCAGGGCAGGAAAGAGGGCTTGTGTTCACTCACAGACCAGAACACAGGCCAAGAGGGGAGTAAACACCTCTCCTTAGATCACGCCATCTTGGAAGAACTGAAAACTTACAGGTCCCTACAAGTATCTCTGAAAACAACTGCACAAACTCCCTGAAGCTTTGGACAGTACACCCTTCACATTGAAAACAGAGTCCTACGTTAAAAAAAGAGTTAACAAGTCAAGTAATTGACTGGAAAAATGAGCAAACAGTAGGAAAATCTCAGACTATAGTATCTTACTTTGGCAACAAGGAAGATCAAAACATGCACTCAGAAGAAGACAACAAAGTCAAATCTCCTACATCCAAAGCATCCAAGAAAAATATGAATTGGTCTCAAGTCATGCGAAAGCTCGAAACGGATTTTGAAAATCAAGTAAGAGAAGTAGAGGAAAAATGGGAAAGAGTAATAAGAGTGATGTAAGAAAATCAGGAAAAATGAGTTGATGGATTGGCAAAGGAGAAGCCCCAAAATACAGAAGAAAGTAACACTTTAAAAATAGACTAGACCAAACGTCAAAGAGGTCCAAAAAGTAAACTAGAAGAATGCCTTAAAAAATAGAATTGGCCAAATGGAAAAGGAGATACAAAAGCTCACTGAAGAAAATAATCCCTTAAAAATTGGAATGGAGCAGATGGAAACTAATAACTACTTGAGAAATCAAGAAATTATAAAACAAAATGAAAAGAATAAAAAAATAGAAAACAATGAGAAATAGGTCATTGGAAAAACAGCTGACAAGTAAAATAAATCTAAAAGAGATGATTTAAAAATATATCATGTATTTGAAGGGCATGATCAAGAGACAAATATCCTAGGCATCATCTTTCACGAAATTGTAAAGGAAAACTGCCCTGATATTCTAGAACCAAATGGTAGAATAGAAATTGAAAGAATCCAACAATCACCTCTGGAAAGAGATCTCAAATGGAAAACTGAGGAATATTGTAACCAAATCACAGGTTTGCCGGTGAAGGATAAAATGTTTCATGCATCCAGTAACAATTCAGGTATTATTGTAAGTACCATCAGGATAACATAAGATTTAGCAGTTTCTTCATTAAGAGATCAGAGTACTTAGAATATTATATTTCAAAAGTCAAAGAATCTGGGATTAAAATCAAGAATCCTCTACCCATCAAAACTGAGTGCAATTCATGGGGGTTGGGGGTCAGATAATATTCGATGAGGTAGAGGAATTTAATATATACTTGACAAAATACCAGGGCTAAATAGAAAATTTGATTTCAAATGTAAGACTCAAGAGAAAGAAGAAAAGGAACACAGGAAAGAGATATCATAAGGGTCTTACTAAAGTTGATCTCTTTACATTCCTCCATGGAAAGATAATATTTGTAACTCATGAGACTTTTCTTATTATTAGGGCTGTTGGAGAGAACAAGAATATGTATACTCATACATACAAATGTATTTATACATATATGTATATTCATGCATGTATTGTATGATAAGGATGTATGCAAATTTGCAAATATATGTGTGTATGTATGTGTATACACGTATATGCATGGATGTGTGTATGTATACATGTATATACAGACAGATATAGACATCAGTATATCTGTCTTTATATATATATGTCTATTTATAAATATCTATATGTATCTATCTCTAGATCTATCTCTATAGTTATACGAATACATGCATATGTGTATGTTTATGTGTGTGCATGTCTGTATATGTGTAAATATGCATATATGTCCATACACATGCACATATGTGCATACATATATATAAATGTGCATGCATGCACACATGCATGCATGTGTGTGTATGTGTATGTATAGAGGGAGGACCCAGAGTGATTTCAATATGAAAGAATGATATCTAAAAAATAAATTAAAGACTGAGTGAGGAATGTACTGGGAGATGGAGAAAGGGAGAGGTAAAATGTGGTGAATTATCTCTCATAAAAGAAGCAAGAAAAAGTTTTTACAAAGGAGGCAATGAGCGGGTAAATAAAAGGGAATATATGAAATTTACTCTCATCCAAATTGACTTGAGGAGGAAATAGCATACACACTCAATTGGATATGTAACTTTATTTTACTCTATAGGGTACTAAGAGGGAAGAGGATAAGAGAAGGGGTAGAGTGATAGAAATGATGGTAGACTGGAGGAAGGAGTAATCAGGGACAGGGTGAAAGGAGAGGCTAGAGTAAATAGAATGGATAGGATAAGATGGAGGGATATATAGTTTCTCACAATATGCTTATTATGGAAGTGTTTTTCATGAATATACATGTATAGCTTATATCAAATTGCTTGTTTTCTCAGTGATGGGGGTGGGGAGAGAAGAAGGGTGAGAATTTGCAAGTCAAAGTTTTAAAAATGAATGTTAAACAGTTTTTACAAGTAACTGGGAAATAAGATACACAGCAATGGAGTATAAATTTCTGTCTAGTATACAAGAAAAGAGAATATTAATGGGATAAGAGGAGTGAGGTGATAGAAGATAAAGCAGATTGGAGAAAGGAGTAATCAGAAGCAAAGCACTTTTGAAGAGGGACAGAGCAAAATAAGAAATAAAATAGAATAGATGTTTTTAGGGGTAATAAGATGGTGGGAAATACAGTTAGCAATAGCAACTAATGGAAATAATAACAAATAGTAAATAATGGAAAAAAAATTGAAATAAATTCCTCTGATAGAGGTCTCATTTCTCTAACATACAGAGAACTATTTCCAATTTACACAAATAAGAGCCATTTCTCAATTGATAAATAATCTAAAGACACAATCAGGTGATTCAAGCCATCTATAGCCATTGGAAAAAATATTCTAACTCACCATGGATTGGAGAAACGAAAGTTAAAACAAATCTAAGGCACTACCCTATACCTATTGGATAAGATAATTGGACAGAAAATGTAAATGACAAATGTTGGAGGGGATGTGGGAAAAAATGAGACATCAATGTACTATTATTGGAGTTATGAACTGATTAAACTATTCTATAGAGCAACTTGGAAAGGGCTATACTATATCTATATCCCAAAAGAGAGGACAAAAAGGGACTTGTATGAGTAAAAACAATTATGGTAGCTCTTTTCTGGGAGTAAAGAATTGGAAATTGAGGTGATACGCATTGATTGGGAAATAGTTGAATAAGCTGTGGCATGTAATTGTGATGGAATACGATTTCACTATAAGAAATAATGAGCAAGATTCTCTCAGAAGAACCTAGATGCAAAGTAAAAGTAAAGGTTACAAAGTAACAGAGATATTATAGAATGATCAACGGTGAATGACAGCTATTTTCAGCAATACAATGATGCATGACATTTCTGAAAATCTTAGAATGAAACATGATATCCATCTTCAGAGAAATAACTGATGATTTCTAAGTAGAGATTGAAGCTATTTTTGTTTATGTTTATTTTTTCTTCCACAACATGACTATTATGGATATGTTTTGCATGACTACACATATATAACCTGTATGGAATTACTTGCCCTCTAAATGAGGGCTTAAGATGGGAAGGAAGTAGGACAGAGAATTTGGAACTTGGAATTTTAAAAGTAAATGTTACAAATTCTTGTTTACAAGTAACTGAGAAAATTAAATATTACATAAAAAAGGAAAAGTAAAATAACAAAAACAATGCTAAAAAGAGGAGGTAAGATGGAATTCAAGACAAAAACTCTTTTACTTCATTATTTCATCTACAGCTGGGTCTTCCTTTATGAAAAGTAGTGTGTGGGGAAAAATGATATCAGAGAATAACATTTGGTTTTCTGGGCTACTGCACATTATAAAGGGATGTAGCATATAGAATTACTTCAGAGTATTGCCAGTTCATTTCCAGACTATCATAATAAATTTAATATCTTAACAAAGAAAGCCACACAAGTTTTTGGTTTCCCAGTGCATATAAAAGCTACATTTACATTATGCTGTAGTGTATTAAGTATGCAATAATATTATGGCTAAAGGAAAAAAATATATACATACCTTAATTAAAAGATACTTTCTAAAAATGCTAACCATCATCTCAGCCATCAGGGAATTGTAATCCTTTTGCTGTTGGAGAATCTTGCCTTGATTTTGATTGTTGCTAACTGATCAGGGTTGTGGTTCTTGAAAGCT
The DNA here is from genome assembly GCA_023548195.1 of Bettongia penicillata ogilbyi. Classification (NCBI taxonomy): domain Eukaryota; kingdom Metazoa; phylum Chordata; class Mammalia; order Diprotodontia; family Potoroidae; genus Bettongia; species Bettongia penicillata. Next base: position 1,617,499 of record JAJHZJ010000975.1, read on the forward strand.
GAAGTGGCTGTGGCAATCTCTTAAAAGACAGCAATGAAGCTTCCCTCATCAGTTGACTTCCTTTGCTTGGACATTTAGAGGACATTGCAAGGTTATTAATTGCCCTAATTTCAATATTGGTTTATCTAAGGGAATAGAGAGGCTTAAAAAAAGGGAGAGATATGGGAAATGGCTAGTCAGGAGAGCAATCAGATAGCCTAAAACATTTATTGATTAAATTTCTCATATTATTTGGGCAATTTTTGGTGTCCCAAAACAATTACAGTAGTAATATCTTATAATATTGATCACAGGTCATCCATCATAAAATAATAAAAATGGAAATGTTTGACATGTTGAGAGATTTTACCAAAGCATTACTCAGAAAAACTCTATGATCACATGCTCTTGAAAAAAAAAATAGTGCCAATAGGTTTGCTAGACATGGGGTTGCCACAAGTTTTCAATTTGTAAAAAATAAATACAATATCTGTGAAGCAGAGTAAAACAAAGCACTTTAACATAAGGTATGCCATTTCTGGTTTCTGGGGATAGAGTCTGTTTACCTGGCCACTTACTGACATGATGAAGAGAACTTTGAATCAATCAATCAAATATTTTTTAAGCACCTGCTGTATGCCAGACACTATACTGAGTGCTGCAGATACAAAAGAAACAAAAAACAAAATTACCAGGCAAAATACAATCTCCGTCCTCAGGGAGGTTAATCTAATAGAAACAACAAGCAAATAAATGTATACAAAACAGATGATACATGGTATAAATAGAAATTAAATTACCAATGGAAAGTCTCTGGAATTACAAGGAATAGAGGACAGATTCCTCTAGAAGATAAGGTTTTAGCTAGGACTTCAAAGAGAACTGTCAGAGAGGGGATTTCAGTAGGTAAAAAGGTAAAAAAAAAAACCAAAAAAACAAAAACAAAACATTCCGGACATGGGTGAGAGACAGAGAGATTGAGAGGTGGAGAGGTGGAGTGTTTTGCTTGTGGAATAGCCATGATTCCAGGATCACTGGATCCAGGGATGTATGTCAGTGGTAAGGTCTACGAAGACTGGACAGGTAAGAGTGAGATAGTTTTTGAAGGTCTTTGAATGGTGAACAGGAGTCAAAAGAAAGAGTGAAGGAGAAAAGTTGTCTGTTACTATCATATTTCATAGAGGGGAATAGGCATGGTTTACCAAGGAGAAGAAAAGAAGAAGGGCAATTTTAGAGAGTCTTCAATGATGCAGATGAGGAAGAAATGGGAAGTACCTAAAAGGATGGATGTGGGTATCCTAGGAGAGCTATACCTAATGTGGTAGCACTAGTGATTTGTCCCTGACACTGACATTGCAAAAGGTGAGCTTCCTTTCTGAGGCCAGATGAAATATACCTTTCCCCTCCAGAAATCACCCATCAATAATAAAATATCAATAATCCAACTGATCATTCAGAGCTACAATTTGACATCTCATATCTTCCAGTAAGTAAAGAAATTAGTAATCACAGAATTTGTATACTGGAATGGGCCTTGGCAGATATTTGGTCTAAAACAAACTTTGTAAGAAGTTATCATCCATCTCCTACTTGATAATTTCAAAAGGGAGATATTCACCAAAACGTAAGGTAGCCCATTCTATTTTTTTTGTCATTTCAAATCTAGCCTAGGCAAGGGCATTGATTACCATTCTTGTTGTCATCTTGGGTCTCTATTTTAAAAAAGATGGTTTGAATTATTACTTCAAAGAAAGACAGTTCCTATTTACACCAGTGTTGCTAATGAATAAATTACTTGTTTTACCTAAAGTCAACTTCTCATAGAATAGCAATGTGAACTCTGTGTACATGTGTATGTGTATGTATGTCTATGTTTGTGCCAGAGTGGGGAATATAGGGAGGGAGATTATACACTACTCAGAATAGGCATAGGAAATCAGTAAGTGTTAATTAATAAAAGAGAATTAGGCACATGAATCAGATTTAATATATCCAAGTTAGTGGTATCCTATGAGATAATAGACATGTGAACTGTGATGTAGGTCTTGATGTTTTTGACATTACATTTTCAAATCTTGGTTAACCTTTACATATCATTTTGTTAATTAAAAGGAATGTTAACAATTGTGGAAGAAACCACAATTGACCTGGACAGTATGCATCCTCTTCTGTCAGACTAGAGACTGCCATTCAAGACAAAGGTGAATTAATGTTGCCTTAATACATACATAGCCTATTTGTCCAGTAAGTTGTCAAAGCAGTTTGGCTGACCTCGATTAAATAAGAGGTTGAGGAATAACCAGTTAAAAAAATGCTTCTGATTTTTTTCTAAGACTTTGACCTAGGGGAAAAAAAAGAAAAGCATGAAAAGAAATAACATTTTACCGATCTAGAAACATGAAGGAAAGAATTTTGTAGGGTATAGGTATCATCATTCTGCCTTAATTCATCATGGATAATCTACCTGAATGTTGAAATGTCTGTAGTTTCTGAAGTTTTCCAATTGGTCAAAAAAAAAATCAGAACATAGTCATAGATGGTTATGAGAAATTTTCTAACTATTTTTTTTTTAATTTGGGAATAGGAATTTATTATTATGATTATTATTAGGCTTCATGTAACTAATTCTATTGATTTTGGTCCCCTAACCACATTCCTATCCATCCTTATTATAAATGAATGAAACATTAAAGGAAGAAAAATAAATAGCCACGTAAAACTTTAGAAAATGGCAATATAAATGGAATCTAAGTACAATACCTTCTGAATGAACTGATTAGACTTCATACGACTGGAAACCATTAAAACTATTTAATTCATCAGTATGTAAGTACATTTAAATCTCATTAATATGGGCTTCCTACTAATCTAGAATTCATGAAAATATGAATAGCAAATGAACTGCTTATTCTCTGGTTTCCTTTTACAATGATGTTCAACAGACTACTTATTTAAGTTTGTGGTTAAAAAGCATGACACGATATTAATGCAAAATGCAATTCATTTATGTGACCTGAATAGTCCATAAGGATTAATAGCAATTTTTCTGACTACCACTACTGAGCTTCAGTTTTTATACAATGTATTCATGTATGTATGTATGTATGCATGTATATACATGTATGTGCATATCTAGCTATGTATTTGTTTATTTATTCATTAATTTATGCACTTATTCTATCACATATTTATTTAGTTGTTTGTTGTTTTTTCTAACGATCAGGAAATGTCAAAATATCCCAGTACTTTTCCCAAGAAAATTGCAAATGAGGTCATGAAGAGTTGAACACCATTGAAATGACTAAACAATAACTAAAATAATCTTGTCAATAGTAATAATAATAAGATGCAAAATCACATGCAGGGGGTGGGAGAAACAACTCTAAGTCCACTGGTTTCGATACCTCCCACTGTAAATAGTCCTTATACCAATTCTGATCAACAATTTACAGCCTTGTAAACAAATCTTAGGGGATTAGGAGGTTAAGCAACTGGGTCATGGACAAAAAGTGAGAATCAGAGTCAGGGCTTGAACCCAAGACTTCTTCACGACAGCTAATAATTGTACCAGGTTGCCTCTTAAGGATCAAAAGTATAACAATGTAAATATTTATCTTGTATGAGGAAAAGAAGTTTTTCCTAGCATTTCAGAAGCACTTTTTGCCTACAATTTACATACTATTAAAATAATTCTCCTTTAATTATTGTAGTCTCCTAAAGTGCTCAGTGGGGTTAGGCATTCAACCTTGTTCAACTTATTTTATTCATTGCCTGACAAAATCCATTCATTTATTTAACTATACACTAGAATTCATTTTGACTTACGTCCTTCTTTCTACTGCTACTAATAATCCAAAGCTGTGAGGGTTTGTTTCATTAAAATAACAAGTTCACCTTTTTTTGCATTTGGAAAAAAAATGAAACCTAAACAGGTGTCCAACTCCTAGGGAATGGCTAAACAAAGTGTGGTTTATAAAAACAATACAATGCTATTATTCCATAAGAAATAATGAAATGTCTAATTTCAAAGAAAACTTGGAAGATATCTGTAAACTAATGGGGAATACACAAAATAAAACCAATATATTTAATGATCGCATTATAAAGAAATACATATCTGAAAGTTTTCAGGAATTCTAAAGAATTTGAGGATAAACTTTCTAAAAGAATCGAAATCAAGCACATCTTTCACCTCCTGATATAGAGGTGATAAACAAATGCAGAATGAAACATTGCTAGACACAGTTAATATGGGAATTTGTTTTTTTCAGACCATGTGCATATGTTTGACGGTTTAACTTTAAAAAAAAAGTGCTCAGTGGGAGAGTAGAGGAGTAAACAGATATGTCTTTAAAAATTTTATATGATAAAATTCCTATAAATTAAGAGGAAATTCCATTTTACATGGTTCCTTACAGCATTTCCTTTCTTCATTTTTCGTTAAGTTTGGTGTTATAGGACAGAACACTTAAAGAAAACAACTTTATACAAGAATAAGCTCTTGGAGCAAGTAAGCTCCAAGATTACTGTAGTTTAAGTGGAATGATTGAGGGAATCAATTAATGGGACAAGAATCAATTCTCTTCATCAATAAGTAAACATATGCTATCATTAGTTTTTATACAAAATTTGAACAGTAACTGAAAATTATATATGCATTTATTGTGTTCATTTCTAGTACATGTTATGGTCCCAGACTGTACAGTATTTGAGAAATGCTTATGATTTATGAACCAGCCTGTATGTCACAAGAAAAAATATCTCCATGAAAATTTATTATAATAACTCACCATTTTTCTCAGATTGTATGAAGAAAAAAGAAACTTGAAGAAATAACTTTTTAAACCATGATATTCTTCAGTATCTCATGGCAAATAAACATCAATGTGTGTGATTTATTCCTTTTTTGATAGATACACAACCTATCAATTGACATTAATAGAACATATTAAAATTGTTGAAAAGGAGAATAGACCCTAAAAACTGAAGCTAAATACTACAGACATATGGAATGGCACTTTTACAATTTGAAATACCTAGAAAATAAAGAAATATCTAGAAAATAAAGGAGATAATGTGCACTTGTAATTTACAGTAGATGTTTGGTACTGGTATTAAGGCCTGCACATCAGTAGTGGATGAAGATGGGAAACATCTGTCACACAGTCCCTATGATATAGTCTTCTGCAACGGGTGACTTAGCCACTTTGAGCTAAGTCATTCCGCTCAGCAGATTTCTCAAGCAAAAGCTGAACTTGTTGAGGAATAATTGTAAAGTGAAAAAAAAAAACACTTTATACTTTGCTTCATCCCTCCTGGTTTTCGAAAAGTGAAGTTCTCGTTGATTTGATCCATTATGAGATATGGAAAATAAAATGTCCTTAAAATAAATATATATATATATATATATATATATATACATATACATATAAAATATATATATCTATATATACATATATATATGTATGAGTGTTACTTGCTAGATACTTTATAGAATGGTAGGTGATGCTACTTCATAACATTTTTAAATACAGAATTGAATAGTTTTTATAAATTTGGTAAAAATGATAATAAAACATGCTGAAATTCAAAGGAAGGAATAGCACTGCAGTTTCAAAAAGTCCCAAAATAAATAAATGTCTTGGGAGGAGCCAAGATGGTGGAGTACAAAAACTCACATATGCTAGCTCCAAACCCACAGCCCATAAATTTTCTCTAAAAAGAATTCCCCACAAATTCTGGAGCAGTGCAAGCCACGCAGAAATGCAGTGAAGGAGATTTCCGTTCAAGAGAGCCCTGAACAACCACCACCAAAGGTCCATCACACACTGGAGAGCAGAGCCCAGCCCTGCCTGCACGGTCCCGAGAGGAACAGATCTGAGCAGGCTTCAGGGATGGAACCTCCGGCGACCACGAAGGTCCCTCCACCCACAGGCTCTACAGGTGAGTGAGAGAGACTTCTGGGCTGGCCAAGAGGGGGCGAGGTGTCTCCGTGGCTCAGGCCCCCTCAGGAGGCAGCAGCAGAGGCAGAAGCAGAGGCAGTGGTGGCCCTGAACTCTCGGAGCAGAAAGGACCTCAGATCCATTACTGAAAATCTCTGCATAAACCTCCTGAGGGAACTGAGCCTGGGAGGCAGCCCTTCTCCCCCTGAGCACCAGAACTTAAGTTCACATTGAATAGCAGCCATGCCCATTTCTGAAAGCCCTGAGGCTGGGGAGCAGCATTTGAATCTCAAACCCCAAGCACTAGCTGGCAGATCTAGGCAGGGCGGAGAGGAATCTCAGAAGTCAAGTAACTGGCTGGGAAAATGTCCAGAAAAGGGAAGGAAAATAAGAACATAGAAGGCTACTTTCTTGGGGAACTGATGTTCCTGCTTTTTAGTTCTGAGGACGAGGAACAATGCTTACCATCAGGGAAAGATATAGAAGTCAAGGCCTCTGTACCCCAAACATCCGAAATAGATATCCAATGGGCTCAGGCCATAGAAGAGCTCAAAAAGGATTTTGAAAAGCAAGTTAGACAGGTGGAGGAAAAACTGGGAAGACAAATGAGAGAGATTAAAGAAAAGCATGAAAAATGGGTCAATAACCTGCTAAAGAAGACCCAAAAAATGCTGAAGAAAATAACACCTTGAAAAATAGGCTAACTCAATTGGCAAAAGGGGTTCAAAAAGCCAATGAGGAGAAGAATGCTTTCAAAAGCAGAATTAGCCAAATGGAAAAAAGAGATTCAAAAGCTCACTGAAGAAAACAGTTCTCTCAAAATCAGAATGGAACACATGGAGGCTAATGACTTTCTGAGAAACCAAGAAATCACCAAACAAAACCAAAAGAATGAAAAAATGGAAGAGAATGTGAAATATCTCATTGGAAAAACAACTGACCTGGAAAATGGATCCAGGATAGACAATTTAAAATTCATGGGACTACCTGAAAGCCATGATCAAAAAAAAAGAGCCTAGACATCATCTTTCAAGAAACTATCAAGGAAAACTGCTCGGATATTCTAGAACCAGAGGGCAAAATAAGTATTCAAGGAATCCATCGATCACCACCTGAAAGAGATCCAAAAAGAGAAACTTCAAGGAACACTGTGGACAAATTCCAGAATTCCCAGGTCAAGGAGAAAGTATTGCAAGCAGCTAGAAAGAAACAATTCCAGTATTGTGGAAATGCAATTAGGATAACAAAAGATCTAGCAGCTTCTGCATTAAGGGATTGAAGGGCATGGAATAGGATATTCCAGAAGTCAAAGGAACTAGGACTGAAACCAAGAATCACCTACCCTGCAAAACTGAGTATAATACTTCAGGGGAAAATATGGTCTTTCAATGAAATAGAGGACTTTCAAGCATTCTTGATGAAAAGACCAGAGCTGAAAAGAAAGTTTTACTTTCAAACACAAGAATGAGAAAAAGTACGAAAAAGTAAACAGCAAAGAGAAGTCATAAGGGACTTACCAAAGGTGAACTGTTTACATTCCTACATGGAAAGACAATATTTGTAACTCTTAAAACGTTTCAATATCTAGGTAGTTGGTGGGCCCCACCCCCCCCACACACATGTACATGCGTATGTTCACACACATACACACATGCACGCACATACAAAGACAGAGATTACAGAGTTAATTGAATAGGATGGGACCGTATCTTAAAAGTAATTAAGGTAAACAGTGAGAGAGAAATGTAGTGGGAGGAGAGAGGATGAAATGGAATGGGGTAAGTTATCTCTCATTCAAGAGGCAAGCAGGAGACTTTATAGTGGAGGGAAAAAGAGGAGAGCTGAGAAAAAAACATGAGGTTTACTCTTATCACATAAAGGAAGGAATAAAATGCACACTCATTTTGGTATGAAAACCTATCTTCCAATACAGAAAAGTGGGGGAGAAGAAGATAAACAAGGTTGGAGGAATGATGGAAGGGAGGGCAATGGGAGGAGGGAGCAATTTGAAGTCAACACTCAGGGAGGGACAGGATCAAAAGACAGAATAGAAACAATGGGGGACAGGATAGGATGGAGGGAAATACAGTTAGTCTTACAGAACACGACTATTATGGAAGATATTTGCGAAAACTACAGAGATATGGCCTCTATTTAAATCCCTGCCTTCCCAAAGGGAATGGGTGAGGAGGGAGGAATGGGGAGAATTTGGAACTCAAAGTTTTAGGAACAACTGTTTAGTATTGTTCTTGCTACTAGGAAATAAGAAATACAGTTAGTGGGAAATCAAAAGTCATCTGGCACTACAGGGCAAAAGAGGAGATGGGGACAAGAGAAGGGAAGGATGATAGAAGAGAGGGCAGATTGTTGATAGGGGAAATTAGAATGCTCGGTGTATTGGGCTGGGGGAGGGGAGAAATGGGGAGAAAATTTGTAACCCAAAATTTTGTGAAAATGAATGTAAAAAAATAAATAAATAAATTTATATTAAAAAAATAAAATACAAATTAGCCTGAAAAAATAATAAATAAATAAATGTCTTGAAAACCTTGAAGATGGTAGAACATTTCTTTTATCAGTACAGATATCAATATCATCAGCCAGCATCATCAAACAGAATTTATTGAGTGAACTCATGGTATGAGACCCAAATTAGTGTTTTATTGTGGTTGGTAGAGGACTCTTGGTCATTTGCATGTGCTCATCTTCAAAATCATTGCTATTATATCATAGGAGAACTAAGGCAGAAAGAGGCATATTCAAACTTGGCTTCTGGTCCTTACTACCTATAAGATCATATATAACTTACTCAATCTGTCTTAGAATTGGTTTAATAATCTGTAAGTTTACTGAAATAATACACATAACATTGATCACACAACCTTAGGGTAATGTTTAAAAGAAATTCTATTGGTAAAGCATTTTGCAAACAATCAACTAGAACATAGATATCTATTATCGTTATCATTATTACTAACATAACGTAGCCTTAAAATAAAATCTAAGTAGCTGAATATACAATTATTTCAAGAGCCCAAATGTTTCAAGGTAAAAAAGAATAAACTAACTATATCAAATCAAAGGGCATAATAAGAGCTAGAACAGCTTTAGCACAACAATTCAATTAAGAAATCTAAATTCAGAGAGATATATAAACAAAAAAAAAGAATCATCCAGTAAAAAATACAATCATTTTGTATCTAGAAATCTTCAAACAAAAGAAAAGAATAGTTCAATAAAAACATCAGCAAGGAACTCACAGGAAAAAATGGGTTACTTTAAATTTGTAATAATTAGAATAAATAAAATATTAAAAATGCAATCAGAGCTCTGGTGGAAATATCTGGAAAAAATAATTATCTCAAAGAAAGAAAGTAGAAAAATCATGCCTAAGAAATGGAATCCCTGAAAAATACAACAATATAAACAAGTCAATGACTCCATAAGACCACAATATATGTTAGAACAGAAATTTTAAAAATAGAGGAAAATACATGGTATTTAATGTAAAAATTGACCTGGAAGACAGCTCAAGTTGAGATAATTCAAGAAATATAGGATTCCAAAAAAAATTTATAAATTTTTAAAATGAAAGAAAAATCTGAGCCTTACATTTTAAAAAATATAAATGGAAATTTTGCAGACATATTAAAGCCAGAAAACATCATTATAATTTCCAGGAAGGCAACTGTGAGGAACTGAATTAGTGTATTAACCAGGTATGCAAAGAGAAATACTGTAATTGTACCCTTAACTAAACTTGCCAACTGTTTGGATATTTTTGGATTTTTGAAGGGGAAGAATAAAAAGATATGGATTGTTCCAAGATTATAAACCTAGGTACTGTGTTAGATATAGGGAAGTTAGCAATAACATATTTTGGAGGGAAAAGACAATTCTGTTTTAAATACAATGATGTTGAGATGTTTATGGAAGTGGAACTGTTGAATTGACAATTGTTCCTGTGATTTTTAAAGTGGAGAAATAGAGAAGAAAAAAAAAGATATATAGATTTGAGACAACTGCAGAGAGGTACTAACTGAGCTGCAAGGGCAGGTTGGTATCTCAGTGGATAGAATTTCAGGACTAGGGTCAGGAAGACTCATCTTCCTGAGTTCAGATATTGAGTTCAAACATACTAACTGTGTGACACTGTTTGTCTCAGTTTCCTCATCTATAAAGTCAGCTGAAGAAGGAAATGACCAACCACTCAAGTATATTTGTCAAGAAAATGGGGTCATAAAGGGTTGCACAGAAGTGAAGCAACTGAATAACAACAAAGATAACTAAGCATATGAGAGATGATGAGTTTGCCATGAAAGTGGATGTAGGGAGAGAAAATAAGAAAATGCAAGACAATTCAACCATACACAGGTGGTATGGAAAAATCTATGATAATCCTGCAAAGTAGAATAAAGAGGAATATTTTAGAGAGGTGGCATAATTAGCAGACAGAAGGAACAAAGACAACAAAGGAACAAGAAAAGAAATTATCTAGATGGAAGAGATGCTCAACACTGTAAAACATTGCAGAGAACTCAAGAAGGAGGAATATGAGAAAAAACTATTAGATTCTACTATTAAGAGGGCGTTAATAATGCTAGACAGTACAGTTTTTGTCATGTGGCAGGCTCTAAAACCAGTCTGAGAAGGATTAATAAAAGAATGAAAGAGAAGGAAGGGCAGACAAGAAGCATAATTAACTTTTTACTGGGAGTTTGGACATGAACACAAGAAAAGATATAGGTTGGTAGCATTAGGTTATAGGAAGGTCAAAGTAAGGTTTGAAGAGAGAACATTTCAAACTTGGTTTCAAACTTTAAAAAAATGTGCAACGTTTAAGAGTATTATTTTGTGTAAAGGTCTATATCAATAGTTAAAAATGCAGTAGGGGCATGACTGTGGAATCTTTCTGTTATGGTACAAGAATTGTTCTGCTGAAAGAAGGAATCCTTTATGACAGCATGAGGATTTTTCCAACCCTTTCAAACAAGGATTCTATGGTATGAGTCACTTCTAGAATATTTTTGATGCATCAATAGAGCTGATAACACAAAGAAATACTTTGAATAATATTTCAATGACATGTTCTTATAAGTTATTAAAGTCTGTTTAGCTCTAATGTTTTCATTTTCCAGGAGAGGCTAATTCTGCTAACTTCTAATTGCCAAATTAGGTTTCACTATTTATTTCATTGGCTTGTGATTTATGTACTCTGTTTAGTTCCAATAGGCCTGGATCTAGTTAGCACAAGTTCATGACCCTAGAATAAATGCAGTAGGAAGAAGATGGAAATCTCCTTGTAAGTAGTGAAGGTCACAAATCTACTATTTTGCCACTTCTGGAAAGGAAGGGAAAGATATTTGAACCCTTTGCAGCTGTCTGAAAATTGCATAAATGTCTTCAATATTAATGTTCTTCTCTTACTTTTAGTATTCCTTGGAGAATGTAATAACAGAGGTTAGTTCCTCTGCTTCTACAATGAAACATGGCCTTGTTAAATGTTGTGTAAAACAAAGGCTTTTTGCCATTTCTTCTTTGCTGTAGTAAGAATGCAAAATGCAGCAGGTTGGCTGGCCTGAGTTCTTACTGAACTTTGCTCATCTGAAATGTTTGGAGAATGAGATTGACACTTTTATTAAACCTAAGACAATGTGATATGAGGGAAAGTGCCTACTAACTGATGAAGTAGAGTACTGGAAATGGAATCAGAAAGACCCTAGATAAATACCTAAGACACAGTAGCCAAGGAATACAGGAACCTCCTGTTTGATAAACCCAAGGACCCCAGCTTATGAGATAAGAACTCACTGTTTGACAGAAATTGCTGGGAAACCTGGATAATAGTGTGGCAAAAACTAGGCATAGACCCATGCCTGACACCATACACAAAAATAAAATTCAAATGGTTACATGATCTAGGTATAAAAATTGATACCATAGACAAACTGCAGGAGCAAGGAATAGTGTTTTTATCAGATTTATGGAGAAGGGAAGAATTATTGACTAAAGAGATAGAAAGCATTATGAAGTGCAAGATGGATAATTTTGATTACATTTTCACTGAAAAGTTTTTGTTCAACCAAACCCAATGCAAACAAGATAAGTAGAGATGTCATAAATTGAGAAAGAATTTTTACAGCTAATCTTGGGAATCTTGGGGATCATTTCTAGCATGTATAGAGAATGGAGTCAAATGTACAACAGTATAAGTCATTCTCCAATTGGTAAATTGCCAAAGGATATGAAGAGGCAATTTTCAGAGGAAGAAATTAAAGCTATCTATAATCACATGAAAAAATGTTCTAAAGAACTTTTGATTAGAAAGATGACAATCAAAACAACCCTGAGGTATCTGTTATATACACCTGTTACATTGGCAAACGTGACAGAACAGGAAAAAGATAAATGTTGGAGAGGATGTGGGAGAGTTGGAACACTAATTCATTGTTGGTGGAGCTGTGAGCTCATCCAACTATTCTGGAGAGGAATGTGGAACTGTGCCCAAAAGGCTACAAAAATGTGCATACTCTTTGACCCAGCAATATCGCTTCTAGGACCGTATCCCCAAGGGATCATAAAAACGGGAAAAGGTCCTAAATGTATAAAAATATTTATAGCAGCACTCTTTGCAGTTACCAAAACCTGGAAATCATGGGGATGCCCACCAATTTGGGAATGGCTGAATAAATTATGGTATATGAATGTAATAGAATACTATTGCTCCATAAGAAATGATGAACAAGAAGACTTCAGAGGGCCCTGGAAAGACTTATATGATCTGATGCTGGGCAAAATGAGTAGAACCAGGAGGGCTTTCTGCATGGCAACGACCACAGTGTGTGAGAGTTTTTTCTGGTGGACTTGAGTTTTCATAACAATGCAAGGACATAAAAAAAAAAAAATTCCCAAGGGTCATCTAAGGCAAAATGCCCTCCACATTTAGAGAAAGAACTATGGAATTCAATCACAGAATGTAGTAGATCATTTTTGGGTGAGTATGCGTGTATTATGTTTTGGTTTGTTATATAATTTCTCCCAGTTATTTTAGTTTTTCTACATAACATGACTATAGTGAAAATGTGTTCAATACGAATGTATGTGTAGATCCTATGTAGAATGTATGCCGTCTTGGGGAGGGAGGGGGCTGGGAGGTAGATTGGGGGAAAAATTTTAAGTTTTATTCTATTGATTGTGGAACATTAAAAATAAAATAATTAAAATTAAAAAAAAAAACACACCAAGAAAATAGATGAGCAAAATTACCAAACACTCTTCACTGAAATAAAGACATTTAAATTACTAGAGAAATATTAATTTCTCATGAATAGACTGAAAGTGACAATACTACCTAAACTAATTTACATATTAATTTCCACTTCATTCAAAATACCAGAGTTATTTTATTTAGACAGAAAAATAATATCAAAATTCATCTATAATACCAAAAGTTCAAAAAATATCAAGAAAATTTTTGAGCAAAATACAAAGGTAGAGGAATTAGTAGCACTAGATCTCAAACTAAATTATGACTCAGTAATTATCAAAACTATTTGATACGAGATTTAAAAAAAAGAATAGTTGATCAATGGAAGAGATTAGGTTCAAAATATATAGAAAAAGGCTCCCTCCACCCCCACTATTGAAGCAAGAACTCAATATTTTACAAAAAGAGAACTAGAAACTAATCTTACAGAAATGAGACACATTTCACATCACATACCAAAAGAAATCTCAGAATGATTGCATGATTTAGACATAAGGGGTGCTCTCTTAGGAAAATTACAGAAGAATAGATTAAATTATGTGTCAGATTAAGAACTGAGGGGAAGAGTTCATGTTAAAAGAAAAAGGAGAGATAGGTGAAATAGATAATTTTGACTATGTAAAATTAAAATATTTTTGTACAACAGAACCAATATATTCAAAATTAAAAGAAAAGGAGGATACTAGAGAAAATTGCGAGAAATTTCTGATTAACGTCTTATTTTTCAAATATATAGAAAACTGAGCTAAATTTGTAAAAGAAAAAAAGGTGGAAGTCATTTCTGAATTGACAAATTATCAAAGGATATCCACAGGCAGTTTTCAAATGAAGAAATCAAAGCTCTCAATAGCTAAATTAAAAAATGTTCTAGCTCATTAATAATAAGAGTGTGAAAAAGTAGAATAATGCTGAAAATTTGTCTCACACTGTGATCCAGCAATATCATTGATAGGTCTATATTCAAAGTAGATCAGAAAAAGAAAAAGGACTGAGAAGCACAAAAAATATTTATAGCAGCTTTCTGTGGTAACAAAGAATTTGAAATTGAGATGCTTCCCATTTACAAGAGAATGGGTGATACATTTATGGTAATGCTGTGTTGCACTAAAAAATGAGGGAGGGTAGTTTCAGAAAAACCTGGGAAGATACATTAACTGATGCTACGCGAAAAAATCAAAACCAAAAGAACAATCTACAAGTAAAAATCATATTTAGATATTCAACTGTGAAAAACTTAGCTATTCAGATCAAAGGAGTGATCTGCCACAACTCCAAAGGATTCATCATGTAAAATGCTATCCACATTCAGAAAGAGGACTGAAGAAGCCAGTGTACATTGAAATAGATTTCCTCATTTATTTTTCTTTTTTTAATAGTTAATGGGGAAGTATTTTATTTCATGTCTTCATATGAATAATGAATATCATATGTCTTGTCTTCTCAATGGGTGGAGGGAAAGAATTAGGAACTGAAAATCAAATTAATTAAAAATACATATGGCACATGGGGCAAAGTGTAAAACCATGTAATAGCTCTGCCTGAAAATCAAAACTAAAGTGGAAAATTAATGCCATTGCCCTGATGATTCTCCTGAAAAAAAAAAAATTAAAAAATTTGTATATACATGTGTCTGTGTATGTGTGTGCAATTGAGATGTTATAAATAAATGATGTCAGAACCTTATATTGTGGCATTTCCTCACTTTTTCATTTATTTCGTATGGAAATTCTGGTTGAGTCAATGTAATGATAAAGATCCTCCTTTGGGAAAAAAAAAATCAATGAAAAATCCTGAGTTTCCCACATATCTCTTTTATGATCTTCATGTAACAGTACCTGGCAAGGAATTATAGAGTTTATAGTTGGAAGAGAACATAAAGATAAGAAAATCTAATCCAACTCCGTCATTCTGAAGCTGGGGGGGGGGGGGAGAGAGGTAAAATAAATTTTGAGAAATTGAAAATTGATTTTCAATTCTATCTTGTTGACTTAAACCAGATTTAATATTCCCCTTCTCTGTAAGTTTTACTCCGGTAAACTCAGGTCACCTGGTTCACAATCCCATTCTTGTGATTCAGATTATCTCATACCTCTTCTCTCACAATTCTTATCTTCTATCTAGTAACTCTCAGGCAGCTGAATGATACAATGGATAGAGAATCAAGCCTGGAGCTGGAAACATCTGAGTTCAAACCTGGTCTTGTAGACTTAATAACTGTGTAATTAGGCAAATTACTAATCCAGTTTTGCCTCTGTTTCATCATCTGTAAATTGAGCTGGAGAAGGAAATGACAAATTACTTCAGAGAAATAAAATACCAAATGGGGTTACAAAATGTTGGACAGAACTGAAAAATGACTGAACAACAAAAAGTGCCTCCCTCCTTTTACTGAAACTTGTATCTTCACTTTTAAAACTTAATCTACCATTCATATTCAAAGAGAGTCAAATATGTCTTCTATACCATATTTTCTTTTGGATCCCCCCAAACACTGAGCTAGCTCTGGCAATGCTTGTTTCCACCTCATTATCAATGAGTACATCCCTGAAAAGTATACTGTCAAGGTAAGTGAACTTATCCATAACATTCAAAACATCTTAATTTACTCTGATAGTTCCACATATGGATGGTGCAGTACTGACTGATGGAGCACCTTTATTTTCTTGGTGTTAATTGTTAGGTCAAAATTAGCACAAGCAGCAGATAATTGATCCATATTTTGTTGCATCTCATCTTCAGAGGACATACTGAGTGCACAATTATATGCAAGTAAAATATTATGCAGCAGCATTCCCTTCACTTTGGTGTTGGCTTGTAGACTTTTCAATGAAAACTTTACATCAGTGCAGTACCTGACCTTGATTCTGTGTTCATCTTCAATGAAAGTGTTTGACAACATGACTGAAAACATAATGCTAGAAAGCCTGGGACCAAGCACACAGCCTTGTTTTACTCCTTTGCTGACTGGAAAAGGGTGAGAGCATTATTCATTATCCAGCAAGCATGCCATCATGAAATTAATATACAATATTGTACTGTACTGTAATGACTGACTATTATACTACCTGACTGCTCATGTGATCTTCGGAAAAAGCAATGCAAAGACACTCCTGAGGTCTCTCTTAAGAACTTTGGAATCAGGGTGGAGCCACGATGGCAGCATGAGAACAAATACTCACTTAATCTCTTAGAAAAACTCCTTCATATACCTCTAAAAAGAGAATTTGACAGTATTTTGGAGTGGCCAAATCCAATAGGAGACAGACTGTGGCAGATTCACAACCCAGGACAGACTGGAAGGTCGATGGGAAGGATCTGTTCCATGGGGCTGGAAGAGCACACAGTTGACAGTAAACAAGCTGTATCAGCTCATCCCCAACAGAGTAGGGTCGAGCAGGAAGCCCTGGGCTCTCTAAGGCAGCTGTACTGTGGAATCTCAGACATATTAGTCCAGGATAGGGGCCCAGCAGAACCAAGCAAGTGAGGGTCCCAGAGCCCCAGATATCTTCAGCGCCTGCTCCTCAGATTAACAGCCTACAGATTAAATATTTGTAAATCACCTACTTGAACTCCTTGGAGCCAAGATGGTGGAGTGATCACCAAATACTCTCCCCCTCCCCTTGTTGGCTTGAAAGACCCATAAAATATTTCCCCAGAAAAATTCTGGAACAGTGGGATCAGAAGAAAGGGCCAACAGTCTCTTAGCACATGAGGCTAGGAAAATCGCTAAGCAGGGTCCCTCTTGCTGTGACTGAAAGGGACCAGTGCAGGACTACAGCTGTTCCAGACAGCCCCACCTCAGCAAACCAGTAAGAGATTCTGAGCCCCAGATGGGTGGAGCCCACCACCTCCAACACCAGGATCCCAGGCATGCATCAGCACCCCAGGGGAAGACACCAGCACATATGGGATCATTGAACTTGCCTAAGCCCTAGCTCAACAGAGAAAACTTATTGTAGCCAGACCACCCCTACCCTTACCTAACACAACTAGCTCTAGGATGATGCCTGGGAAACCCAAAAAGACTTCACTGGATCTCTGCTTTCTACACCAGACAGATCAGCACCAGGTAAGCTGCAGCATTTTAGCTACAGCTAAGGAAACCAGAACGAACTAGAGGTCAAAATATACAAAGCCTCAAGTTCAAGGTAAAAAAAAATATGGGACAGAGCGACTTGCGTCCTAGAAACTTTAAAAGTCAGGAAAAGGGTGATCATCATCATCGTGAGAAAGAAGCAAAGAAGAAAAGACCATAGAATCTTTCTCTGGGGACAAGGACAAAAGTAGAAAAACCAAAGAGGTCAGCATTAAGACTATACTACCATGTGAAACATCAGAAGGGATTATGAACTGGTTGCAAGCACAAAGAGCATTCCTGGAAGAGGTGAAACAGGATGTCAACAACCAATTTAGAGAAATAGAAGAATAACTGGCCAATTATTTTAAAAATATGAAAAAAAAACTCACTGAAGAGAATAGCTTCTTAAAAAGGAAAATTACACAAATGGAAAAGTAAGTACAAAAACTAACTGGAGAAAATAACTCCTTAAAAGGAACAAAAAATTCAAGATAAAAAAGAGCCTGCACAATATCTTGCAACAAATCATCAACACAAACTACCCAGAAGTCTGAGATTCAGAGGGCAAAACAGTCATCAAAAGAATCCACTATTCACCTCCTGAAAGGGATCCCAAACTAAGAACATCAAGGCATATCGTTTCCCCGTTCTAGAACTACCAAGTGAAGGGGAAAATACCACAAATAACCAGAAAGAAACCATTCAAATATCAAGTAGCTACAGTCAGGATCACACAGGACCTTGCAGCTTCTACATTAAAAGACTGATTGAACTGGAATATGGTATTATGTAAGGCAGGATCTGGGAATACAACCAGGGATCAATTATCCAGCAAAGTTGAGCATAATATTTAAGACATATTCAATTAAATAAGGGATTTCCAGACCTTCCTGATGAAAAGGCCAGAGCTCAATAGAAAATTTGATCTTCAAGCACAAGTCTCAAAAGAGTCATAAAAAGGTAAGCAGGGTCAAAAAGCTTGTTATTCAATACTGTCATACTGGTTACTTCTCTAAAAGGGAAGATGATGCTAATATTGAGGGTTGTATATTTATTATGATATATAAAAGGAATATACATCAATACTGTGGTGGATATAATGTAAATGATGTGATGATAAAAATGTGATTTAATGGTATAAAGGGACTGTAACAGGAGATATGAAAAGTAGGAGGCAGAAAATGGTAAATTACATCACAGGAAGAGGCACAAAATTACATTGCAGCAGAGGGAAACGGGAGGGAGATAAGCATTGATATTTACTGTCATATGAATTGGTTCATGGCAGGAACAAAAAATTTAATTAAGTATAGAACGCTTACTAGCTCTATAGGCAGTAGGAGGGGAAGGGGGGTAGAAAAAAGATAGAGGAGGCAAAAAGGAAAGGAAGAAGAATTAAATTTAAAGAGGAGTAAAATGGAGGGAGGCTGAAAGAAGGAAGCAAAGATTGAAGGAAATGGTAGTCAAAAATTAAAACTCCATTATGGAGGGGAAGGGAGAAGGGAGAACTAAAAGTGCAAGTGAGGAAAGAGGATGGAGAGAAAGAAACAGATATTAATCAGAACAGCGAATGAGATGAACTCTCCCATTAAAGGAGAGGAATAGCAGAATGGATTAAAACCCATAATCCAACAATATATTGTTTACAAGAAACACATTTGAAAAAGGGGATAGACACAAGGGAAAGGTGAAGGACTGGAGCAGAATATTTTGTGCTTCAGCTGATGTAAAAAAAGCAGGAGTACAATCTTCATCTCAGACAAAGTAAAAGTACAAATAGACCTAATCTAAAGAGATAAGGAAGGAGACTATATCCAGCTAAAAGGCACCATAGACAATGAGGCAATATCATAACTAAATACATATACTCCAAGTAGTATTAGCATCCAAATTCTTAGAGGACAAGTAGGAGTTACTGGAAGAAACAGAAAGCAAAACTAATACTAGTGGGAGACTTCAACCTCCTGCTCTCTGAACTTAACAAATCTATCCTCAAAAGAAAAAAGTTATAGAGGTGAATAAAACTCTGGATAAGGTAGATACAGTAGATCTTTGGAGAAAATTGAATGGGGAAAGAAAGGAATATACCTTTCTCTCAGTGATACATGGCACATGTACAAATATTGACAGTGTGCTAGGGCATAAAAACCTCACAGTCCAATGCAGAAAGGTAGAGATAGTCAATGCATCATTCTCAGATAATAATAAAATAAAAATTATATGCAATGAAAGGCCATGGAAACATAGACAAAAAATTGATTGGAAACTAAGCAATCTAGTCCTAAAGAAAGAGTGCGCTAAACAACAGATTATAGAAACAATTAACAACTTCATTCAGGAGAATGAAAATAACAAGGCAACCTACCAAATGCCATAGAATACTGCAAAAGTAGTTCTTAGGGGAAGTTTTATATCTTTGAATGCCTACCTGAATAAAATAGAGAAAGAGGAGATCAATGAATTGGGCATGCAACTTAAAAAGCTAGATAAAGAACAAATTGAAAATCTCCAATTAAATACCAAATTAGAAATACTGAAAACCAAAGGAGACATTAATAAAATTGAAATTAAAAAAGATTGAACTAATAAATAAAATAAATAATTGGTTTTATGAAAAAGCCAATAAAATTTATAAACCTTTGGTCAATATGATTTAACAAAAGAAAGAACAAACCAAATTACCAATATCAAAAATACAAAGTGTGAACTAAACTGCAATGAAGAAAAATTTAAAACAATAATTACAAATTACTTTGACTAACTCTATGCTTAAAAATTCGACAATCAAAATGAGAAGGATGACTATTTTTAAAAATATAGATTGACCAGAATAATGTAAGAACAATTTGGAGACATAAATGACCCCATCTTAGAAAAAGTAAATTGATCGAGATATGAATGATCACCCTAGGAAAAATATTTCCATCTCTGGATGGATTTAGACGTGCATTCTATCAAACATTTAAAGAAGAGTTAATTCCAATGCTACATATATTATTTGGGAAAATTGGGGAAGGAGTCCTCCCAAATTATTTTTATGACACAAATATGGGTCAGATACCTAAACCAGGAAGAGTCAAGTCAGAGAAAAATATTTGGAACAATTTCTCTAATAAATATAGATGCAAAAAATTTTAATAAGATTGTAGCAAAAAGGATATAGCAACTTATCACAAGAATAATGCATTATGACCAGGTAAGATTTATACCAGGATTGCAAGCCTGATTCAACATAAGGAAACTATTAGCATTATTGATCATATCAGCAACAAAACTAAGAGCAACCACATGATTATCTCAATAGATGATTATTACCTCAATAGATGCAGAAAAAGTTTTTGACAAAATACAACATGCATTCCTACTGAAAACACTGGATAGCATAGGAATAAATGGAACTTTTCAGAAAATAATAAGCAGTATCGACCTAAAACCAACCACAAGCATTATATGCAAGAGAATAAGCTAGAAACATTTCCGATAAGATCAGGGGTGAAACAAGGATGCCCATTATCACCACTATTACTCAGTATGGTACTACAAATGTTAGCAGTAGCAATAAAAGAAGAAAAAAGAAATAGAATAGGCAAAGAAGAAACTAAGTTTTCACTGTCTGCAGATGATATGGTAATATATTTAGAGAATCCCACAGAATAAACTAAAACAAAACAAAACAAAACACTTGAAATAGTAAACAACTTTGGCAAAGCTGAAGGTTATGAAATAAACCCACACAGATCCTGTGCATTACTGTGTATTAAAAACAAAGCCCTACAGCAAGAGACAGAAAAATTCCATTTAAAGCTGAGGTAGACACTATAAAATATTTGGGAGTCTACTGCCCAAAGAAATTCAGCGTCTATAGGAACACAATTACAAAACACTTTTTGCACAAATAAAGTCAGATATAAGTAAATGGAAAAGCATCAGTTGCTCATGGGAAGGCAGAACCAATATAGTAAAAATGACAATTCTACCTAAATGAATTTACTTATTCAGTGCCATACTAATGAAGCTATCAGATAATTATTTTCTAGAGCTTGCATCTGGAAGAAAAATATGTTAAGAATATCAAGGGAACTCATGAAAAGAAATGCTAGGGAAGGTGGCCTAGCCCTAGCAGACCTCAAATTGTAGTATGAAGCAGCATTTACCAAAACCACTTGGTACTGACCAAGAAATAGAGGGGTAGACTGGCAGAATAGGTTAGAACTAAAGACACAGTAGTCAATGAATATAGCAATCTACTATTTAATGATACCAAGAACTCCAGGTTGTGGGATAAGAACTCACTCACTGATTGACTAAATTTTCTGGGAGAAGTGGATAACATTGTGGCAGAAACTTTTCATAGACCAATGTCTGACACCACACACAACAATAAAGTCCAAATGTGTACATATAGATATAAAGATTTATGCTATAAGCAAATTAGTTCAGCAAGGAGTAGTGTATTTATCAGATTTATGCAGAATGGAGAACTTTTTGACTTAATAATGGACAGTAAACATTATGAAGTGCAAAATGCATAATTTTTATTACATGAAATTGAGAAGTTTTGGCACAATGAAACTGCAGCTAAGATTAAGAGGGAAGCAGAAAACTGGGAAAGAATTATTGCAACTAGTGTCTGTTATAAAGGCCTCATTTCTTAAATATATAGGTAACTGAGTCCAATGTACAGGAATACAAGCCATTCTCCAATTAATAAATGGTCAAAGTTTATGATCAGGCAGTTGCAGAGGAAATAATTAAAGCTATCTATAATCATATGAGAAAAAATGCTCTAAATCACTATTGATTAGAGAGGTGTAAATCAAAAGAACTCTGAGATACCACATCACACTTATCAAATTGGCTAACATGACAAAACAGGAAGACAATAAATATTCGATAAGATGTGGGAGAGTTGAAACACTAATTCATTGGTGGTGCAGCTGTTTTCAGATCCATCCATTCTACAGTGCAATTTGAAACTATATGCAAAGGGTAAAAAAAATGTGCATACCTTTGACCCAACAATATCGCTTCTTGGACTGTATCCCAAAGAGATCATTAAAAATAGGAAAGTTTCCTACATGTACAAAAATATATATAGTACCTCTCGTTATGATGGCCCAAAACTGGAAATCAAAGGGATGCCCATCAATTGGGGATGGCTGAATTAATTGTTGTATATGAATGTTGTGAAATACTACTATGCCATAAGAAATGATGAACAGGAAGACTTTAGAGAGGTGTGGAAAAACTTATGTGAACTGATGCTGAGTGAATCGAGCAGAATCAGGAGAAATTTATACACAGCAACAACCACAGTGTGCAAGGACTTTTTCTGATAGTGTGGGAGGAATTTTTCTGGTACACTTAGTATTTCATTGCAATGCTAGGACTTCAAAAACTCCCAATGAACTCTTGAAGCAAAATGCCTTTCACATCCAGAGAAAAAGCTGTGGAATTCAATCACAGAATGAAGCAGACCATTTCCTTTTGCATTATGTTTAACTTTATGATTTCTCCCATTCATTTGAATTCTTCCATGCAGCATGACCAAGGTGAAAATACATTTGATCAGAATGTATATGTGGAACCTCTATAAAACTGCATGACATATCAGGGAAGGAGTGGGGAAGGAGGGAGAAAGGAGGGCAAGGGAGGGAAAAAAATCTAAGATATATGGAAGTGATTGTAGAACATTGAAAAGAAATAAAATAATTTAATTTAAAAATATAAAAAAATAGAATTCAAATCTAATCATGTCTCCCATCTACTCCTTAAATTTCAGTGGCACCCTATCACCTCCAGGATCAAAAAGAAAACAATTTTTTGTATGTTTTTAAGCATACCTCCCAAATTTTTCCATTCTTACATCACCCAACTTTCACCGCCTACTCTCTGATTCAGTGACACTAATCACTTTGCTATTCCTTGAACAAGACACTCCACCTTCAACTTCTGGAATAATTATTCTCCCAGTCATTGCCACTTGACTTCACTAGTTTCCTTCAAGTCCCAGTTAAAATCCCAATGCTACAGAAAGCCTTTGCCCTTCCCCCTTAACTATCAAACCTTCTCTGTTGATTATCTCCAATTTATCCTGAAACTATTTTATTTATACACAGTTACTTGCAGGATGCCTCCCTCATAGGACTATTTTCCTTAAAAGTAAGGAATGTCATTTGCTTTAGTTTGTTGCCTCAGCACTTCATACAGTGCCTGGTGCACAGTAGGTACAAAATAAATGTTTATTGATTGATTGCCACACAAACATCAGTTGAAAGAACTGGAACTATATAGGCAGGAGAAAAAAAAAGGCCTTAGGTGATACATGAAATGTGTCTTCAAGTACTCAAAAGGCTGTCACGTGTAAGAAAACAGACATTTCCAAAGGTGGCAGAGTGAGAGCACACACTCACCTAAACTCTATCACAAAATCCTTAAGATCCCTCTATGTAAGATGATTTGCCACATTCTACCTCTCTCTTTCTCTTACTCCTAATACATTGCATTCAACAGTAAATTTTAATTTTTTAGGTATTCTCTATTCATATTTAGCTTACCCTTTGCCTTCTGTCTATGTATGTATATAAATGAATTTTTGCATATAAATATACATGTATGTTACATATATACATACATACATGCCCCCATGTACATGTGCACACCTACACATATAGAATAAACACATGCATATGTGCCCATAGCCACCTACATACACACACATATGTGTGTATGTGTGTATATATGTGTGTGTGTGTGTCTGTGTATACTCATTTCCTCTAACTAGCCTGATACTGAAAAAGTCTCAGGAGTTACAAATAACATCTTTCCACGTGGGATTGTAAACAATTCAAGTTTAATGAGTTCCTAAAGGCTTCTCTTTCCTGTTTACCTTTTCATTTTTCTCTTGATTCTTATATTTGAAAGTCAAATTTTCTATTCAGCTCTGATCTTTTCAACAAGAATGCTTGAAAGTCCTCTATTTCATTGAAATTCCATTTTTTTGCCTTGATGTATTATGCTCAGTTTTGCTGGGTAGGTAATTCTTTCTTTTAACCCTATCTCCTTTGACCTCTGGAATATCATATTCTAAGTCCCTTGATCCCTTAATGTAGAACCTGCTAGATATTGTGTTATTTTGACTACATTCCCATAGTGTTCCAATTGTTTCTTTCTAGCTGCTTGTAGTATTTTCTCCTTGACCTGAGAAATCTGAAATTTGGCTACAATATTTCTAGGAGTTTTCCTTTTGGCATCTCTTTCAGTAGGTGATTGCTGAATTCTTTCCATTTCTATTTCGCCCTCTGTTTCTAGAATATCAGGGCAATTTTCCTTGATAATTTCTTAGAAGATGATTTCTAGGCTCTTTTTTTGACCATGGTTTTCATGTGGATCAATAATTATTAAATTCTCTCTCCAAGTTCTGTTTTCAAAATCAGCTGTTTATCAATATTTCATATTGTTTTCTATTTTTGTTATTCTTGTGTATTTGTTTCGCATTTTTTTTTTTGTTTTCTCATAAAGTCATTATCTTCCATTTGCTCCATTCTAACTTTAAAGAACAATTTTCTTCGGTGAGCTTTTGAATCTCCCTTTCTATTTGGATAATGCCATTTTTAAAAGCATTCTTCTCCTCATTGGCATTTTGGAGTTCTTTTGCGATTTGGGTTAGCTGACATTTAAAGATATTTTTTCTTCAGCATTTTTTGGTTCTCCTTAGCAAGCTGTTGACTCACTTTTCATGATTTTCTTGCATCACTCTCAATTCTTTTCCCAATTTTTCCTCCACTTCTCTTCTTAACTTTCAAAATTCTTTTTGAGCTCTTCCATGACCTGAGATTATTGAATTTGTTTTGTGACTTTTGGATATAAAAACCTTGATTTTGATGCCTTCTTCTTATATTATGCTTTATTCTTCCTCATTTGAAAGAATGGAAGAAAATACATTTTCACCAAGAAAGTAACCTTCTATAGTTTTATTTTTTCCTCTTTTTTGGACATTTTCCCAGCCAGTTACTTTACTGTTGAGTCCTTTGTCAAGTTGAGGATATACTCCAGGGACCTGTAAGTTTTCAGTTCCTCCAAGGTAGCACAATCAAGGGGGAGGAGTTACTCTTCCCCTGGCCTGCACTCTGGTCTGGGAGCAACCACAAGCACTATTTTGTGCCCAGGATCTGTGAGTAGGAGTCTTTCTTCAAAGCCTCCATTGCATCAGTGTTCATTCTCACCCACCCCATTCAGGGCTGAGAACCAGATAAGCTGCTTGATTCCCCCAGACTCTTTAGGCCAAGGGCTGCAAAAGTGGAGGCTGCTATTGCAGTTTCTTCTACCCTGGGACTGGGACTGGGGCCAGACAGGACTCCTTCTCACCCAGGTGAAAGAGTTCCTCACTGACCTTTGAAGTTTTCTTTGACATTTGTGGGTTGAGAGATCTGTGAACCACGGTTTCTACCTGTGATTCCACACCTTGAAACCTGCTCCAGTCCTGTCAATGCTGCATGGCCAAGGCCAGACTATGCTCCATTCTGAGCCTGGTGTGATGCGCCTTTAATGCATGCCTTCCAGGTTGTCTTCTGCTTGAAATCTCTTTCACTCTGTCCTTTTGTGGGTTTTACTGCTCTAGAAATTGCTTAGAGTCATTTTTACAGGTATTTTATGGGCTATGGGGAAAAGCTAGAACAGGTTCATCTTTCTACTCTGCCATCTTGACTCACTACCCATGACACCTCTAAGAAAAAAATCTGAACAAATGTTAGAGTGGCATAATACACTAAGAAACACAGTGTGGCTAGTTTCTAGCTGGAAACTGCCATAGCAGCGTCAAGCAGGAACCTCCAGCTCAGACTGAAGCAGAGGCAGCAGCATGGATTCTCAAACATATCACTCCAGGATTGGAGTCTAAGGGAACTGAGTGAGAGAGAAGCTCAGGACTCCATTAACAACAGCAGCTACTCCTGAGAATATCAGCCCACAGATTAAATTTCTCTAAGTCAACTACTTGAACTTTCAGGAGCCAAGAAGGTAGCATGATCTGTAAGTGCTCTTCCCCTATGGCTGTTGACTTTGAAAAACCCGGAGAATATTTCCCCAGGAAAATTTCTGGAATAGTGGGGTCAGTGAAAGGAGTAAACAGTCTCTTAGCTTGAAAGGCCAGGAAAGTCATTATGACAAGATCCTCTTTAGGTCATTGAAAGGGACCAGTGCAAGAGTGGAACTGTCCCAGAAAACCCCACCAAAGCAAAGTAATAGGAGATCCTGAGCCCCAGGGGGGTGGAGCCCTTAAGCACAAACACCAGGGATCCAGGTGTGTCATAATGCAGCCAGGGGAATGAGGATGACACTAGGGGAGACATGGGTTCATCAACTAGTAAAACTGCCTGCGCAATAGCTCAGGGGAGGAGACCTCCTGTGGCCAGACTACACTTCCCCATACCTTATGCACTGAGCACCAGGGTAAATCTGAGAAAACTCAGAAAAACTTCACCTGTCCTCTTGCCTTAGTAGACCAGCTAGATCAGCACCAGGTAAGATGCAGCATTCTAACATATAGATGAAAGAATCAGAGGTCACAAAATCAAAGTCTCACTTCTCAGCAAAAAAATCATGGGACAGAGCCCACTGCACCCCAGTAAAAAGTCAATCATGATAAGCAGGAAGCAAACCAGAAAAGAACACAGAATCTTACTATGAGGACAAAGATCAAAATATGAATACAGAAGAGGCCAATATTAAGACTGTACTCCCATTTGAAACTTGAAAAAGGAATACAAAACTATCTCAAGCCCAAAGACCCTTCTTGGAAGGGCCCAAGAGGGATTTGAAAATTCAAATTAGAGAAGTAGAAGTAAAACTGGCCAATGATTTTAAGAACACACTGAAGAATTTAGAAGGAAAATTGGGCAAATGGAAAAGGAAGTACAAAAACTAACTGGAGAAAATAACTGCATAAAATGAACAATTTGAAAAATAGATGCAAAAGTTAACTGAAGAAAACAATCTATTAAAGTTAGAATTGGACAAGTAGAAACTAGTGACTCTATGAGAAATCAAGAATCAGTCTAACAAAACCAAACGAATAAAAAGAAGAAGAAAATATAAAATACCTCATTAGTAAAACAACTGAACTGGAAAATAGACCCAGGAGGGAAAATCTAAGAAGTTTTGGTAAACTGGAAAGTCGTGATGAAACAACAAGCCTGGACAAAGCCTTTCAAGAAAGCATTAAGGAAAACTGCTCTGAGGTCCTAGATTCAGAGAGTAGTTAGTCATCAAAGGAATCAACTGCTCACATCCTGAAGAGATCTGAAACTGAAAAGACCAAGGTATATTGTTGACAAATTAAGGAACTATAAAGTTAAGCAGAAAACACTGTAGAAATTCAAATATCGAGGAACTTCCCTCAGGATCACACAGAATCTTGAGGCTTGTACATTAACACTTTCAGAGGGATTGGAATATGATATTCCGTAAGGGAAACAAGCTAGGACTACAGTCAAGAATCAATTACCCAGCAAAACTGAGCAAAATATTCCAGGCAAGGAGATGGACACTCAATGAAATATGGGATATCCAGATCTTCCTGATGAAAAGGTCAGAGTTCCATAGAAAATTTGATCTTCAATTACAGGTCTCATGAGAGGCAGAAAAAAGTGTACAAGGGAAAAACAAAACCTTGTTATTCAAAATGGACATATTCTTTACATCAGGGAAGATGATACTTATTATTCTTGAGAATTGCATAATTATTATGATATGTAAAATGGATATACATAGATAGATGGAGTGGGTATAAATTATCTGATGTGATGATTAAAACATGTGATTTAAGGGTGCAAAGGGATTGTAAGAGGAGATGTGAAAAGGAGGAGGCAGAAAAAGATAAATTACATCACAAGAAGAGAAAGAAATAACTATTGTAGTGGAGGGAAATAGACTAGGGAGATGAGCACTGTTTGAGATATATTCTCTTCTCATTTGTTTCAAAGAAAGAACAAAAAACATAGTTAAGAATAGAAATCTAAATTGCCCTACAGGCAGTTAGGAGGGGAAAGGGGAAAGAAACAAGAGGGGATGTTAAAAGTGGGGAAGAAGTAGTAACAGAAAAAAGGAGTAAGAGAGGAGTTAATAGAAGGGAGGGAACACTGAGGGGGGCAGTGGTCAAAAATTAAAATTATATTGCAGAAGGAAGGGAGAAGGGAGAACTAAAAGCATAAATGGGGGAAAATAGGACTGAAAGAAAGACATAGATAGTATTCAAAACTATGAATGTGAACAGAATGAATGCTCCCATAAAAAAAGAGGTGGGTAGCAGGATGGATTAAAACCCATAATCCAACAATTTGTTGTTTACAAGAAACACATTTGAAACAGGGGGATACAAACAGAGAAAAGGTTAAAGGTTGGAGCAGAATTTATTATGCTTCATCTAATGAAACAAAAGCAGGGGTAGCAATTCTAATCTTGAACAAAAGAAAAGCAGAATTAGAGCTAATCAAAACAGATAAAGCAGGAAACTATATCCTGCTAAAAGGCATCATAATAAATGAAGGAATATCATTACTAAATATATATACTCCAAGTGGTATAGCATCCAAATTCTTACAGGAGAAGGTAATGGCATTACAAGAAGAAATAGCTAACAAAACTGTATCAGCAGCGGACCTCAACCTCCCCCTCTCTGAACTTGATAAATATAACCACAAAATAAACACGAAAGAATTTAAGGAGATGAACAGAACTCTGGTAAGATAGATATGATAGATCACTGGAGAAAACTGAATGGGGGTAGAAAGGAATATATCTTTTTCTCGCACATATATGAAAGTTTACCATGTAATAGGACATGAAAACCTCTAAATTCAGTGCAGAATAGCAAAGATAGTCAATGCATCCCTCTCAAATAATAATGTAATAAATATTATAAGTAAAAAGACCATGGAAAAATCGACCAAAAATAATTGGAGATTAAATAATCTAGTCCTAAATAATGAGTGTGTTAAACAAGTCATAGGAACAATGGATAACTTCACTCAAGAGATTGGCAATAATTTGACAACATACCAATATTTATGGGATGCTGAAAAAGCTGTTCTTAGGGAATGTTTTATATTAAAGAATGCCTAAAAGAATAAAATAGGAAAAGAGGAGATAAGTGAATTGGGCTTACACCTGAGAAATCTAGAAAAAAAGCAAGCTGAAAATCCCCAAGCAAATACCAAATTAGAAATACTGTAAACCAAAGGAGAAATTAACAAAATTGAAATAAAGGAAATCATTTATCTAATAAATAAAAGTAAGAATTTGTTTTGTGAAAAAAAATAATGAGTTATGCACTTTTGGTCAATTTGATTTATAAAAAAGAAACAAGAAAGCCAAATTAAGAATATCAAATACAAAAAGGGTGAATTCACCACCAATGAGGAGGAAATCAAAACAATTCTTAGAAATTACTTTGTCCAACTGTATGCCCATAAACATGACAATCTAAGTGAGATGGATGAGTATTTTAAAAATATATAAATTGTCCAGATTAACAGTAAGAAGTTATATAATTAAATTATCCCATTTTAGAAAAATAAATTGAACAAGTCATCAATGAACTCCCTAGGAAAAAATCTCTGGGGCCAGATGGATTTATGAGAAAATTCTATCAAATATTTAAAGAACAGTTAATTTCAATACTACATAGATTATTTGGGAAAACTGATGAAGAAGTTGTACAAAATTGTTTTTATGGTACACGTAATCATTTATGATACACATAATTAAAGCTATCTTTATTCATATGAAAAAATACTGTAAATCACTACGATGAGAGAAATGCAAATCAAAACATCTCTGAGATACCACATCACATGTATCAGATTGGCTAACATGAAAGAACACGAAGATAATAAATGTTGCAGAAGATGTGGGAGAGTTGGAACACTAATTTATTGTTAGTGGAACTGTGAGCTGATCCAACCATTCTGGAGAGCAGTTTGGAAATATGGCTACAAAAATGCGCATACCCTTTGACCTAGCTATATCACTTCTAGGGCTGTATTACAAAGAGATCATAAAAATGGGAAAGGCTCCCACATATACAAAAATATTTATAGCAACTCTCTTTGTAGTGACCAAGAATCGGAAATTGATTGATGTCCATCAACTGAGGAATGACTTAACAAGTTGTGGTATATGAATGTAATGGAATTATTGTACTATAAGAAATGATGGAAAAGAAGACTACAGAGAAGCCTGGAAAAATTTATATGAACTTATGCGGAGTGAAAAGGGCAGAGCAATGTTTCCTATCTCTGTTCTGCACAGTGACAACTACACGGTGTGATGAATATTTCTGATAGATTTAGCCCTCCTCAGCAATGTAAAGACTTAAAACATTTCCAAAAAACTCAAGGCAAAATGCCATCCACATCCAGAGAAAGAACTATGGAATTGGAATGCAGAATGAAGCAGGCTATTTTCTCTTGTATCATGTTTTGGTTTGATTTGTTTTATTCTCATGGTTATCCTCATTTTAATTCCTCTATGGAAACACAACTCATGTGAAAATGTGCTTAATAAGAATATATGTATAGAAAACCTAAGATTGCATGCTATCTCAGGGAAAAAGGGGAGAGAGAGGGGAAGACAATCTAATATGTATGGAACTGATTGTAGAAAACTGAAAAAATTAGAAAAAAAATAATAAAAAAGACATTCACAGAAAATTGAAGTAAGAACAGTAACTGCAAGTTGAAAAAAAATCAAATTTAGAATCATTATAAGAAAAACTTTCTTATAATAGAACTAGGCACAAATTACCTAAAAAGGCTGGATGACTGGACATCTCTTAGGAAATATATAAAGAGATATTTTTCTTATCTCTTTGTTTTTCTTTTGTCTTTTTATTTTTTAGTACAGAATAGATGGTTCTTGTTGTCTAACTTAAATTCAGTGTTTATATGGTTACTAATGTTCTTATATTAAAACCAAAAGGCAAACATTAAAATAGCAACACATATTGAATATATTTACAGGACATGCATATACTGCATAATAGATAGTTTACAAATGTAATCATTGCGGAGAAGACTTCAGGTCATTGACTATTCTGTGTAGTGCCATCCTACTTCATCATGGCTGTTATGTCTCTCCTGTCACATTGGAATGTGAAGGGAAATAGGAAATAGGAGAAAGGAAATCAGGCAAAGGAACGAGATCTGATTTCACTTGCCTAAAAATGAACACATTTCTTTTCATTAGTGAGATGAGTGAGCAGACAGGAGGGTATATTAGACAGATAACTGGCTTTAGAATCTGAACAATTAAAGTGAAGTCTAGCACTGCCACTTTTAAGCTTGGGTGACCGTGAACAAATTAATTCAGTGCTCTTGGCTTCAGTTTTTTCAACCTTAAATTAAAGATATGTATCAAAGCACCTGCCACCTCATCACAATGTTTTGAGGGAAATGCTTTATAAAGTATCCAGTACCATAGAATAGAAATATTCACACAAGTTTTAGCAGCTTGAGGTTTTGTGTGTGTGTGTGTGTATGTGTGTGTGTTTTCCCCTCATAATCTTGAAAATCTTAACTTGTACTCTCTTTTAACTTTGATGTATCTCCTTCTCTTGGATGCCATGGTCATCCATTGAGATTGAATCCATTACTTGCAGACATATGAAGACAGTTAACATACAAAAAAAACTATTTTCAATTGATGTATATTCTTCTTTATTTCCTGAAAATGTGAATTGGAAATTTATGAGTATTTAATTGAATCAATATTTAATGTGTCTGGTTGACACATGTAAATAACATTACTCTTCAAAATTATTAACATCTAAATAATGGGGAATATTAACTTTTCTGAATGTGCCTAGTATGTCATACATTCAGAGTTCAAACAGTCCTAACCTTTTGTCTTCCCTTTGCTATGATCCACACTAAATTAAATGGTTCCTAAAGAAGGGATCCAACTCTCTATGACTCAGTGCCCTCTTTTGAAATAGGAAGACAGTTTTAAATATAGTAGTAATTAACATTTAGCATATGTTAGGCACTTTGTTAAACACTTTACAATTACTATATCTTTTAACCCTACATTGTACGTATAATAATTATCTTCATTTTATAGATGGGGAAATGAAGGCAAATAGAAAATAAGTGACTTGTCCAGGGTCACAAGACTAATAAATATCTGAAGTCAAATTTGAACTCAGATCTTCCAGATTCCAGTCCCAGTACTCTACCCATTACACCACCTACCTAAGGTCTTTTTCAGTTCTAAATCTGTTATCATTTATATTCTGCTCTACTTTATGCAAGTGGAAAGGTAAGGAGTAGTTAAACGTTGACTTTCCTGTATGATGCCTGGGGACATTGAGATTAAGGTTCTGGAGTTTCCTCTGAGATGGAAATGTGTGCTTTGGTAGCCCCAGTGGGGCATTTAATACTTTCAGCTTCTTTACCAAAGGAAAGGGGAATCAAGGAACACAACCCTTTTAATAAAAGGAGAAAGAGAAGCTTGGTCAGGGGAGACTCCAGGGACAAAGCACTAAAAGATGGATCAGGGAAAAGAGAAGGAATATGATGACTATCATATATATTTCACTGAAGACCAGAGCAACCTTTAAAGGCTTCTTTGGACATCGTAACCTTTCCCTTTCGTTATGTTAAATTCCTGTTTCCTGGGAGTTGCTAAATGTAAAATTCCTTATAAAACCAAAAGCTGAGTTGTGGGCTTATTTTAGAGGCAGTAGGTGCGTGAGGGAAATAGGGTAATAGAAAATCTGGGCCTATTTCTGAAACTAAGAACATAAATGAAACTAAATGGATTGCAAGGATGCAAGAACTATAGGAGGAAAGTTCTAGACTCTTAGGTCCAGAAATGGATCACAGGGAGCCAAACTGGAACTAAAAAATATCTCTACGCATTTCCTACCAGGAGATAGAACCAGTATGCTTAAGGTAAGAAGCTGTATTCCAAGCCATGCAGGCAGATAAAATTCCAAGGAGTGAACAATAAATACCTGAATCTATGACAGAAAAATAATTAGCAAACAAAGAGGAAATAGGAATTTAAAGTAAGAACTGAAAGAAGGATTAAAGTAGTGCCTCCTCTTTTCCCTGAATAAAAGTAAGAAAAATAAAAATATAATGATATTTGGCCCACACTAAATGGAAATAGGATTTCAGGAGGTTAACATTTTTTTGAGCTGCTGTGCTATTTCCCATTTTGTAAGATAATCTATTTAGCCTGCATATAACTATTTTTCACCTATTTGTTTACATAATGACTCCTCCATTAGACTGTGACATCATCGAGTACAGGGACTGACTTTTCCTCTTAGAACCTTGATGGACAAATATTGGTGCTTAATAAATGATTATTCATTGATTGGGTGAATGAATGCAGTGTGATAGTCTTCTCATTTCCATCTTGTAGTTTTATGGTGCAAAGTTCCTTTTCCAAATTATTTTGTAACTTTAATATTAGTGAAATAGAATAATTTCAGAATATTCTACTAATGTGAAAATTGGTTTTGCTTGACTATAGACAAATATGAAAAAAAAGTTGTATGAGTGCTTTCCTTTGTCTTCTGTCTCCACATTTGACCACTGATTTATATCATCTATATATCGGGAATAAATTGATGAATAAATGTTTATTTTGTAAATGTAGACCTAATAACAGATTTGCTCAGCTATATTTACCTATATTTGTATTAATTACAGTGTGTCTGTGGTTGACAGAGAGGAAGAGGGGGCAGACACAGTCCAGACTACAGACTGACTACCTCTAAGCTCTCCTCTCCCATGCAGTCCTGTGAATATGCACAGCAACAACAATTGAGTAGAAGCATAGAAAGCCAAGAAATCTGGAATTTCAATTAGGATTCTAGTTTGTTATATGAATAATAAACCACTGTCAATGTGTGCCCACAGGCATAAAGGGAAGGGAGCCTCTCATGGTTTTTACGTACCTTTGAATAATGAATATCAGATTCACAAAGTTATATTCCTTTGTATTCCTTCTCTGTTTCTCCTCATCCATGATTCCCTCACACATGTTCCATCTCACCATAAGCATCTCCATTGCTCTTTAGATGAAGTTCAACTTAAATTCTGAAGAGACTACAGTATTGGGATTCACAGCCACATAATAAGGAGAATATTGTTATTAAAAAAACCCATCTTTAGTTAAAGGAGAAATTTGATCTAATTTCATGTCATCTTTTTCTCATTTATTTTTCTTTGAGTCTTGATTTTATTTTTCCTTCTGCTATGATAAGTTGATGGTCTGACCATATGCTCAGAGAGCTAATTTAAGAACAGTTCTGATATCCATATGAATCATTTCCTGTTTATTAAAATATAATCAATTTCATTTTTATATTATTTGATATTCACTGGGTCCAGTTCTTGCCTTGAAAAAAAGTATCATGCATATAACTGGGATTTCTTCACTATCAGAAGATCTTTAGCATCTCTCATTCTTTATTTTTTCCTAAAATATATCTGTAAATACATTTTCACCTTCTTTGCCAAAGTTTATCTTTACATGGACACCATCAGGTATTATTAAAATATTATTTTGATGTGCACATGTGATTTGATTTGTTTTAACTCCTAGTGAGAGAATTCCCTTTTCCATTGCAGAGTAGTTATAGTTCTCTGAGGTATAGTCTTAAAGAATTGCTGAGAACACCAGATATTCATACTGAAGTGTCAAAGACTTGTACTCCGATCTTTCTACCTTTTTGATCTACTTTGTATCCACCATTTAACACTCATTCAAACTACACATTGATAATTCATTATCATTTTATCAAATTCCATGCAGAATTTCCCTTTGATTTCAACCTCTAAAAGAGATGTTGGTTGATGTGTAAGCTGTAAATAACTTTCACTCTTGATTTTTAGTAAATGCTTTCTACGAACCCTGTAAATTTGATGATCGAAAAAAAAAACCTTATATTTCCATTGGCTTTGGATACACAATAAAATCCAATCCCAAAGTTTCTTCATTCACCCCTCTAAAGGAAATCTGTAGGGATCTATTCTATTAGCTCCAATTTCATCTTGTTTCCCTATTTTCTTTATACCAATATAGTATAGTTTCTCTACATACTACCTAATTACTAGAAGAAAGGACTTCATTTTTAGAATAATAACAGGCATGCTAATGTTTATCGATAGTCTAAAACAGTGGTATGGTTAGCATTAAAATAATACAAGGAAGAAAATAGACACAGAAGAGATATGAATCATGTATGAAATATATCAGGATGGAAAGCATATTCCGCAGTGAGAATGAATCAAAACATGTTTCATTGAGAACATTGAATTTATTCATTCAAAAATATTAAGGATATGTCATGTACCAAGCTCTTTTTTAGATATTAAGGTATATGCATATTTCCCATCAGCTGCCTTGCTTTATTTTGACTCCAGGAACATAAGGTTTCACCAGCAGAATAAAATTGTGATCAGAAATCTCATTGTTAGGACCTCCTCAGTACCCTCACTTGCACCTCTACTCAGCTTTTAAGGCTGTATGGCAAAGAAAAAAACAAAACAAGAAAAACTCACAAAGAGGATCTTGAATTTCTAGCTCTTCATTTTCAACAATTTTTCGGTTTGTTTTGAATTCCTTTCTCTGAGCAGTTGTAACCTTTGGCACTTGTCTCCTTTTGTGCTTTTTCTTCCCCCATTAAACTGTAAGCTCTTTGAGGAAAAAGACTGTCTTTGCTTATTCATTTCTTCAGTGCTTAGCATAGTTCCTATCACATGGTAGTTGCATAATAAATGTCTATCAACGATTTACTTAATATTATTCTTCCCCTTATGGAGCCTTTCTTCTAGTAGGAGGGTAAGAGAGATTTAAAATAAAACAACAACAACAATAATAATATCAGCATACAGAAAGTGTATTGGAAAACTGAAAAAAAGTGCTTTGTGAAATCCTGGAAGAAGATCATTATGGACTAGGAGGTTCTACTGAGCTTTCATGAAGGAGGTAAAATTTTGTGGGACTTAAAGGGATGATTTTGCTTTTAGTAGGTTAGAGAAATTGCATGCCAGCTGTAGGGAAAATAAAGGGTCAAGTCATTAAAAATGAGAAGTTTCAGGGTATTTTTGTAAAAGGTAGTAGAAGAGTAGAAATTTCCATTTGGCTGGAATAAAAAAAAATATGGAGGGAAGTAAGAAATCATATGGGTGAAAAAGAAGATGGAATGATATTTAAGTATGGATAAATTTAAATTCCAAATTAAACTATTTTTTTTATTCATCACAAGTTTAATTGGAGACATAGAATATATTTCAGCAAGAATGTTTATTCAGAAAACAGTATTAAGGGTAGATTAAACTAATGAATAAATTATTACATGATCTAGTCCTTGAACAGTGGTAAACATTTCAGCAAGTGGCATTTTATTTTCATGGTTTCTCACATTTGTTTTAATTCTCTATGCAACATGACTAAGGTGAAAATGTATTTAGTACGAATGTACGTCTAGAATCTATATAAGATTTAACACTGTTTTGGGAGGGAGGGGAAATGAAGGGTGAAGGAAAGTGAAGGAAGGAAAATATGTAAGATATATGGAAGTGATTGTAGAAAACTGAATACAAATAAATTAAATAATTAATGTTTTGTTTTGTTTTATTTTGTTTCTTCCCCTTAGAAGCTATTTCTTCTTTCATTCACCCTTTCTCTTTCTTCCAAAGGTAGATTAGCCAGGGCTTTTTTATGAGTTGAATTTTGTCATCTCTCCCTATCAATTACCATGAGGATTTTACCAAATTTTAGTTTATGAATTTTCTGCTCTAAGACATATGCATATTCCCATAAATTTTTTTGATATGTACTTGCTTCTTAGGCTAATCTACATGAGACAATAAAATTTCTTCATTTTACAAGATGAGATATCAACATACGTATGTATTTTATTCCAATCCAGTCAACCAGACAAAGATCTATGTGCCAGAATATGAGATATGCAAGGATCCATCCCATTTACAACACATGGTTCAGTTCATTGCATGGCTTGAAAATATTATTTTCTCAGAGAAATTTTCTTTTCTGTATTAAAGCTTGTTTTGGCCTTTTTCATAATCATGGAGGCATCTGAAGGGAGTAATATGAAAGTAAAACTTATCTGAAAAAATATCTTCTTGAGTGATTTTTATGTTGATGTGTATGTAGGTTGCCATAGTGACATTCAATTTATTCATGCCTTCAAAGAAAAAAAAATTAGTGACTCATTTTCCCATCGTTTGAGAAGTAAAATTACTAATTTATATTCAGGAATTTTGTGTTTCCATTTAACTGTATAATTTTTGTCAAATGTTAGTGAGAATTCAACTTGTACTTTATGAAGCAAGTGATTTTACTGCTCATGTACAAAATTTTTGGTTAAAGCCTCACATACAATTCTCAGAGCCTTATTCTAGAGTGCTTAAATTTTATTTTTGACAAGTACATTTTTTACCCTCCTAAAAAGTTGTGCATATAAGAATACAGTTCTTAAGTGGAAAAAGTTTAAGTGTAAGAGCGAGAGATGGAGCCAAGACAGCAGAGTAGAAAGAGAGACTAGATCTAGTTTTCTCCCCATAGCCCACAAAATACCTGAAAAAAAAAATGACTAAACAAATTCTAAAGCAACAGAAGCCAGAAAATGAGAGAGTGAAACAGATTTTTTCATCCACGACAACATGGAAGGCTGACAGGAAAAGTTTATTGCACCAGGCTCAGAATGGAACGCAGCTCCACTTGCCAGGAATGACAGACAGGACTGGAGCAGGCTTCAGGGCACAAATCGCAGGCAGCAGGTGCAGTTCCCAGATGTTTCAAACCACAAATGCCAAAGACAGCATAAAAGGTCAATAAGAAAGCTTGTTTCCCTGGGTGAGAGAGGAGTGCAGTCTGGCCCCAACTCTGGCCCCAGGGCAGCAGTACCATCCACTTTTGGAGCCCTCCACCTAAAGAACATGGGGTAATAGAGGAACTGGTCTGAGTCTCCATCTGAGTGGCTGTCCTGGAGTGAGGAGGAGCACATGGTGGAGTGGATAATGGTGGTGGAGAAGGATTCCTACTCTTAGATCCTTGGCAGAAAAGAGTGCTTGTGGTTTCTCCCAGACCAGAACACAGGTCAGGAGAGGAATAAGCTCCTCTCCCTTGAGATTATGCCACCTTACCGAAACTGAGAACTCACAGGTCTCTAGAGATATTTCAGAAAAGAGATGTACAACTTCTGAAGCTTAGGGTAGTATACACTTCACCTGACAAAGGACTTAAAATTCAAATAACTAACTGTGTGAGAAAATGCCCTCAAAAGACAATAATAATAATTTAGAAGATTACTTTATGGGTGAAAAGGTACTTTCTTCTATCCTTTCAATTGAGGAAGAAAAAAACATACCATCAGAGGAAGATATCAAATTCAAGGCCTCTACATCCTACACTTCCAAAAAAATACACAATTTTCTCAGGTAATTGAAGAGCTCAAAAATGATTTTTAACATCAAATAAGAGAGGTGGAGGAAAAATTGGGAAGAGAAATGAGAGCGATGGAAGAAAATCATGAAAAGCAAGTCAACAGCTTGCTAAAGCAGACTCAAAAAATTCTGAAGAAGGTTAACATCTTTAAAAATAGACAAACTCAAATTTCAAAACAGGTCAAAAAAAACAATGAGGAGAAGAATGCGTTAAAAAGCAGAATTGGGCAAATGGAAAATCCAAAAGCACACCAAAGAAAATAATCCTTTATCTTTTTCAATTAATTTGTTTATTTTTAGTATCCACAAGATTTTGAGTTCCAAATTTTCTCCCCATCTCTCCCCTTCTGCACCCTAAGACATAGCACATTATGATTATTCTTACCCACAATCTGTCCTCCCCTCTATCACATCCTTCCCTTCTCCCCATCTCCTGTATTTTCTTATAGGGCAAGATAGATTTCTATACCCCATTACCTGTATTTCTTAATTCTCAGTTGCATGGAAAAACACTTTTTAGCATTCGTTTTTAAAACTTTGAGATCCAACTTCTCTCTCTTTCTCCCTCCCCACCCATTCCCACTGAGAAGCCAAGCAGTTCATTATGGGTTACACATGTGTAGTTCTGCAAAAGATTTACATAAAATCATGTTGTGAAAGACTAACTATATTTCCCTCCGTCCCACTCTGCCCCCCATTTATTCCATTTTCTCTTTTGACTTTGTCTCCCCAAAAGTGTTTACTTCTAATCACCCCCTCCCATTTGCCCTCCCTTATCATCTCATCCCACACCCCACTTATCCCCTTCTCCCCTACTTTTCTGTACTGTAAAATAGATTTTCATGCCAAATTGAGTGTGCATGTTATTCCCTCTTTAAGACACATATTATGAGAGTAAGTTTCATTGTTTTCCCTCTCCCCTCCCCCTTTTCCCCATTGAAAAAGTTTTTTCTTGTCATTTTTATGAGAGATAATTTACCACATTTCATTTCTCCCTTTCTCCTCCCAATATATTCCTTTTTAACCCTGTATTTTACTTTTTTGGATATCATTCCTTCCTATTCAACTCACCCTGTGACCTCTGTCTATATGTATATAATCCTCCAGCTACCCAAATACTGAGAAAAGTCTCAAGAGTTAAAAATATTATCTTTCCATATAGGAATGTAAACAGTTCAAATTTAGTAAGTCCTTATGATTTCTCTTTCCTGTTTACCCTTTCATGTTTCTCTTGATTCTTGTGTTTGAAAGTCACATTTTCTATTCAACTGTGGTCTTTTCATCAAGAATGCTTGAAAGTCCTATGTTTCATTGAATGACAAACTTTTACCCTCAAGTACTATACTCAGTTTTGCTGAGTAGGTAATTCTTGGTTTTAATCCTAGTTCCTTTGACTTCTGAAATATTATGTTCCAAGCCCTCTGATGCTTTACTGTAGAAGTTGCTAGATTTTGTGTTATCCTGATTGTATTTCCACAGTACTCAGAGTGTTTCTTTCTGGTGGCTTGCAAATATTTTGTCCTTGACTTGGAAACTCTAGAAATTCACTACAATATTCCTAGGAGTTTATCTCTTTGGATCTTTTTCAGGAGTTGATTTGTAAATTCTTTTAATATTGATTTTACTCTCTGATTCTAGAATATCAGGGAGGTTTTCCTCAATAATTTAATGAAAAATGATATCGATGTTGTTTTTTTTATCATGATTTTTAGGTAGTCCCATAATTTTTGAATTTTCTATCCAGGATCTATTTTCTATGTCAGTTGTTTTTCCAATGAGATAGTTCACATTTTCAACCATTTTTTCATATCTTTAGTTTTGTTTTATCACTTGACTTTTCACAAAGTCATTAGTTTCCATCTGCTCCATTCTAATTTTAAAGAATTATTTTCTTCAGTGAGATTTTGCATCTCCTTTTCCATCTGGCCAATTCTATTTTTTAGGGCATTCTTTTCCTCATTGGTTTTCTGGATCTCTTTTGCCATTTGACTTAGTCTATTTTTTAAAGTTTTATTTTTTTCAGCATTTTTGGAGGTCTCCTTTAACAAGATGTTGAATTGTTAATCTTGATTTTTTTTCATCACTCTCATTTCTCTTCCTAATTTTTACTCTACTTCTCTTACTTGATTTTCAAAATCTTTTTTCAATTCTTCCATGGCTTGAGATCATTTCAAATTTTTCTTGGAGTCTTGTGATGGTGGTGCTTTAACTTTGTTTTCTTCTGTTTCCATGCCTTGGTCCTCCTTGTCACCAAGGTGTGATTCTATACTTTCTTTTTCCAGTTCTTGCTCATTTTCCCAACCATTTACTTGACTTGAGTTCTTTGACAAAGTAGTTCTCTGTGTCCAGTGGGGGTGGGAGGTTTTCTGTCAGCTTCTCAATGCCCACACAATTTATGGGGCTTAGAGCTCCAGAAACTGTGGTTGTCTCTGCGTCTGCTGCTTATGTGGCTGCTGTGCATTCCTTTGACACCTCCTCCTTCAACCACCCTGCTATTTGGGTCTAATCACTTTATTCTCCCAAATTGATACCACAGACTTGTTCCACTGACCTTCCAATTTGTCCTCAGTGTTTTGAGGTCCTTAAGCCTGGAAACTACCACATGTTTGAGAGATTCCGTGTCTCCAAGGCCTACTTAGGTACTGTATGTGACAGGGTGACCCACGCTGGACTGAGCCCTACCCCCACCTTTCAGACAGTCTATGGTTGCAGATTTGCCTCACTCCATCATTCTGTGGGTTCTGCAGCTCCAGAATTTGTTTACAGCTATTTTTTGCAGGTATGTGGCTGAGCTTGGGGGCAGTGCTCTGGAAAGCATGTGCTCTTACTCTGCCATATTGGCTCTGCCCTGAAAATAATTATATAAAAATTAGAATGGAGCAGATGGAAGCTGATGACTTTATGAGAAAACAAGAAATTATAAAACAAAATCAAAACATCCCCAAAACAGAAAATAATGTGAAATATCTCACTGGAAAAACAACTAACCTGGAAAATAGATCCAGGAGAGGTAATTTAAATAGTATTGGTCTACCTGGAAATTAAGATAAAAAAAGAGCCTAGAAATCATCTTCCAATAAATTATCAAGGAAAATTTTCCTGATATTCTAGAACAAAAGTGTAAAATAAAAAAGGAAAGATTTCACAGATCACTCCCTGGAAAACATCAAAAAGGAAAACTCCTATGAAATTTAGAACCAAAGTCCAGAGTTCCCAGGTCAGGGAGAAAATATTAGAAGCAGTCATTCCCCAATGGATAAATGGCCAATGGATATGAACAGGCAGTTTTCAGAGGAAGAAATTAAAGCTATCCATAATCATATGAAAAAGTTCTCTAAATCACTACTGATTAGAGAGATCCAAATCAAAAAAACTCTAAGATACCACATCATATCTATAAGGTTGACTAACATGACAAAACAGGAGGTATGTGCATGTGCATGTTTGTATGTATATGTGCGTATGTGTGTACATATATATTTGTATATACACATGCACATACACATACACATGTACACACACACACAAAGACAGATGACACAGGGTGAGTTGAATATGAAAGAAGAACACCTAAAAAAAATTAGTGTGAAATGCAATGTACTAGATGTAAGAGAAAGGAAGAGATAGAATGTAGCAAATCATCTCACATAAAAGAGGGAAGAAAGAACTTTTATAGTGGAGGGGAAAAGAGGAGAAAAGGAAATAATTAAACCATGCTGTTATTAAATTTGGCTTAAGGAGGGAATAACATACACTCAGTTGCATGTGGAAATCTATTTTACCCTGCAGGAAGGTAAGGGGGAATGGGTATGACAGAAAAGATAATAGGAGGGGCAGCAAATTGGGGAAAAGGATAATCAGAAGCAACCATTATTGTGGGAGGACAGGTCAAGGGAGAGAATGGAATAATGGGAGAATAGGACAGAGGGAAATGTGATTCCTCTTTTATAATATAACTATTATGGAAGCGCTTTGCATTGCTACACATGTATGACCTATATTGAACTGTTTGTTTTCTCAATGAAAGTGGGTGGGGAGGGCGAAAGAGAATATTGAACTCAAAGTTATATGAATGAATGTTGAATATTATTTTAGTATGCAACTGGAAATTAAGAGATTCAGGCAATGGAGTATAGAAATCTATTTTGCCGTTCTGGAAAATACAGGGGGAGGGAGATGGAAGAATTGTGGTGAATAGAAGGGAGGACAGACTGGAGGAAGGGGTGGATGGGGTACATGCATTCCTGGGATGGGCAGGGCAGTGGGGACAGAATGGGAGAAAATTTTCAATTCAAATTCCTGTGGAAGTGAATGTTAAGAACTGGAAAAATAAATGAATTATATATAAAAAATGAAATAAATATTTCTCCATTTATTGAGCCACCCTTAAAAAAAAGGTGTACAAGGAGGGAGGAGCCAAGATGGCAGAGTAGAAAGACTCATGTATGCTAGCTCTGAGGCCACAGCCCATAAATTTCCTGTAAAAAGAACTCCCCACAAATTCTGGAGCACTGCAAGCCGCGCAGCAACACAGTGGAGGAGATGTCCATTCCAGAGAGCCCTGGAAAGTCGTCCCCAGGGGTCTGTTGCACTCCAGACATGGAGCCCACTCATGCGCTGCCCTGGCCACATGGCCCCAGAGGAGCAGATCCGAGCAGGCTTCAGGGACAGAATCTCTGGCGGCGGTGAAGGTCCCTCCACCCACAGGCACTACAGGTCAGTGAGAGAGACGTCTGAGGTGGCCGAGAGGGGAGTAGGGTGTCTACACGACTCAGGGCCCCTCGGGACACAGTGGTGGAGGCAGCAGCAGAGGCAGCAGTGGCTGAGACTCCAAGAGCAGCAGGCAGGAGCTCAGGGCCATTACCAAACGTCTCTGCATAAACTCCCTGAGGGAACTGAGCCTGGGAGGTGGCCCTGCCCCGACCTGAGAACCAGAACTTAAGCCCACATTGAATAGCGGCCACGCCCACTGCGGAAAGCCCTGAGGCTGGGAAGCAGCATTTGAATCTCAGACCCCAAGCACTAACTGGGCAGATCTAGGTGGGGGTGGAGAGGAATCTCAGAAGTTAAGTAACTGGCTGTGAAAATGCCCAGAAAAGGGAAGAAAAATAGGACCATAGAGAGCTACTTTCTTGGAGACCAGATGTTTCTTCCTCCTTTCATTTCTGATGAGGAAGTAAAATGCTTGTCATCAGGGAAAGACATGGAGGTCGGGGCCTCTGTGTCTCAGACATCCGAGGTGGATGTCCAGTGGGCTCAGGACATGGAAGAGCTCAAAAAGGATTTTGAAAATCAAGTAAGACAGGTGGAGGAAAAGCTGGGAAGAGAAATGAGAGAGATGAAAGAAAAGCATGAAAAACGGGTCAATACCTTGCTAAAGGAGACCCAAAGAAACGCTGAAGAAAATAACACCTTGAAAAATAGGCTCACTCAATTGGCAAAAGAGGTTCAAAAAGCCAATGAGGAGAAGAATGCTTTCAAAAGCAGAATGAGCCAAATGGAAAAAGAGGCTCAAAAGCTCACTGAATTTAATAGTTCTCTCAAAATTAGAATGGAACAGATGGAGTCTAATGACTTTATGAGAAACCAAGAAATCACCAAACAAAACCAAAAGAACAAAAAAATGGAAGAAAATGTGAAATATCTCATGGGAAAAACAACTGACCTGGAAAATAGATCCAGGAGAGACAATTTAAAAATTATGGGACTACCTGAAAGCCATGATCAAACAAAGAGCCTAGACATCATCTTTCATGAAATTATCATGGAAAACGGCCCTGAGATTCTAGAACCAGAGGGCAAAATAAATATTGAAAGAATCCATCGATCACTGCCTGAAAGAGATCCAAAAACAGAAACTCCTAGAAACATTGTGGCCAAATTCCAGAATTCCCAGGTCAAGGAGAAAATACTGCAAACAGCTAGAAATAAACAATTCCAGTATTGTGGAAATACAATCAGGATAACACAAGATCTAGCAGCTTCTACATTAAGGGATTGAAGGGAGTGGAATAGGATATTCCAGAAGTCAAAGGAACTAGGACTCAAACCAAGAATCACCTACCCAGCTAAACTGA
The DNA here is from genome assembly GCA_023548195.1 of Bettongia penicillata ogilbyi. NCBI lineage: Eukaryota > Metazoa > Chordata > Mammalia > Diprotodontia > Potoroidae > Bettongia > Bettongia penicillata. The sequence goes on from JAJHZJ010000975.1 coordinate 1,662,327, forward strand.
GTATAATACTTCAGGGGTAAATATGGTCTTTCAATGAAATAGAGGATTTTCAAGCATTCTTGATGAAAAGACCAGAGCTGAAAAGAAAATCTGATTTTCAAACACAAGAATGAGAAGAAGCATGAAAAAGTAAACAGCAAAGAGAAGTCATAAGGGACTTACCAAAGGTGAACTGTTTACATTTTTACAGGTAAAGACAATATTTGTAACTCTTAAACTTTTCAGTATCTGGGTAGTTGGTGGGACCACACACACACATGCATACATACACACATGTACACATGTGCGTGCACACACATACAGAGATAGAGAGCACAGAGTGAATTGAATAGGATGGGACCATATCTTAAAAGAAATTAAGGTAAACGGTGAGAGAGAAATGTAGTGGGAGGAGAGAGGGTGAAATAGAATGGGGTTAATTATCTCTCATTCAGGAGGCAAGCAGGAGACTTTTTAGTGGAGGGAAAAAGAGGAGAGTTGAGAAAAAAAAAACATGAAGTTTGTCCTCATCACATTCGACTAAAGGAAGAAATAAAATGCACACTCATTTTGGTATGAAAACTTATCTTACAATACAGGAAAGTAGGGGAGAAGGAGATAAGCAGGGTGGGGGGGTGATGGAAGGGAGGGCAATGGGAGGAGGTAGCAATTTGAAATCAACACTCTTGGGGAGGGAGAGTCTCAAAAGAGAGAATAGAAGCAAAGCGGGGCAGGATAGGATGGAGGGAAATATAGTTAGTCTTACACAACAGGACTATTATCGAAGTCAGTTGCAAAACTACACAGATGTGGCTTGTATTGAATTGCCTGCCTTCCCAAAGCGAATGGGTGGGGAGGGAGGGATGGGGAGAATTTGGAACTTAAAGTTTTAGGAACATCTGTTGAGTATTGTTCTTGCTACTAGGAAATAAGAAATACAGTTAATGGGGAATAGAAAGTTATCTGGCCCTACAGGACAAAAGAGAAGATGGGAACAAGGGAAGGGAGGGATGACAGAAGAGAGGGCAGATTGGTGATAGGGAAAATTAGAATGCTTGGTGTATTGGGGTGGGGGGAAGGAGATAAACGGGGAGAAAATTTGGAACCCAAAATTTTGTGAAAATGAATGTAAAAAGTTAAATAAATAAATTTAATATGCAAAATAGAAATAAAAAAGGTGTACAAGAAATTACCTAAATAAATTTGCCTTTCATCATCTAAAGAAATTTTTATTGATGATTTCCTTAATTGGCATTATTACTAAAATTCTAATTAAGTTCATCTATATGGGACATATTAAGAAGAGAATCCAAAATTAAATCAAATGGAAAATGTCATCAGTCACTATCAATTTTAATAGAGTTCTGTCAAACTTTTTTTTTCCCATCATGAAATCATAGATTTCGGGAGGAAAGTTTAAAGGTTATCTAATGTAACTCTCTTATTTTCCTGAGGAAAATGAGGTGTACATGGGTTAAGTGATTAGTTCAGGGGGCACCCAGGGTGTAAATGATGGAGCTCGGATTTGATCATAGCTTTTCTGACTCCATAGTTAGCTGTCTTTCCATGGTATCATACTGATGGTTTTCTTTCTATGGCACTCTTTCATTATTAATATATCTAATAACTTTTTGGAATCTACAGGACATTTTTTGTTTGATGTAGATGATTATGTAATAACTAGCTAATAGTTAAGTCTCTTGAATTTGGCATATTTATCTTTGTCCATTATTAAGACCAATATAAGCAAAAATACCATTTAAGTCCTCAAATTGTCTGCAATTTGTGTGTATATATACATCTATGACACAGATGTATATATACATGTATGACACATGCACACACAAATATACATACACTATACATTTGCATATATTCATGTGTGTCTGTACATACACACACACACACACACACACACACATATATATATATATATATATATATATATATATATATATAAAGAAAGAGAGAGAGAAAGGCTCCCTAGATAAGAGAATGCTTTTTTGCATGAAATAGTGAAATAATTAATCTTCATAGTACTGAAGAAAGTAACAACAGTCCTATTAAAAATGTAAACTTATACACTGTTGAAAACAAAACTCTGAAATCACTGAATGTTCTACTGAATGTGGCCTCAATGTTTCAAATCAGGGGTGTGTGTGTGGTTAAATTAGTCTTTAAAATTTCAACTTTATTTTGTAAGCCTATACCTAATTTTATCTGTGTACAGCTTGGATCTACATAGAATTTTGCTATACTACAACATTAATATTTGGTTGACTTGTTATTTCTTCAATGTGGTTATTGCTTCCAAAAGTGTTGATTGAAATCTCCCATACTCTCACATTTTATGATTCTTATTTACATCTTGTCATAAATCTTCCACAAGGTTTGAAACTATCAGTTCAGAAATGGGCTAAATGTTGTTGTGATTATAGATCATTATCATTATTATCATTTATGTCACATTTGCTATGCAAGTTTTCATTATAGTGACTTTCAAACAATCATTGCCATCTCTGCATTAGAGATGTGAAATGTTAATTCTATAAGGAATGGTAATCAGAGACTCACAACTAGACAGCATTATTAGTAGAATAAGAATTTAGGCACATCGTTTTAGGAAAAAGGTAGTACAATATTTAACAAGAATAATGTTCAGTTTCCCAAGAGAAATAAATTCTTACTTCTTCACCTTCCCCCTTTGAGTCAATTTCACTTTCCACCTACAGTGTTTGTCCAAGATGCATGTCTCAGTGGAATAATTCTATGGGTTGTTTAACTGACTGCATATCATGATTTGGACAATAAGTACTCTTCCTCCATTTTTTTTTTCATGTAAATAGTTAGGGCAAATTCTTTGTATTGGTCATGGGTCTCTGAGGAAATTCTATAATGTCTCCTAGCTGAATACATTAGGTATAAAGTCATCCACAAAAAACAACATCAAGAGAATCTAATCATCTATAGGGACCCTTCATCCACTTGAGCTCTGCTCTAGATTACCTTCATGAAAATAGATAGCATTGTTTGTGACCATAGCTCTCCATGTTTTATGTTTTACTAAATGTAAAGAAAGGGTATGTAGGTGGGAAAGTGGATAGAGTGCTGGACATGAAGTTGGGAAGACTCGAATCAAATCTAGCCTCAGATACTTACTAGATGTGTGACTGTAGACAAGTAACTTAAAACTGTTTACCTCATTTTCTTTATGTATAAAATGAGCTGTAGAAGGAAATGGCAACCCATTCCAGTATCTTTGCTAAGAAAACCCCAAATAGATCATGAATAGTTTGAACATGACAGAAACAGCTGAGTAACAGCAACAACAAATACAAACAATCAGAGATTCATCAAGAAAAGATATTAGGTTCATTAAAGTCTTCACGGAATTCTGTATGATTTCAACATATATGACAGACATGTCATATTTTATGAGATACTTTATAGTCATTGTTTATTGTACTCATATGATTTTAACAGAAAAAATCAACAAGCGCCCAGGTATCTATTGATTTGACAAATTTTCTGTTAGGTAATTGTGACTATTAATATATGTCCCACTACACAACAAAATATTTAAGCCTACCTGTGGTCTTCTTATATCTTCATCATGGATAACTTCTTTATGTCTTCAAAGTAATCTAATAAATAAATCCATACATGTGCACACACACACATATATGTATATATGTGTGTGTGCATGTATGCATGCATGTATGGAAGTGTTGTCCTTTAAATCAGTAGTTTCTTTTGCATTTGCAAATTTTGTCATATTTTTAAGATGTATGTTTTTACAATATTTATTTGGAGGGAGAGAGTTTCATGAAATTCATCACTTCCCCCTAAACAATTTGTATCATGATTTCTCATAGCCTACATTTATATTTTAAATCTTTAAAAATTGTGACTTCTAAATTAGAATTGGCAATTAGAAAAAACAAAACTCACTCTTTGCAGATGATATAATGGTATGCTAAGAGAAACCTATAGAATTAACTGAAAAATTACTTGAAATAATGAATTTTAGAAAAGTTGCAGGATACAAAATAAGCCGATGTAAACTCACAAAACCCTGCTGCAAGAGAAAATGAAATCCCATTTAAAATAATTGTAGACTATATAAAATATTCGGGAGCCTGTTTGCCAAGACCAGTACAGGAACTATATGAATACAATTACAAAACACTTTTCACACAGATAAAGGCAGACCTAAATAATTGGGGAAATATCCTTTGCTCATGGGTAGGCCAAGCTAATATAATCAAAATGACAATTCTACCTAAATTAATTTATTTGGTGTCATATCAATCAAACTACCAAAAGATTATCTTGTCAAACTAGAAAAATAGCAAAACAATTCATCAGGTAGAACAAAAGGTCCAGAATATCAAGGGAATTAATGGAAATAAATGCAAGGGAAAGTTGCTTAGCCATAACAGATATAAAACTGTATTATACAGTATCAGTTATTGAAACTACATGGTACTGGCCAAGAAAAAGGGTGGTGGATCAATGGAATAAGTTTAGCTACACAAGGCTCAGTAGTCAATGACCATACTAAACTCTTGTTTGACAAACTCAATGACTCCAAATTCTGGGATTAAGTACTCTGACAAAAACTGCTGGGAAAAGTGGAAAATAGCATGACAGAAACTAGGTTGACAACTAACATCTCACACCATATATTAAAATAAGTTCAAAATGTGTGTGTGTGTATATATATATATATATATATATATATGCAACACTTATGCATGAAGACTAATACTATAAGCAAATTAGGAGATTTATTTCCAAACAAGAGAGAGAACATTATGAAATGAAAAATGGATAATTTTATGTTAAATTGAGAATGATTTGCATATACTAAACCAGTTCAACTGAGATTAGGAGGGGAAGCTGAAAACTGGGAAATAATTTTACATCCAGTGTCTCAGATAAAGGGCTCCTTTCTGAAATATATAGAAAACTAAGTCAAGATCATAAGAATTCAAGTCATTCTCCATTTGATAATGGTCAAAGAATAAGTATAGTCAATGTTAAGATGAAGAAGCTATATCTATCTACACTCATTTGAAAAAAAAACACTCTAAATCACTTTTGATTAGAACAAAGAAAACTAAAAAATGTTTGAGATACAACTTCACGTCTATCTGATTGCCTAACATGACAAAAGAGGAAAATGATAAGTGCTGGAGAAGAGATGGGAAAAGTTGAACACTAATACATTGTTGTTGGAGTTGTGAACTGATCCAAGCCTTCTGGAGATCAGTTCGGAACTATGCCCAAAGGGCATATAGCCAAAGGGCTATAAAACTGTGCATACCTTTTAATAAAGCAATAACACTACTAGGCCTATATCCCAAAAAGATCATGTGAAATGAAAAGAGATTTACATATACAAAACTATTCATAGTAGCTCTTTTTGTGGTGGCTACAAATTGGAAATTGATGGGATACCCATCCATTGGAGAATGGCTAAAAAAAGTTATGGTATATTAATGTAATGGAATACAGAATATGGCATGCTTCATAAGAAATGGTGAGCAGGCAGATTTCAGAAAAACCTTGGAAAGACTTGTATCAACTAATGCTGAGTAAAATAAGTGTAACCAAGAGAACATTTTACACAGTAACAGCAACATTATGGAATGACTGACCTTGATAGAATTAACTCTTCTCAAAAATGAAGTGATCTAAGTCAGTTCCAAAAGACTCATTATGAAAAAAGCTATCCACAACTAGAGAAAGAACTGTGGAATCAGAATGCAAAATGGAAACATACTATTTTCCCCCTTTTTTTGCATGGTTTTCCCCATTTTTTCCTGATTCTTCTTTTACATCATGACTAATGTGGAAATATCTTAATTATAATCATATATATATATATATATATATATATATATATATATATATATATATATATATATATATATATATATATATATATATATATATATACCCTATATTGGGCTGCATGCTATCTTGGGAAGGAGGAGAAAAGAAAAGTAGAAAACTGAGAACTAAAAATCTTGCAAAAGTGAATGTTGGAAACTAAAAATAAGCAAATATATTTTTACAAATTAAAAAAAAAAAACAATCACTTCCAACATAAACCTGTTCTTTATTTACCTTCTGCAATCCAAACATTTTTCATACTTTTGTTTCCTCAGTGAGATTTATACTTGATCACATAGTAAAGTATGGATAACAATAATAGATGCAAGAAGTACTTATGCCATCATAACTGACGAAAAAGAAAATTTGCTATAGAAAATTTTATAGATTGTTTCCATTTTTGTCACTTTGATGTCTTCTCTTTTTTTTCAGTGTACTTAAAATCATCTGACTTAGTTATATCTCCTTTTTTGTTCATTTATTTGTTTTCAGAGTTCCACAACCACTTCCATATCTTAGATTTTTCCCTTCCTCCTACCTCCCCACTCCCTCCCTGATGCAGCATACAATTTTATATAGGTTCTATATATAACTTTCCTATTAAATACATTTTCACCTTAGTCATGTTGCATATACGAATTAAAATGAATGGGAGAAACCATGATAAAAACAAACAAAACATAACACAAGAGAAAATAGTCTGCTTCATTCTACAACTAATTCGATACTTACTTCTCTGGATGTGGAAGGCATTTTGCCTCGAGTCCATTGGGAATTTTTTAGGTCATCGCACTGCTGTGAAGGACTAAGTCTACCAGGAAAATTCCTCACACACGGTGATTGTTGCTGTGTACAAGATTCTCCTAGTTCTGCTCCTTTCACTGAACATCAGTTCATATAAGTACTTCCAGACTCTTAGAAGTCTTCCTGTTCATCACTTCTTATGGCACAATAGCATTCCGTTGTATTCCTATACTGCAACTTGTTCAGTCATTCCCCAAATGATGGAAATTAGCTCAATCTCCAGTTTTTGTCCACTAGAAGGAGTTTATATAACAACTTTTGTACATATGTGACCCTTTCCCTTTTTCATTTTCTCTTGGTGATAAAGTCCTAGAAGCAATATTGCTGGGTCAAAGGGTATGCACATTTTTGTAGCCTTTTGGAAATAGTTCCAAGCTGCCCTCCAGAACGTTGGATCAGTTCCACCAACAATGAATTAGTGTTTCAATTATCCCACATCTTTGCCAACATTTATTATCTTTCTATCTTTTCCTGGTAGTCAATCTGATAGGAATGATGTAGTACCACAGAGTTGTTTTGATTTGCATCTTTCTAATCAATAGTGATTTGGAGCATTTTTTGTCATATGATTACATATTACATTAATTTCTTCCTCTGAAAACTGTCTGTTCATATCCTTTAACCGTTTATCAATTGGAGAATGACTTGTATTCTTGTACATTTGACTCAGTGCTCTTCATATTATGAAATGAGACCTTTATCAAGACAGTAGTTACAAAATTTTTTTCCCAGTTTGTTGCTTCCCTCCTAATCTTGGTTGCATTGAATTTGTTTGTGCAAAAATCTCTTCAATTTGATTAAATTGGGATTACACATTTGGCACTTCATAATACTCTCTATCTTGTATTTGGTCAAATATTTCTCCATTCTTCATAAATCTGACAAATACACTATTCCTTGCTCCCCTTATTTGTTTATATTATCAATCGTTATACCTAGATCATGCGTCCATTTGGAATTTGTATGGTGTAAGAATTGTGTATGGTGTAAGACACCATGGTCTATGCCAAGTTTCCACCACATTATGACCCAGTTTTCCCAGCAGTTTTTTTAAACCAATGTATTTTTATCTCAGAAACTGAAGTCCTTGGGTTTATCAAACAACAGATAGCTATATTCATTGACTACTGTATCAAGAGTACCTAACATATTCCACTGGTCTATCCCTCTATTTCTTAGCCAGTATCAAGTGGTTTTAATGATAGCTGCTTTATACTACACTTTGTTATCTGTTAGGGCTGGGCTCCATTCCTCAGCATTTCTTTTCATTAATTCCCTTGATATTCTGGACATTTGTTCTTGTAGATGAATTCTGGCTTTAGAAAATAATTCTCTGATGGTTTGATTGATATGGCACTGAATAAGTGACTTAATTTAGGTAGAATTGCCATTTTTATTATATTTGCTCAGCCTATCCACAAAGTAACAGTTGTTTTTCCACTAAGATCTGACTTTATCTGTGTGGAAAATGTTTTGTAATTCTGTTTGTATAGTTCCTGGGTTTGTTCTGTCAGGTAGACTACCAGATATTTTATAGTGTCTACCATAGCTTGAACTAGGATTTTTCTTTCTATCTCTTACTTTTGTTCTTTGTTAGTAATATACAGAAAGGAAGACGGTTTACGTGGGTTTATTTAGTAACCTGCAAATTTGCCGAAGTGGTTTATTATTTCAAGTAATTTTGTACATGATTCTCTGGGATTCTCTAAGTATATAATCATATCATATGTAAAGAGTGATAACTTAGTGTCTTCTTTGCCTATTCTAATTCTTTCAATTTGTTTTTCTGCTCTTATTACTAAAGTTAATTTTTCTAGTACCATTTTGAAAAACAGTGTTGATAATGGATATCCTTATTGCACTCCTGATCTTACTGGAAATGCAGCTAGCTTATCTCCATTGTATATAATGCTTGCTGATGGTTTTAGGTACATATTGCTTATTATTTTGTGGAAGACTTCATTTATTCCTATCCTCTCCAGTGCTTTCAGTAGGAATGGGCGTTGTATTTCTGCATCTATTGAGATAATCTTATGGTTTCTTTTAGTTTTGTTATTGGTGTGGTCAATAATGCTGACAGTTTTCCAAATATTGAACCAGTCCTGCATTTCTTGTATACATCCTACCTGATAAAAATGTATTATTCTTGCTACAGTATTCTTTTTGCTCATATCTTATTTAAAATTTATGCTTCTATATTCATTAGAGGAATTGGTCTCTAATTTTCTTTCTCTGTTTTGGCTCTTCCTGGTTTAGCCATGACAACTCTATTTGTATCATAAAAGGAATGGGGTAAGACTTTTTCTTCACTGATTTTCCCAAATAGTTTAGTATTAGAATTAACTGTTCTTTAAATGTTTGAGAGAATTCACTCATAAATCCATCTGGCTGTAGGAATTTTTTCATTGATGGCTTGTTCAATATCTTTTTCATATTTAACTTCTTGTTCTGATAATGTGGGCAATTTATATTTTTTTTAAATATTCACACATGTCACTCAGTTTGTCAAATTTATAGGCATACAATTGGGCAAATAATCTCTAATTATTGTTGAAGGTGAGAACACCCCTTTAATTTTTGTTCTTGGTAATTTGGTTTTCTTCTTTCTTTTTTTTTAAATCAAATTGACCAAAGGTTTATCAATTTTATTGTTTCATTGTTCTTTTCTAAAGACCAACTCTTAGTTTTATTTGTTAATTCAATAGTTTTCTTAATTTCAATTTTATTAACATCTCATTTGGCTGCCAGCTTTTCTAATTTGTTATTTAATTGGAGATTTTCATTTTTTTTCTTTTTGTGTCTTTTTCAGCTGCATGTCCAATTGATTGATCTCGTTCAATATTTTATTCATGTAGGCATTCAATGACATAAAATGTCCTCTAAAAATTCCTTTTGTAGTATCCCATAAGTTTTGGTAGATGATCTCATTATTGTCATTCTCATGAATGCAGTTGCTGATTTATCCTGTGATTTGTTGTTGAGACCCCCTCACTCTTTAGGATTAGATTATTTCATTGTCAATTAATTTTTGTTCTATCTTTCCATGTCTTTTTGTTACATATAATTTTTATTGCATTGTGGTGTGAAAATGGTGTATTATCTACATCTGCTGTTCTGCACTGGATTGTGAGGTTTGTAAGGACTTAGTACATGGTAAATTTTTGTATATATGCCATGTAATGCTGTGAAAATCATATCTTCCTTTCTATTCCCATTCAGTTTTCTCCAGAGTTCTATCATATCTACCTTATCGAGGTTTTTATTCACTTGCTTAACTTCTTTCTTAGTTATTCTGAGGTTAGAATTATCATGTTCATAAAGGGAGACTTTGAGGACCACTTGATATAGTTTTGCTGTCTATTCCTTCCTGTAACTCCCTTATCTTCCCCTCTAAGAATCTGGATCCTATCTGGATCTGGGTGCTTATATGTTCAGTAATAATGTTGCTTCGTTGTGTATAGTGCCTTTCAGCATGGTATAGTTTTGTAACAGTAATTTAAATGGAAAGATCTTTCTCATTAATTAATAGGTCCATATGATCTGCTTAAATTGTCTGGAAGACTGGGTCACATGTGCTGGGAGGAGCACGCTGAAGGAGTGGAACAGTAATGATGGAGTTGAACTGGGAAGAAGTTAGTGAGTGGGGTAGGGTCGGAGGGTAAATACTGCACGATAACTCACACAGTGTGGCAATTGATGGTGAGAAGGCCCTGACTGAGGGAGGTGAGATTTCAGAATGGCTTTGCCCTCTGATGTGATCATTTTTATTAACTTCTGGTCAACATGACAGATTTTGTTTTCCAGTTCTGGGATGTGGCTTTCTGGTGTTTAAATAAATATTTTTCTTCTGCCTTCTAAATGAAGAGCTTTTTATATTTCACGATTGATAACTATGCTGAAATATTCACAGTCACCACCAGTGTTTTGAATATTGCCTTGGAGATGCAAATTTCTTACCTCATTTCTTTTGATTAGATCTATTTTTTCTATTACTTTGTCTGAAATTAGCATTGTTAACCCTCCTTTTTATATATCAGCAGACACAAAGTGTTGTGCTCCCACCTTTTACCTTTACCCTGTGTATATCCACCTGCTTTGAGTACATTTTTATAAACAACATATTGTTAGATTTTGGTTTTTAATTCATTCTGCTATCTGCCTCCATTTTGTGGGACAGTTCACATTCACATTCTCAGTTATGATTACTATCTGGATCTTTCCATCTATATGCTTTCCTCTCCTTCCTCTCACTTCTCCTCTCTCCTCCACAATAGAATTTTAATGTTTGACCATCGCCTGGCTAAATCTTCCCTCCCTTCTTTCAGCCCCTTCCTTTTTATTCCCCTTTTCCCTTGCTCCTTCTTCCCTCCCTATTATCCTCTCCTCCCTTTTCTTTCCCCTTTCCCCTCCTACTATCTATAGATGTCCTTGGGACAATGTTATGGAAATTGTATAGGCTTGTCATGTACATTTTTATAGCCCTTTAGGTACAGTTCCAAATTGCTCTTCAGAATGGTTGGATCAGTTCAGAACTTTAACAACAACGCATTAGTGTTCCAATTTTCCCCCTTTTTCTATAGTATTTATAATTTTCCTATTTTGTGATATTGGCCAATCTGATAGTTGTGATGTGGTATCTCAGAGTTGTTTTGATTTGCATCTCTCTAATCAATATGGATTTAGAGCATTTTTTTCACATGAGTGTAAATAGCTTTAATGTCTTCCTTTGAAAATGGCTGTTCATATTCGTTGATCATTTATCAGTTGGGAAATGACTTGTATTCTTATAAATTTGATTCAGTTCTCCAGACACTTTAGAAATGAGACCTTTATCAGAAACCCTGGTTGTGAAAATCCTTTCCCAATTTTCTGTTTCTCTCCTAATCTTGGCTGTATTGACTTTGCTTTTGCAAAATCTTTTCAATTTAATGTAATCAAAATTATCAGTTTTGCATATTATAACATTCACTATCTCCTGTTTTGTCATAAATTCTACCATTCTCCTTAAATCTGACAAACAAATTATACCTTACACTACTAATTTTCTTATAGTATCCACCTTTATATTTCAGTAATGTACCCATAGTAGATAAAAATGACCTAGAAAACTGATTCACAAAAGAAAATTTAAAAATTATTGGACAATCAGAAATCCATTGTAGCAAATAGAAACTGGATAACATCTCCCAAGAAATTGTAAAGAATGGGGCAGAACCAAGATGGTGGAATGAAAGTAGGGACTCAGCTATCCCATAAATTCCTTGAGTATATCTAAGGGGTGAATCTGAGCAGATTTTGGAGTGGCAGAATCCACAAAGAGCCAGAGACTGACAGATTTCCAGCCCAAGACATGCTGGGGAAGGTGGGAGGAAAAATCTGTTCCACCTAGCTGAGAAAAGAGAGTATGGGCAGCATCAGCACAAGGTCAGTCATAGCAGAGCTGGAGCAGACCCAAGCTGACTGAATCAACCATGGCAGTGACAATTCCCAGACATCTCAGCCCAGGACCACACTCTGTGATAAATGGGTGAGAGAGAAGTGTAGTCCTGTACAGGACCTACAGCAGTGGCATCAGCTACTCTGGGACTATCAGCCCAACATGCTACACCAAATGTTTGAAAATCACCTAATAAAACTTCTGGGAGTCAAGATGGTGGCATAGACTATAAGTACTCTCAACACCCCTACCTCTATTGATCTTGAAAAACGCAGAGATTATTGTCCCAGGAAAAATCCTTTAATAGTGATGATAGCTGAGAGGGTACAGCAGTTTTTTCATTTGGGAGGCTAGGGAAATTAATCTCTTGCTCTGGCTGAAGAGAACCACTATAGTATGGGAGATGTCCCAGCAAGCCAAGAGCAAGTCCCATCTCGGCCAACGAGTGGGAGATTCTGAGCTCTGGCGGACGAATGTTACCAGTATGTACCAATACCAAGACCTTAGGCATGACTTCATACAATCTGGGGAATTGACAGACACTAGCTTGAACAAGCTGGTATCAGCAGTTCTAACTGCTGTACTCTAGCACAGCCTTGGGGAGAGGAGACCTCCAGAAGTGAGGCCAGCCCTCCCTCACATTTTACAGTGTGAGTTACAGTTCCAAGCATAAAACATTTGGGACAGAGCATGCTGTACCCTGGTAGCAGAAATCCACTTTAAAAGCCAGTAAAAATGGCAATCACAATAGACAAAAAGCAAATTAGAGAAGCAAAGACCATAGATTTTTACTATAGGGACAGGGAAGATCAAAATGCAAATTCAGAAGAGAACAGCACTGACACTGTATCAATATCTGAAACCTTAAAAAGGATTATTTACTGGTCTCAAACCCAAAAAGTATTATTTGCAGAACTCAAGAAGGATTTTAAAAGCCATATGAGAGAGGGAGAAAAAAGATTGAAAAATTCTTTGAAAAATACGGCTGACCAAAAAAAAAAATCACTGAAGAAAATAATTTCTTTAAAAATGCAAGTGACAAAATGGTTAAGGAGGTACAAAGCCTAAATGAAGAAAACAACTCCCTATAAGTAAAATTGATCGAATGGAAAAGGATGTAAAAAAGCTAACTAACAAATCAATAAAAATTAGAATTGGGGAAAGAAAAGCTGATGACTTTATGAGGCATCAAGAATCAGTCAAACAAAATCTAAAGAAGGAAAAAAAATGAATAAAACGTAAAATATCTCATTGGCAAAGCAAAAGACCTATAGAATAGATTCAGGAAAAATAATTTAAAATTTAAAATGTTAAAATATTAAAAATTTAAAATTAAAATATTTAAATATTTAAATATAAAAAAATTTAAAATTAAAATATTAAAAATTTAAAATTAAAATATTAAAAAATAATTTAAAATTTAAAATATTAAAAAAATAATTAAAAATTTAAAAGACCTATAGAATAGATTCAGAAAAAATAATTTAAAATTCAGTAGATTAAAATCTACTGAAAAGTCATGATTTAAAAAAAAAGCCTGGACAGTATCTTCCAAGAAAACATCAAGGAAAACTGCCCTGACATACTGGAAACAGAGAGTAAAATGGTCGTTGAAAAATCTACCAGTCCCCTCCTCAAAGAGATCTCAAATTGATAATTCCAAGGAACAATGTAGTCAAATTCCAAAATATTTGATCAAGATGAAAATATGGCAAGCAGCCAGAAAGAAACAAGTCAAATATCATGGAGCTACAATCAGCATCACACAGGACCTGGCAGCTAACATTGAAAAATTTGAGGGATTGGAATATGGTATTCAGGCAAAGGAGCCTGCACTATAACCAAGTAATTGCCACCCAGTGTGATTGAGTCCAATCTTTCAGGCAAGGAGATGGATATTCAATGAAATAAGGGACTTTCTAGAGCTTCCTGATGAAAGGGCCAGAGCTCCAAGGAAAACTTCACCTTCAAATACAAGACTCAGCAGAGGCACAAAAAGTGAAAAAGAAAAGAAAAAAACATTCAATATGGGCAAACTGTTTACATAAGTACAAAAGAGGACAATACTTGGAAATCTTGAGAATCACACCCTTATTACATTTAAAAGAGATTAGCTTAATAACTAATAGTAATTATTACTAATCATAGTAAACAATTTTTAAATTTTTAAATCCAATAACCTTTCATAACTGTGTCTATTGATTTCCCAATAAGGCTAAACACTTTCGTAACTGAGATGGGGGAGGGGAAAGGGAGTAAAAGGTCCAAGTACATGGAATACTCCACCATCCTACCCATATCCTCCCCTTCAAATAAACCAAATACTTACCATTTTTCCAGGTTCTTTATTTCTTAAAAAGAAACTTAGAGGTTAAGAGCCTAATTGTTTAACTTATCAATAGAGTCACATGTTTTTAAGTTGAATTATCTGTAAAGAGTAAAAATCTTTCTTTTGAAAGTTTTCTAACTTTCTATTAAAACCATTATCAAGCCAAACAGTAAAGCATTTTTTCTCTCTCCAGTCCACTCACTCCTCTGAGGCTGTTGGAATCAGGAGGGAAAAGAGAGGGTGAGATTAACAGATAACAGAATTCCAAGGGAAAGTCTAGTCGCAGTACTAGCTCCTCTGGCTGGCTGCATGGCTGCATAGCTGCATTTACAATTTAAGAAAACACTTCACAAACACACAGACAAACACAGAACAGAGAGAACAATATAATTCCTGTCTTCCAAAGAAATAAACTAATGTTACATTAGACCAGTCAAAATTCCACTATTAAGTCAATTTACTCTGACTGATTTCAAGCCAATTTCAAAAGGATCCTCCCCAGAATCTAGATTCCCCTCTCCTTCCCTCTCCCCCCTTTTCTTTCTGCTCATTCTCGAGAGCAGATAGAGGAAGGAATAAAGTCAGCATTCCTTCAAATGATAGAGGATGTGGGTATTAATTAAATGAGTGATACAAAATCTAATTTATAGGTGCAAAGGAATTGTAATGGGAGAAGAGGAAAGAAGGAAGCACAAAAGGGTAAATTACATCACATGAAGAGCCACAAAAACATATTATAGTGGAGGGAAAGAAGGTAGAACAGTGAGCTTTGTTTGAACTTTGTTCACATCAGATTTGATTCAAGGAGGGAATAGCACATTCAACTAAACATAGGAATCTAAGTTGACCCACAAACTGTAGGTAGGAAAAAGAGAACGGAAAGGGAGGGGGGCTGATAGAAGAGTGGGATGATTGAGGGAGGTGGTCATCAAAAGCAAAATTCTTTTGAGGAGGGTAAGGGAGAGATAAAAGAATAAACAGGGGCAGGGGATAAGATGGAGAGAAAGACAAATAATAATCATAACTATGAATGTGAATGGGATAAATGCTGTCATAAAACTGAAGCAGATAGCAGAATGGATGAAAAACCACAAGGATGTTCATTATCACAATTGTTGTTCAATATGGTTCCAGAAATGTTAAATTCAGCAGTAAGAGAAGAAAAAATAAAGGAATTAGAGCAGGCAAAGAAGAAATTGTTATGCTTTCCTGCAGATGATACAATGATATTCTTAGACAGTCCTAGAAAATCAAGTAAAGAACTGCTTGAAAGAATAAACTACTTTAGGAAAGTTGCAGAATATAAAATATACCCACATAAAAATTGATATTTCTATGTATTATTAACAAAGTCCAACAGCAGGAAATAAAAAGAGAAATTCCAATTAAAGATAGACTAGACATTATAACTAGACATTATATTGGGAGTCTACCTGCCAAAACAAACTACATGAGCACAATTATAAAACACTTTTCACACAAACTAAGTCAGATCTATGTAATTGGAAAAATGTCAGCTGCTCATAGGTAGGCAGAGATAATATAATAAAAAAAGACAATTCTGCCTAAACTAATTTACTTATTCAGTACCATACCAATCAAACTATCAAAATATTTTATAAAGCTTGAAAAAAATAAAATCCAAATTCATCTGGAAGAGCATGTCCAGAATATCAAGGGAATTAAAGGAAATTCTAGAGAAAGGGAGCTAACCTTACCAGATGTTAAATAGTATGGTAAAGCACAAATCATCAAAAACTCCTTGTCTCTGGCTAAGAAATTTTGGAGTAGATCAGTAAAATAGTATATGTACAGAAGATATAGTAGTCAATGGTTATAGCAATGTACTGTTTGATAAAACCAAACACCCCAACTTCTAGCATAAAAACTCACTATTTCACAAAAACTATTGGGAAAAATTCAAAACAGCGTTGCAGAAACTGGGCATAGACCAACGTCTGACACGATTTACCAACATAAATACTAAATGAGTGTACACAATTTAGGTTTAAAGGTTGATACCATACACAAATGAGGGGAGCAAAGAAAGCTTATCTGTTGTCTTTATGGAGAATGGAGGAATTTATGACCAAACAAGGGACAGAGAACATTATAAAATGCAAAATTTTGATTACATTAAATTAAAAAGTTTTTGTACAAACAAAGCTAATACAATGAAGATTGGAGGGGAATAGAAAAGTGGGAAAAAAATTTTCACAACTAGTATCTCTGATAATGGCCTCATTTGTAAAATATTTGGGACTGAATCAAATTTACAAGAATAGAAGTCATTCCCCAATTGATAAGTGATTGAAGGATTTGAGCAGGCACTTTTCAGAGGAAGAAATTAAAGCTATGTATAGTAATATTAAAAAATGCTCTAAATCATATTGATTAGAGAGATGCAAATCAAAACAACTCTGAGGCACCGCATCACACCCATCACATCGGGTAACATCAAAAAATAGGAAAAATGATGAATGTTGGAGAGGATATAGGGAAGTTAGAACACTGATTCATTATTGGTGGAGTTGTGAGCTGTTCCAATCATTCTAGAGAGCAATTGGAAACTGTCCAAAGGGCTTTAAAAATGTGAATACACATTGACCCAGCAATAATGCTTCTACATCTGTATCCCAAAGAGATTATAAAAATGGGAAAAGTATCTATGTGTACAAAAATATTTATAGCATTTCTTTTTTCTGGTGTCCAAGAACTGGAAATGGAAGAAATCCCCATCACTTGAGGAATAGCCAAACAATTTGTGGAACATGAGTGTAATGAAATACATTATATGTTATAGGAAATGATGAACAGGTGGATTTCAGAAAATCCTGGAAAGACTTAAGCAAACTCATGTTAAACAGAGTGAACAGAATCAGGAGAATATTCTTCACAGAAGCAGACCCAGTGTGCAATGACTAATTTTGATAGACTTAGCCTTTCTCAGAAATGCAAGAACCTAAAACAATTCAAAAGGACTCATGATGGTAATGTCATCCATATCCACAGAAATAACTGTGGAGTCAAAATGCAGAATGAAGCAGTCTATTTTCTTTTCTGTTTGTTTATTTATTTTCTTTTTCATGTTCTCTCTCCTTTGTGATATTTTTTCTATGCAACTTGAAAAATATGAAAATGTGTTTAATAGGAATGTATGTATAGAGACATATCATTTTGCATGCCATCTTGGGACAGGAGGAGGGAGAGAGATTAAAAACTTCTGGAAGTTAATGTTGAAAACCATTAATTATTTTTTTAAATAAGCTCTGGAAAAGGACGAAAATCAATTTATTAAAGATAACTACCCTGATATCCTAAAACCAGAGGAAAATAGTTATAGAAATAATCAACCAGTCACCTCCTGAAAAGAGATCCAAAAAGGAAAAATGCAAGGCATACTGTAGCCAAATTCTCAGTTTATTAGGTCAAGGAGATGATTCTCCAAACAGCCAGAAAGAATATATTCAAATATCAAGATTCCAAAGTTAGGATTACATAGGATTTAGTAACTTCTACATTAAAGGATTAGATGGTTTGGAATAAAATATTATAGAAGGCAAAGGAGTTTGGACTACAGCCAAGCAACTTTGAGCATAACCTTCCAGGGGGAAAGATGGATATTCAGTGAAATACGAGACTTTCAAACTTTCTTGATGACAAGGATAGAGCTGACCAGAAAATTTGATCTTTAAATGAAAGATTCAAGGGAAGAATTAAAAAAAAACAGAAAATGGAAAAAAAGAAAAGATGTTATTCAATAAGATTAAACTGTTTACTTCCCTACAAGGGATACTTGCAATTTTTGAGAATAGTATCTTTTTAGGGCAGTTAGAAGGAAGACACATAAAGAGAAATTGTGGATATGTTAGCTTTGATATGATGATAAAAATTAATTAAGAGGTGAAAAAAGAATTGTACTGGGAAAAAAAGAGGAAGTAGAATAGGGTAAGTTGCACATAGTTGACACAAAGATCTTTTACAGTAGAGAGAAATAAGGGGGGAGCATTTTTTGCAACTTACTGTCATCAGATTTGGCTCAGAGAGGGTAACATATGCTAGGTTGGGTATAGAAATTTATCTTACCCTACATGGAAGTAGGAGGAGAAAGAAAAGAGATGGGTAGTGAGCTTGATAAAAGAGAGCAGATTGAGGGAAGAGGTGGTGGAGAACAAAACTCTGGTGAGAAGGGCCATGGTGAAATAATAGAGAAAAGTATAAACAGGGTGCTAAAACAGGATGGAGGGAAATGCATAGTTAATCACCATAACTCTGCTTGTGAATGGAATTAAGTCTCCCACAAAGCAGACACGGATAGAAAAGTGGACTAAAAAACAAATCCTACAATATATCTTTTACAAGAAACACACTTGAAGTAGAGAGATAAAAACAGGGTAAAGGGAAAAGATGGAATAGAATCTATTATGCCCCAGTTGAAAGTTAAAAAAAAAGTCATGGGTAGCATTTTTACTCTCAGGCAAACAAAAACCAAATATAAGTCTAATTAAAAGACAAAGTGAAGGGAACTACTTCTTGCTAAAACATACAATAGAAAAGAAATTAATATCAATACTAAACATATATTCACTAAGTGGTATACCATACACATTCTTGAAGGAAAAGTTAAGTGAATTACAGGAAGAAATAGACAGCAAAATAATACTAATGGGGGACCTCAATCTCTCCCTCTTAGAATTGGATATTTCCAACCACAAAATTAACAAAAAGGAAGTTAAGTGAATAGAATTTTAGAAAACTTAGATATGGTAGGTTTCCAGACAAACCTGAATTGGGAAAGAAAGGAATGCTTTTTTTTTTTTCTCAGAGCTATATGAAACCTATACAAAAACTGACCAGGTATTAGGGCATAAAAACTTCACAATCAAAAGCAGAAATATTAAATACATTCTTTTCAGATTATGATGCAATCGATGTTACTTGTAATAAAAGGCCTTGGAAAGACAGGCTAAATATTAATTGGAAAGTAAAAAATCTAATTCTAAAGAATGAGTGAAACACCAAATTATAGAAAAAATTCATAATTTCATCAAAGAGAAAGACAGTAATGGGTCATCATACCAAAACATATGGGATTCAGTCAAATAAATTCTTAGAGGAAATTTTATATCACTAAATGCTTTCATGAACAAAAAGGAAGATATCAATGAATGCAATT
The DNA here is from genome assembly GCA_023548195.1 of Bettongia penicillata ogilbyi. Taxonomy (NCBI): domain Eukaryota; kingdom Metazoa; phylum Chordata; class Mammalia; order Diprotodontia; family Potoroidae; genus Bettongia; species Bettongia penicillata. The sequence continues at coordinate 1,681,953 of JAJHZJ010000975.1, forward strand.
AAATTAAAATTAAATTAAATTACAATTAAACATGAAAGTAAATGTTCTGAAAAGAAAAAGAGAGATTATAATAATAATGTAATATAATACAAATAAAACAACATAATATAACACAACATAACAACAATATAACATAATATAAATATAACATAACATGATATGATATAATGTGATATGTGACATACTGTGATATATCATATATTATGATATAACAGTATAATGTGATGTAATATATGATATGATATGCATAATATGATATAATACACCATGTTATGATGTAATGTGATGTGATGTGATATGATATGATATACTATAATATGCTATGATATACTATACTATAATAAAATATAATACATTATGATATGATATGTCACATGATATGATATCATATGATATAATATAATAAAATTAAGCTATTGAACTAATAAAAAATTAAAGATCTGGTTTCATAAAAAAATAAATAAACCTTTAGCTAATTTGATTTAAAAAAAAGAAACCAAGTTACTTGGATAAAAAATTAAAAGGGTGAATTCACTGCCAACAAAGAGCAAATTAAAGCAATCATTAGGAGTTATCTTGCCTGATTTTTTGCCCATAAATTTGACATTCTAAGTGAAATAGGTGGATACTTGCAAAAAGTATAAATTGCTCAAAATTTCAGGAGAGGAAATAAAGTACATAAATGACACAATATTAGAAACAAAAATTGAACAAATTTTCAATGAACTCCCCAAGGTGGGAAAAATCTTCAGGGTCAGATGGATTTACAAATGAATCCTATCAAACATTTACAGAACAATTAAGCCCAATACTTTATAAAGTTTGGGAAAATCGACCAAGAAGGTCGATATATGACCTGCCCCTCACTGTAGTGATTGCTTCTGATTACCCTTTCCCACAATCTGCCATCTCTTCTATTATCCTCCCTCTCTCATTATCTTCCCCTCTGCCCTTTTGCAAAGTAAGATAGATTTCCATACCCAATGAAATGTGTGTTGTTCCCTTCTTAAGCCAAATTGGATCAGAGTAAGGGTCACTTATGCCCTCTCCCCTCTCTGCTCTACCCCTCCATTGTAAGAGCTTTATCTTGCTTCATTTTTGGGAGATGATTTATTCCATTCTACATCTCCCTTTCTCTTTCTCCTAGTACATTCCTCTTAATACTATTTTATTTTTTAGGTATTATCCTTTCATAGTCAGGTAACTTTGTGTCTTTTGTGTGTGTGCATGTGTGTATACATATACACATATATACATACACATATATACACATGCACAATACATATCTGAACATATATACATATACACAAAGGCAATACACCAACACACATGTAATTGTGTATACACACTATAGAGGTTTATATATGTATATATATATATATAATATATTATTTGTATATATGAGTGTGTGTACATATGTGTGTGTGTGTGTGTATTTTCAGAAGAGTAAATAAAATACTTAAGTAGTCCCACATTAGGAAAAGAAATTGAACAAGCCATTGATGCACTCCTTAAGGAAAAAAATCTCCAGCCCAGATAGATTTACAAGTGAATTCTACCAAACAGTTACATAAGTTAATTCCAATGATGTAAAATTTGGGAAAATAGGCAAAGAAGGAGTCTTACCATATTTCTTTTATGACATAAATATGCTGCTCATACCCAAACCAGGAAGTAACAAAACAGAGAAAGACAATTATAGGCAAATTTTCATAATGTAATGTATATGTGTACACACACATGTACACACACACACATATATATATATACACACATATCTAGGTATATGTAATATACACACATATCTCTGTGTATAATATATACATGCACACATACATACATACATATATACATGTGTGTATAGTCCTTCGCACTACCATAATACTGAGAAAAGTCTCATGAGTTACAAATATCATCTTTTCATCTTTGTTTGCAATGCAAACAGTTCAACTTTAATTGTATTTGAAAGTCAAATTTTCTATTCAGCTCTGGTCTTCTCAACAAAAATGCTTGGAAGTTCTCTGTTTCACTGAAAGACCATTTTTTTCCTTGAAGAATGATAGTCAGTTTTACTGGATATCTGATTCTTGGTTTTAATCGCATCTCCTTTGACCTCTGGAATATCATATTCCAAGTCCTTCAATCCCTTAAAATAGAAGCTGCTAAATCTTGTGATATCCTGATTGTGTTCCCACAGTACTTTTATGGTATCCTTATGGCTGCTTTTAATATTTTTCTCCTTGACTCAGGAATTCTGGAATTTGGTTGCAATATTCCTAGAACTTTTCTTTCTGAGATCTCTTTCAGGAGGTGTTCAGTAGATTTTTGAATTTCTATTTTACCCTCTTATTCTAGAATGTCAGGGCAGTTTTTTTTTTTTGATAATTTCATGGAAGAGGATGCCTAGGCTCATTTTTGATCATGTTTTCAGGTAGTGCAATATTTTTAAAATGATCTCTCCTGGATCTGTTTCCCAAGTCAGTGGTTTTTCCAGTGAGATATTTCACATTGGTTTCTGTTGTTTTTTCATTCTCTTTGTTACATTTCATAATTTTCTGGATTTCTCACTAAGTCATTAGCTGCATTCTAATTTTTTAGGAAATACTACCTTCAATGAGCTTTTGGACTCTTGTTTTCCATTTGGCCAGTTCCTTTTTTGAGGCATTCTTCTCCTCTTTGTTTTCTTTTTTCTTTCTTTCTTTCTTTCTTTTTTTTTACCTCTTTTGCCATTTGAGTTAGTCTATTTTTAAGGTATTTTCTTCAGCATTTGGTGGGGCGGTTCTCATTTTGCAAGCTATTGACAGGTTTTTCATGATTTTTTTGCATCGCTCTCATTTGTAATCCTAATTTTTCTTCTACTTCTCTTACATGATTTTTAAAATCCTTTCTGATCTCTTCCATGCCTTGATACCATTTAATACTTTTCTTGGAGGCATTGAATGCAGGGGACTTGACCTTGCTATCTTCCTGCAGTTGTGTGCTTTGGTCTTCCTTGTGAAAATAAAATACGTTTCACCAAGAAAGTAACTTTTGATAGTCTTATTAAACCCTTTTCACCATTTTCTCACGCAATTTCTTGACTTTTGAGCTCCTTGTTAAATAGAATGGGTACTACCCCAAGTTTCAGGGGTTTTATATAGGTATTTTTAGAGATATCTATAGGAATCTATAAATTCTCAGTTCCTCCAAAGTGGTATGATCAAAGGAGAGGTGGTGACCCCTCTCCTGAACTTCCCTCTGTTCTGTGAGCAACCACAAGTACTCTTTCTTTGCCCTCTAACTGTGAGTAACATTTCCTCTCCACAGATGCCACCAGTTCTATCACACCAGCACCCCTCTTTGCCACAGGACTGTTACACATGACTGTGACCCAGATCAGTCCCTTCATTCCTCCACCATTTCTAGGCTGAGGGCGCCAGAAGAAACCATTGCTCTGTGGCCATGCCTGTGGTTGTGGCTCAGAAGAGACTATGTTTCTCTCTCATCCAGGTGAGAGAGCTTTCCCACTTACCTTTGAAGGTGTCTTTGGTGTTTGTAGGTTGAGAAGGCTGGAAAATGCTACAGATGCCAGTGGTTCAGAACCCTGAAGCCTGCTCCAGTCTTGTCTGTGCTGGCAAGGCCCATGCTTGACCATGATCCACTCCAAGCCCTGTGTAATATACACTTCCTGTTGGCCTTACAGATTGTATTTGGCTGCAAAACTGTTTCACTCTCTTATCTTGTGGCTTCTCCTGCTCCAGAAGTATTTTGTTGACTTTGGGCAGAGAACTCAAGTAGATCCCTGCTTCTACTCCACCATCTTTTCTCTACCCCTGAAGCAATTTTTCGAATTAAATATTAGGAAAGGGATTACATTTTCTCACAAAGTTAACACACTATGACCAGAAGAATTTGTAATAGAAACACAAGGCTATTTCAATGTTAGAAAAATTGTCAGATTAATTGACTCTATCAATAATAAACCTAACAGACATCACATAATGGCTCTATATATGCAGAAAAGTCTTCTGACTAAATACAATACTCATTCCTATTAAAAAGGCTAGAAAACATAGGAATAATTAGATTTTCCTTAAAATGATAAGCAGTATCTAACACTACCAGCAAGCATTATATTTTAATGGACATAAATAGAAGAATTCTCAATAATATAAGAGGTGAAATAAGGATACCTTTTATCAAAAGTATTATTTGATGTTGTACTAGAAATATTAGCTTTATCAGTAAGAGAAAGAAAGAAATTGAAGGAATTAGACTAGGCATTGAGGAAACAAAACTATCACTCTCTGCAGATGATATGATGGTATACTTGGAGAATCCTAGAAAATCAACTAAAAACTACTTTGAAACAATGAACAACTTTAAGAAATTTGCAGGATATGATATAAATCCACAAAAATAATCAGCATACCTACATTACCAAAAAAGTCCAGAAATAAGAGATAGTAAAATTCCATTTCAAATAACTGTATATAATATAAAATATCTGGGAGTCTACATGTCAAGACAAACCTAGGAATATGTAAATACAATTACAAAACAATTTTCATCTAAATAAAGTCAGATCTCATTCTTTGTAAAAAAATATAAATTGCTGATATAATAAAAATAACAATTTTGCCTAAATTAATTTACTTAACCAGTGCCAGACCAATCAGATTACTAAAAAAAATATTTTATATAGTTAGAAGAAATAATGACAAAATTCATCTGACAGAACAAAACCTCAAGAAATTAAAGAAAAAAATGCAAAGAAAGGTCACCTAGCTATACTAGATCTAAAATTATATGCTAAAATGGCAACCATCAGACTCATTTGGTAATGGCTAAGAAATAGAGTGATTAGGTACATGAAGCAAAATAATCAATTACTATATTAATATACTATTTAATAAATCCAAACCTCCAGCTTCTGGGATGAGAACTCATTATTTGACAAAAACTCCTGTGAAAACTGAAAAATATCATGGCAGAAACTGTACATATACCAAGATCTTCCATCCTATACTAAGATAAGTTCAAAATGGGTCCATGATTTAGCCATAACTGGGAATACCATATGGAAATTAGGATAGCAGGGACGATTTTACCTCTCAGATATATGAAGGTAGGCAGAATTTATGACTAAGCAAGAGATAGAAAATATTTTGAAATACAAAATGGATTATTTGGATCATATTAAATTAAAAAGGTTTTGCACGAAGTCAATGCAAGCAAGAAAAGGAGGAAATCATAAAGCTAGGAAACAATTTTTATAGCCACCGTATGATTTATAAAGGTCTCATTTCTAAAATACATAGAAAACTGAATAAAATTTTTAAGAATACAAGTCATTCTCCAATTGATAAATGGTCAAAGGGCATTAACAGTTTTCAAAGGAAGAAAGAAAAGTTGTCCATAGTCATATACAAATGTTCAAAATTACTTCTGAGTAGAGAAATTCAAATTAACACAATTCTGAGGTATCACCTCACACCTATCAGATTGACAAATATGAGAGAAAACGAAAACGATGAATGTTGGAGAAGATGTGGGAAAAGTGGAAGATGTTTATATTGCTGGTGGTCTTTTGAAGTGATTCAAACATTCTTGGAGCAATTTGAAACTAGGCCCTACAGTCAATCAAACTGTGCATGCACCTTGATCCAGTAATACCACTTCTAGGTTTGTGTTCCAAAGTGATAAAAATGGGGAAAAGACCCACATGTATGAAAATATTTATAGCAACTTTTTTTTATAATGGCAAAGAATTAGAAATTGAAGAGATGTCCATCAATTGTGGAATGACTGAATAAGTTGTGGTATGTGCATGCAATGAAGTACTACTTTTATATAAAAATAATTAACAAGAAGTTTTCTGAAAAAAAAAATCTTTGAGAGACTTAAATGACCTGATTCTGAGTTAAGTGAGCAGAACCAGGAGAACATTGTACATACTGTGCTTTGAGCAACTATGATAGACTTAGTTCTTTTCAGTAATACGATGATCTAAGGCAATTAGGGATGGAAAATGATTCATCACATCCAGAAAATAGGACTATGGAGTCTGAATGAAGATCAAAGCATACTATTTTTCACTTTTTTTGTTTTCTTTTTCTTTCTAATGATTTTGCCGTTTTGTCCAGATTCTTCTTTCACAATATAAGTAATGTGGAAACATGTTTAACATGACCGTACATGTATAACCTGTGTCAGATTACTGTCTTGGGGAGGTAGAGAAAGAAGGAAAGGATGGAGAAGAATTTAGAACTCAAAATCTTACAAAAATGAATGGTGAAAATTGTCTTTACATGCAATTGGAAATAATAAAATACTATTAGTTTTATAAAAAGGATATAAATATTTAAGAATTAATTTTTGAAAAGTGAATATGATAGTTATTCATTCTCTGAGTTCATGGTTGAATCAATTCATCAGAATTGTAAAGTTTTTTCAAAGTTTCTTGCCATTACAAAGCAAAACTATTTCTTTTGCATTTCTAGCTATATTAAACGATGTAAAATAGTTGAAAACTTTATAACAAGACTAAATTTCAGCAGTTTTTGTTATATGTGAAGAAATGAATCATAAAAGCCTTTTTAAAAGATGGGAAAGAAGACACATGTGTGTATAATGTGTTAAGATATGTACATATCCATACATATAATTTAGTGTGCTGTGTATATATGTATTGTGTTCATGTATGTATGTATGTGTGGAAAAATGTCTCTTTGTAACTCTAAGTTTTTTTTCTATTCTTTTGTTATCTAGAATATTCTCCCTCATCTTTTGTTCGTCTCACTCTTGTTCATCAATCCAGGTCCATTTGAAGTTTCTGACTTTAATAAAGATAGTCCTCCCTTACGATGAAGTTGAATTAAATGAAATATTGGTTAAAGTAAGGGCAAATAAGCTTCAATTAACATGTTCCAAAGAGTCTATGACTTCACTTTCAAAAGGACTAGGTGTAAACTCAAAGCATTTATTTTTTTTTTTTTTACCTGATAGTTTCTAAAGTACCTGTTTTGTATAAAACATTCTACTGGATGGAAGGAAGGGTTATAGATAGTGTATCTACCCATGGAATACAGGGTTCCTCGGATTTTGATGGTTCAGGTAAATAATTCTTTAATAAAAACATCCAATGAGGGGAAAGTCAAGATGGCAGAGTAGAAGCAGAGACCTGCTACATCTCTCACCCCAAATACCCCAACAAACCTGTAAAAATGACTCTAAACAAATACTAGAGAAGCAGAAGACACAAAATGACAGTTCGAAGCAAATTTCCAGCCCAAGAAAATCTTGAAGGTCAATGGAAATGGTCTATCACAATGGGATGGGAGCAGAGTGTGCATTTGGGCCATGCTGGTGGACTTAGTGGGAGGAGGCTTTAGGTGACTGAATTGCTGGTGGAAGCTGCGGATTTCTTACTTCTCAACCCACAAACACTAAAGATAACATCAAAGTTCAGTGGGAAGGGTCTCTCATCTTGTAGAGAGGAGAGCATGGTACAGCCCCATTCCCAGCCCCAGGATTGCTCCAGGCACCGCTGAAGTAGAGGCTGATTCTAGAGTCCTTCACTTAACAAAGTTCAATAATCAAGTAATTGTGAAAATTAACAGAAAAGAGAAAAAAGAAACAGACTATAGATTCTGACTTTCTCAGTGAAGAAGTATTTTCTTACGTTAATGGTAACAAGGGAGATCAGAACATAAAGCCAGAAGAAGACATCTATGTCAAAGTCCGTGCATCCAAAGACTCTAGGAAAAATTTATACGTTGGTTTCAGGCCATGGAAGAGCTCAAAAAGGATTTAGAAAATCAAGTCAAAGCAGTAGGAAAAAAATTTGGAAGAGAAATAAGAGTGAAGCAAGAAAATCATGAAAAAGGTAAGTCAACAGCTTGCTAAAAGAAGCCTCAAAAATGTTAATGAAAATGAAACTTTTAAAATTCGACGAGCCCAAATGTCAGAAAAGGTCCAAAAAGCCAATGAGGATAAGGATGCCTTAAAAAGAAGAATGAGTAAGATGAAAAAAGAGGTTCAAAATTTTACTGAAGGAAATAATTCTTTAAAAATTAAAATGAAAAAAATTAAAATGGAACAAGTAGAAGCTAATGACTTTATGAGACATTAAGAAATTATAAAACAAAACCAAAAGAATGAAAACATAGCAGACAATGTAAAATATCTCGTTGGATAAACAACTGACCTGGAAAATGGATGCAGGAGAAATAATTTAAAGATTATTGGAGTACCTGAAAGTCATGGAAAAAAAAAAAAAACCTAGAAATTATCTTTCAAGAAATTATCAAGGAAAGGAGCCAAGATGGTCGAGTGATCCATAACTGCTACCTCCCTCCCCTTGGTGACCTTCAGGAGTCAAGAGTATTTCTCCCAGGGAAAAACCCTGGAACAGTAGATGCAGCAGAAGGGGTAAACAGATTCTTAACCAATGACACTAGAAAGTTCACTAAGGAGGATTCCTATTGCTGTGGCCTAAGGCAACCAGGGTAGGATCAGAGCTGTCTCAGATAGCCCCTCCTCAGCAAACCAGAAGAAGATCCTGAACCCCAGGGGAATGAAGCCAGCAACTGCCAATACCAGGATCCCAATCATGCCTCAGCACCCCAGTGGAATCTGGAAGACATTAGCACAGACAATTGAGCTTATATATGCTTTAGATTAGCAGAGGAGCCTCCAGCATCAAGACTACCCCTTCCCCACATTTAGCAAGCCAACTCCAGGGTAACTGGAGATAAAACCCACAAAGACCTCACCTGACTCCTGCTTTCAAACATCAGGCAGCTCAGTACCAGGGAAGCTGCAGCATTTCAGTTTCTACCCAAAAGAACCAGAGGCCACAATACACAAAGCCTCAAGCTTTAAGCACAAGAACTGTGGGACAGAGCTCTCTGTGCTACAGACGCAGAGACCTATTTTAAAAGCCAGGAAAAGGGTTACTATCATGATTGAAAAGCAAAGCAGAAACAAAAAACCATAGAATCTTTCTATGGGGACAAGGACCAAAACACAAATACCAAAGAGGTCAGCATTGAGACTGTACTCCCATCTGAAACTTCAGAAGGGAATATGAACTTATGTGAAGCACAAAGACACTTCTTCAAAGAGCTCAGGAAGGATTTTAAAACCCAAATTAAAGAAATAGAAGAAAAACTGGCCAATGATTTTAAAAATATGAAAAAACAATTCACTGAAGAGAACAGCTCCTTACACAGGAAAATTGGGCAAATGGAAAAGGAAATATAAAATCTAACTTGTGAAAACAGCTCCTAAATGGAACAATTGGACACATGGAAAGGAAAGGAAAAAGTTAACTGAAGAAAACAATTTGATAAAAATAGAATCAGGGAAGTAGAAGGTAATGAATTTATGAGACATCAAGAATCAGTCAAAGAGAATCTAAACAATGAAAAGACAGAAGAAAATGTTAAACATCTAATTGGGAAAAAAAAAGACAACTGACCTGGAAAATAGATCCAGGAGAGAAAATCTAAGGATTTTTGATGTTCCAGAAAGCCATGATGAAAAAAAAGAGCCTGGACAATATCATCGGAGACATCCTCAAGGAAAATTGCCAGAAGTCTTAGACCCAGAGTATAAAACAGTTATCAAAGAATCCACTGGTGACTTACTGTAAAAGACCCCAAACTGAAATCACCAAGGAATATCGTTGCCAAATTCCAGAAGTATCAGATGAAAGAGAAAATACTGCACACAATGAGAAAGACACAATTCAAATATCGAGGAGCTACAGTCAGGATCACACAGACACTTACAGCTTCTACATTAAAGGATCAGAGGAATGAGAATGCAATATTTACTAAGGCAAAGGAGCTTGGACTCCAATCAAGGATTAATTACCTCACAAAGTTGAACATAATATTTTAGGCAAGGAGAGGGGCATTCAATGAAATAAATAACTTCCAGACTTTCCTGATGAAAAGGCTAGAACCCAATAGAGAATTTCATCTTCAGATACAGGTCTCAAGAGAGGCACAAAATGGTAAATGGGACAAAATAAACTTGTTACACAACATGGGCAAACTGTTTATATCCCTATAAATGAAGAAAATACTTTTAAATCATAGAGGGAGTGGTCATAAATTAAATGATGTGATGATAACAAATGTGATTTAAGGGTGCTAAGGGATTGCAATGGGAGATTTGAAAAGGAAGAGGCAGAAAAAAGTAAATTCCATCACAAGAAGAGGCACAAAAATATGTTACAGTAGAGAGAAAGAGGGAAGGGAGATAAGCATTGTTTGAGAGGTACTCTCATCTGATTGGATTCAAGGAGTGTACAACAAACTCAGTTATGTATAGAAAGACAATTGTCTCTATAAAGAGTAGGAGGGGAAGGGGGAAAGGAAAAGGAGGAGAACATAAAAAGGAGGTAAGAAACAGTAAGGGAAAGGGGGATTAAAAGGGAGGGGGGCTGAAAGAAGGAAGGAAGATTGAGTCAGGCGCTGGTCAGACCCTAAAATTCTAATGGGGAGGAGAAGGGAGAGCTAAAAGCATAAACAAGTGGAAAGGGGAGAGAAGGAAAGACACAGACAGTAATCATAACTGTGAATGTGAATGTGATGAGCTGTCCCATAAAATGGAGATAAATAGTGGTATGCATTAAAAAGCATAATCCAACAATATGTTGTTTAAAAGAAACACATTTTAAACGGAGGCATACACACAGGGTAAAGGTAAAAGGTTGGAGCAGAATATTTTGTGCTGCAGCTGGTGTAAAAAAAAAAGCAGGGCTAGCAATCCTAATCTCAGACAAAGCAAAAGCATAAATTGATCTAATGAAAACAGATAAGGAATCGACCGATAGGCTGCTAAAAGGCACCACAGGCAATGAATCAATTTCATTACTAAACACATATGCTCCAAGTGGTATATCATTCAAATACTTAGAGGAGAAGTTCAGGGGGTTACAGGAAGAAATAGACAACACACTACACAAGTGGGTGACATCAACCTTCCCATTTCTGAATTTGATAATTCTAATTTCAAAATAAACAAGAAAGAAGTTAAGCAGGTGAATAGAACTTCATATATGATAGATATGATCCGGAGAAAATTGAATGGGGATAGAAAAACATATACCCTTTTTCTTAGTGGTCCATGGCACCTATACAAGAATTCACCATGTCATCAAAACTTCATATTCCGATATAGAAGGGCAGATAGTCAATGCATCATTCTCAGATTACAAGGCAGTAGAACTTATATAAAATCAAAGGCCATGGAAATGTAATCCAAAAACTAATTGGAAAAAAAGCAATCCAATCCTAAGGAATGACTGAGTTAAACAACAAATTATACAAAAAATCAACAACTTCATTCAAGAAAATGACAATAATGAGACAACCTACCAAGTTTTATGGGATACTGAAAAAGCAGTTCGTAGGGGAAGCTTTATAACTTTGAATGTCTACATGAATAAAGCAAAGAAAGAGGAGATCAATAAATTGGATATGCAGGTGAATAAACTAGAAAAAGAAGAGATGGTAAATGCTCAAGTAAATAACAAATTAGAAATACTCTAAACCAAAGGAGACATTAATAAAATTGAAATTAATAAAACTATTGAAAAAAGAAATAAAAGTAGGAGTTGGTTTAATGAGTAAGACCAATAAAAGTCATAACAAACCTTTGGTCAATTTGATTTAAAAAAAAAAGAAATCAGAAAACCAAACTACCCATATCAAAAATGAGAAGGTGATCTCACCTCCAGTGAGGAGGAAATTAAAACAATAATAAGAAATTACTTTGCCCAACAATATGTCCATAAATTCGACAACCTAATTGAGATGGCTGATTATTTTAAAAGATATAAATTTCCCTGATAATCAGAAGAGGAAGCTGAACACTTAAGTGACTCCATCTCAGGAAAATAAATTGAACAAATCATCAATAAAATCCATAGGAAAAAAATTTCCAGTGTCGGATGGATTAACAAGTTAATTCCATCAAACATTTAAAGAAAGTTATCTCCAATACTATTTAGACTATGTGGGAAAACTGAGGTAGAAGAAATTTTCCCAAATTCTTTCTTTTTGATACAAATATAGTTCTGATACCCAAACCAGTAAAAGCCAAAACAAAGAAAGAAAATTATAGACCAATTTCTCTAATGGATACAGATGGAAAAAATTTTAAATAAGATTTTTAGCAAAAAGTGTACAGCAATTTATCACGAGAATAATACATTATGATCAGGTAGGATTTATTCCAGGGATGCTGACCTGGTTCAATATTTGGAAAACTATTAACATTATTGATCATATCAACAAAAATCCTAACAGAAACCAAATGATTATCTTAATAGATGCAGAAAAAGTTTTTGATAAAAGACAGTGCCCATTGTCATTGAAAACACTGGAGAACATAGGAGTAAATGGAACTTTTCATAAAATTATAAGCAGCATCTGCCTAAAACCTTCAGCAAGCATTACATGCAATGAGGATGAAATAGATGAATTTCCAATAAGATCAGGGGTGAAACAAGGATATCCATTATCACCACTATTATTCAATGTGGTACTAGAAATGTGAGCTGTAGCAATAAGAAAAGAAAAAGAAATTGAAAGAATTAAAATAGGCAAAGAAGAAACTACATTGCCACTCTTTGCAGATGATATGGTGATATACATAGAGAATCCAAGAGAATCAAGGAAAAAGGTACCTGATATAATATACAACTTTGACAAAGTTGCAGGTTACAAATCAAACCCATACAAATCTTCTGCATTTCTATACATTACTAACAAAGCCCAACAGCAAGGGCCAGAAAGAGAAATCCCATTTAAAGCTAGAGTAGGCACTATAAAATATTTGGTAGTCAAACTGCCAAAACAAACCCAGGGAGTATATGAACGTAATTACAAAACATTTTTTCATGCAAATAAAGTCAGATCTAGCAAGTGGAAAAACTTTAGTTGCTCGTGGTTTGCCTGAACAATATAATAAAAATGACAACTCTACCTAAATTAATTTACTTACTTAGTGCCATACCAATCAAACCATCAGATAATTATTTTGCAGAGCTAGAAAAATAATATCAAAATTCCTCTGGAAGAACAAAAGGTCCAGAATATCAAGGGAACTAATGTAAAGGAATACTAGGGAAGGTGGTCTACTTCCATTAGATCTCAAATTGTATTATAGAGCAGCAATAATCAAAACCATTTGGTACTGGCTAAGAAATAGAAGGGTAGACCAGGGGAATATGTTAGTACCCAAGACATAGTAGCCAATGAATATAGCAATCTATTCTTTGAAAAACCCAAGGACACCAGCTTAAGGGATAAGAACTCACTGTTCAACTGGAATTGCTGGGAAAACTGGATAATAATGTGATAGAAACAAGGAATAGACCAATGCCTGACACTGTACAGAAGAATAAAGTCCATGGGCACATGATCTAGGTAAAAGATTGATACTATAAACAAATTAGTGGAGCAAGATATCAGATTTATGGAGAAGGGAAGAATTTTTAACTAAAGAAGAGATAGAAAGCATTATGAAGGGCAAAATGGATAATTTTGATTACATTACATTGTAAAGTTTTTGCACAAAATTACTCAATGAAATCATGATTATGAGGGAAATAGAAAAGTGGGAAAGTTTTTTTTTGCCACTAGTGTCTGTGATAAAGGCCTGATTTCTAAAATATATAGAGAACTAAGTCAAATGTACAAGAATGTAAGTCATTTCCCAATTGATAAATGGCCAAAGTATGTGAATAGGTAATTTTCAGAGGAAGAAACTAAAGCTATCTATAGTCATATGAAAAAATGCTCTAAATCACTATTGATTAGAGGGATGCAAGTCAAAACAACTCTGAAATACCACATCACACCTATCAGATTGGCTACCATGACAAAACAGGACGATGAAAAATGCTGGGGAAGATGTAGGAGAGTTGGAACACTAATTTATTATTGGTGAAAATGTGAGCTGATCCAACCATTCTGGAGAGTACTTTGGATCTATACCCAAAGGGCCACAAATATTTGCATACCCTTTGACCCAGTAATATGCTTCTAGGACTGTATCTCCAAGAGATCATAAAAATGGAAAAGAGTCCCACATGTGCAAAAATATTTGTGGCAGCACTCTTTGTGGTGGCCAAAAACTGAAAATCAAGAGGATGCCCATGAACTGGGGAATGGATGAATAAATTGTGGTATATAAATGTCATGGAATACTATTTTGTTATTAGAAATGATGAACAGGAAGTCTTCAGAGAGGCTTGGAAAGGCTTACATGAACTGATTGTGAGTGAAAGTAGCAGAACCAGGATAACTTTGTACAAAGTAACAATCACAGTATGTTGGGAATTTTTTCTGGTAGACTTAGTACTTCGTTGCTGTACAATGACTTAAAAAATTCCCAATTGTCTCTTAAGGCAAAATGTCTTCCACATCCAGAGAAAGAACTATGGAATTTGATCTCATAATGTAGCAGATCATTTTCTTTTGTATTATATTTGGTTTTGTTTTATGATTTATTCTATTCATTTTAATTCTTTGCAACAGGACTAAAGTGAAAATGTATTTCATCAGAATGTATGTTTACAACCTATATAAAATTGTGTGCTATCTCACAGAGGGAGGGGGAAGGTAGTGGGGAATGAGAGGAAGGAGAGGAAAAAAATCTTAGTTATGTAGATTGTAGAACACTGACAGCAAATACAATAATGAAAAAACATTGAAAAAAAGTTGTTGTGTAACACAGGATTTAGCGTCTTCTACACTAATGGATCAAAGGACTTGGAACATGGCATTCCAGAGTTCAGAGGAGACAGGTTGAAAACCAATAATCACCTACCCAGAAAACCTGACTGTAACAATTCAGGGGGAAAAGGAACTTCAATAAAATAGAGGACTTCCAACATTCTTGTTGAAAAGACCAGAGGTGAATAGAAAATTTGACTTTCAAATACAAGAATCAAGAGTAGTATGAAAAGGTAAACAAGAAATAGTAACCATAAGGAAATTATTATTGTTGAAATGAGTACAAGTTAGTCCTTCACAATATCACTGTTGTAGAAGTGTTGTACATGAACATAAATGTATAACTTTTATGGAATTACTTCCCCTCTAATGAAGGAGTAGGGAAAGTGGAAAGGGAGCTAACGTGGAACTCAAAACCTTAAAAAGAAATGTTAGTGGTTGTTTTTACATGTAACTAAGAAATAAGATATATAAGCAATGGGATATAGAAATATATCTTACCTCACAGGAAAATAGAAGGAAATGGATGAGGGGGTGGGGAGAGAATGGAGGCAGATTGGAAGAAAGGACTAAATTGCAATTAGAATGTGTGCTGTTCAGGGATGGGGGTATTGGGGAGATGGGGAGAAAATTTGAAATTCAAAATTGCATGTAAGTGAATATTGAAAACAGAAAGTAAGTTATTTTATACGAAAAAAAATCCACTGATTTCCAGGTATAAGGCAATCCACACTCTTGTTAAGAAAACAAGTATCTACAACTATATCATCATCATCATCATCATCATCATCATCACCACCACCACCACCATCATCATCATCATCATCATCATCATTTCTACTGTATCTCTTCTCTTGCATATTACTAACACTGAAAGTGAAGGGATCCATCAGCAACCAGACTCTGCTTCTGAATGAGAAACTTGACATGCTCAGTCTCCAGATTGGGACAATGTGAACCTTGTTAAACAACCTGTGCTCAGAGTAATTCATCATATTAATATAAAATTTAGTATTGTGAATGTTAATAACAATATAATGACAGATGATTGGCTTAGCATGCTGCAACTAATTATTACTCATGATCTCAAAAGCTCCACTGTCCTCATACTACGCTGGGCTAGAACTATGGGAATATGCTTTCATACCCAGCTTTCTGTCACCTTTTTAACAACAAAAAATAATTGTTACCGTGCACTTTTTTCACAAAATAATCTATATAATCTTCATGACATATTCATTCAAATAAATTTTAAAAACCATAGCACATCTTGAGAACATTATTAAGAATAATGTTGGGGGAGGAGACAAGATTGTAGAGTAGAAAGATGCACATACCCTTAGCTCTTAACCCACAGCCCATAAAATATGTGTAAAGAAGAACTCTCACAAATTCTAGAGCAGTAGAAGCCACAGAACAACGGAGCAGAAGAGAATTCTGTTCCAGAGAGACCTGAAGAACCAACGAGAAAGGTTTGTCGCACACCCAATGTGGAGCAGAGCCCACCCCTGCCTTAGCCACATGGCACCAAGAGGAGCAGATCGAAGCAGGCTTCAGAGACGGAATCTCCAGCTGCAGCGCAGGTCCCTCAACCCACAGGCGCCAAAGGTCAGTAAGAGGGTCTTTTCGGCTGGCCCACAGGGGAGCAGGGTGTCCCCATAACTCAGGCCCCGTCAGGAGGCACCAGTAGAGGTCATCAGTTGACAGGATCTCCCAAAGTAGGCAGTAGCCCGCATCCATTGTTGAAGGTCTCCTTGGAAACCCCCTAAGGAAACTGAGCTCCATGTGGTGGCTCTGCCCCCACATGAGCAGCTGATCTTAATCTCACACTGAATAGTACCCCCTGTCCCCACCGAAAACCCCTAAGGCTTGGGAACAGCACATTCGAATCTCAGCCCCGAAGGGCTGGCTTGGTAGAACTTGAGGCAAGGTGGTTGTGGACAGGAAACTCAGAAGTCAAGTAACTGGCTGGGAAAATGCCTAGAAAAGGGGAAAAATATAAGACCATAGAAGGTTACTTTCTTGGGAAACAGGTGTCTCCCACTATCCTTTAAGATGAGGAAGAACAAGGCCTACTGTCAGAGGAATTCAAAGCCACTGCCTCCAAAGGGAACTTAAAATGGGCTCAGGTAATAGACCTTAAAAATCAAGTTAGTAGCTTACTAAAGGAGAACCAAAAAAAAAAAAAAATGCTGAGGAAAATAACAGCTTTAAAAAGAGACTAACAATAAGAAAAAGAGGTCCAAAAAGCCAATGAGGTGAAAAAGCAGAACTAGCCAAATAGAGGAGAAGGTTCAAAAGCTCACTGAACAAAAGAATTCCTTGAAAGAGAGAATTGAGTTCAGGAAACAAATGACTATGAGTTAAACCAAGAAGTTAGTAAACAAAACCAAAATATTTGAAAAAAAAAATAGAAGATAATGTGAAACAACTCATTTCAAAGCAAGAGACCTGGAAAATAGATCCAGAAGAAATAAATCAAAAATTATTGGACTACCTGAAAGCCATAATCAAAAAAAGAGCCTAGACATGATCTTCCATGATATTATCAAGGAAAACTACACTGATGTTATAGAATCAGAGGGCAAAATGGATATTGAAAGAATTCATCATTTACCTCCTGAAAGAAACCCTAACAGAGAAACTCCTAGGAATATTGTGGCCAAATTTCAGAGTTCACAGTTCAAGGAGAAAATACTACAAGCAATTAGAAAGAAACAATTTGAGTACTGTGGAAATACAATCAGGATAACACAGGATCTGGCAGCTTCAACATTAAGTGATTGAAGGACTTGGAGTGGGATATTTTGGAATTTAAAGGAACTGGGATTGAATCACCTATCCAGCAAATCTGAAGGGAAAAAATGATCATTCAGTGATATAGATGAATTTCAAGATTTCATGTTGAGGAAAAGACCAGATATGTATTTAAAAATTTGACTTCCCAAGACAAGAATCAAGAGAAGCATAAAAAGGTAAGCAGAAAAGAAAAATCATAAAAGACTCTCTAAAGCTGAACTTTTTACATTGCTACATGGAAAGAAAATATTTTTAACTCTTGAATATTTTCTCAATATTTGGATAGTTGGAGAGATTGTACATACACACACACATACACATGGATAGAGAATACAGGGCGTGTTATATCAGAAGAGATGATATCTACACACACATGCACATACACACACACACACAAAATAAAATAAAATAAAAATTAAAGGGTGAAGGAGGAAAATTCCAGGAAAAGAAAGGGAGTAATGGAATGGGGCAGGCTATAACTAATAAAAGAGATAAGAAAAATTTTATTCAATGGAGGAGATAAGGGAGAAGGGAAGAGGGGGAAAAACAAAACTACTCTCCCCACGTGTGACTGAAGAAGGGAATAACACGCTCACTAAATTTGATATGAAAATTTATATACACTACAGGAAAATAAGACAGGAGGCGACAAGTGGAGCGAGGGAAATGTTAGAAGGGAGGGCAAATGGGAGAAGGGAGTCACTAGAAATAAACACTTTCAAGAAGGGACAAGGTCAATTGTAAGGGGGGAAAAAGGGGGGATAGGGTAGGTCAGAGGGCAATATAATTACTATTACCCAACATGATTTCTGTGGAAGTCTTTTGCAGAACAACACGTATTTAGTCTGTATTGAACTTTTTGCCTTCTCAGTAGGGCTGGGGAAGAAGCAGGGGAGGGAGAGAAGTTGGAATTCAAAGTGTTAGAAACGAAAGTTGAGAATTTTTATTGCATATAATAGGGAAATAAGAACTACAGGGATAGGGGTATGGAAATTTTTTTTTTGCCCTGCAAGAAAAGAGAGAAGATGGGGATAGGAGAGGGGTAGGGTGTGGTGGAGGGGAGGGTACATTGAGGGAAGGAGTAATCAGAATGCAAGGTATTAGGAAGCAGGCAGAGGTGAATGATGGGGAGAAAAATTGGACATGTTACAAAGTAAGGTAAAAGCAATTAGTATTAGAACAATAGACTGAATTAATTACTGAGAATAATTCAATGACATCTTTAGTTTGAAGAAAAGATTTTCAGTCTAAATGTCCTAGAGGAAGGTGACCTGGGGTAAAATTTGGCATTGATGGAAAAGTCAAGGTTTTAATGGTAAATTTAATTTTATGATTGCCATTTAATCATGGAAGTAGAACATTTATAGAAAGGCATATAAGCTACTAAAGACTTGCCTTAAAAGATGTTCCTTAGCCAAAGTGAAATTATAATCATATTTGAAACCTGGTTATTGGAACTTTCCATTTTTAGATGCTATGGGACTATTAAGTGACTGTTCTTCTGAGTCTGACTCCAGGTATGGGTAGCAAGAAAGACGATCTGAGCCTCTAGTACATGATGCCAGTAAGCTGATGAGATGTTGGTATGATCTACATAGGTGATCTCAAGGGAAGGGTCGGAGAGCAGCTATTCAGCATGGGCTGAGGTGGATTCTCCTGACTCAGTTTTCCCACTGACACCTGGCAGACTTTAAGCCTGACTGAATGCAAGTGGATAATCTAATCCTGCCTGGGGTTGACATGAAGTTGTGGAGATATTGTTTCCCTGCAATGGCCTTAGTATTAGTGGCAATTTCCTATAGTCAAAAGGTTTGCAAGCTTAATACCAGATATATTCAATTATAGATTATGGGTAGGAGAACATACGAGGTTGTCTAAAATTAAGCTATTAGGCTTAGGACTTTAGAACAACCACAATAAGTTAGGGTCCTTTAATTCTTAACAATACTGTGGAAACAATTAGGTTAAGAGCTTGTGAAGTTAGCAACATAAATATTATTTGTGTCTCAGTTGGTTAATGTTTAAAAAATAATTATTTTTGTGGTCCATAATGTAAATGCTTTAAAAAGAAGTATCACCTGACCAAAAGTTTGAATTGCTTTATCTGTTATAAACTGTGTTGAAAATAAATAATAATAATAATAAAAAGAATAATGTTAACAGAAATATTGGTTTACAGATCCTCTATCAAAGTATGATTTTGAGGGTTTTCTGTTGATTTGTTTAAAGGACTCAGTTTTTTTTTTTCTCAAAAGATCTACCAAATATTCAAGTTTCATTAGGAAATATATTGTTTTAAATGAATTTTCTCCTTTTTTATTAATATCTGCAATGGAAATAACAACTTTTCATAAGTCACACATTCTTGCTAGCACTTTGGCATGAGAACATTAGCATATTTTGCTACTTGTGCACGGATAATAGAGCACAATTACACTTTGTCCTCATTTTATCACAAAAATTTGCAAAAAGACTTCTTTTCAGTGGAGTGTTTTTGATAAAATTGATTAGTCGTCTAACAACTGGAAAACATGTATCTTACTCCATCTTCCTTTTGTCCTTTTTTATTGTCCTAATTTTAATTACATTTTATTCTCCAGGAAAATAATTGCATTTGCACTTGTTTACAGTATGGATAAAGTGTAATGTTGTATATTTCTCTCCCTCCCATTCATTCAAGTATTCAGAATGCCCAGATTTGCACAGTAGCTTAAATGTTTCTTTTAAACTGATACTTTTAAACTGATACTGCCTTGGCTACAACTTTGCATCCTTCAATTTTTGGAAAGCTGTTGTAATGCTCTTTCTTCTTATGTCATTAACCCACCTCCAAAAGAAGTACCTCCAGTTATGGCTGTTGCACTGCCTGTAGAGCTTAGTAATGAGGAGGCTGCAGACCTTCTGCTCTTTCTGTTGATGCTCAAATTCTTCTTTCTCAGTAATCTGGTTTTTATCCAGCCAGCTGATTATTTCATTACATTTGTCAAGGATATTCTGTTTGTCTTCACCACCAATTTTGCCTTGCAATTTTTTCATCTATGGTAGTCTTCATGTGGAAAGTATGAGATTCAAAGGAATTCTTGGAAGACAATTTGTCTCTCTGATTCTTATTCTCAGTCTCGTATTTCTCAGTCTCCATATGCTCAATGTCTTTTTTTACTCAGACATCATTTATAATTGATGATGGTGATCTTATTTTCTTTGCCCATGCTCTTATACACAGGAGAAAAATTGAATATGCCATTTGCATCAATATCAAATGTTACTTCAATCTGGGGAACACCCATGGGTGCTGGGGGAATTTCTGTGAACTCAAATTTGCAAAGCAGGTTGTTATGCTTTGTAATTGTTCTCTCATGTTCATGAACCTGAATAAGTACACATGACTGGTTATCTGAATAAGTGGTAAAGATATATGTCTGCTTGGTGGAGATTGTGATATTATGTTTGATCAGAAGTGTCATTACTTCACCAGCAGTTTCCATTCCAAGAGAAAGAGGAGTGACAGACCAATAGATAGACTCCCACCATCACCACTAATTTTACACCTTTATGTATTACGTAACCTCCTCATTTTTATTCAGTTTCTCTCCTTTTAATGAAACTTTATTCCATGATATTATGTGCTTACGATAGAAAATCCAATCTAACAAGGATGTGCCAAGCTACAAGCAATCAGAGAAATATATATCTGATAATTTGAGGAGAAAAGTAGTGAACACAGACAGTTAAGGAGGCAAGAAAGGCTTCTTTTGGGATATCCAACATGGACTGAGTCTTTTTTTAAATTTATTAATTTAAGTTTTCAACAACCATTGCCACAAAATTTTGGGTTCCAAATTTTCTCCCCATTTATCCCCTCTGCCCACACCAAAACACCAAGCATTCTAATTGCCCCTATCACCAATCTGCCCTCTCTTCTAACATCCCTTCCTTCCCTTAACCCCAACTTCTCTTTTGTCCTGTAGGGCAGGATAACTTTCTATACCCCATTACCTGTATTTCTTATATCCTAGTTGCAAGAACAATACTCAACAGCTGTTCATAAAACTTTCAGTTCCAACTTCTCTTCATCCCTCCCTCCCTACCCATTCCCTTTGGGAAGGCAAGCAATTCAATATAGGCCATATATATGTGTAGTATTGCAAATGACTTCCATAATAGTCACGTTGTGTAGGACTAATTAAATTTCCCTCCATCCTATCCTGTCCCCCATTTCTTCTATTTTCTCTTTTGACCTTGTCTCTCTCCAAGAGGGTTTACTTCTAAATGCTTGCTTCTCCCATTTACCCTCCCTTCCATCATCCCCCTACCCTGCTTATCCCCTTCTCCCCAACTTTCCTGTGTTGTAAGATAGGTTTTTATGCCAAAATGAGTGTGCATTTTATTCCTTCCTTTAGTCAAATGTGATAAGAGTAAGTTTCATGTTTTTTCTCTCACCTCCCCTCTTTTTTCCTCCACTAAAAAGTCTTTTACTTGCCTCTTTTAAGAGAGATACTTTACCCCATTCCATTTCTCCCTTTCTCCTCCTCCAAATGTATTTCTCCCATCCTATTCAATTCACCCTGTGCGCTTTCTCTCTCTCTCTCTCTCTCTCTCTCTCTCTCTCTCTCTCTCTCTCTCTCTCTCTCTCTCTCTCTCTCTCTCTGTCTCAGTGTGTATGTGTGCGTGTGATCCCACTAACTACTCAGACACTGAAAAAAGTTTCAATAATTACAAAAATTGTCTTTCCATGTAGGAATGTAAATAGTTCAACTTTAGTAAGTCCCTTATGATTTATCTTTGCTGCTTACCTTTTCATGCTTCTCTTGATTCTTGTGTTTGAAGGTCAAATTTTCTTTTCAGCTCTGATCTTTTCATTAAGAATGCTTGAAAGTCCTCTGCTTCATTGAAAGACCATTGTTTTCCCTGAAGTATTATATTCAGTTTTGCTGGGTAGGTGATTCTTTGTTTCAGTCCTAGTTCCTTTGACTTCTGGAATATAATATTCCACACCCTTTGATCCCTTTATGTAGAAGCTGCTAGACTTTGTGTTATCCTGATTGTATCTTTGTAGTTGTTGGCAACATTTTTCCTTGACCTGAGAACTCTGAAATTTGGCCACAATGTTCCTAGGAGTTTCTCTTTTTGGATCTTTTTCAGGAGATGGTCAGTGAATTCTTTCAATATTTATTTTGCCCTCTGTTTCTAAAATATCAGAGTAGTTTTCCTTGATAATTTCATGAAAGATGATATCTAGGCCCCTTTTTTTTTTGATCATGACTTTCAGGTAGTCCCATAATTTTTAAATTGTTTCTGCTGGATTTATTTTGCAGGTCAGTTGTTTTTTCAATGAGATATTTCACATTCTCTTCCATTTTTTCATTCTTTTGGTTTTGTTTTGTGGTTTCTTGGTTTCCCATAAAGTCATTAGCCTCTATCTATTCAATCACAATTTTTAAAGAACTATTTTCTTCAGTGAGCTTTTGAACCTCTTTTTCCATTTGGCTAATTCTGCATTTTAAAGCATTCTTCTCCTCATTGGCTTTTTGAACCTCTTTTGCCAATTGAGTGAGCCTATTTTTAAAGGTGTTATTTTCTTCAGCATTCTTTTCGGTCTTCTTTAGCAAGGTGTTGACCCGTTTTTCATGCTTTTCTTGCATCTCTCTTATTTCTCTTCCCAATTTTTCCTCCACCTGTCTAACTTTATTTTCAAAATCCTTTTTGAGCTCTTCCATGGCCTGAGATCACTGAATATTCATTTTGAATGTTTGGGATACAGAAGCCTTGACTTTAATGTCTTTCCCTGATGGTAAGTATTGTTCTTCCTCATCTGAAAAGATGGGAGAAGATATATATTCACCAAGAAAGTAACCGTCTATATTCTTATTTTTTTTTTTGCTGTTTTAGGGGCATTTTCCCAACCAGTTACTTGACTTTGAGGTCCTTTGTCACTAGTAAGGTATACCCTGGGAGTCTGTAAGATCTCAGTTCCTCCAAAGTGGCACAATCAAGCACGTAAACTGGTCTGGGAGGAGATGGGATTTTTGTGCCCAGAATCTTAACAGTTTCCTCTCCCACCTGGTCTCCAGTTCCGCCAAGGCAGCACTGGAGGGATGGGATTCAGTCAACCATTTGTGCTTGTGGGTTAACGGATCTGTGAAACTGCTGCTACTGGGACTGGGGATTCAGTTACTTGAGATTCTGCCACAGAGGGCTATTCAAGAGCAGTGCCACTTGGCCAAGGCTGGGCTGGACTCCACTCCATGTCCAGTGCAACTGACATTTCCCATGGGCCTTTCAGGTCATCCTGGACTGGAAATATCCTCCACTCAGTTGTTCTCCTCTGCTGCTGCTCTAAAATTTGTTGAGAGTCCCTTTCTATAGGTATTTTATGGGCTGCATGGGGAGAGCTTGCCTTTGTGTGTCTTTCTACTCCTCCATCTTGGCTGCCATGTACAGTCATATATATATATATATTTCCTTCCACATCATTCATGTTGTGAAAGAAGAATGAGAACAAAAGGGAAAACCACAAGAAAGAAAAATAGTGAAAACAGTATGTTTTGATTCGCATTCAGACTCCACAGTTCTTTCTCTGGATGGAGATAACATAAAATGAATATTTTCACTTATGTATTTCCTTATCCACTTGAAATAAAAAAATGGGAAGATTTTTCTACAATAATTGGTTGTATATGTCATCAGATAGCTTTCACATAATATAATCTACATTTATAACATTTTGAAGTTGTTTCATAAGGGGGAGTCATGGTATAGATGAAGAAGCAAGTTTGACACCATCTATCGAAGGTGTAAACCTTCTTTGCAATATTTTCTCCCTAGTTTTTTCCATTTTATGCCTATTTTTTCATTTCATTAGATACTCTTCCAGTAATTCTACAGAAGAAATAATTTTCTCTGATTCTTTGCTTGGACTTGTGGATGTACTTTCATCTTCTGAGTTTAACCTTCAAGTTTCCCTTAGTCCAAAGAAACTATTCACTGTTTTTCTTTTCTGTTTACTGATATGCCCAGTTACACTTTCTTTATTGGGGGTTTGTGCTTACGTCAAACACTGTCAATGCACTCCTATATAGGAGAAAGTAGCTAGGACCTGCTTGATCCTGACTTCACTAGTCAAGACAAAGATTCAAATTCCTAAGGAACTGATTGGCCTAGAGTCTTGATGTGACTCTACCTGAATGGCAACCTGTGTAAAATCTGTCTGTTTGCTGAGTCAAAAGCGGCTTCCTAGATGCTACTCTGAACCAGTTTCATACTTCAGAAGGAGATAACGCCCTTGGATTGTCCTTCTCAGTTAGTTCATTAGTCTATCCTTTCCTTCTGCTATGGGATTAAGCTGCTTTGTATTTTGTTTTCTATTTATTTTTACTTAGCTTTTCCACATGCAGAATCCTTTGCAGTATTTCAAAATTATTTTTTGGTATACATTCCTGGAACAGGGTGATTTATAACTAATCTCTGCATTGGTATTGTTGTTGTTTTAATTGTTATTTTTCTGGTGAATTTTTAGATTGATATTACAATGTTTGTTGGGTAATTGGGCCTGTCCACATCCTAATGTGCTACCTTCTCCCCACAGTCCTCCACAGAATAGAAAAAGCTTGAATATTCATGTCAGAAGACACTTTTAAATCTTACCTCTGATAATTATTACCGGATTCATGATCTTGGGCAAGGGAATTAATCTGATTAGGTCTGTTTTCCAATCTGAAAATTATAGTAGACTAAACGTTTTCAGAGGTCTCTCCCCATACACAGATATGTTGCTGTATGATTTACTAAACATAATTTTAGTTAAATCAGTAGCTATGGGTAACATCACTTTGCTTCCATCAATTAAGTTTTTTGCGATTTGAAATACTGTTATATATTGCAATTACTACTTTTGATATCATTCACATAGCTTCTTTTAAAGCTTGTTTCTGCTTGTAACAAATTATTTTCCCTGGAGAAAATATTTTCTTGTCAATGTATTATTCACATGTCTTTTTAAGATGTCATTTTAATGTATTTGGTTTCATGCTGTCTATACAAAGTTGTCATTTTTACAAAACAGATACAGTGGTATTTCCTCTCCATCAATGTCAATATGTGCAAACAACAAAGATAATGGAATGGATCATATTTTCTCTATTTGAGCTTCTTGATTTTTGTTTCTGTATTTCTGTTGTTTTTGCCACTGATTGTACTAATTCAAGGTACTACAGTTTAATATCTTTGGATTGGTGATATATACGCACAATTTACACATGTGTAATAACATATATTTTGCTTTTTGATAAAATCAAGGTAATAAAAATTAAAACAGTGAAACCGTAATTTAAATTTTGAGAATTTCAGATACTTATATAGCAATTCTGAAATTTTTAAAAGTTATGATTTATTCAGAAAACACTTTATTATTTACTTAGCAATGTGAATGACACTGAAAAATATAAAAAAAGATAAATTAAAATTTAACATAATAGTTATTTAAACCCACATTTACATATTGTATGTTTAAACGTAGCAATATGATAAATCTTTGTCCCAAGCAGATATTTTTCATTAAGAGATTTCCTGCACAATAACTCATATTTGGACTTCTTCAAAAAAATAGTTTTTTTCCAAAATGTGGTCCAGGGATTCATAGTCTTTAAGGGATATGGCAAAGTCAAAACTATTTTAATGATGATGATGATGATAACGATGATAGCTTAAACTTTTTGGATATTATAAATTTTGATAGATTATATTTCATATAAACAAAGCTTTGGTGATACATAATAATATTTGAGCTTAAAGGGGTTAACAAAGCATTTAAGAACTATTAATATGCACTATTTTAAATGGTAACTGAATTATTGTAACTATTTTCAGAAATGAATTCCACATGCCTATATTATTTTTGTTAACTTTGATTTCAACTTTGTCTTCATTGAAGAAAATACTGTGTATATATATAGGAGTTATACTAAAAAACACAGAAAAATATTATTTTAGACATTTCTTCACACATGCAAGCTGGAAGGTATCAGGGCCTCTACAGTTTGGAAAACACACAACAGTGTACTGAGGTCCAAGTTTGAAAGATATAGGATCAAATCCCATACTTGACACTTGGAAGCAGTGTGTCCCTGGGAGATCTCAATTATGCTTAAGCAACTTCCTAGGACATTTCCACTAAGTTATACTTGGGTTGCTTTTTTTTAACGAGCTACCTTAAAAGAAATAGCCTTTTGTTTTGAGAAAATCATGGATCCCTTGTTGATTGTCTTTGCCAGAATATGATTTTATTTTTCCAACTTCTCTTAAAGTCTTGCAAGGATAAAAATTGGTCTTCCTTTAATATCAGTTAATTACAAAGAATTAACAATATGAAGTTTTACAGACTGAATGCATTATAACTTTCTTTTACATCCTACTTTGAAATATACTAATATGTCATTGCCATTAACTAATTGACTGGTTGAATTTAACAATAGCTTAGAAATTCTTTCAAATCTTATCCCAGCTTAGGTAGACCTGATGGATATAAAGTTGTGACTACAAGGACAAGTGAAATCACAGATGGTGTCCTAGTTTATCTCCTTGACTAAACTATTTTAGTTCATATTTCTGGCTATGTCTTTTACCTTAAATTTCTCTATGTTTATACACACACATTTAACATTTTATATCATGACATGTGTGTCTCTGTGTGTGTTTATGTTTACAAACATATATAAAGAGTATACATGCAACTATTTCATTCAGAATAATACAATTGACCAGTACCTTCAGGGATCTCAGAATTAATATTCATGTTGAAAAATTATTTAATTTATTGCTACATAGGTTTTTTTTTTAATTTCATGAACTATAAAGCATGTGACATACAGAATTTCATGGGTTATGAAATAAAAGCCCAGAAATGTGTCTTTAATATGTAATTATCTGTTAGATTATATGTATGTATCCAACTCAGTGTAATTTGCATTGGGTTTTTCAACTGGAATCATTTGAAACTTGAAAATATTTCAGTTTAATTTGAAAGCAGATAAAGCTAAGTTGATATGCAAGTAAAACAAAAGGACAGTAATTAGTAAAAAAGACCACATGTCTCTAAAATAATCTGATGTAAATCTGTTTTCTTAAAGCACTTTTTTACCTGCTGATCAGTTCCAGAAGCTCCCAAAGTTGATAAAATTACAGCATAAAGTAAAACAAAATCACTTCCACAAATGGCCTAAATATGGTGCTTGAAGATTTTAGCATTTTTATGACTCTCTCCTCAAAATGGATTGAGAAATACCATAGAGCATTTAAATGCATCATTCAATGAGTTACATCTAACCTCAAAACCTAAATTTATTATCACAATACCCTAAAGTTGAAAAATTCCTTCCAGCTTCCTTATTTTTTTACTATTCAATTCCAATCATCTAGACAATATAATAATGATTTAGTCCACCTGTGCTACTTTTTGACCCACCTTTAAATGACATTTTATTTCTTATTAGTAGTTTGAACTTATGTTTTAACAATTCCCCCTGACATTTCAGTCACCTGGATATTTCCCTGAAGACACAGGAACTGCAAGCTCATCTTCTTTTAGCTCTTACTATATGGCTTTGTGTCATATATCTGCTTTCACACCTTTGGTATTTCAAAACTTCTAAAATACAGTTCTACTGAATCACATCCTTCTTTTTAGCTTGCTATCTTCAGAAATTTTACTTAACTTTAGAGCCTTGTCCAATGCAGCCATAAAACAAATAGTTCAAAAAAATTTAAATAAAATAATGCATGCATTCATGTGCAAACATAGTGGTGTATATGAATATATACACACACACACTCCACCAATTCCTTACTTACTGCTGTTTAGCTCATTTGGTTTCATTACTAGAGAATATCTTTCTTTCTCTAACCAGATACTATTCATTCTGCAAGGCACATTTCATATACCACTTTATTGTGAGCAGTACCAGTTCCACCCTATTCATTCTGTCCATCTGCAAGCCATGTTGATTCATATTTACTCTAACTCCTCCCCACTTTTAAATTCTAGCTCACCTTGCGGGTTGTACGGCTTAAGTAGAAAGTAAAGTCTTTAACGTTAGGGATTATTTTGCTTGGTTGTTTTTATATTCCCACTTCTTACCCTAGTGTCATTTAGGCCTATCTGCTTCTGTTCTTCATGTGTAAAATAAGTTGCTAAAGGAAATGAAAAATCAATACAGTATTCAGTCAAGAAAACCACAAGTATGGTCGCAAAATGTTAGCCATGACTGAAACAACTGAACAAAAGCAACATATATCCTAGTACCTAATAAATGCCTTTTCATTCAATCAGTCATTCATTGACTCACTCATTGGAAAGATGGTCAACATGATCAACCAAAGAGGAAAATGTAGGGAATAAAACTTGTACATTTTTTGAAAACCATAGGGAGATTTTCAAATTATGTTATCAATCTTTTCAAACACTTGTGTTTCGTAGTGTAGAGTATCATAATTGTCATGATGAGCAGAGGGGAAGCTCATTTCATGTATAATACATAGGATTGGATTATGGGTTAGTAACAGTCACTGGCCATAACCATGTAGTCATAACAAGCAAATATATATATATATATATATATATATATATATATATATATATATATATATATATCTGTTCTTGGTATTTTATAGGAAAGACTCTTAATTATCTACTGTCTGGCAAATCTAGGGAGAACACATCCCAACGAAATCAGGGGCAGATGTAACCTGTAAGACTTTATGTCCACTGGCATTATTTATGAAGGATTCTCCCCATGAAAACAGCAGAGTTCTCAGAAAGGCCTCCAAATGACAATGAATGGGGATGAATTAAATTATTCAGTGATCATTCCAAGACACTATGGTCCAAGATTCTCAATTTTCCTTAGACAAGGGAGGTCATAAAGAATTTGAACTTCAAAAATTTATGGAATCCAAACCCTTAATGGTGGGAGTCAGTGTAATAATTGAAAGAACCAAGAAGGAGACCAGAGAATCAATCCCTCTATCCTAAAGCACAGTTGATACAAAGCCCAAATTAAGGAGCTAAAGAAGGAGAGAAGGAAAACCAAAGAAAAGAACAACACATGTAAAAACAAAACACTAAAAATCTAAATACATAGCTTCTGAAAGTGGAAACTCAAAAGAATAAATGCATTTTCCACATGGATTACATGAATACTTAAAGGAAATAATGAAATAGGTAAGAAAATGAAATAAAAACTCTAAAAAAAGAGCTGGAAGAATAATAAATAACTTATTTCAGACTGTAAAAAACCTTAATTAAAATTTTATAAACTTTATGAAAACTAAAAGAGACCAAATAAAAACTAATGACTCCAAGAGAGGAAGAATATTGAAACTTAATAGAAACCATTAAAAAAAGAAAATACTAGATATCTGATGTTAAAAAAAAAAAGGTGTCTTGGAAAATTAGGTCCAGGAGAGGTAATGGAGGAATCATTCGACTCTATTAAAACCTGAAAATACCTGGAGAGACAGACAAGGTAGAAAGTTAAGACTTTTCTCTGATTTCCATAATTTCTCAAATTATATGCCAAAGCTAACAACCTCAGATGTCTCCATATTATATGACATTAGAAAGTCGAAAGAAAGTATTAAATTGCCACCAACAAAAATATCCATGCAGAAGCTCACACAATGAATTATTGCCTATCACTCCCTCTACCATCCACAATATTAATATGTTAGGGTGTCCTAGATGAACTCCCTATAGATTTGTAACAAAACCAACCACAAACTCCATGATTTATTCTCCATAATTTACTCTCATCTGTTTTGGTTCAAAGAGGGAACAAAAAACACAGGCCACAGGAAGGGAAAAGGGAAAGAAAAGGAAAGGGAGGCTAAAAGGGAGGGAATAAGTAGAAAGGGAAAAGGGGAGGAAAAGCGAGGGGGCAGAAAGAATGGAGGGAAGATTTAGGAAGGGGGTGGTCAAAAATTGAAATTCTAGGGGGAGGATCCAAGATGGAAGAGTAGAAAGATTCACATATGCTAGCTCTAAACCCACAGCCCATAAATTACCTATATAAAGAACTCCCAACAGGTAACGGAGGAGTGAAAGCCATGCAGCAATGGAATGGAGGAGATTTCTGTTCCAGAGAGCCCTGAAAAACCGACCCCAAAGGTCTGTTGCACATTGGACCCTGAGCAGAGCCCATCCTTGCCCTGGCTGTGCAGCCACGAGAGGAGCAGAATGGAGGAGGCTTCGGGGACAGAAGCTCTGGAGGCCTTGAAGGTCCCTCAACCCACAGGCACTACCGGTCAGTGAGAAGAACTTCTGGACTGGCCAAGAGGGGAGCAGGGTGTCTCCATAACTCAGGCCCCCTCAGGAGGAAGTGGCAGGGGAAGCAGCAGTCAGGGGCTCCCAAAGCAGGAAGGATCTCCATTGTTAAAGGTCTCCACATAAGCCCACTGAGGGAACTGAGCCTGGGAGGCAGCCCTGCCCCCACCTGAGAACCTGAACTTAATCTCTCACACTGAAAAGCAGCCCTGCCCCCCCGCTGAAGGTCCTGAGGCTGGGAAGCAGCATTTGAATCTCAGACCCCAAGCACTAGTGAGTCTGGGGTGGAGAGGAATCTCAGAAATCAAGTAACTGTATGGGAAAATGCCCAGAAAAGGGGAAAAAAAAAAAACACAAGACCATAGAAGGTTACTTTCTTGGGGAACAGATGTTTCCACCTTTCTTTCTGATGAAGAAGTACAATGCTTACCATCAGGGAAAGACATAGAAGCCAAGCCCTCTGTATCCCAAACATCCGAAATAAATATCCAATGGGCTCAGGCCATGGAAGAGCTCAAAAAGGATTTTGAAAATCAAGTTAGACAGGTTGAGGGAAAACTGGGAAGAGAAATGAGAGAGATACAAGAAAAACATGAAAAACGGGTCAATAACTTGCTGAAGGAGACCCCCCAAAAAATGCTGAAGAAAATAACACCT
Organism: Bettongia penicillata ogilbyi; assembly: GCA_023548195.1. Taxonomy (NCBI): domain Eukaryota; kingdom Metazoa; phylum Chordata; class Mammalia; order Diprotodontia; family Potoroidae; genus Bettongia; species Bettongia penicillata. The sequence continues at coordinate 1,713,462 of JAJHZJ010000975.1, forward strand.
TGAAAAATAGGCTAACTCAACTGTCAAAAGAGGTTCAAAAAGCCAATGAGGAGAAGTATGCTTTCAAAAGCAGAATTAGCCAAATGGAAAAAGAGGTTCAAAAGATCACTGAAGAAAATAGTTCTCTCAAAATTAGAATGGAACAGATGGAGGCTAATAACTTTCTGAGAAACCAAGAAATCACCAAAGAAAACCAAAAGAATGGAAAAATGGAAGAGAATGTGAAATATCTCATTGGAAAAACAACTGACCTGGAAAATAGATCCAGGAGAGACAATTTAAAAATTATGGGACTACCTGAAAGCCATGATCAAAAAAATAGCCTAGACATCATCTTTCATGAAATGATCAAGGAAAATTGCCCTGATATTCTAGAACCAGTGGGCAAAATAAGTATTCAACGAATCCACTGATCACCGCCTGAAAGAGAGCCAAAAAGAGAAACTCCTAGGAACATTGTGGCAAAATTCCAGAATTCCTAGGTCAAGGAGAAAATATTGGAAGCAGCTAGAAAGAAACAATTCCAGTATTGTGGAAATACAATCAGGATAACTCAAGATCTAGCAGCTTCTACATTAAGGGATCAAAGGGCGTGAAATAGGACATTCCAGAAGTCAAAGGAACTAGGACTAAAACCAAGAATCACCTACCCAGCAAAACTGAGTATAATACTACAGGGGAAAAAATTGGTCTTTCAATGAAATAGAGGACTTTCAAGCATTCTTGATGAAAAGACCAGAGATGAAAAGAAAATTTGATTTTCAAACACAAGAATTAAAAGAAGCATGAAAAAGTAAACAGCAAAGAGAGGTCATAAGGAACTTAACAAAGTTGAACTGTTTACATTTCTACATGGCAAGACAATATTTGTAACTCTTGGAACTTTCAGTACCTGTGTAGTTGGTTTACACACACACACACACACACACACACACACACACATGCATGCACACAGAGAAACAGAGAGCACAGAGTGAATTGAATAGGATGGGATCATATCTTAAAAAAAAATAAGGTAAATCGTAAGAGAGAAATATATTGAGAGGAGAGAGGGTGAAATGGAATGGGGCAAATTATCTCTCATAGAAAAGGCAAGCAGGAGACTTTTTAGTGGAGGGAAAAAGAGGGGAGCTGCGAGAAAAACATGGGGTTTACTCTCATCACATTCAACTAAAGGAATGGTTAAAATGCACACTCATTTTGGTATGAAAACCTATCTTACAACACAGGAAAGTGGGGGAGAAGGATATAAGCAGGGTGGGAGGATGATGGAAGGGAGGGCAATGGGAGGAGGGAGTAATTTGAAGTCAATACCCGGGGAGGGACAGGATCAAAAGAGAGAATAGATACAATGGGAGGCAAGATAGGATGGAGGGAAATATAATTAGTCTTACACAACATGACTACTATGGGAGTCATTTGCAAAACTACACAGATATGGCCCATATTAAGTTGCCTGCCTTCCCAAAGGGAATGGGTGGGGAGGGAGGGATGGGGAGAAGTTGGAATTCAAAGTTTCAGGAACAACTGTCGAGTATTGTTGTTGCTACTAGAAAATAAGAAATAGAGGTAATGGGGAATAGAAAGTTATCTGGCCCTACAGGACAGAAGAGAAGATGGGGTCAAGGGAAGGGAGGGATGATAGAAGAGCGGGCAGGTTGGTGAAAGGGGAAATTAGAATGCTTGGTTTATTGGGGTTGGGGGAGGGGACAAATGGGGAGAAAATTTGGAACCCCAAATTTTGTGGAAATGAATGTAAAAAGTTAAATAAATTAATTTATTAAAAAATTGAAATTCTATTGTAGAGGGGAAAGGAGAAGGGAGAACTAAAAACATAAACAGGGTGAAAGAGAATGGCAGGAAATTCACGGACAGTAGTAATGGCTATAAAAATGAATGGAATAAACTCTCCCATAGAAGGGAGGAGAATATCAGAATGAATTAAAAACTATAATCCAACAAAGTGTTGTTTACAAGAAACACATTTGAAACAGGGGAATACACACAGGGTAAAAGTAAAAGGTTGGAACAGAATATGTTATGCTTCAGCTGATGTAAAAAAAGCATGGGTAGCAATCCTAATCTCAGACAAAGTAAAAGTAGAAATAGATCTAATCAAAAGAGATAAGGAAGAAAACTATATCCTGCTGAAGGACACCATAGAAAAAGAAGGAATATCAAGACTAAACATATATGCTCCAAGTGATATATTGTTCAGGTTCTTAGAGGAGAGGTTAAGGGAGTTACAGAAAGAAATAAACAGCAAAATTATACTAGTGGGGGAGGGGCATCAAGTTCCCCTCTCCGATTTTGATAAATCTAGCCTCAAAATAAAAATGTAAGAAGTTATGGAGGTGAATAAAACTCTGGATAATGTAGATATGATAATTCTATGGAGAAAACTGAATGGATATAGAAAGGAAGGAATATGCCTTTTTTTTTTTCTCAGTGGTGAATGGCACATATACCAAAACTGACCATGTAGTAGGGCATAAAAAACTCACAGTCCATTGTAGAAAGACAGAAATAATCAATGCATCTTTTTTCAAATCGTAATTCAATAAAAGTTGAATGTAATAAAAGGCCATGGAAAGTTAGAAAAAAAATTAATTGGAAATTGTCATCTAATCCTAAAGAATGAGTTGGTTAACGAAAAAGAAATCATAGAAGCAATCAACAGCATCATTCAAGAGAAGGTCAATAATGGTACAACCTACTAAAACTTATTGGATACTACAAAAGTAGTTCTCAGGAAAAGTTTTATATCGTTGAATGCCTACATGAATAAAATACAGAAAGAGGAGATCAACAAATTGGAAATACAGCTGAAAAAGCTAGAAAAAGAACAAGTTGAAAATCCCCTAGAAAATACCAAAGTAGAAATATTGAAAATCAAAGGAGAGATTAATAAATTGAAATTAAGAAAACTATTGAACTACTAATTAAAACTAAGAGTTGGTTTTATGAAAAAAGCCCTAAAATTGATAAAACTTTGGTCAAGTTTATTTAAAAAATGAAAAAAAAACACAAATTACCAATATCAAAAATGAAAAGGGGCGAACCCACCTCCATTGAGGAGGAAATTAAAACAATAATTAGAAATTGCATTGTCCAATTTTATGCCCATAAATTTGACAAGTTAAGTGAGATGGATGGGTATTTTAAATAGGTATAAATTGCCCATATTAATAGAAGAGGAAATGAAATGCTTAATCCCCTTTCAGAAAAAAAGAAATTGAAGGAGACATCAATGAACTCCCTAGGAAAAAATATAGCCAGGGTCAGATGGATTAACAAGTGAATTCTATCAAACCTTTAAGGATCAGTTAATTCCAATACTATGTAGTATATTTGGGAAAATTGCAAAAGAAAAAGCTATACAATTTTTTTTGTTATGATACAAATATAGTTCTGATACCTAAACCAGGAAGAGCCAAAACAGAAAAAATATTAGAGACCAATTTCTGTAAACAATACTGATGCAAAAAGTTTAAATAAGATATTACCAAAAAGAATAGAGCAACTTATTATTAGAATGATACATTATGATCAGGTTGGATTTATAGCAGAAATGCAGGGCTAGTTGAATATTAGGAAAATTATCAACATTATTGATCATATCAACAGCAATACTAACAGAAACCATGTGATTATCTTAATAGATGCAGAAAAAGCTTTTGACAATTTACAACACGTTCCTATTGAAAAAATTGGAGAGCATAAGAGCAAATGGAGTCATCTGTAAATAATAGGCAGTATATACTTAAAACTATCAGTAAGCATTACATGTAATGGGGATAAACTAGATGCATTTCCAGTCATATCAGGGGTGCAAATAGTATGTCCATTATCATTACTGTTATTCAATATGGTGCTAGAAATTTTAACTTTTGGAGTAAGAGCAGAAATATAAATTGAAGAAATTAGAATAGGCAGAGAAGAAACTAAGTTATCACTCTTTGCAAATGATATGATTATATACTTAGAGAATTCCAGAGGATCAAGTACAAAACACCTTGAAATAATAAACAACACTGAAAACATTACAGGTTACAAAATAAATCCACATAAATTATCTGTGTTTGTGGGTGTGTGTGTGTATATACACACACACATATATACACACATATATAGTATATATAGTAATATAGTATATATATACTATATTACTATATATGCATATATATACATATATACACTGTATTACTATATATATATATGTAATATATGTAGTATATAGTAATATAGTGCATACATGTATAAAAAATGTACTAAAAAATCCTAACAGCAAGATTTACAAAATGAAATTTCATTTAGAGCTACAATAGACACTACAAAATATCTGGGAGCCTACCTGCCAAAACAAACCCAGGCACTATATGAACACAATTACAAAACACTTTTCTCACAAATGAAGTCAGATCTAAGTAAGTGGGAAAATATCACTTGCTCGTGGGAAGGATGAACAAATATAATAAAAATGACAGTACTACCTAAATTAATTTGCTTATTCCTTGCTATTCCAGTCAAATTACCAGATAATTTGCTTTCTAAAGCCAAAAAAATAATATCAAAGTTCATCTGGAAAAAGAAAATTTCCAGAATATCAGGGAAATGATTAAATGAAATGCTAGGAAATGTGGCCTAGTCCATCCAGATCTCAAATTTTATTATAAAGCAGCAATCATCAAAACCACTTGATAATGGCTAGGAAATAGAAGATTAGACCAGTGGAATATGTTAGGTACTCAATATATAGTAGTCAATGAATATAGCAATCTTGTGTTTGACAAACCCAAAAAACCCCGTTTCTGGGAAGGGAACTCACTGTCTGACAAATATTGCTGGGAAAAGGGGGATGACAGTGTGGCAGAAACTGGGCATAGACCAATGTCTGACACCTTAAATAAAGTCCAAATGGATACATGATTGAGGTAAAAAGATTGATATCATAAACAAATTAAGGGAGCCAGGAATAATGTATTTGCCAGACTTAGGGAGAATGGATAAAATTTCGATCAAACAAGATTGATAATATTATGAATGCAAAGCGAATAATTTTGGTTACATTAAATTGAAAAGGTTTTGCAGGAAAAAAAAAATCATTGCAACCACAATTAACAGGAAACAAAACTGGGAAAGAACTTTTGCAAGTAGTATCTAAGATAAAGGCCTCATTTCAACAATATATGGAGAACTGAATCAAACACACAGGAATACAAGTCATTCCCCAGTTGATAAACATTCAAAGGATATGAACAGGGAGTTTACAGAGGAAAAAAATAAGGCTATGTATAGTCACATGAAAAAGTGCTCTAAATCGGTATTGACTACAGAGATGCAAATCAAAACAGCTCTGAGGTACCACATCACACCTATCAGATTGGGTAACATAACAAAACAGGAAGATGATATATGTTGGAGAATATTTTGAAGAGTTGGAACACTAATTCATTGCTGGTGAAACTGTGAGCTCATCCAACCATTCTGGAGAGCTGTTTGGAAATATTCCCAAAGGGCTGCAAATATATGCATATCCTTTGACACTTCCAAGACACTTCAAATAACACTTCCAGGACTGTATCCCCAAGAGATCAAAGAATGAGAAAGGGACCCACATATACAAAAATATTTATAGCACCTCTCTTTGTTGTGGCCAAGCACTGGAAATCAAGGGCATGCCCATCAATTGGGGAATGGCTGAACAAGCTGTACTATATGAATGTAAAGGAATACTATTGTGCTATAAGAAATGATAAACAGGATGACTTCAGAGAGGCTTGGAATGTCTTTTATGAACTGATCCTGAGTGAAAGGAGCAGAACCAGGAGAACTTTTTACACAGCAACAACCACAGTATGTGAGAATATTTTCTTGGTAGACTTAACCTTTCATAGCAATACAAGGACCTAAAAAATTTCCAGTGGGCTCTTGAGGCAAAATGCCCTCCACATCCAGGGAAAGAACTATGTAATTTAATTGCAGAATGAAGCAGACAATTTTGTCTTGTGTCTCATTTTTTTTCTGATGGTTTCTCCCATTAATTTTAATTCTTCCATGCAATATGACTAAGCTGAATATGTATTCAGTAAATACATATGTGTAGAACCGATATATGACTGTTTACTGTCTTGGGAAGGGAAAGCATAGGGAGGGATGACAGAGGAAGGAAGGAGGTTGAAAAAAAAGTCTAAGACTTGTGGAAGTGACTGTATAAAACTAAAAACAAACAAATTAAGTAATATTTTAAAAGATGCATAACAAAAAAATTCCAAATTAGTAAAAATGCAACAGTGAAAAAAAAGATTTCATTGTTGGTATTTTTGCTTAAATGTTTTACTTTGTTCTTTTTTTTAAAGATGTCTCACAGGGTTGGGACAATCTGAAAACAATTTGCAAACTTAAAACATCACATATCAACAAATCCCCCCCACACACACACACACACAATCACTGGGGGGAAATAATACTGTTTTTGAATATAGATAAGCTTTTTTGAGCTGTTTAATGATAAAATTAAAAAAAAAATCAGAGTGCATTCTGTTTTCATTGTCTTTATGAAGGTTTCATTTCTGTTAATTTTTTTCTCCATTCAGAAAATGAACTTCCTGAGGATTGTTCCTATAAATTTTATAACAGAGATATGTTTTTAATTTAACATAGGATTTTCAAGCCCATATTAGGCAATGTATATAAATTTACATTTATCAATAAGCAATGGGCATTTATTAAGTAGTTTTTATTAACCTATATTAGCTTTTGACAAAAAGAATATTAAAAAATATTATAGCTTGGGATTTCTTCTACAAAATTTAATATTTTGTTTGTGGGACAAGGGTAGTGAACATTGAATAATAAAAGTAAAATAAAAAATAAAAAATTCAAGATACGATTCAATGTTGAACTGTGTGGTAGAATTAAGTACAAAAATAAGTCTGAGAGAAGGGAATCAGGAAAAGTTTCACAGAAGAGGGAACACATAAAGTCAACCTTGAAAATATGAGGATTTGAATATTGCTAAAAGAAAAAGAGAAGTGTCAAGCATAAACAAGAGAGGAAAATGTACAACATTTTAAAAAATACAAATAATTTCTAATCTTTTTTAATTAATTAATTTTTTAATGTTCTACAAACACTACCAAAAAACTTAGATTTTTTACATCCCAACATCTCTCCACCACCACCCCCATCCCTCCCCAAGACTCCATACAATTCTATATAGGATCTACATATACTTTCCTATTAAATCCGTTTTCACTATACTCATTCTGTGTAGACAAACTAAAATAAATGGAAGCAATCATATAACAAATCAAAACATAATACACACACATACATACATGATCTGCTACATTCTGCAAAAGAATTCCATAGCTCTTTCTCTGGGTGTGGAAGGCATTTTGCCTTAGAAAACCATTGGGAATTATTTTTTTAAGTTCTTCGTTATTATGAACTTCCAAGTCTACCAGAAAAAGCTCTCGCACACTGTGTTCGTTGCTGTGCACAAAGTTCTCCTGGTTCTGCTCCTTTCGCTCAGCATCAGATTATATAAATCCTTCCAGGACTCTCTGAAGTCTTCTTGCTCCTCATTTCTTATGGCACAATAGTACTCCATTACATTCACATACCTTAACTCATTCAGCCATTCCCCAATTGACAGGCATCCCCTTGATTTGCAGTTTTTGGCAACTATAAAGAGTGCTGCTATAAATATTTTTGTATACGTGGGAACTTTTCCCATTTTTTAGGATCTCTTGGGTATACACTACTACTAAAAATAGTGCTGGGTCAAAAGTTATTCACATTTTTGTAATCCTTTGGGCATAGTTCCAAACCACTCTCCAGAATGGTTGGATGAGCTCACAGCTCCACCAACAATGAATTAGTGTTCTAACTCTCCCACATCCCTTCAACATTTATCATTTGCCTGTTCAGTCATGTTTGCCAATCTTATAGGTGTGATGTGGTACCTCAGAGTTGTTTTGATTTGCATCTCTCTAATCAAAAGTGATTTAGAGCATTTTTTCATATGATTATGATATCTTTAACTTCTTCCTCTGAAAATTGCCTATTCATATAATTTGACCATTTAGCAATTGGGGAGTGACTTGTATTGTTGTTGTTGTTCCCTATATATTCCAGAAATGAGGCCTTTATCCCTGAGATCATCTGTAAAAATTCTTTCCCAGTTTACTACATCCCTCCGAATTTTGGTTGCATAGAGTTTGGCTGTGCAAAACTTTTCAGTTTAATGTAATCAAAGTTATCCATCTTGCATTTCATAATGCTTTCTATCTTTTTTTAGTAAAAAATTCTTCCCTTCTCCACAAATCTGATAAATACACTATTCCTTGCTCCTCTACTTTATTCATGGTATCAATCTTTATACCTAAATCATGTACCCATTTGGACTTTATTCTTGTGTATGGTGTCAGGCATGGGTCTATGCCTAATTTCCGCCACACTGTTAACCAGTTTTCCCAGCAATTTTTGTCGAACAGTGAGTTCTTATCCCAGAAGCTGGTGTACTTGGGTTTATCAAACAGGAGGTTGCTATATTCCTTGCCTACTGTGTCTTGAGTGCCAAGCTTATTCCACTCTTCTACCCTTCTGTTTCTTAGGCAGTACTACGTGGTTTTGATAATTGCTGCTTTATGGTACAATTTGAGATCTGGTAGTGCTTGGCCACCCTTCCCTAGCATTTCTTTTCATTAGGCCCTTTGATATTCTGGACCTTTAATTCTTCCAGATGAATTTTGATATTATTTTATCCACCTCTAGAAAATAATTATCTCATAGTTTAATTGGTGTGGCACTAAATAAGTAGATTAATTTAGGTAGAATTGTCATTTTTATTATATTAGCTCGGCCTACCCATGAACAACTGATGTTTTTCCACTTACTTAAATCTGACTTTATTTATGCAAGAAGTATCTTGTAATCATGTTCATATAGTCCCTGGGTTTGTTTTGGCAGGTACACTCTCAAGTATTTTAAAGTGTTTACCCGAGCTGTAAATGGAATTTCTCTTTCTATCTCTTGCTGTTGGACTTTGTTGCTAATATATAGGAATGCAGAAGATTTGTGTGGGTTTATTTTGTAACCTGCAATTTGCCAAAGTTGTTTATTATTTCAAGTAGTTTTTCACTTGAATCTCTGGGATTCTCTAAGTATATCATCATATCACCTGCAAAGAGTGATAACTTAGTTTCTTCTTTGCCTATTCTTATTCCGTCAGTTTTTTTATCTTCTCTAATTGCTACAACTAACATTTCTAGTACCATATTGAATAATAGTGTTGATAATGGACATCCTTGTTTCACCCCTGATCTTATTGGAAATGCATATAGCTTATCCCCATTGCATATAATGCTTGCTGAAGGTTTTAGGTAGATACTGCTTATTATTTTATAAAAAGTTCCCTTTATTCCTATGTTATTCAGTGTTTTTAATAGGAATGAGTATTGCTTTTAGTTGAAAGCTTTTTCTGCATCTATTGAAATAATCATGTGGTTTTTGTTAGTTTTGTTGTTGATATGATCAATAATGCTAATAGTTTTCCTAATATTGAACCAGTCCTCCATTACTGGTATGAATCCTACCCAATCATAATGTATTATTCTTATGATAAGATGCTTTATTCTTTTTGCTAAAATCTTATTTAAAATTTTTACATCTCTATTCATTAGAGAAATTGGTCTATAATTTTCTTTCTCTGTTTTTTCTCTTCCTGGTTTGGATATCAAAACCATATTTTTATCATAGAAAGAATTTTGGAGGACTCCTTCTTCCCCAATTTTCAAAAAATAGTCTGTATAGTATTGGAATTAACTGTTCTTTAAATGTTTCATAGAATTTACTTTTAAATCCATCTGGCCCTGGAATTTCTTTCCTAGGGAGTTCATGGATGGCCTGTTCAATTTCTTTTCTGAGATGGAGTTGTTTAAGTATTCAACTTCCTCTTCTTTGGCAATTTGTATTTTTTTAAAATATTCATCCATCTAGTTTAGATTATCGAATTTGTGGGCATAAAGTTGGGGAAAGTAATTTCCAATTATCGTTTTAATTTCCTCCTCATTGGAGGTTAGTTCACCCCTTTCATTTTTTAACATTAGTAATTTAATTTTCTTCTTTCTTTTTTTTAAGTCAAATTGATCAAAGGTTTATCAATTTTATTAGTTTTTTCATTAAACCAACTAGTGGTTTTATTTATTAATTCAATACTTTTCTTAGTTTCAATTTTATTAATCTCTCCTTTGGTTTTAATCATTTTTAACCTGATATTTACTTGGGAATTTTCAATTTGTACTTTTTCTAGATTTTTCACTACATGCTCAAGTCATTGATATCCTTTTTCTCTATTTTATTTATGTAGGCATTCAAAGCTATAAAACTTCTCTTAAGCACAGCTTTTGCAGTATCCCATAAGATTTGGTAGTTCGTCTCATTGCTGTCATTCTCATGAATAAAGTTGGTGAGTGTTTCTATAATTTCTTCTTTAACCCACTCCTTCTTTAGGATTAGATTATTTAGTTTCCAATTGATTTTTGGTTTGTCTTTCCAAGGCCTTTTATTACATATAATTTTTATTGCTTTATGATTTGAGAAGGATGCATTGATTATCTCTGCCTTTCTTCACTGGATTGGGAGGTTTTTATGTCCTGGTACATGGTCAATTTTTGTAAATGTGCCATGTATCATTGAAAAAAAGATTTATTCCTTTCAATTCCCATTCAGTTTTCTCCAGAGAGCTATCATATCTACCTTCTCCAGAGTTTTATTTACCTCCTTAATCTCTTTCTTATTTGAGTTTAGATTTATTAAGTTCAGAGAGGGGGAGGTTGAGGTCCCCCACTAGTAGTTTTCCTGTCAATTTTTTCCTTCAATTCCCCCAACCTCTCGTCTAAGAATTTGGATGCTAGACCACTTGGAGCATACATGTTTAGCAATGATATTGCTTCATTGTTCTTGGTGTCTTTTAGCAGGAAGTTTCCATCCTTATCTCTTTTGATTAGATCTATTTCTGCTTTTGCTTTGTCTGAGATTAGGATAGCTACTCTTGCTTTTCTTACATCAGCTGAAGCACAATATATTCTGCTGCATCCTTTGACCTTTATCCTTTGTGTATTCCCCCGTTTCAAAGATGTTTCTTGCAAGCAGCATATTGTTGGATTATGGCTTTTAATCCATTCTGCAATCTGGTCTCTGTTTTATGGGAGAGTTCATTCCATTCACATTCACAGTTATGATTACAATCTGTGTATTTCCCTCCATCCTCTTTCCCACCTCTTGTGCTTTTAGCTCTCCCGTCTCCTTTTTCCTTTTCTATAGTTTTTACTTTTCACTACCTCCTCCTACAGCCTTCTGCTCCTTCTTTTAGCCCCCTTCCCTTTTACTCCCCTTTACCCTTACTGCTTCTTCCCTCCCTTTTGGCTTCCTTCCCCTTTCTTCCCCCTTCCCCTCCTACTATCTATAGAGCTGGTTAGGATCATCTACTGAAGTTTATTGTTCTCTCCTTGAAACAAATCAGATGAGAGTACCTCTCAAACAATGCTCATCACCCTCCCCTCTTTCCCTTTACTATAATTTTTTTACTTCTTCCTGTGATGAAATTTATCATTTTCTGCTTCCTCCTTTTCACACCTTCTGTTACAATCCCTTCAGCGTATTTAAATCATATTTTTAACATAACATCATTTACTTTATACCCGTTCCCTCTATGTACATCCCTTTTATATTTCATAATAGATGCACAATTCTCAAGATTAACAGGTGTCATCTTCCCTTATAGGAAGGTAAACAGTTTGCCCAAATTGAGTAACAATCCCCCCTCCCCAATCTTGTTTACCTTTTTATGCTTTTCTTGAGACCTGCATTTGAAGACTGAATTGTTTAAGTTCTGGCGTTTTTGTCAGGAAGATCCGGAAATCCTTCACTTCGTTGAATAACTGTCTCCTTGCCTAAAATGTTATGCTGAACTTTGCTGGGTGGTTTATCCGTGGTTGTAGTCCCAGCTCCTTTGCCTTATGGAATATTGGATTCCAATTCCTTCGATCTTTTAAGTAGAAGCTGCAAGGTCCTGTGTGATCCTGACTGTAGCTTCTTGATATTTGAATTGTTTCTTTCTGGCTGCCTGTAGTATTTTCTCCTTCACCTGATAGTTCTGGAATTTGGCAAAGATATTTCTTGGGGTTTTGAGTTTGGGATCTCGTTAGGGAGGTGAACAGTGGATTCTTTCTGTGACTATTTTGCCCTCTGCATCTAGCACTTCTAGGTAGTTTTCCTTGATGATTTCCTGGAAAATAATTGTCCAGACGATTTTTTTCATCTTGACTTTCTGGCAGGCCAATAATTCTTAAATTTTCTCTCCTGTATCTATTTTCAAGGTGAGTTGTTTTTCCAATCAGATTTTTTTACGTTTTCTTCTACCTTTTCATTCTTTAGATTTTTTTTGACTGATTCTTACTGTTTCATTGAGTTATTAGTTTCTACTTGCCCAATTCTAATCTTTATCAAATTGTTTTCTTCAGTTAACTTTTGCATCTCCCTTTCCATTTGTCTGATTTTTCTTTTTAAGGAGTTATTTTCTCCAATTAATTTTCGTACTTCCTTTTCCATTTGTAAAATTTTCCCAGTTCGGTTTTGCGCTTCCTTTTCCATCTGTCCGATTGTTCCCTTAAGGAGTTATTTGCTCCAGGTAATTTTTGTACTTCGTTTTCCATTTGTTCAATTTTCCTTTTCAAAGAGATGTTCTCATCAGTGAATTCTTTTTTTATAATTTTAAAATCATTGTTCAGTTTTTCTTCAATTTCCTGTGAAGTGGACATTATTCCTCACTGGGCCCCTAGGCTGAAAGATATCTGTTAGGTTACTGGGCAGGGTTGGAAACCTACCTAGTAACAGTTTTTTTTTGTTTGGGCCCCTGTGAAAATGTTATCCCCTTTGGGTTGTGAAATATCTGATGAATTATTAACAGCCATTTCTTGTTTGGTCTATTTGCATGGTGACCAACTGTGCACCCATAATGTTAGACCCCCTTGCTAGGCAACGAGCCCCCTCTCCTTCCTGACAACTACTCTATGTTGAATGACAACCAGGCTGTGATTGGATCCCTCTCCTGGCACCTCTCCTCTGTTGGGGTTCTTTGCCTAGTAGCACCCTGACAACCACCTTCTGTTTGGGGGTTCTTGCCTTGCAGTAAGCCCCCCTCTTATTCTGTCAGAACTCTGTTTGTTGTAGAAACCACAAGGTTGTGCTGAGTAGCGCCAAAATGCTTAAAATGCACTCACCCACCTCAGTTTGGGGCTGTCTCCTCCGGGTCTCTACATGAGGCAGCTACCAGCCTGGCTAATAAATGACACTCTCAAAATTCCTAATTAATTTTGCCTGTGATTTATTAACTCTGTCCATTTCACCTTCTTCAGCTATTCCAGGAGAGCTGTTTGTGCATGCAAGCAGTTCATAGTCCCTTCTGAAGTTTCAGATGGAAGTACAGTCTCAGTACTGCCCTCTTTGGTATTTGTATGTTGGTCCTTAACCCCATAGAAGGATTCTATGTTTTTTTCATGCTTGTTTTGCTTTTTCTTGTTCATGATGTTGATTGTCTATTGTGGCTTCTAGTTCTTTCAGTTAGAAGCTGCAGAATTTGGTGTTGAGCTGACTTGTGTGAAAAAGCTAAGAACAGGTTTTTGTTTTGTGATTCCCAGATCAGCCCTGGAGTTAGCTTGCTAAGTGTGGTGGAGGGGTTTTCTGTTCTCGGGAGATCGCCTCAGCTGAACTGAGGCAAAGGCAAGTTCAGGGAATAGTGATCCTAGCTGCCCTATTGTCTTCCTGTTTCCCCTGGGATGTTGAGGCATGCCCAGATGCTAGTGTGGGTTCCCACCCCTCCTGAGGCTCCTCTCCTGGCGCTGACAGTTGCCTCGGTTGTAGTGCAAGTTTTCTCTGCCCTGGGTCCTCTGTCCTTCTGGTTTGCCTCCATCACAGTAGGAGGAATGCCCCTTAGCTATTTTCCTAGCCTCAGATGTTATGAGACTATTTTCCCCCTCTGCTGTTTCCACTAATCCAGGATTTTTCTGGGGAAATATTTAATGGTTCTTTCAAGGTCATCAAGGGGGCAAGAGAGAGCATTTACTGATCAGTCCACCATCCTGGCTCCTGGAAGTTCAAGTAGGTGACTTACCGATGTTTAATCTGCGACTGAAAGTCTCAGGAGCTGCTGCACTGATATCTGTCGCTCAGCGGCAGCAACTCCTTTGGCTCTGCTGGTCTCCCACCCCAAGTGCCGTTCTGCTGATTCCACCTGCTGCTCTCGGGTTTCCTGGGGCCCTTTCACTCTGCCGTACTGGACGTGCTGCATTGTGCGCTGTGGGCTCACCCCCATGGAACAGATCCTTCCTGTGGGCCTTCCAGTCTCTCCTGGCCTTTGCATAGTCTGTCTCCCACTGGATTCTGCACCTCCAAAATTTGGTCAGATTCTCCTTTCAGAGATATCCGAAGGAGTTTGTCCAAGAGCCATCTTGGCTCCACTCACCCAAATCATTTCTTGAAATAGAAATGAAACTTTTGAAATTTACTGCAAATTTGCCACCATACCATATATATTTGGAATATTTTAATGATATGAGTATGGTCCCATAATCATTAGAAAACATTTCTGTCTGCCTCACTTTAGCAATAGGGACCTTGGCAAAGAGTGTGCCTGTCCAGGCAAAGCCACGATGACAGAGAAAAGAGAACAACTCATGTAAACTCTCTCCTAACCCCCTTCCTAGACTGTTGCACTGTGGTGAGAGTGTAGCACAGTCCAGCACAGGCTATTCTAGCACTGCAAGTGGCCAGAAAGAAACATATCAAATATCATGGAGCCACAGTCAGGATAAAAAAAGATTTAGCAGCTTCTACAGTAAAAGACCAGAGAACATGAGATTTACTGTTATAGAGGGCAAGGGAACTGGAATTACAACCAAAAATCTTCTATGCGGTAAAACTAAATATAATCCTTTAGAGGAAAAAAAATGTATGTTCAATGAAATAGAGGATTTTCAAACATTCTTGATGAAAAGACCAAAGCTGAATAGAAAATTTGCCTTTTAAATGCAAGACTCAAGAGAAGCACAAAAAAAGTAAAGAGGAAAGGGAAATCATAAGGGACTTAAGAAGTTAATCTATTTACATTTCTTCATGGGAAAATCATATTTCCTCATTATTAGGGCAGTTAGAAAGATTATCTATGTACAGAGGACACAAATGTGAGTCAAATATGAAGAGATGATATCTCAGAAAATGAAATTAAGTGATGAGAGAGGAATGTACTGGGAGAATGGGAAAGGGAGAGGTAGAAAGGGCTAAATTATCTTACATAAAAAAGACAAGAGCGAAGTGAGGTAGGGTGAGTGCACCTTAAACTCATCAGAATAGGCTCAAAGAGAGAATAACCCAGACACTCAATTGGATATGGAAGTCTATCTTACCCTACAGGAAAGTCAGAGCAGAAGGGAACAAGAGTGGGTGTGATAGATGGGCAGGCATATTGGGGGAAGCAGTAGTTTGAAGAAAAACACTTTTGAGGAGGGACAGGGTGAAAGAAAGAGGGAGACTGGAGTAAAAAGTGGTTGAAACAAGATGGAGGAAAACAGAGTTAGCAACCATAAATTATGAAAAAAGCAATTTCTCTGATAAAGGGTAATTTCTGAAACTTATAGAGAATTGAGTAAAATTCATAAAAATAAAAGACATTCCTCAATTGATAAACGATTATATGATGAGTTTTCAAATGAAGTAATCCAAATTAGTCATATCGAAAAAATACTTTGACTAACTCTTGATTGAAGAAATGCAAATCAAAACAATTCTGAAGTGCTACCTGTAATGGCAAACAAAGGAGGACTTTTTTCTGTTTTTCTGGGTTAAGTTTTAGCCAATCAAGTGAAATTCATTAAGTCTTGCTTTTGCTGGAATCACTGAAGAATCTTTGATTGGAAACACTATAATATATATATGTATGCATGCATGCACATGTGTATACGCATCATGTATATATACACCTAATGTATGCACATGTTTATGTATGTATTATGTGTATGTACACACGTGTATATAACATATACACATATGTAATATATGCAAATATGTATATACACATATACATACTTACAAATGTATGTATATGTCTGTATGTGTGTAGATACATATACATACATGTGTGCATATACAGACACGCATCTATGTATATGTGCATATGCACATATATGTGTGTTTATGTGTGTATATGTGTATACATGCATATACATGTGTGTGTATGTATAAGTATTGTTTAGAGAGAAATCGAGGCTGGGAGAAGCAGAACTGAGAGAGAAGAGACCACGAGCAGGCAAAGAGGACTTGATTGTGGAGAGGACTAACAGAAAAGATGTTTGCGATGTTGGTGCCCTGTCTTGTTGATTCCTGTTAATTTCTCAGAGAGACTTCCTGTCTGTTGGTCTGTGTTAGTTTCTTAGACAGAAGGCTTGTCTTTTGGTCTTCATAAGTGAATTGTTAACATGTATAAATGCTGTTATAGTTAAGTTAACCTTTGTTTTCCTAAAAAGAGAAGCTACAGACAGGAACCCATGGACCCTGCTGTCAGGCAGAAGCAGGAAGAGTTTGGAGCAGAGACAGTTCCCATGGGCTTGTTCAGCTGTCTGCGATTGAACCCAGGCAGGATCTGGAGCAGGTGAGCCCTCAGAGTAGGATCTGTGGAATTTGGAAGTCCAGCATATTGTCCAGAATTTTGGAAGTCAAGATGACAGAAACTTTGCTTGGACCCTGTGTATTGATTAAGGAGATTGTCCTTACAGGGACCTAGGGGTGAATGATGTGGTACACCTTAAGGAGGCATTGTGCTAGAGAAGACCCATCCTGGGACTCCCTCACTTTGGAAACGCAATGATATATGGTATGCAGCATATGACATACTGAGTGTTATGAGAGGCATATATATATGTTAAAAGACATGTTTTACTTAAGGAAATTGCTATGAATGTTATGCTTTTGTTTACTGAACAATGTTAGCTTCATTGTTGAATAAATAGAGAGTTCATTCTGCTATATGATTAGACCCTTAAAATTATTGATAACAGCAGTCCTTATGTGTGCTGCCATGATTAGCATTACACTACCTCATACCTATAAGATTGGCTAATGGGAGAGAAAAAGAAAATGGAAAATATTGGAGGGGATATGGGGCAAATGAGACATTAATACACTGTTGGTGGAGTGGTGATCTGATTCATTCAATCTGTAGAGCAATTTGGAACTATGTGGAAAAAAAAAAAAAAACTATAAAATCATGCATACTCTGTGACCTATCAATTGGCAACTAGGTCAGTATCCCGAAAGGGAAAAAATAACATAAAGTAAAAGGACCTATATATACAAAAATATTTATAGAAGCAATATTCTTGTCACAAAGCATTAAATATTGAGAGGATAACCATTAATTGAAGACTAGCCAAACAAACTGAAGAATCTGATTGTGATGGAATATTATTGTTCTGTAAGAAATAATGAGTATACTGTTCCAGAAAACCTGAAAAGACTTACAGAAGCAGATGCAAAGTGACATGTAATGTGTACAAAATAACAGCAATATTGTATGATGATCAGCTATGAAATACTTAACTATTCTCCTATTCTCAGAAATACTGTAATTCAAGAAAACTGAAGGACTAATGATGAAAAATTTTATCCATCCCCAGAGAAAGAACTGATGGTGGCTAAATATATATTTTGAAAAAAAAATATTTATTTTTTTGTTATTTTTTTGTTTTTTTTCACAACATAACTAACACGGAAATATGTTTCACATGACCAGACATGTATAGCCTATATTAAATTGCCTACCTTCTCAATGAAGGTGAGTGGGGAGGGAGGAAGGAAAATACTTTGAAAGTTTTAAAAAGAAAATTAAAATTTGTTTTTACATGTAATTGGAGAACAAATAAAATACTAAACAAAAATAGTTAAAAAAATGTTCCTGTCCATATATAGGTCTTATTGCCAAATCTTTTTTAGGAAATTGCCTGGAGATGAGAGAGAGAAAGGAGAGAGAGAGAGAGACAGAGAGGGAGAGAGAGAGAAGAAAAATGTGTGCATAAGCCTCCCCGCTCTCACTTTTGATTTTCAGAATGGAGTACATCAGAGGGAAAAGAGAATGATTTTTCCTTCTTGAACCCAAAGCAAGAAAATGATGACTTCCATGGAGAGCAAATGACCAGTAGTTTTTACTTAATAAGTGGATCCTGAAAGAGGAGTTCCTGGACTTTCATTTTCTGACTACCTTCTTTTATCTTTCTGTTTTTTTTCCTGGGTATAGAGTAGCAATTCTGAACATATATATTTCTAGCCTTGGGGAAGGAATTCGATAGTTCCCAGTAGTTGGAGAATTCATGAATTCCTAGAGGAATGACTTGCCGCTGAAAGACTAATGTCATATTATGGGGGGAAAGGAGATTAGTTATCTTGTCAACCTTCCAAGTTATTGATATTTTTTGTCTTAAATTGGGAAGCCTTTGGTAAAAGGCAGGCCTAATGGCAATATCCTGTTAATTCAAGTTTAATATTGTGGGAAAATGAGGTACTTGGGGTAAATAGTTCAGAAAATGAAATTTTCTTAGCTGTAATATTGGTAACCTCTAGTCTCCATATGCAAACAAGTTTGCACTGCAAGGCATTGTATGGTGACTCCCATATTCTCTTTTTAAAAATTTTATTCATTTTATTCAGAACCTAAGAAATAAAATAAGCATTTACATATCATAGTTCAACAGAAAAAATATGATTGTACATGAAGCTATAAATTGATTATACACAACTTGCTTTTCCTTTTCCTTAGGATGCATATGGCATCTTCCTCCATATGTCCTTTGTATTTAATTTAGGTACTTATAATAGTCAAAATAAGTTGGTCATTCATAGCTGTTTTTAAAACTGTTGTTATTGTGTGCAGTGTTCTTTTGGTTCTACATCATTTCACTCTAGTATGTCATGCAAATCTATCCATGTTTTTCCAAAATCATCAAGCTCATCATTTCTTATAGCATAGTAGTTTTCTGTCACAATCACATAACACAACTTCTTCCCTCTTCTGCCAATTGACAAGCATCCCCACAATTTCCAATTCTTTGCCACCACAAAAAGAACTGCTATGAATATTTTAGAACATAAAGATTATTTTCTTTTATTCTTAATCATCTTGGGAAAAAGACCTAGTAGTGATATTGTTGTGTCAAAGGATATATATCTATATCTATATCTATGTCTATATCTATCTATCTATCTATCTATCTATCTATCTATCTATCTATCTATCTATCTATCTATCTAAGCTATACTGAATCCAAACTTTACAGAACAAGTCCCCTTAACAAAAATATTTATTCTGTAAAACTTGGACTTTGTCAAAAGGCAACACCCAAGGACCTAGAAGATCACATGTGGCCTCAAGGCTGCAGGATCCCCACTCTTGGAGTAGGTGGTTTAATAACTCTTTGGACATAATTTCAGATTGCTCTTTAAACTCGTTGGAGCAGTTGAAAGTTTCATCAATTAATGAATTGGTGAATTAATGCTCCAAGTTTTTCACATCCACTTCAACATTTGTCACTTTTCTCTTCAATCATTTTAGCCAGTCTGATGGGTTTGAAATGATTATTTCAAGGTTGGTTTAATTTGCATTTATCTAATCAATAATGATTTGGAGTATTTTTTTCATATGACTAAAATTGTTTTGATTTCTTCATGTGAAATCTGCTTATCTATATCCTTTGACTTTTTATCAATTGGAGAATGACTTGTATTCTTATAGATTCGAAAAATTCCTTTACATTTTTGAGATATGAGACATATATCTAAGAATATGTCTAGAATTTAACCCAATTTTCTGTTTACCTTCTGATGTTGGCTACATTTGTTTTATTTGCACAGAACCTTTTATAATTTAATGTAATGAATATTAATTCATTTTTTAGCTTGTACTGTTCTCTTTCTTTTTTTTATTCATAAATTGTTAGTCTCTTCATCAGTCTGACAGGTAATAGATTCCATATTCTTCAAATTTTCTTTTAATATCTTTCTTATTTCTAGGTTATGATCTTATCTTGTTAAATGGTGTAATATATTGGTCTATGTCCAGTTTCTACCATACTACTTTCCCATGTTCTTTATCTATCTACCAAATCAGAAGGGCCTCAACATTTCATTGGCGGAGGCTTTTATGCCCTAGGTTACCAGGAAGCCATATCAATACATCGAATGACTTAGGAAATGGTGTCAAGGGAGACATAGCTTTAGATTTGTCCCAGGTCAATCAAAATTAATCCATATTGGGGTAAAGAAATGGTGACATGCTGCTAGGAAATGACTTAGTACTATGTCTGATGGAGAAAAGCCAGTTTCAAAATGCTACCAGCACTGAGGCTAGAATTTTTCTTTTATTGTGGCTCAGATATGACTCTCAGAATATTCCTTTTATCAGTCATAGCTTTTCATTAAACGTTAGTACCAATGCCAGAAAAAAGTCACAACACTTAGTCAAGGCAAAGGTCCAGCATTTCAGACATTCTATGAGACTGTTATAAATATATGGAGTTGAGTGTAATGGGGGGATTTAAAGATGGATAAAAGGGTAAATGACCCAATTTTCATTTCTCTTCATTACTGAATATTTAGATGTTCCAGACAGTACATCATTCCATACAGCTAAGCATCAAAAATGCGAGGGCTTAAGCAGAGAATGTTTGTCACCTACTTTGTTGCTCCCTACCTCTTTTCACTCTCTAAATTCAATACTCTAGAGAAAAGGTATTTTCTTCTTAATTTGTCTGAGTATTGCCTGAACCTGATTATGATAAACTTGGAAAATATTTTAAAAGAAATAAAAAAATACAACAAAGATAATATTATATTTTAAAATTAATCCAACATAAGGCCAACAGGGATCTTTATGTATGGTTTAGTAAAACTTTGTATGTATTTGAATTTGATACCATTGCTTTAGAGACATTGCTCCTCCAGCTTTGTTCCATTTTATTTTTGGAGAGCGGTAGTCAAATTAGTATCGTAATTACTACTAAAACGTTCTTAACCATCTACTGCCTATGGTCTTTTGACTATCTGCAACAAAGCACACTTACCTGACTAGCATTCACAAATCTGACTTATATAGGAGAATGGTAGTCCTTCTAGGTCAAGAGACATGTTATATTTGTATTTACATCCTCAGTTCCCAGTACAGTGTCTAGTACACAGCAGGTACTTCTTATTCATTGTTGGTTTGTAAATGGATTGGTGATTATTTCACTGTTCATCTCTTTGTAATCTCTGAAATCATTAACCTGTGAAATCCTGGGTACAGAAAAAATTTCTCTATAAACGACCTCACTTTATTAGCTTAGCAGTAGACCATCAAGAGTTGCTTTTAAAGTGACCACTATTACTGCTGTAACTTTGTAAGCAAGAACATAGGACTTGATTGTAGTCTCCATGACAACTTGAGTAGAGGCTCAATAGACATCACTGGAGTTAGTCACCATGGCATCTCCAGGGAACATCATTTGGAACATGAACCTTAAGAGATGCAATAGAAATATACCTAGTAAGCATAATCTAAAGATGAAATTCTTTTTGTATCTCAAGTCAGGGAATAAGAATAAGAAAATTATTTATGTTTATATGTTTATGCTATGTTTATATGTCAGTGTAATGGCAATCAAAGTAGGATTTTTGCTCTTTCTGTTTAAGAGATTCAAGGTGTCTCTGAGTTTTGCCTTTGATTTATCAAGTCTTTAATTAGAAGTATTGTGTATATATGTATGTATGTATGTGTGTATATATACATATATATGTATATATATACATATATACATACATACACACATATTTATATATATATATATATATATATGAGTTTTGACCAGATACATGTGGGCTCTAGACAATCAGATGCTGAGTAGAACTGTATATAAAGAGAACCAGAACTGAGAGAAGCAGATGCAAAGAGAACCAGCATTAAAGGGGTGGGACAGCACTAAAAAGAAGATAGATGATAGTAAAGAGGAAGACTTCTAACAGCAGAGATTGTCTGTTGGTCTGTGTTGATTTCTCAGAAAGAAGTCCTTTCTTTTGGTCTCTATGAGAGAATTGAAATGCTGGTGCTGGTGGTGTATGGTGCAAGTTTTATTTGCTCAGAGACGGAAGCTGTGGAGTGGAGCAGAATCCATGAGCTGAGACATGGAGCTGGAGCAGAGAGCTGGCTACAAGTGAATCCAGGCAAGACTCAGGAGTGGTCAGTTCACAGAGGAAGAACTATGGGACTTGGAAGTTAACCTCGAGTTCAGGTGAAAGAGGACATTTGAAACTGATTAAGAAGATTGTTTTTACTGTGACCTTGGGGTGGATAGTGTGTTATTTTGAAAGACTGACTTTACTTGGATACTTGGTATTGATTAAAGATGTTCCTATTCTTATTATAGATATACATATGATGTGCTTTAGTTAAGAATGTTATGAAAGTCATTCTTTACTTTATTAAACAATGCTTAGTTAGCTGCTGAATAAATACAGAGTAAATTATACTATGCAATTATGCCCTTGAAATCATTTGCAGCAGCAGTTCTCAGCTGAGCTGCTGTGATCAGCTTTAGAATAAGTTATAAACAGTAAGTAAACATCTATTCCTCTTAACTGAGATCCTCTATTAAATAAATGAATGTTTATTATACTCTTAAGATGTAGGATACATAAATATTTGTGATTTACATGTGCATTTCCTAGTTAGGACATTCCCTGATGTATAGTGCAGTGCCTGATACCCTCATAAATGGTTACAGGATTTGATAGTACTAGACATCCAACCCTAAGTAAGAATTCAATAATTGCAGTTTTTGTCTGTGTGGATATTGTCCTAAGTTTTTCCTTTAACACCATATAAAAAAGGTATGACACTGAGACCTGCAGTCTACTTCTAACTCTGTCATTATCATTCTGTGTGACTTTGGCCAGTTCTCTCTCGGAATTCTCAGGCTAGATAATATATTAGGTCCCCATCAGATCTAAAATTATAATTGTGGGATTCTATGATTGGGGATATTTACTGAAGTGCTTGCTTGTAAGGAAAAGATCACTATGAACAGGGAGTCATTTTAGGAAAGTTTATGGACAGATGTTAAGTTCTGAAGTAAGCCTTGAAAATTAGTCTGAACTAATTATTTTAGATGAACATCAAGGTGCTCCTTCCACTGTCTTAAGCATCTTCTTTCCCCATATATACTTTATATATATATAAAGTACCACATATACTTTATACCCTTGGTGTTTCATGAAATGCTTTCCCAATTCTCTTTTCATTAGAATGTAAGTTATTTGAAGGCAAGGTTTATTTCAATTTTGTCTTAGATCTCCAGAACTTATCATAGTGGTTGCATGGAGTGAATGATTAATGGATGCTTAGTTGACTACTTTGTTTCAAACTAAGTCTTTAACCTTTTATACAATGATTCAAGAATCAATCTTACCTTCATTCAGTGTCTTAACTCCCTGCCCCTTCTTTTTCCTAATCCATAAATAACTGAAAATTTTATTCTCCAAAAATAGCATCTTCTTTTCCGTATTTCTCCTTTGTGTTCAAAAAATTAATATCCAGTCGTTGAACATCTCTAAGGATTAGTATTAAAATCTAGAAATCATTGTACCCTTTTTATATATGCCCCATAAGGACCTACACTACAGTGCATCACAATTAAATTATCAATAAAATTTAGCTCACTATTTGATCATAAACTTTGATGTCTACCATCATGGGCATAGCTATTGATATTTATTAATGCTGTAATCTTAGAAACTGTGCCTTTAAACAAGAGGCATAAGTGGGAGGGCAGATGGGCACCAACTTGAAGGCTGAAATAAGAATGCTGGATTTGGAGTCTGTTTTCTACTTTACCACACACATTCGTAACAGAATAATATAATCTGGTAAGAGTATTCTCCTAGCCCAGAGTTCGAGTGGTCTTCACAGGTTTACCTGTGTATTTTACAGAGAATATTTGTGGATTATATATGCTTTCTGTTAGAATGTTGCCTTAAAATATTTTCACTGAGAAATGGAAGTAAGACTAGTCCAATTTTCAGGCTGAATCAAAAATTATTCTGATCAAGTTCCTGCTGATTTCAGATAAATAACTGTAATCACTTCTATGTGTAGTAAATACAAGTATATTAAAAGTCAAAATGCTCCTTGGCTCTTTTGTTTTCTTTGGGGAATCTATTGATGTAGCAATTGTGATTGCAGTTGGATTTCAGAGTTAACCTTGATCCTTTTCAGTCAACTGTTAGGCAGTTTAGTCTACTGGATAGAATTCTACACCTACACCTAGACTTGCAGAGGCAGATTGAAATCTTATCTCTGAAATATATTTGCAAACAGAAGACATTTAACTTATAAACCCATTTCACCATCTAGAAACTGCGGACAGTAAAACCAATGGAATTCATTCTATCATCTTGAGGTTAAAATGCAATAATAGATGTACATCATCTGCTTTAAAGCCCTATATGGTTGTGAATTAATATTAGTATTATCTATCAAGAAACAAACATTTATCATGCTTTTGCTATTTGCCAACTCTGTCCTGCTTCTAAAATATATTAGATGCATTACTCTGAGTGAGTCACTTAACTTCTTATTTCTCCAGTGCTGTCAAACTCAAATTGAAATGGTTCCCTGGGCAGCATATTGACTTAAAAAACCACAAAGTGATGTTATGTTACATTGTACTTTTATTTCTCCTGCTAATAATTTCCTGGTTACATTTGGATCTGGTTTGGTCCTTGATCAAACGTTTTGTAGGTAGAGTTTCATGCCTCTGCTTCTAGGCAGAAACCTAAGAGTGATAACTGCAGAGAAGCTACCAACTTACATGAGTAGATGGAGGTTTTTTATTGGGACTTCCTATATCAAGAAATCAAAGGCTTAGTCCTTATCCCTATCCTTTTTGTCAGACAAAACTGAAATTATTCCTGTCCTGAAGGCATGACCTTGACAGTAGCCTCCACATGGAATTCTCCTGGGAATTGACAGGATAGTAGCAGGATACCCTTAGATTTGTATAGGAAAAAGCCTGAAATAGCAACTTTTAAAGAGCTAGACAGCTTGTTGTAGGTGTTTTGCAGACTTTGGGGTAGTGATGGCCTGGAGAAGAATATATAACAAAGAACTACAAAATGAAGGTTGAGTTTAGTTTCTCTGATGGGAACACCCTTTCCTCTTAGACCTAGCTTAGTTGTGAGCACACACACACATTTACACACACATACACACAAACAAAAACACACACACGTATGGCCAACCCTTTATATCAAAATTTTAAATAATTTATTGATATCTTGTATATTTTCTAATAATTTCAACTAATTTTTAATAATTCTGACTATTGATTTCAAAGTGGAAGTAATGTTAGCTTCATTGCTCTTAACTATCATTATGTATGGGGAAGAGAAAGTTTGAAGAAAATGTGATAGATTTCCAGTTCTGGGAGCCAAGATTACAGAGTGATCAGTAAATGCTGTCTCCCTCCCCTTGTTGACCTTAACCAGCCCAGAGATTATTTCGTTGGATGAAAATCCTGGAACAGCAAGAGCAGCAAAAGAGGTAAAGAGATCCTCGGCACAGGATGCTAGGAAGATTGCTAAGGAAAGTTCCTCTGGCTGTGGCCAAAGGCGACCAGTGCAGGATCAGAAGAATCCCAGAAAGTCCAACCCCACCAAACTGGGTGAAGATCCTGAACCCCATGGAGGTGAAGACAGCAACAGCCATACCAGGATTGAAGCTATGCCTCAGCTTCCCAGTGGACTCGAGAAGACTCTAGCACAGAAAGCTGAGCTTACCTATGTTCTAACTCAGCAGAGGAACTTCCAGCACCCAGACCACCCCTACCCCCACACTTACTGAGCTAATTCCAGGGTAACTGCGGGGAAATCTAAAAAGACCTAACCAGCCATTGCTTTCAAACACCAACTAGATAAGCACCAGGTAAGCTGCAAAATTTAATTTCTAGGTGAACAGAGGCCACAACACAAAAAGCCTCAAGTTTTAGGCACAAGAAGTGTGGGATGGAACTCCATGTGCCACAGACACAGATATCTACCTTTAAAGCCAAGAAAAGGGTTATTATCTTGAGTAGAAAGCAAAGTAGAAAAGAAAAGACCATAGAAATTTTCTGTGGAAACAAGGACTAAAACACAAATACCAAAGAGGTCAGCATTGAGAATGTACTCCTATCTGAAATTCAGAAGGGAATATAAACTGGTCAGAAAAAGAAAGAGCCTTCTTTGAAGAGCACTGGAAAGATTTTAAAACCCAAATTAGAGAAATAGAAGAAAAACTGACCAATGCTTTTAAAAATATGAAAAAAGAATTCACTGAAGTGAACAACTCCTTAAAAAGGAAAATTAGACAAATGAAAAAGGAAACACAAAACCTAAGTCATGAAAATAAATTCTTAAAAGGAAAAATTGCACAGATGGAAGAGAGGAGATGCAAAGGTTAATGGAAGAAAACAATTTGATGAAAAATAAAATAGGACAAATAGAAGCTAATGAATCAATTAGACATCAAGTATCAGTCAAACACAATCTAAAGAATAGAACGATAGAAGAAAACATAAAATATCTAATTGGATAAACAACTGAGGTGGAAAATAGATTGAGGAGAGAAAACCTAAGGATTATTGGGCTACCATGAAGCCATGATGAAAAAAAGAGCCCGGACAATACCATCCAAGAAATCATCAAGGAAAATTGCCCAGAATTCCTAGCTCCAGAGAGCAAAAGAGTCCTCAAAAGAATCCAACGTTCACCTCCTGAAAGAGACCCAAAACTAAAAACACAAAGGAACATTGTTGCCAAATTCCAGAACTATCAAGTGAACGAGAAAATACTGCAGGTAGCCAGAAAGAAACAATTCAAATATCTAGGAGCTACACTCAGGATCACAGATGACCTCGCAACTTCTACTTTAAAAGACTGAAGGAATTGGAATATGATATTCTGTAAGCAAAGGAGGTGGGACTACAACACAGGATTAATTACCCAGCAAAGTTGTGCATAATATTTCAGGTAAGGAGATGGACATTCAATGATTTAAGTTATTTCCAGACCTTCCTGATGGAAAGGCCAGAACTCAACAGGCAATTTGATCTTCAAACACAGGTCTCAAGAGAGGCATGAAAAGGCAAACGGGAGAAAATCAAGTTGTTACACCATACAGGCAAACGATTCACATCCCGATAAGGGAAAATGATGCTTATTAATCTTGAGAATTGCACATTTCTTATGAAATGTAAAAGAGATAAACATAGATAGAGGGATTATAAATTATAAAATTTAATTTATAAATTAAATGATGTGATGATAATAAATGTGATTTAAGGGTGTGAAGGGATTGCAATGGGACATGTGAAAAGAAGGAGGCAGAAAAAGAATAAATTCCATTACAGGCAGAGGCACAAAGCTATATTATAGTAGAGTTAAAGAGGGGAGGGAGATGAGTATTATTGAAGAAGTACTCTCATCTGATGGGATTCAAGGAGAGCATAACAAACTCGGTTAAGTATGGAAATACAACAAGATTTATAGGTAATAGGAGGGGAAGGGGGAAAAAAAGGGAGGGGAGGCCAAAAAGGAGGAAGGAAAGAAGGGAAATGGTGATTAAAAGAGAGGGGGACTCAAAGAAGGGAGGGAAGACTGAGGGAGGAAGTGATCAAAAATTAAAATTCTATTGGGAGGGGAAGGAAGAAGAGAGAACTAAAAACATAAAAAAGAGGAAAGGGAATGGAGGGAAAGACACAAATAGGAATCATAACTGTGAATGTGAATGGGATGAACTCTCCCATAAAACAGAGGCTGATAGCAGAGTGGATTAAAAACTATAATCCAACAATATGTTGTTTACAAGAAATACATTTGAAAAGGGGAGATATACATAGTGTAAAGGCAAAAGATTGGAGAATAATTTAATGCACTTCAGCTGATGTGCAAAAAGCAGGAGTACCAATCTTAATCTCAGATAAATGTAATGAAAAGAGATAAGGAAGAAACCTATAGGCTGCTAAAAGGCACCATAGACAACAAAGCAATTTCATTAGTAAACATATATTCTCCAAGCAGTATGGCATCCACATTCATAGAGGAGAAGTTAAGGAAATCACAGAAAAAAATATACTAGTGGGGACCTCAACCTCCTCCTCTCTGAGCTTGACAAATCTAACCTCGAAAGAAAAAATAAAGATGCTAAGGAATTGAATGGAACTCTCTATAAGTTGCATATGATAGACTTTTGGAAAATATTGAATGCGGATAGAAAGAATACACATTTTCCTAAGTTGTACATGGCACATGTACAAAAATTGACCACGTACTAGGCCATAAAAATTTCACAATTCATTGCAGAATGGAAGATGATCAATGAATCCTTCTTAGATAACAATGCAATAAAACTTATATGTAATCAAAGGCCATATAAATATACACTACATTGTGATTGGGTAGGATTTATACCAGGAATGTAAGGATGGTACAATATTAGGAAAATTACTAACATTATTGATCGTATCAACAACAAAACCAACAGAAACCACATAATTATCTCAATAGACACATAAAAAGCTTTGGACAAAATACAACATCCATTTCTATGGAAAACAATGGAGAGAATAGAAATAAATGGAGCTTTCCAAAAAATAAAAAGCAGTATCTGCCTAAAACCTTCAGCAAACTTTATATGCAATGGGGATAAGTTAGTTGCACTTCCAAAAATATGAGGGGTGAAACGAGGATGTCCATTATCACGACTATTATTCAATATGTTACTAGAAACATTAGCTGTAGCAATGAGAAGAAAAATAAATTGAAAGGATTTGAATAGGCAAAGAAGAAACTAAATTATCCCTCTTTGAAGATGATATGATGATATACTTAGAAAATCCCAGAGAATCAAGTGAAAAAAAAACTACATGATATAAAAAATAACTTTGACAAAGTTGTAGGTTACAAAACAAACCCACACAAATCTTCGACTTTTCTATATATTACTAACAAAGCCCAACAGCAAGAGATAGAAAGAGAAATCCCATTTAAAGCCTCCGTAAATGCTCTGATATATTTGGGAGTCTACCTACCAAAGATCTATATGGGGTCTCTATGAGCACAATTACAAAACACTTCTCACACAAATAGTGTCAGATATAAGTAAATGGAAATACATCCATTGCTCATGGGTGGGCTGAGCCAATTTTCATAAAAAAATGACAATTCCACTTAATTTACTTATTTAGTGTCATACCAATTAAACTCTCAGATAATTATTTTCTAGAGTTAGAAAAAATAGCTTCAAAATTCATCTGCAAAAACAAAAGGTCCAGAGTATCAAGGGAACTAATGAAAAGAAGTGCTAGGGAAGGTGGCCTAGCTCTATTAGATTGCAAATTGTATTATGAAGCAACAACTATCAAAACCACTTGGTACTGGCTAAGAAACGGAAGGATAGACCAGTGAGATCAGTTAGGTACCCAAGACACTCTAGTGAATGAATATGGCAATGTACTGTTTGATAAAGCCATGGACCCCTGATTCTGTGGTAAGAACTCATTGCTTGACAAAAATTGCTGGCAAAACTGGATAACAATATAACGGAAAGTAGGCATATATAAATGCCTGACACCATATACAAGAAGAAAGTCCGAATGGGTACATAATCTAGGTATAAAAACTGATACTATGAACAAAATAGTGGAGCAAGGAATAGTGTATTTTTCAGATTTATGGATAATGGAAGAATTATTGACTAAAAAAGAAATAGAAAACATTATGAAGTACAAAACAAATAATTTTGATTATTTTAAATTGAACAGTTTTTGCACAAACAAACCCAATGCAACCAAGATCAGGAGGGAAGCAGAAAACATGGAAAT
This sequence comes from Bettongia penicillata ogilbyi, assembly GCA_023548195.1. Lineage (NCBI taxonomy): Eukaryota > Metazoa > Chordata > Mammalia > Diprotodontia > Potoroidae > Bettongia > Bettongia penicillata. The sequence continues at coordinate 1,743,461 of JAJHZJ010000975.1, forward strand.
AATTTTTGCAAAAATAGTGTCTGTGATAAAGGCCGTTCTAAAATACATAGAGAACTGAATCAAATGTAAAGAATAGAAGTCATTCACCAATTGCTAAATTTCAAAGCATATGAACAGGCAATTTTCAGAGGAAGAAATCAAAACTATTTATAGTAATCTGAAAAAATGCTCCAAATCACTATTGATTAAGGAGATGCAAATCCAAACAACTCTGAGCTACCACATCACATCTATCAGATTGCCTTACATGACAAAACAGGATGATGATAAATATTGGAGAAGATGTGAGTTGGAACACTAATTCATTGTTGGTGGAGCTGTGAGCTCATCCAGCCACTCTGGAGAGCAATTTGGAACTATGCCCAAAGGGCTGCAAAAATGTACATATCCTTTGACCCAGCAATACTGATTCTAGGACTGTATCCCCAAGGGATCATAAAAATGTGAATGGGTCCCACATGTACAAAAATATTTATAGCAGCACTCTGTGATGGACAAAAACTGGAAATCAAGGGGATCCCCATCAATTGGGGAATGGTTGAATAAATTGTGGTATGTGAATGTACTAGAATACTATTGTGCTAGAAGAAATGATGAACAGGAAGACTTCAGAGAGACCTGAAAGACTTAGATGAACTGATGCTGAGCAAAAGGAGCAGAACCAGGAGAACTTTATACATAGCAAAAACCACAGTGTGAGGAATTTTTTCTGGTAGACTTAGAACTTCATTGCAATGCAAAGACTTAAAATATTCCCAGTGGTCACTTAAGGCAAAATGCCTTCTACATGCAGAGAAAGAACTATGGAATTTGATCTCAGAATGTAGCAGATTATTTTCTTTTGTATTACATTTTGTTTTGTTTTATGATTTCTCCCATTCATTTTAATTCTTGTATGCAAGATGACTAAAGTAATAATGTATTTAATAGGAATGTATGTGTAGAACCTATATAAAATTGCATGTCATCTTGGGGAGGGAGTGTAGAGGTGGAGGAGGAGGGAGAGGGTGGGGAAGAATATCTGAGTTATATAGAAATGATTGTAGAGCATTGAAAACAAATAGAAGGAAGAAAGAAAAGGTGATGAAGTATTTTTCTCATATGGTCACCTAATGTGTGAGTTGCATTGGCAATTTGTTGTTTAAAATAATCAGTCAATATTGTAGGTTTAGGATCACTGGTGTTGTGCGTGTTTTCCCTTTCTTTTTTATGTTTCCCTTTGCTTCTAAGTTATTTTCTTTTATCTATATTTTGCTTCTCTCTACATCCCATCAAAATTTCATATTGAGTTTTATAGCATTGCAGGTAGATTTAAAATAACAATTAATGAGGGTCAACCTTGTCAGTCTCATCTGATCATTGAATAAGATTTGGGAGGGGACTTAGTGGCCATCTAGCCCCAGGCTCTAATATTCCAGATCAGAAAACTGAGGTACAGAGAAGTAAAACTATCTTTTCAAAGTCATATAAGTAGGATCCAACAGAGGAGTGTTGAGAATATAAATCCTCTGATTGTGAATCTATATTCTTTACTCTTATCAGCTATCAGAATGAGTCCTGGAATTTATTAGGGCCAATGCTTGGACCTTCATGATATAGTACAAAGCACAACTATTTACTGTATTACTTTCCTTAGGAAATGTAAGGGCAAGGAAGGAGCAAAAAAAGATGTCCAAAGACATAAGAGTCTAATTAATATACAATTGCTAATTTGCCCAGAGAGTTTCAACGATGAGCCCATCATATAAATTTTAATAATAGTAATATTCTGTCACTTGCTTTCAGGGAGCAGTCATATTAACTCTGACAAAAAGTACCATTTCTTGATCTTGACTCTGCAAAACCTCAAGGTAATCCAAAAGGGATAGAAACACAGATATCACATCTTTTCAGACTAAAATTGTTTTGATAGCAGGGGACTTACAATATTTGAAGCAGGAATTAATGAAACAGTCTTCATAAAACACTTGAGCCTGACAGAAAGTGCTATATCAATTCAAAGAAGTTTTGTTTTCTTTGTATTATCATTATCACATCATTACTAACTGAACTGTGTTATTGTCCATAATGTTTTTTTGAAAAGAAGCTTGTTCTATGATACACAGACCTTTTTTCAGGACAAATAAATGTATACAGTATGAAGATCAAGATGACTATTATAGTTTTACCAGAAACTAAAAGTTGTATAAAAATAAAGTTTTCTTTATTATGTCCTCAAATGCAAAATCAGCGATGTATGTAGATAATCAGGGAATTTTACATAAGTGATACAACCTGTCACTCAGATGTATTACATTTCCTACTAAGACATTTTTTGAATACTAAAGTAATTTTCATTTTTTACTGTATTTATACACCCCTCAAGGAAGTCAAGTCAACTAGTGGTCACCTTTAGTTAAAGAGTTAAAGAGGAGAGAGTAGGTGAGAGAGAGGGACACACACACACACACACACACACACACACACACACACAGAGGGAGAGGGAGAGAGACAGAGACAGAGACAGAGAGACAGAGACAGAGAGACAGAGACAGAGAGAGATGAGAGAAAGAGAAACACACAGAGAGTCAAAAAGAGACAGAGATAGACAGAGTGACACAGAGAGACAGAGACAAAGAGAGACGGAGAGACAGAGACATGAGAAATTTACAATAATCTGTGAAGTGAGGTGGGGTATAGTGATAGACAAAACACCTATCAAATTGGAGCCCTTTGCTAACGAGTGCAACTCTGGGGCAGACATGGACCACTGCTCTGCCAATCTTGTTATACCTTCAGCCCTAGGACTCCTGATAATTTCAGGGAATGACAGGGTCTATTGATAATGAATGAGAAATGAATGATGCAATACCCTAAGTAATTAATGACTAGAGGACCCACTCACGAGAAATAATTTTATTACTTTCTGGAACTAAGAAGAATGCTGAAGTTTTTCCCTAAAGCTAAGTTTTCACAAGGTGGAAGCACATATCTAAGTTTGTGAATGGGACTTTTTTGTCACTGTTTCAAGATAAAATCCTAACTAGATACCTTCTCATGAAATCTATTAAACAGGGATTCAAAAGTTAAGAATAACACAATATGTGTCTTTCCTCTTTAGCACTGGGGATTCAAAAGTTGAGAGTAGCAAATACTTGGTAAATAAAAACTTAGGTAGAATAACAAAATCTGAAGAATGAAAAGGAACAAAATGAAGACTTCTGCATAACTGAAAATTAGAGCCAATAGAAGAGTTAAGCCTTGCAATCTGACGTATATGAAGAAAAAATAGATGAATGAATGACAAAATGCTTATTAAGTACTAACCATGTGCAAGAGATGGTACCCGCTCTCAAGGAGCTCAAATTCTGATAGGGGAAGATCCAAAAAAAGTATTCAAAAGTCAATAATGTAACTACCATATGTTATATTATAATACATTATGTAGTACTGTAGACAAAGCACACAAAACTAATGTCTTAAAAATTGCTACCCTATGTATGACAAAGAGTTACAATTATCATATAAATATTACTATCCCAGACCATCATGTTTAGATATCTTGGAGTTTAAATGATCCTAGTAAAGGAGTAGAGATTTGATTTCATACTTAGATAATGAACACATTTTATTTTAAAGATTTAGTAGAAAACCCTTTTCTCCAGTCTGCTAAAATGTAAAATCAAATTAATGAACATTCCTAAGATGATAAGTGAATTGAATGAGATGAAGTGTTGTCTTTCTTCTAATCATCTTCAATTTCACAGTAAGACATCATTGTTTTAAATAATAATTGATAATTGGAATACTACATAAGTCTACAGTAGTTTATAACATTGTAGTACATGAAATCATTTCCTGTGCATAATAATCTGACTAAATAAGTTCATGAATAGTTTATAATCAGTCCACACTATTTAGCCTCTGTCCTTTGGATAATGACGACAGATGTTTTCCTTGGGCTCTTTTTCATTTGACTGAACTGATTTTTTCCTGAACCATTTTGGAATCACTATATATAGTGGTTTATCAATTAGTACATCATCTGACTAAAGGTGACCATATGAGAGAGGTGAATTAAGACATTGCCTCCAAACTCTCTTTTCCCTAGTTCTATGGTCATTGTCTGAAAATGCCAAAGCAAGCAGTAGAAGTCCACACCTTCTTCCTGGACAAAGGAATTCTGATTCATTTTAACATAGGTCCTAATTTTTAAATCACTTCATAATATGTATTCTTAAGTGGACACTTTTCTGAGAAGCTTTAGGACAGAACTTTTAATTTTAAAAATGAAAAAAAAAAAAGGGAGGAGCCAAGATGGCAAAGTAGAAAGACTCACATATGCTAGCTCCGAACCACAACCCATAAATTTCCTGTAAAAAGAACTCCCCATAAATTCTGGAGAAGTGGAAGCCACGCAGCAATGCAGTGGAGGAGATTTCCATTCCAGAGAACCCTGAAAAACTTGCACCAAAGGTGCTTCGCACACTGGACAGTGGAGCCCAGCCCTGCCGAGTGTGCGGCCTCAAAGGAGCAGATCTGAGTAGGCTTCAGGGACAGAACTTCCAGTGGCCAAGAAGGTCCCTCCACCCATAGGCACTACAAGTCAGTGAGAGAGACTTCTGGGCTGGCCGAGAGGGGAGCAGGGTGTCCCCATAACTCAGGCCCCCTGGGGAGACAGTGGCAGACACAGTGGTGGCCAGGAGCTCCTGGAACAGACAGGACCTCAGATCCATTACTGAAGTGCTCCACATAAACCCCCGAGGGAACTGAGCCTGGGAGGCAGCCCTGCCCCCACCCCAGCACCAGAACTTAAGCTCACATTGAATAGCAGCCAGCCCGCAGTGGAAAGCCCTGAGACTGGGAAGCAGCATTTGAATCTCGGACCCCAAGCACTAGCTGGGTGGATCTAGGTGGGGGTGCAGAGGAATCTCAGAAGTCAAGTAACTGGCAGGGAAAATGCCCAGAAAAAGGAAGCAAAGTGAGACCATAGAGAACTACTTTCTTGGGAAAGAGATGTTCCTTCCTCCCATCATTTATGATAAGGAAGTACAATGCTTGCCATCAGGGAAAGACGTGGAGGTCGGGGCCTCTCTATCCCAGACATCCAAGGTGGATATCTCATGGGCTCAGGCCATGGAAGAGCTCAAAGAGAATTTTGAAAATCAAGTTAGACAGGTAGAGGAAAAACTGGAAAGAGAAATGAGAGAGATGCAAGAAAAGCATGAAAAATGGGTCAATACCTTGCTAAAGGAGACCCAAAGAAATGCTGAAGAAAATAACACCTTGAAAAATAGGCTCACTCAATTGGCAAAAGGGGTTCAAAAAGCCAATGAGGAGAAGAATGCTTTCAAAAGCAGAACTAGCCAAATGGAAAAAGAGGTTCAAAAGCTCACTGAAGATATTAGTTCTCTTAAAATTAGAATGGAACAGATGGAGGCTAATGACTTTTTGAGAAACCAAGAAATCACAAAACAAAACCAAAAGAATGAAAAAATGGAAGAGAATGTGAAATATTTCATTGGAAAAGCAACTGACCTGGAAAATAGATCCGGGAGAGACAATTTAAAAATTATGGGACTACCTGAAACTCAAGATCCAAAAAAGAGCCTAGACATCATCTTTCATGAAATTATCAAGGAAAACTGCCCTGAGATTCTAGAACCAGAGGGCAAAATAAGTATTCAGGGAATCCATCGATCACTGCCTGAAAGATATCCAAAAAGAGAAACTCCTAGGAACATTGTGGCCAAATTCCAGAGTTCCCAGGTCAAGGAGAGAATATTGCAAGCAGCTAGAAAGAAACAATTCCAGTATTGTGGAAATACAATCAGGATAACACAAAATCTTGCAGCTTTTACATTAAGGGATTGAAGGGCATGGAATAGGATATTCCAGAAGTCAAAGGAAATAGGACTAAAATCAAGAATCACCTACCCAGAAAAACTGAGTATAATACTTCAGGGGGAAAAAAAAACTGGTCTTTCAATGAAAGAGAGGACTTTCAAGTATTCTTGATGAAAAGACCAGAGGTGAAAAGAAAATTTGACTTTCAAACACAAAAATGAGAAGAAGCATGAAAAAGCAAACAGTACAGAGAAGTCATAAGGGATTTACCAAAGGTGAACTGTTTACATTCCTACATGGAAGGACAATATTTGTAACTCTTAAAACTTTTCAGTATCTGGGTAGTTGGTGGGACCACACACACATACACACACATGCACATGTACATGTCTGCGTGCACACACACACATACACACATGCACGCACACATAGACACAGAGAGCACAGAGTGAATTGAATAGGATGGGATCATATCTTAAAAGAAATTAAAGTAAACGGTGAGAGAGAAATATCGTGGGAGGAGAGAGGGTGAAATGGAATGGGGTAAATTATATCTCATTCAAGAGGCAAGAAGGAGACTTTTTAGTGGAGGGAAAAAGAGGAGAGCTGAGAAAAATACATGAAGTTTAGCCTCATCACATTCGACTAAAGGAAGGAATAAAATGTACACTCATTTTGGTATGAAAACCTATCTTACAGTATAGGAAAGTGGGGGAGAAGGAGATAAGCAAGGGGGGGGGATGATGGAAGGGAGGGCAAAGGGAGGAGGGAGCAATTTGAAGTCAACACTCTTGGGGAGGGACAGGATCAAAAGACAGAATAGAAACAATGGGGGGCAGGACAGGATGGAGGGAAATATAGTTACTCTTACACAACACTATTATCGAAGTTATTTGCAAACCTACACAGATATGGCCCTTATTTAATTGCCTGCCTTCCCAAAGGGAATGGGTGGGGAGGGAGGGATGGGGCGAATTTGGAACTCAAAGATTTAGGAACAACTGTTTAGTATTGTCCTTGCTACTGGGAAATAAGAAATACAGTTAATGGGGAATAGAAAGTCATCTGGCCCTACAGGAGAAAAGAGAAGATGGGGACAAGAGAAGGGAGGGAGGATAGAAGAGAGGGCAGATCGGTGATAGGGGACATTAGAATGCTAGGTGTATTCTGGTGGCGGTAGGGGACAAATGGGGAGAAAATTTGGAACTCAGAATTTTGTGAAAATGAATGTAAAAAGTTAAACAAATAAGTTTATATTAAAAAAAAATAATAAATAAAGGATTAGGAGCCAGAAGTGTTGAATTCTAATCCTAGCTTGGTAAGTGCTAGGCTAGTGTGGCCTTTTGGATATTATTTCACTTCTTTTTGTCTGTTTCCTTAATTTTCAAACTGTAAAGAGGAAGGATTTATAATAGATTATCTCCACATTTCCTGCTAACTCTCAGCTTGGAGGCAGAAGAGTTGGTTTAAAATTCCAGTTCTGCTGCTTAAATCAATTAACCTCAGTTTCCTCATCTATAAAATGACAGGATTGGACTAGATCAAAGGTTGTTCATTTTTATTCATGTGACATGAACTCCTTCAGCAATCTGCCAAAATCTTTCTACCCCTTCTTAGAAAATTTGTTGCTTACATTCATTTTTTTTAATATTTCATTTTCCCCTAGTTACATGTAAAGATAAATTTTTACATTCATTAAAAAATTATTTTGTGTTCCAAATTTTCTCTTACTCCCTCACCTCCCCCCTCCCTGAGACAGTAAGGAATTTGATATAGGTTACACAGTTATATTCATTGTTCAAGAAAAGGCTGGATTTCAGTTAGTTAGTGAAAATAAAGACGGAATATTTTCCCATTCAAAAAAAAAATGAAAAAAAATCTGAAGTGCAATAAACAATAGAATGACAGCATTCTATATTTAAAAAGGCCTTTAGAGAAATCTTTCAAAATTAAATATTTTTTATAACCTGACCCATAGTAGATTATATTTATTGACATTAATCTGTGGCACCATGGATAGATTATAAGAGGTTATCCACATCTCATAATGTCACTAAGGGGATATTCTATACCTTGATTGAGTTATAGAATGTCTTTTATTGAGTTACAGAATTAATCACATAATCTTTTAAATCATATATGAAAAAGTCTTAGATACTTGCACCCCTACCGAATCAATTAAACATATAAAGTAGTAAGGAAATGATCTTTAATTAATTAGGAAAGAATAAAGTACTTTTGAGACAGTTGGCAAAATCAGATGATAACTTACAAGAAATGTATGGTGATTGATAGAAAGAATTTCTAGGCATTACTATGGGTATATGTAAAAGCATGCATATGTATGTATGTACATATGTATATAAGTATGTATGCATGTATATTAGTGTGTATATTAAAATAAGGGTTTTGAACAGAAGAGCAGATGAGCTTTGAAATTACTTTTAGAATACAGATCCCTTGCACTCATAGGAGAAAGAAATAAGGAGGGGTGAAGTGATGCAATGAGACCAGAAAGAATATCATAGTATTCCACTCCACCACTCTCCGTGCTGTTAAAGAGATGGTACCATTAACAAGCAATTCATCTAACTGGGAATTGGGAAAGAATGACCTAGACATACTTAGTAAAAGTAACTTCAGTGAGTGTGACCTTTTTTTAAACAAAATAGTATTTGTTTTTTCCAATAGTAAGTAAAGACCCTTTTTTAACAATCATCTTTGCAATAAGTTGAGTTCTGAATAGTTTTCTCACCCTTCCTCCCCTCCTTTCTTCATAAAACAGTAAGCAATTTGATATAGATTATATATGTGCAATTATGTAAAATATAATTCCACATAAGTCATATTGTGAAAGAATAAACATACTAAAAGGGAAAATGGAAAAAAAATAAAGAAATTGAAAATAGTATGCTTTGATCTGCATTCAGAGGCCATCAGTTCTTTTTCTCAATGTGGATAGCATTTTCTATCATGAATCCTTTGTAATTGTCTTGGATCACTGCATTGCTGAGAAGAGCTAAACCATTCATATGGATCATCACACAATGCTACTGTTACTTTGTGCAATGCTCTTCTCATGTTAATAGTCCTCCCAGGTTTTTCTGAAAACTATCTGTTCATCATTTCTTATTGTGCAATGGTATTCTATTGCATTCTTATAGCATTGTCCAGCATTTCCCCAAGAGATGGCCATCCCCTCAAATTCCAATATTTTGCCACCACAAAGGGAGCTGCTATAGATATTTTTTCCCATGTAGGTTCTTTCCTCCCTTTATTATGATATCTTTGGGATATAGAACTTGTAGTTATATTGCTGGATTAAAGGGCATACACACCTTGGTTGCACTTTGGGCATAGTTCCAAATTTCTCTCAAGACTGGTTAGATCAGTCCATAACTTCCTCAACAATGCATTAGTGTTCTACTTTTTCCACATCCTCTCCAATATATATCATTTTCCTTTTTTGTCATATTAGCCAACCTGATAGAAGTGAGATGGTAACTCAGAGTAGTTTTAATTTGCATTTCTCTAATCAAAACTGATATAAAAATTTTTGTTATGAATAAAGATAATTTTGATTTCTTTATCTGAAAGATGCTGTTCATATACTTTGACTATTTATCAATTGTGGAGTGCCTTATATTGTTATAAATTTGACTGAGTTCTCTACATTTTTGAAAAATGAGGATTTTATCAAAGATACTTGTTACAAACAATTGTTTTTCATTTTTCTTCTCTTCTTCTAATTTAGGTTTCCTTGATATTGTTTGTGGGGAAAAACATTTTTAAATTGGATATAATAAAAATTATCCATTTAATGTTTTATAATGCTTTTTATCTCTTGTTTTGTCTTCATTCTTCACTTCTTCATATATTTGTCAGGTAATCTATTCCTTGCTCTCCAAATTTACTTATGATATCCCACTTTGTGTCTTAGAGTGTGACCTATTAAAGTCAATATAAGTACAGCCATAGGCTTCACAAACACATCATTCCATAGTGCCCAGTGGATAATTATATCTAATTAGAATTCTCCAAGAATCATGAAGATACTACAAAGTTATTAAAGGTCTTCTATGACTTCTAAGCCATGAATTAATTATCTGCTACATGTACATTTTAAACTTAAGTGTATTTTCCCATGGATCCTTTATATGATTATGACATAGTACATCCCATTTTTGATGGGGATATTTTGTACAAAATGTCATATTCCAACTTGGTAAATATTCTTTCTAAAACCTAATTAACTCTGTCTAAGTAATAATCAAAGAAGAGGTCATCAGGCTTAGTATTGGTAGGAGTAATACAAGAAAATTGCAACTCCTTTTGATTACCCCCAGATCTTTTAGTGAAGAGTAACCAGATTCTCTCTAGGGATAAAATCTTATAGCTTTAATGAATATTAGGAGAAAGAACACAGAGTAAGATACTACAGATGTTCAAGCAACCTCTTTTTAAATAGCACAGTAAAAAGAATCTCATTATTTATGTAACAGTTAATCACACTTTTGAACAATTCTATTGGTAAGTAGTTTTTTTTTGGTTGATATTAAATGCCTCATATTCCTTTAAAAAGGAAAAAAAAAACATTTTACTAGGCAGATTCTAAATAAATCTTGACTTCGTATGATATTTTGCCTTTTTTCAAGCTCTCCTCTTTTCATTTTCCCTCCCAGCTTTTCCTCATGCCTATAAGACATGATCATTAGCAGCAACATTCAGGTTATACATTTTAGTGACTATAATGTGCAATTTCAGCAGATTTGTTAGAATTACTTGGTGGAAAATTCACATTTACAGTAAAGAAAGGACTTCTAAACAATTAGAGATGTTCAAACATGGAATGGGTTATCACATGAGGTAATAAATTTCCCATAACTGGGGGTGCTAAGGCAGACACTAAGGGGAAAGCTATAAGAGGGAGAAATGACTCATGAAGCATGATAGCATTAAAAAAGGAAAATTGAACTGGGAGTCAGAAATCCTGAGTTCAAACTACAGTTTTACCAATTATTAACTTTGTTGTCTTTGTTAAATCAACTAATTACTCTCTGTCTTGGATTTTTCACCAGTAAATTGGGCATAATCACACCATTTACCATTTAACTCATAGGATTTTTTTAAAGTATAAGTGAAATGCTATGAAAGCAGTTTATAAATTCATTATCAGTACTGTTAAGCTGAAAGATAAGGTTTGTAGCATAGAGAGCCAGCCTCCTAAACCAGAAAGACCCAAATTCATTCAAGTCCAACTTATAAAATTTGCAGGATGTGCAATTCTGAGCAACCCATTTAACATCTTGAAGTTCTAGGCAACTTGAAAATATAGTTCAGAAAAAGTGCTGGTCTGCATAAGTAGAGGAAGATCCCTCACCCAAGCATTCCTTAAGACAATGAAATCGAGGTCTACTCCTGTATCCCCACTATAAAAGTAGAGATCAGATTAGATGATTTCTAAGGTTCCTATTACTCTTAGATTTTATGACCATGCATTAAATGTGTAGTTGGGGGACTTGGATTTTGGTCTTCTCTGATGGTCTGCCATTTTGTACCCATGTTACCTATGTGAGTCCCTTCATCTTTGGGGGATTCCTCTTCCTCATCTGTAGAATGAGTCAATTGGACCTCAGGTTTTTTATGTAAAATGAAGTAATTGGGCTAGATAACCTCTAAGATTCTCTCAGCACCAAAGCTATGCTCTATGAGTTTATTATACAAAATTATTTTATGAAATTCCCAGAAGACATGAGAGAATAATTGAAATTCTAATTGATCTTGAAACTTATTTTATTTAGTCTAATTGGAATTACATATAGATAAGTTATTACTATTGCTACATTATTTAATATTATTAAATAAGTGTTAAAGGTTGGTTAATTTTGATGTAAAATAAATTTAACTAAGGAGAGACTCTATACTCTTAGGAAAACATATTTTCTAGATTTGGAAACTAAAGGGCTTGCTGTTTACATTGAACTTTTATTTAAATCTTTGGAAGAATCAATTTTATTGATCTGGAGAAGCGTGTTAGAATGAACCTATGTCAAATGTGAGATGATTACCATACTAAAGAATTCAAAGCTATCTATAGTTGTATAAAAATGCTCTAAATCACTCTTAATCAGAGAAACACAAATGAAAACAACTTTGAGGTGTCACCTCACACCTGTTATAGAGATTAATGTGACAAAACAAGAAAAATGTTGGAGATAGAAGGGGATATGGGAAATCTAGGACACTAATGCAATGTTGGTGGAGTTATGGACTCAAACAATCATTCTGGAGAAGTATCTGGAACTGTTCCCAAAAGCTATAAAACTATCCATGCTTTGTGATCCAACAAAAGTACCACTGCTAGGCCTGTATTCTAAAACATAAAAAGTCCTATAAAAAATGGAAAAACACCTATACGTACAAAAAATATTTATAGCAGTTTTTTCATGATGGTTAAGAATTGCAAATCAAAAGGATGCCATAAATTTTGGAATGGCTGAACAAGCTGTGGTATATAATTTGTAATGAAATGTTATTGTATTGTAAGAAATTAAAAAGGTGATTTCAGAAAAACTGGGAAAATTTACATGAACCGATGCATAGCGAAGTGAACAGAATCAGGAGAATTTGTAGAGTAATAGCAATATTATTCCATGAAAAATTGTGAATGACTTAACTTTGTTCAGAAGTAAAATGATCAAAGACAATCCCAAAGGACTTCCAGAGAAAGAAATTACACTGGTTGAATATAAACTAAAGCAACTTTTCATTTTCTTCCTTTCATTTACTTTCTTTCATTTGAGTCTTCTTGTACAAAATTACTAATAGGAAAATGTTTTACATAATTTCACATAATTACGCATGCATAAGCCATATCTGATTAATTACTGTCTCAGAGAGTGGGAGGAGAAGGGGAACAGAATTTGGAAATTAAAACTTTAAATAAAAATTTTAAAAATAGAAAACAAATTATTAAAATCTTGTCTTGGGTTTCTGCAGTTTAGACGGTGCTAAAAGAGCCCTGTCTAATGATGTAAGAATGTTGGGATCAAATGCTAACAGCAGGAATTATGGGTGAATTTAGATTATTGTAGGTTTGTTCCTACATTTAAAAAACTTGTTTTACACAGTGACAAAATCAGAAGTTACGATACTTGGAGCAAACAGAAAAAAAGCATACTTGGGGCAAGCAAAAGAAAGACATAATCAAATATATATATATTTTTTAATCTGGATTCAGTTGGCAGTATAGAAAGAATTCTTTAGGTCAGTTCTCAGACTTAGGGACATATGGATCTTGTGCCTAAAACTTGAGGTTTTGTGTGTTGGGGCCTCTGGTTCTTTCAGTTAGAAGCTAACATGCTGCAGCTTACCTGGTATTGAGCTGACTGGTGTTTGAAAGTGGAGGCCTGGTGAGGACTTTCTGAGTTTCCCAGCAGTTACCCTGGAGCTGTTCATATAGTGTAGGGGAGGGGTGGCTTGAACTCTGGAGGTTCCTCTTCTAGAGCATAGGTAAGCTCAGATTTCTGTGCTAATGTTTTCTCTATTCTCCTGGGATGCTGAAAAATGCCTGAGGTTCTGGTGTTGGCAGTTGCTGGCTTCACCCCCCCTGGGGCTCAGGATTTTCTCCTAGTTTGTTGAGGTGGGGTTGTCTGGGACAGCTCTGATCCTGCACTGGTCGCCTTTGGCCACAGCAAAAGGAATCTTCCTTAACGATCGTTCTAGCCTCACGGGCTAAGAGTCTGTTTGCCCCTTCTGTTGCTCCCATTGTTCCATGGTTTTTCCTGGGGAGATATTCTCTGGGTTTTTCAAGGTCAACAGGGAGAAGAAGATAGCAATTACTGATCACTCCACCATCTTGACTCCTCTTGAAGCTCAATGTTAAAAGAAAGGCAAAAAAAGATGACTAAAAAAAGCATAAAAACAAGGAATTTGAAATCAGATAGTTATAATGGTGACAGGAAAATAATTATGATAAAAAAGAATCAATTGCTTGGAAAAATGCTTAAAAAGAAGAATTAGCAAAATAAAAAAGGAGATACAAAAATCTCCTGAAGAAAACAACTTCTTATAGTGTACAATTAGCCAAATGGAGAAAACATTACAAAAGTTAATTGAGGAAAACAACACCTTAACATTTAGAACCAAGAATCACTTAACCAGCAAAATTAAGCTTAATACATTAAGGGAGAAAATTATCATACAAGAAAATTTTGAAGGATTTTTAATTCACATAAGAAAAAGGTTATAACTAATCCAAAAATATGAACTTCCAATATGAAGACCCAAGAGAATAAAAAGAAAATAAAACATAATGGATTTAGTAGAGCTAAATTATCTATGGGAAGTTGATACCTCTACTTTTTAAAAATTGTACGACAATTAGTACAAGTAGAAGGAATATACATAGACACAGAGTATGGGTATAAGGTGAAGTTGTGAAAATGACATAAAAATAAGCGGTGAAAAGAGAAGTACAATAGGTGCAGAAGAAATGGAGATGTAGAGTGAGGTAAATTATTTATCATAAAGAGGTGGGAAAGACCTATTATATTGAAAAGTAATAGGGCAAAGTGGCTAACAAGCATCTCTGGAACCTTACTTTCATCAGTATTGGCTCAAAGATGCAATAATATACTCAATTAGTTGAATATAAATCCCAATATTACCCAACAGGAAAGAAGCAGAGGAGCAGGGGAAGGGAGAAGATCAAGTAAAAGGGGATCAAGTGGGAACTGACAGAAGGTAGGGTAGATCACAGGAGGGGGGAGACAGAAGCAAAACACTGGTGAGAAGGGAAAGAATGAAAGGAGAGGAAAAACAGAAGGAGGAATAGGATAGGGGGGAAATACACAGGTATTAATCAAAACTGTGAATGTGGATAGAATTAGTTCTCCTATAAAATGGAAGCAGCCAGCAGAGTGGATAACTTAGTGTTGGATAAAGGCAAAGACCCCAGCTTTTGGGATAGGAACCATTTGACAAAAACTGCTTGAAAAACTGGAAAACAATAGGACATAAACTAAGATAATGTCAAAATGGGTGTATGATTTAGACATAAAGGGTGACACCATAAGCAAATTCGAAGAGCAAGGCTACATTACTTTAGCACCATATGTAAAATCACAATATCAGTACAATATCAGATATATGAAAGAATCCATGACCAAACAAATGATAGAGATCATTATAAAATATGAAATAGATAATTTTGGTTACATAAATTAAAAAAAAAGCTTTCAAACAAACAAAACCAATGCAATCAAGATTACTAGGAAATCAAAAATCTCTGAAATAATCCTTATAGCCAGTGACTGACAAAAGATTCATTTCTCAAATATTTGGGAACTCAGTCAAATTAAAAAACAAAAACAAAAAACAAGTCATTCTTTAACTGATAGATGGTCAAAGGAAATGAATAAGCAGTTTTCAGATGAAAAATTAAAGCTGTCTATAGATATATGAAGAATTGCTTTAAATCATTTGTATTTTTTTTTATTTTCAGTGTTCCACAACTACTACCATACAAACCAGATTTTTTTTTCCTTCTCTGCCACTCCTTTTGCCCACCTTGAACCACTCCTTCCCTAAGACAGCATAAAATTTTACATTGGTTCTACACATTCCTTCCTATTAAATATATTTTCACCCTAGTCATGTTGTGTAGAAGAATTAAAATGAATGGGAGAAATCATATAACCAAAAAGTAATAAAAAAAATGATCTACAATGTGTGATCTAATTCCATAGTTCTTTCTCTGGACATGGAAGGAATTTTGCCTTAAAAGACCACTGGGAACTTTTTAAATACTTGCATTGCAATGAAGTTCTAAGTCTGCCAGAAAAATTTCTCACCCACTATCGTTGTTGTGTACAAAGTTCTCCTGGTTCTGTTCCTTTTGCTCAGCATCAGATCACATGAGTCTTTCCAGGCTTCTCTGAAGTTGTCTTATTCATCATTTTTTATAGCACAATAGTATTCCATTACATTCATATACTACAATTGATTCAGTCTTTCCCCAATTGATGGGCATCCCCTTGATTTCCAGTTTTTAGCCACCACAAAGAGAGCTGCTATAAAGATTTTTGTACATGTGGTACCCTTTCGCATTTTTATGATATCTTGGGAATACAGTCCTAGAAGCGATATTACTTAGTCAAAGTGTATGCACATTTTTGTAGCCCTTTGGGCATAGTTCTAAATTGCTCTCCAGAGTGGTTGGATCAGCTCACAGCTACACCAACAATGCATTAGTGTTCTAATTCTCCCACGTCTTCTCCAATATTTATCATCCTCCTGTTTTTGCAAGTTAGCCAAACTGATAGGTGTTACTTGGAATCTTAGTTATTTTGATTTTCATCTCTCCAATCAATAGTGATTTAAAGCATGTTTTTTTCATTTGTTTATAGATCATTTTGATTTCTTTCTCTGAAAACTGCCTGCTCCTATCCTTTGACCATTTATCAATTGGGGCATGACTTGTATTCTTGTACATTTGACTCAGTTCTCTATATATTTTTGAAATGAAGCCTTTATCACAGACATTAGTGGCAAAAGTTTTTTTCTCAGTTTTCCACTTCACCCCTATTCTTGGTTGCACTGGGTTTGTTTATGCAAAAACTTTTGTTTGATATAATCAAAATTATCCATTTTGCACTTCATAATGCTTTCTATCTCTTCTTCAGTAAAAAATTCTTCCCCTCTCCATAAATCTGATAAATATACTATTCCTTGCTCTACTAATTTGTTTATGGTATCAATATTTATACCTAGATCATGTGCCCATTTGGACTTTATTCTTGAGTACGATGTCAGGCATTGGTCTATGTGTAGTTTCTACCACACTTTTATCCACTTTTCTCAGCACAAACAAAATTTTGACTTTTGTCAAACAGTGATTTCTTATCCCAGAAGCTGGGGTCCTTGGTTTTATCAAACAGTAGATTGTTATATTCATTGCCTACTGGGTCTTGAGTACCTAGAATGTTTCACTTGTCTACCCTCCTGTTTCTTAGCCAGTACCAAATGCTTTTGATAATTGTTGCTTTATAATAAAATTTGAGATTTGGTAGAGACAGGCCACCTTCCATAGCACTTTTTCATTAATTCCCTTGATATTCTGGATCTTTTGTTCTTCCAGTTGAATTTTGATATTATTTTTTTCCAGCTGTAGAAAATAATTATTTGTCAAATATTTATCAAATTATCAATTTGATTGGCACAGCTCTAAATAAATTAATTAATTTAGGTAGAATTGTCATTTTTGTTGTATTGGCTTGGCTCACCCATGAGCAACTGACGGTTTTTCACTTACTTAGATCTGACTTCATCTGTGTGAAGAGTGTCTTATAATTCTGTTCATATAGTCCCTCCGTTTGTTTTGGTAGGGAGATTACATCATTTTTAATTAGAGAAATGCAAATTCAAACAACTCTGTGATACCATCTTACACCTATCAGGTTGTCTAATATGGCAGAAAGAAAAAATGATAAATATTAGAGTGGATTTGGGAAAATGGGGACACTAATGCACTTTTGGTGGAGTTGTGAACTGATCCAGTCTTTCTCTAGAGCAATATGAAACCAAAGGTCAACCAACCTGTGCTTACCTTTTGACCTAGCCATAGCCCTACTTGGTCTGTAAACCAAGGACACCATAAAAAAAAGAGGAGCAGTGAAGGACCTGCATGTGGAAATCATATTTATAGCAGTCTTTCGTTGTATTGGAAAAATAATGAAAATTGAGGAGATACCTATCATTTGGGGAATGGTGGAACAAACTGCATCATTTGAACATAGTGGAATGTTATTGTGTAATAAGAAATGATTAATAGGCCATTTTTAGAAAAATCTGGAAAGACTTGTATAAACTGATGCAAAGAAAAATGAACAGATCACAGTTGCAGCAACATTTTGTGAAGATCCATTGTGAATGAATCAGCTTCTCTTAGCAACATAAAGACCCAACACAAATACAAAGGACTCTTGAAAAAAAGTCCTATTCATGTCTAGGTAAAGAAGTGATACACTCTGAAGGCAGATCGAAGCTTGTTTTTTCTCATTGATTCTGTTCTTTTTTGTGGTTTTGTTTTCTTTTTTATCGGTTACTTCTTTCACAACTGTAACAACTATGGAGATCTGTTTTATATGATGGCATATGTATAAACTCTATTAAACTTCTACCATTTTCAGAAGAGGGGAAAGGAGCAAATATTGAAACTGAAAAACTTGTTTGAAATGAATAATAATATTTCCTTAACATGTAACTGGGGAAAATACTATTCACAAAAAAAGAAAAATTCAACAATTAAGAAGGTATAAAGGACAAAGGATGTTATAAACCGTATGATCAAATCTCATTTTTATAGACAAATAAGAAAGATCTAGGGAAGATAAACTACCCAATAAAACTGGAAGTAAGCAGTGAATCAGTTTTCAAATACGTGCCTCTAGGTCCAAATATCACCCTCTTTCTCCTCTAACAAGCTACATTACTTTAGTACCATATGTAGAATCACAGTATCATTACAATATTTGTTTTGCAGAGGTGGGGACTAAATTTTTAATCTCTGAGCTCTGTGTATGACTGGATCAGTCTGAGTACTCCTTTATGTTAACAAATATTTACCTTGGCCTAATTATGGTGGCTAATTTATTCATGGATAAATAGGGCAATTTCATGTTTCTTTTTTGTGAAGGGTGAAAAGTTTCTCATTATTTCCTGGTAAGACCTTGAAGATTTTATTGATAAAATGTCATATTTCTATATTTAAGGGGATAACTAAAATATTTCAGAAAATGAAAAGGCCTATAAAATTCTAGTTCTTATTATCAGGTATTACTTATGGTCGATGATTTGCTAGTAAAATAAAAACAAAAAAATGTATCTATCTAGTTTACTTGTATAAATGATTTGCATTTATGGAATTGTTAGCTTCCTCTCTGTGCTCAATCACTCTTTAATGCCTGGGAATGGTAAGATTACAAGAGCCATACACATTTTCAAAAAGACAAAATTTTATTAAATCTATACATCAATTATTAGGAAATTTAATTACAATTTTAAGACTAATATGGCCTCTTCTTTCTCCAAAGATGACTTTACTTTTGTTGAAACAGTCTATTTTAAAAATAGTAATAGGATGAATGAATAATTAATAACATATACATGGAGATATATAACTCAAATGAATATAGCACATTTTGTGGACAAGTGACAGGTGTAGACATCCAGATTTCAATAAAATGTATTTATTGCCCATAATTAGGTCACTTATTCATTGCTAGATACATTAAAAATGTCCTTTATTTTAAAGTAAAATTACATTCATTGAAATTCTTAGGCAATAGAGTAGCATACACTAGCTGGTCTGATTTGTCTAATAATTAATACACTTATTCATTGTTAAGAACAGTTATATTGCCCATTATTTTAATGTACTAAAATTTAATACAATGAAATTTAAATTAAATGGGCTATTATGTAGAACAAAATATTTCTGCAATTTAAGTTCTGATTTAATGAATGCTATATTGATATAAGCCTCTATAAATCAAAAGCAAGTATTTTGAGAAACAAAACTAAACTTCTTCAATAAAATATATTCAAAATGTATTTCAAGTTCTCCATACAAAGTTTAAAAATTCACACACATATGCGTGCACAAACAAAGGATGAGTTACAAAGATAAAATTTTACTTGATAGGTTCATATCTTTTCCTTAATTACTTATGTATTTTTATTTATCATAAAATGATGGGCATATAAGAAATGGGCATACAGTAACTCACTAATTTCTAGACAATGTATATATCATTATTTATAATATATAGATATATACACTACCTACAGATGTATATATTATATTAGACATCTATAATATGCACACATATTTCAGAAAGACTGATGGATGGATATAAATATATCTATATCTCTAGATAGCTGTATCTCCAACAGTCTTTGTAACTATATTAATAGATAATCTTTGTCCAAAATGACATGTTTTCTCTATAGATAAGTGATCTCTTAACTCATCTTTACCCCAAGCATGGTCATATATTTCATTCCTTGCATTAGTTCATTTCTTCTGATGGTTTCATGAAAAATTGATTTTGTTGTCTGTATTCGAGCTTATT
This sequence comes from Bettongia penicillata ogilbyi, assembly GCA_023548195.1. Taxonomy (NCBI): domain Eukaryota; kingdom Metazoa; phylum Chordata; class Mammalia; order Diprotodontia; family Potoroidae; genus Bettongia; species Bettongia penicillata. The sequence goes on from JAJHZJ010000975.1 coordinate 1,763,422, forward strand.
TCAAAAAGACCTTTCTCATGACATCACAACATCTCAATCATCCATACCTGTCGTATCCTAACGCCTCATCCTGGCATGCATGGTGTACTCACTGAAGACTATGTCATTGAGAAACATGCTTTGGGAGGTCCTACCAGATAAAAAACTGTCTTAATTAACAACCGATATTAGACCAACCAGAATTGAAATCATTTTCAACAGAAGTTTGTTTAGAGGTGGCAAGTTCTATGGGCTTTGCAAAGTAAGAAAGAGTCTCTTTAGGTTTGGTGTAGGGGGAAGTTATGATCAGCATTGTCTGAGGGAACATCTCTAGAGATCATTGTGGGCAAATCTGACTTATATTCAAGAACATGTAGTTTGCCAAGAAGCCTGTAAGCTATGAAATCTGTTCCTCTTCCACTATCCCACTCTTAATTTGGAATATTCCAAAATGTCATGAGTTGTTGGTAATCTGGGAATATTCATATACATACATACATGCATGCATGGATGCCTACATATGTGTAACTATGCATATATGTATATACACAGCTGTACAAAAATGTATACATTCACATATCTACACATGCATATGCTTATATACACATACACATACATGTATACACACATACATACACATATGTACACAAATGTACACATATACATACACTTACACATGCATGTACTTATATATCGATAATCATAGTCATATATAGACATATATATTCATATGCATCTATGCAAGACCATACTATACTTATTTATCCTCTCTTTCTATGAGGGTGGATTAAGTCTTCCTTTATAAGTCCAAGTTTCCCATATTTTCCAATCCCCCCAATTCTCCATCTCCTACAGAATAGCAACATATCCACCTTATACTGCCTGGATTAAATTATACTGTATTGAATTAATTAATTTATATTAATTAAATTAAATAATACTGTATTAAATAGTCCAAACAAAGTTGACAAATATGGCTGACACATAGTTCAGTTTTCCCATTTTTGCTTTTTGAAAACAAATATTTTAGACTGAACTTTGTCTGAAATCATAATTACCACCCCTTATCAAGGCTAAGGGTTGATTTTATGAGGAGAGGAAGCAATAACCATAAAATTTTTTAAATTCTAACTACTATGATTAAAAAGAAGACCAAATTATCAGTAACAAAAGTTAAAAGGGCAAATTTATCACCAATGAAGAGAAAATTAAAGCAATGATCAGGAGTTATTTTGCCCCTGACACAATAAATATGTCGATCTTAATGAAATGGATGAATATTTGCAAAAATATATGTAAATTACCCAGATTTACAGAAGAGGAAACAAAATACTCAAGTCACCTCATTTTAGAAAAATAATTGAACAAGTCATTGATGAACTCCTTAAGAAAAAAATTCTCCAGGGACAAATGAATTTGCAAATGAATTCTACCATACATTTAAAGAACAACTAATTCAGATACTTATATAAATTATTTGGAAAAATACATAGAATCCTACCAAATTCCTTTTATGACACAAATATAGTGCTGATACCTAAACTAGGAAGAGCCAGAACAGAGAAAAATATTGTAGACCAATTTCCCTAATGAATATTGATACAATTTTTTTTAAAAATAAAATATCAGCAAACATTACAGCAACTTATTATGAGGATAATACACTATAACTAGGTAGGATTTATACAAGGAATGCAGGGCTACTTCAGTATTAGGGTAATTATCAGCATAATTGATCATATCAATAATAAAACTAATAAAAATCATGTGATTATATTAACAGATGCAAAAGAAATGAAAAGCATTTGACAAAATATCTCACCACTTCCTATTCCTTCCTTCCTTCCTTCCTTCCTTCCTTCCTTCCTTCCTTCCTTCCTTCCTTCCTTCCTTCCTTCCTTCCTTCCTTCCTTCCTTCCTTCCTTCCTTCCTTCCTTCCTTCCTCTATCTCAAAGCACTTGTCCCTAAACCTTCTGGTGGTCGGAGGTGAAATCAGGGAACACTGGATTTCACTTCATGCTATCTTCAGCAAATCGATTCACTTCCCTTCAACAAACATTTATCCCATACCTCCTAAGCTCCACATACTGTAGAGAGTCAAGGATACAAAAACTAAACAAACAGTGCTTGAAGAGCTGGCCTGTCAAACGATTATTAGCTCCAAAGGAGGGGAGGGGATGAGTCATTCTTTACCTCTAACAAAGGAACCAGAAAATGCCTTTGTGCAGGAAGACAGTGCAATTTCCATCAATCAAACTGAATTATAGCTAAGCACAAAAAATTATGCTCAAGAAGAGAAGAGAAGGAAGAAGAATCTGGTTCCTAAAGGAGAAAAAGAAAAGAAAAAAACGACTATTTACCTTTCATTTTTAAGATTCATGAACTTTCTCTGTTCAAAGAAACCATTCTAGTACAATTATTATGGCCTGTTAATGTGGAATGAATTCCCAGGAAATGTACTATTAAAATGACCCCATAACCTACTGAAACTACACTTTCAAATTAAAATACAAACCAACCATAGGTAGGAAACTCAAGGATCTATATTTTACCATTGAAAAAAATGTGACGTTCATATAAATTAGTACAATTAGACATATATGTACTAAAACAAACTTACATATGATATTCAAATACTCATGCATTTGCAACCAGAAAAGTTTAAATGTAAGTCAGTCTTTCTCATTTTTCTAATACATATTGACAAGTAAAGACACACTATTAAAATCCTTTATGCACAGAGCAAGACCATGCTGTAGGTTCTAGAATCCAGTAGATGGAAAAATGAAGAAAAGGAATAATGGTATTCAGCTTCTCATGAAAAGAGCATCAGCTGTTTAAACAGTCCTCTGAGGAACAAAGAGCACACAATACTCTGCTTGATGTAGTTGTGAGCATATATCAATCTTAGTTACTACAGTGTGTAAAATGTGGTCAGAATAAATGTTAGATTGAAAATTCTGACTACAGGACATCAAAGAGCCAAGGCATACTCTTGCAGACATATATTTTAATAATAAAATGGAATCATTTTAAAAATTAAAAAAAACACTAGAAAGCATAATAGTATAAAGGTTTTCCTTAAAATGATGAGCATTATGTATCTAAAATCATCAGAAAGCATTAAATTCAATAGGGAACAAACTAGAAGCATTCCCAATAAGACTAGGAGTGAAAAAAGGATGCTATTATTACTACTATTTTAAAATATTGTATTAAAAATGTTAGCTTTAGCAATAAGAGAAGAAAAACAAGAAATTGAAGCAATTAGGATAGGCAATGAAGAAATAAGCTATCATTCTTTTGCTAATGATATAATGATATGCTTAGAGAATCCCAGAGAATCAACTAAAAACTACTTGAAACAATTCACAAATTTAGCAAAGTTATAGGATATAAAATAAACCTACATTAATCAGCACCATGTCTATATATTACCCCCCAAAAAAACCCAAGAGCAAGAGATAGAAAAATAAGTGTCATATAAAATAATTGTAGACACTATAAAATATCTAGAAATTTACTTACCAAGAAATACCTAGGAAGTAAATAAACACTATTACAAACCACATTTAATGCAAATAAAAGTATATCTAAACAATTGGTAAAATATCATTTGCTCATGTATAGACCAAGCTAATATAAAAATGATGATTCAATCTAAACTAATATACTTAATCAGTGCTATGCCAATCAAACTACCATAATACCTTATAGATCTAATGAAGATGATGATGATGATGATGATGATGATAAAACTTATCAGGAAGCAACAAATGTCAAGTGTATCATGGGAATTAATGAACAAATGCTAAGGAAGGTGGTCTAAATATACCAGACCTAAAACTATATTATAAAAGGGCAAATATCAAAAATATTCGGTACTGGCTAAAAAACAGAACAGTTGATCAGTTGAATGGGTTAGGTAACCAAGATGCTGTAGTAAATGACCTTATAAACCCACTGCTTAATAAACCCAACGACTCCACTTTCTTGAGTAACAACTCACTATTTGACAAAAAACTACTATGTGTGAAAACTGGAGAATGGTATGACAGATGTTCAATAGAGACCAACACCTCACACCCCGTACCAAGGTAAGGTAGAACTGAGTATATAATTTAGAAATACAGGATGATACAACCAGCAACTAGGAGAGCAAGGAATAGTTTACCTTTTCTATCTAAGAAGGGAATAATTTACAATCAGAAAAGAGATAGAGAACATTATGAAGTTCAAAATGGATAATTCTGCCTAAATTGAATTTGAAAAAGTTCTTACAGAAACAAACCAATGCAAATGAGATTAGAAGGGAAGTAGAAAGCTTGGAGAAACATATTTACAATCCATGTCTCTGGTAAAGGCTTCATTTCTAAAATATGTAGAAAAGTGAGTGAAATTTATAAGAATACAAGCCATTCTCCAATTAATGGTCAAAGAATATGAAGAGGCAATTTTCACATGAAGAAATCAAAGCTATATATAGGCATATGAAAAAAATGTTCTGAATCACAATTGGTTAGAGAAATGAAAATCAATACCACTCTGAGGTACCACATCACACCTATCAGATTGGTTAACATGAAAAAAACAGGAAAATTACAAATGTTGGAGACATTGGAAAATTAGAAATACTAATGCTTTGTTGGTGGAGTTGTGAACAAAGGCAACCATTCTAGAGTGCCATTTGGAAGTATGCCCAAAGGGAAATCAAAATGTGCATAACCTTTTATCTGGCAAAACCACTACTAGGTCTTTATCAAAAAGAGATCATTAAAAAAAGGGAAAGAACCTATTTACAAAACTATTTAAAAGATTGGAAATTGTAGGGATGTCAGTTTATCAATTGATAAATGGCTGAACAAATGGTGGTATATGAATATAATGGAATAATATTTTCCATAATAAATGATGAGAAGGTAGATTTCAGAGGAAAAATAAAATCTTGAAAGATTTACGGAAACTGATGCTGAGTGAGCTAAGTAGAACCAGAACATTGTACATAGCAAAAACAGCAATGTGTGATAATCAGCTTTGACTGACTTTGCTCTTCTCAGCAATATAATACTGTAAGAAATTTCCAAAAGACTCATGATGTAAATAGCTATCTACAACCAGAGACATAACTATGAACACCTCTAATGAGGAGGAAATTAAAACAATAGTTAGAATTACTTTGTCAAACTTTGTGCCCACAAAATCGACAATTTAAATGAGATGGATAAGTATTTTAAAAAATACAAATTGCCCAGATTAACAGAAGAGGAAGTTGAATACTTGAACAACTTCTTCTCAGAAAATAGAAACTGAACAAGCCATCAATGAACTCCCTAGGAAAAAATCTCCAGGGCCAGGTGGATTTACAAGTAAATGCTATCAAATATTTAAAGAACAGTTAATTCCAATAATATATAGACTATTTCTGAAAATTGGGGAAGGAGTCCTCTCAAATACTTTTTATGATAAAAATAAGGTTTTGATACCTAAAGCAGGAAGAGACAAAACAGAGAAAGAAAATTATAGACCAATTTCTCTAATGAATATAGATGCAAAAAATTTAAATAAGATTTTAGCAAAACGAATGCAGCATCTTATCATGAGAATAATACATTATGATTAGATAGAATTCATATCAGGAGTGCTGGGCTGGTTCAATATTAGGAAAACTATTAGGATTATCCATCATATCAACAACAAAACTAACAAAAATATCTTAATTATCTCAATAGAAGCAGAAAAAGTTTCAACAAAATACAACACCCATTCCTATTAAAAGCATGGGAGAACATAGGAATAAAGGGAACTTTCCTCAAAATAATGAGCATTATCTACCTAAAACTTTCAGCAAACACTATATGCAATGACAATAAGCTAGATGCATTTCCAATATGATCAGGGGTGAAGAAACAATGTCCATTATCACAACTATTATTCAATATGGTACTAGAAATACTAATTGTAGCAATTAGAGAAGATAAAAAATGGAAAGAATTAGAATATGCAAAGAAGAAAAACTCGTTATCAGTCTTTGCAGATGATATGATGATATACTTAAAGAATCCCAGAGATTCAAGTGAAAAAAACACTTGAAATAAGAAAAAACTTTGGCAAATTTGCTGGTTACAAAAAAAAAAAAACCTCACAAATCTTCTGCATTTCTATATATTAGTAACAAAGTCGAACAGCAAGAGATAGAAAGAAAAATCCCATTGAAAGCTAGTGTAGATGCTATAAAATATTTGAGAGTTTACCTACCAAAACAAACCCAGGGACTCTATGAACACAATTACAAGACACTTTTGGTGCAAATAAAATCAGCCCTAAGTAAGTGGAAAAACATCAGTTTCTTCTAGGTAGGTTGAGTCAACATAACAAAAATGACAATTCTATCTAAATTAATTCAATTATTTAGTGTCATACCAATTAAACTGTCAGATAATTATTTTCTAGAACTGGATAAAATAATGTAAAAATTCATCTGGAAAAAAAAAAAAAGGTCCAGAATATCAAAGGAACTAATTAAAAGAAAGGCTAGGAAACATGCCCTAATGATACCAGATATCAAATTGTATTATAAAGCAGCAATTATCAAAACCACTCAGTACTGGCTAAGAAACAGAAGGTAGGCAAGTGGAATATGCTAGGTACTCAAGGCACAGTATGCAATAAACATAGCAATCTCCTCTTTGATAAACCCAAGGACCCCAGCTTCCAGATAAGAACTCACTGTTTTACAAAAATTGGTGGGAAAACTGGATAACTGTGGTGGGAACTAGGCATAGACCCATGCCTGATACCATACACAAGAATATAGTCCAAATGAGTACATGATTTAGGTATAATGATTGATACCATGGACAAACTGGAGGAGCAAGGAATAGTATTTTTTTTTATCAGATTTATGAAGACAGGAAGAATTTTTGACTAAAGAAGAGATAGAAAGCATTATGAAGTGCAAGATGGATAATTTTGATTACAACAAAGTGAAAAGCTTTTGCACAACCAAACCCAATGCAACCAAAATTCAGAGGGATGTAGTATATTATGAAAGAATTTTTACAGCTAACCTTGGGGATAAAGGCCTCATTTCTAGAACATACAAAAATTGAGTCAAATGTACAACAATACAAGTCATTCCCCAATTGATAAATGGTCAAAGGATATGCACAGGCAATTTTCAGAGGAAGAAATTAAAGATATTTATAATCATATGAATAAATACTCTAAATCACTTTTGATTAGAGAGATGCAAATCAAAACAACTCTGAAGTACCACATCACACCTATTAGATTGGCAAACATGACAGAACAGGAAAATGATAAATGTTGGAGAAGATGTGGGAGAGTTGAAACACTAATTCATTGTTGGTGGAGCTGTGAACTGATCCAACCATTCTGAAGAGCAGTTGGGAACTATGCCCAAAGGGCTACAAGAATGTGTATACTAAGCAATATTGCTTCTAGGACTGTATCCCCAAGAGATCATAAAGATGGGAAAGGGACTCACAACCATACAAAAATATTTATAGCAGCTCTTTTTGTGGTAGCCAAAAACTGGAAATCAAGGGGATGCCCATCAAATGGCTGAATAAATTATGGTATATGAATGTAATGGAATGCTATTTTGGTATAAGGGATGACAAACAAGAAGAGTTCAGAGAGACCTGGAAAAACTTATATGATCTGATGCTGAGTGAAAGGAGCAGAACCAGGGGAATTTTGTGCACAGCGATGACCACAATGTGCAAGAGTTTTTTTTTTTTTCTGGTAGACTTGTATCTTCATAGCAATGCAAGGACATAAAAAACCCCAAAATTCCAAATGGTCTTCTAAGGTAAAATGTCTTCCACATGCAGAGAAAGAACTACAGAATTAGATTGCAGAATGTAGCAGATCATTGTGTGTGTGTGTGTGTGTGTGTGTGTGTGTGTGTGTGTGTATTAAATTTTGGTTTGTTATATGATTTCTCCCATTTATTTTAATTCTTCTACACAGCATGACTATAGTGATAATGTATTCAATAGGAATGTATGTGTAGATCATATATAGCATTGTATGCTGTATTGGGGAGGAAGGTGGGTGGTGGTGGGTAGGTAGGGGGGAAAATCTAAGTTTTATGGTAGTGATTAGATTACATTAATATTAGATTTAGAACACTAAATACACATAAAATGAATATATATATATATATATATATATGTATTTACTAAATCTGATCATGTCACCCCAATGCTCAAAACCTCCAGTAGCTCATTATTTGTTGTTTTACTATTTTACTATTATTACTATTTATGAATAGTTTTACTATTACTATTGCCTCTGGGATCAATCAATAAATGGATATTTATTAAGAAAAAAAAGAAATAACTATGGAGTCTGAATGCAGATAGTATAATAATTTTCTCTCTCTCTCTCTCTCTCTCTCTCTCTCTCTCTCTCTCTCTCTCTCTCTCTCTCTCTCTCTCTCTCTCTCTTCTTCCCTCCCTCCCTCCCTCTCTCCCTTCCCTTTCTCATGATTTTTCCCTGTGTTCTGATTTCTTGTTTCAGAACATAACTAATGTGAAACTATATATAACACGATTCTATAAATATAGACTATATGAGATAACTTGCCACTTTGACGAGGGGTGACAGGAAGGAGGAGGAAATTTTGGAACTCAAAATTTTATAAAAGTCAATGTTGAAAGCAAAAAAGTGAGTAAATGTATTTTTTTTATAAAATAAATAATCATTTTATTAAAAGATTTAATTGTCACATTGATTGTGTTCAGGATGTATGACACAGTATTATGCATGATATAACACCTTTTTCTGGATGTGTCTCAAATTGAAATTGTTTCCAAACTGACTGCTTTGTTAGGTTAAGTCTTTAGGTATTTATGATAGGTGTACTAGGGGTTGAAGTTGCCCACAATGAATGCAATGCATTTCAACTGAGAGGTTAATAACCTTCCCGTGATACTCTGTTTGATCCCCAGCATAGACTGTTTCAATTGGATAAAATGTATGTTATTACCAGTTATAATTTGCCATGATTTTCAAACAACCTTCAAAGTTCAAATACAGTGACTTTTTTTTTCGGGTTGTTATTAAAAATCTTTCTTTCTTTCTTGTAAATTTTTTTTCTCACTCTAGAGATAGTGGTGCCTGCCTCTCCCTTCTCTCCTTTCTCTCTCTTCCTGTCTTTCCATTCTCTCTCTCTTTTTTGTATCAATGTCTCTGTGTCTATTTGTGTTTCTCCCTGAGTGATCATGTCTTTATGTGTTTACAATTATCTCTGTTTCAGACTGAGTTCTGTGAATGAAAATTAATTAAAAGGAAAAACTAAAGAGTGCAGCACGCAACAACTATGATTATGATTATGATAATGAACAGAAAGGTAATAGGAACTGACAAAGAATGAAATGAAGAATCCTATTGGTGTTTTAGGCAGGAAAAGAGAATGTATGACATTTATGTAATGAATTTCAATCATTTCATTTTAAACATTTTGAGGCAATTTTAATTAATGACAACTATTGATGTTGCTTACAACAATTTTTCACAAATTAAAGTACACAAATATGCATATCTATACACACCTATGTGCAAATACATGCATATATTCATTGTGAATTATCTTGTGATTGAGTAGGCTACAACTGTGAGTAAACTGACTTTGTCAACAACAAAAATTATCACGTCAATTAAATACAATTTATGTATTTATTTAATTTTGGATATATTTTTTCATTCCTGTAGGGAATTTTGTATGGGAATTCCTTCTATATGTATAGATATACATCTATAACAACATATAGTCTTAAGAGAGCATTTGAGGGAGGGGTGGAGCCAAGATGGTGCAGTAGAAAGATGCACATACTCTAGCTCTTCCCCCACAGTCCATAGAATACCTGTAAAAATGAATTGCAACAAATTCTAGAGAAGCAGAAACAACAGAACAGTGAAATGGAGGAGATTTCCACCACAAGGTGACCCAGAAGGCCTATGGGAAAGGTTTGTCACATCGTGCACAGAGTGGAGCATGACCCAGCCTGGGCCACAGCACTGGGAGAATCAGGATAAAAACAGGCTTCGAGGACAGAATCCCAAGCAGCAGGGCAAGTTCACAGATCTCTCAACCCACAGGCAACAAAGACAATTCAAAAGTCAGTGAAAGGGCTTTTTCATCTGCATGAGAAAGGAACAGGGTGCCTCTCACCCCCAGCTCTGGCCCAAAGCAGCTGCAGCAGAGGTAGCAGCAGCAGGAGGCAGCAGACAGCATTCATGTTTAGAACCACAGCTTAAAGCCCCAGGAGAAATTGAGCAGTCAATCTGAGTCTCAGCCCTGAGTGGCTGCCCCACCCCTCCCTAAAGCCCCTGGAGGAATTGAACAGTTGATTTTAATCTCAGCTGGGAGCCTGAACAATGAGTAAACCCTTGATTGTGACACCTTGGAGGAACTGAGATCTTACAGGTCCCCAGAGTATATTCTACTCTTGACAAGGACCCAAACATCAAGTAACTATTTGGGAAAATGACTAAAAAAGGGAAAAAATAAGACCATAGAAAGTTACTTTGTTGGTGAACAGATGTTTCTCCCATCATTTCAGATGAGAAAGAAGGTTTACCACCAGGGGAAGACAAAAAAGTTAAAGTTTCTGCATTGGAAACCTTAAAAGTAAATATGCAATGGAACAAGGTTATGGAAGAGCTGAAAAAGGATTTTGAAAATCAAGTAAGAGAGGTGGAGGAAAAATTGAGAAGAGTAATGAGAACGATGCAAGAAAATCATGAAAAAGTAAATCAACAGCTTGCTAAAGGAGACCCAAAAAAACACTGAAGAAAATTACACCTTTAAAAACAGGCTAACTCAACTGGCAAAAGAGGTCCAAAAAGCCAATGAGGAGAAGAATGCTTTAAAAAGCAAAATTAGCCGAATGGAAAAGGAGGTTCAAAATTTAACTGAAGAAAATCGTTCTTTAAAAAATTAGAATGGAACAAATGGAAGACAATGACTTTATGAGAGACCAAGAAATTACAAAACAAAACCAAAAGAATGAAAAAATGGAAGATGTGAAATATCTCACCGGAAAAATAACTGACCTGGAAAATAGATCCAGGAGAGATAATTTAAAAATTGTCAGACTACCTGAAAGCCATGATCAAAAAAAGAGCTTGGACATCATCTTTCATGAAGTTATCAAGGAAAAATGCCTAGATATTCTAGAAAGAGAGGGCAAAATAAATATTGGAAAATCCACCAATTCCCCCACTGAAAGAGATCCAAAAGGAGAAATCCCTAGGAAAATTGTAGTCAAATTCCAGAGTTCCCAGGTCAAGGAGAAAATATGTCAAGCACCTAGAAAGAAACAATTTGAGTATGGTGGAAGTACAATCAAGATAACAAAAGATCTAGCAGCTTCAACATTAAGGGATCGAAAGGTGTGGAATATGATATTCCAGAAGTCAAAGGAACTAGTAATAAAAAGAAGAATCACCTATGTAGCAAAACTGAGTATAATACTTCAGGGGAAAAAATGGTCATTCAATGAAGTAGAGGTCTTTCAAGCATTCTTGATAAAAAGCCCAGAACTGAAAAGGAAATTTGACTGTCAATCACAAAAATCAAAGGAAGCATGGAAAGGTAAAGAGGAAGTAGAAATCCCTAGGGATTTACTAAACTTGAACTGTTTACATTTCTAAATGGAAAGAAAATATTTTGTAACTCTTGAAACTTTTCTCAGTATCTGGGTGGTTGGAGGGATTGCACACACACATTTGGAGAGAGACAGAGAAAGAGAGAGAGAGGCAGAGAGAGAGACAGAGACAGAGAGCACAGGGTGAGTTCAATAGTAAGAGATCATATCTAAAAAATAAAATTATGGGGTGAGAGAGGAATATTTTGGGATGAGAGAGGGAGAAATGTAATGGGGCAAATTATCTCTCATAGAAGAGGCAAGAAAAAGCTTTTCCAATGGAGGGGAAAATGGGGGGAGGTGAGAGGAAAATATGTGAAGCTTACTCTCATCACATTTGGCTCAGGGAAGGAATAACATGCACACTCAATTTCGCATGAAAATCTATCTTACCCTACAGGAAATAAGGAAGAGGAGGAAAAGCAGAGGGGGAGGGGGATGATAGAAACGAGGGCAAATGGGAGAAGCAAGCATTTAAAAGTAAACACTCTTGGAGAGAGAAAAGGTCAAAAGAGAAAATAGAAGAAATGAGGGGCAGGATAGGATGGAGGGAAATATAGATAGTATTACACAACATGAGTATTATGGAAGTCCTTTGCAAAGCTACACATATGTACCCTACATTGAATTGGTTGTCTTCTCAGTGGGGATGAGTGGGGAGGGAGAAAGGAAGATAAGTTGGAACTCAAAGTTTTAGGAACAATTATTCAGAATTGTTTTTGTGTACAAAATAAGAAGTGAAATAAGAAATACAGTTAATGGAGTATAGAAATTTATCTTGCCCTACACAAGAGAGAAGATGGAGATAAAGGAAGAAGAGGTGTGAGAAGGGAGGGCATATTTATGAAAGGGGTAATCAGAATGCAAAACATTTTGCTTTGGGAGGAGGGAAGAGATGGGGAGAAAATTTGGAATTCCAAATTTTGTGGAAATGAATGCCAAAAACTTAAAATAAATAGATAAATTTTAAAAAGAGAGAGAGAGAGAAAGCATTTGAGGGTGAGTAACATGTTGTGACTTCCCAAAGAGCATATAGCTGTTGTATGACACAGCCAAGGCTTGAACTTCCAATTTCTTTTCACCACTGTCAGGTTTCTTAGAATGTCAACTTGGCTCTCACTAATTACTCTTTGAAACATATAATATAAACATCTTTGAGGTATATAAATATCTTTGAGGACCAAGAAAAATATGTTTATTCCAGGAAAAATTATTTTCAATAATCTTGCTTTCCATCTAGTTATAGGATTAATAATATGTTTGTGACATATAGCAAATTAATTCACTTGATTCTAATCTACCTGTCAGCCCTCTGGGTATACTTTGAATCAACTTGGAAATGTGGCAGTATTTCCCTTTAGGGCATAAAAAAGTGGGGATCAGACCCTGCACCCATTCATAAGTTGATTGAATATTTAGGTCTTTATTGAGATTCACATATAACTAGAGTAACTGAAGTTTTTAGATAACACAGTCACATACAAAAATATTTATTCTGTAATGAATTATTTTGAGTGCTTTAAATGACAGATGGGACCATTAAAACTTCAATAAGTGGCCAATCATTATTAATTTATATGGAATTCATTATGATGCTCTTAATCATGTTAGTTTCCTTTTGATATTATTAGTTGCTATGAATAATGCTATATGAAGTTTTCTGTAATATACTTCATAAGCATTATGTTCCTGCTTTAGTAGAAGATATTGAGGAGATCTGTTGTCCAAACTACAATTAACTGATTTGTCTTAAGTTTAGGGGAGTGGGTGGGAATTTAATATTTTTTTGTGGACAGGGTTCCATTTCCAGCAAGAATTATAACATCATGATTACTGTCAAGCTAAATCAAACACTGAAAAAAATGCCTCCTGATTGACATATTTTCTTACTATCCAAGAATTCCAAAGTGGTTCAAGCATAATACAAACTCTTTTATCTGGCATGTCATAGAAATGATGGATAGTGGGCATTCAATGTTTGATACTGTTTTATCAGATATTATGATTTTGTAAAAAGTTATTGCCTGATGTAGCTTAGGTTTGAAACAGTTAGAATGTCACTTCCTAGAGTTTCCATTTAATAATGTTCTAGCAATATAGTATTTATTCTAACTGTGTCAAATCACTCTTAAATTTAAAAAAAATGATAATCTTCACTCCTGCAATTTCATAGCTTGAAATAGATGGAGAATGAAAGCCACAATGGTAGAGTACAGGCCAGGACCCAATTGAACTCTCACAACATTTCCTTCCAAACAACTTTAAAATAATGATTCAAATTAAGTTTGGAATAGTAGGGAAAGGTATGAGTAAGAAATTTTTTTAGAGGTCCACAAAAGAGTTCTGTAAAATTGGGGAGGGGAAGAACAGACATAGACCATAGAAGGAGTACTTACAGTAGGCCTTGGAAGTGACTGTAACAAAAGCAACAGCAACAAACAAAATCAGGGTCTTTAAGACCAGTGACAGTAATGGGGTCGGAAAACAGATTGGAAAGATTACAGGGAACCTTTTGCTGGCACTGGGTTAAGCTAGCACTGATTGGGAATTCTCTTGCTCATGAGCAGTTCTTGTTTATGGTTCCAGCATGGAGAGCTGTGCTTATGATCAAGATCAAGTGAACAGTGACTCTGATCAAAGAACAGGGCCAAGAAGATTGATAATATTTGCAGCTTCAAGGGATTGGGCTTGGCTCCTGGATAAAGAACTGAAACATGGATCAGGAGAACAGGAACTCCATCTGTACTGGGAAAACACCATCTTAAAAACACCTAAAACTTGCAGACTCCCAGAAATATCTTTGAAAATATCAGCATGAAACATCCTGAAACTTGGTACAGTGCCTCCCCACCTTCAGCTGAGCAGAAGCTAACTTTAAAAGAATTTTCCAAGTTAAGGAATAGGCTGAGAAAATGAGCAAACACCAACAGAAATATGACCAAATAAAGCTACTATAGTGGCTGGGAAGACCAAGATATAAACTTAGAAGATGACAATGTGGAAAAAGCTAAAAACAAAGCCTCAAAGACAAATGCTATCTGGACCCAGCTCCAACATGAATTCCTGCAAAAATCAAAGATAAAGATCAAAGTAGTGGAAGAAAGTTAGGGAAAGGAATTAGAGTAATAAATTATTTTTTGAAAAAAATTATTCATTTATTTTAAGTTTTCAACATTCATTTCCACAAAATTTGGAGGTTCAAATTTTCTCCCCATCTATCTCCTCCACCCACCCCAAAATGCCTTGCATTCTGGCTACCCCTACCCACTGATCTGTCGTCTCTTCTAACACCCTTCTCTTCCCTTATGCCCACCTTCTGTCTTGTCCTGCAGGGCAAGATACATTTCTCTACCCCATTACCTGTATTTCTTATTTCCCAGTTGTATGCAAAAATAATTCTCAATAGTTGTTCCTAAAACTTTGAGTTCTAACTTGTCTTCCTTCCCCCCTCCCCACCTATCCCCACTGAGAAGACAAGTAATTCAATATAGGCTATATATGTGTAGTTTTGCAAATGACTTCCATAATACTTATGTTGTATAGGACTAACTATATTTCCCTCCATCCTATCCTGCCCCCCCATTTCTTCTATTTTCTCTTCTGACCTTGTCTCTCTCGAAGAGTGTTTACTTCTAAATGCTTGCTTCTCCCATTTGCCTTCCCTTCCATCATCATCCACACCTTGCTTATCCCCTTCTCCCCTACTTTCCTGTGGTTTAAAATAGGTTTTCATACCAAATTGAGTGTGCATGTTATTTCTTCCTTCAGCCAAATATGATGAGAGTAACCTTCACTTTTTCTCTTTCACCTCCCTCCTTTTATCCTCCATTGAAAATGTTTTTCTTTCCTCTTTTATGAGAGATAATTTGCCCCATTCAATTTCTCCCTTTGTCTTCCCAATATATTCCTCTCTCACCTCTTAATTTTATTGTTGTTAGATAGGATCCCTTCCTATTCAACTTGCCCTGTGCTGTCTCTCTCTCTGCCTCTCTCTATCTGTGTGTGTGTGTGTGTGTGTGTGTGTGTGTAAAATTCCTTCAACTACCCAAATACTGAGAAAAGTTTCAAGAGTTACAAATATTATCTTTCCATGTAGGAATATAAACAGTTCAACTTTAGTAAATGCCTTGGGATTCCACCCCTGCTTTTATAATAGAGGGGGGAAATGGGTGATTGGCAAGCAATGCTTAAACTACAACCACCTTGGAACTGGTTCGAAGTGGGCAGAACATACCCACACTTGGGTACAGAAATCTATTTTACCCAATGTGAAGGGAAAGGGATGAAGGATATGGGAAAAGGTGATAAAAGAGAGAGGAGATGGGGGGAGGTAATGGTTAGAAGCAAGACAGACTTTTGAATAGGGCCATAATAAAAAAAGAGAGAATGAGTAGGACAAACAGAGGAAAATAAGGTTGAAGGAAATGCAGTTAGTGTTCATAACTGTGAGTGTGAATGGGATGAGCTAACATATAGAATGGAAGCAGATAGAAAAATGGTTTGGAAACCAGAATCTAACAATATTTTGTCTGCAAGAGATGCCTTTGAGACAAAAAGACACACAGTTGAAATGAAGGGCTGCAGCTGATTCTATTATGCTTTAGCTGATTTCAAGAGTAAAGAGGTGGTGATCATGAGGTAAGAGAGGTGGTGATCGTGATCTAAGACAAAGAGAAAGCTAAAACAGACTTGAAAGAAATAACCAAGGAAGGTACATTTTGCTAAAAAGATGCCAATAAAATCTTCACTGATCAAATAATTGAATAGGTAGCTTTCAGATGAACGTATTAAAGCTATCTAGGGTCATATGAAAAATATCTAGATCACTATTAATTAGAGAAATGCAGGTTACAACAAATCTAAAATACCACTTCATATCTATGAGATTGGATAATATGACAGCAAAGGAAATTGACAAATATTGCAGATGATGTGGAAAAATAGGAACACTAGTGCATTGTTGATGGAATTGCGGACAGATTTAACCACTTTAGGGAACAATTTGGAAGTATAGCCAAAGTGTAAAATTGTGCAAGCTCTTTGACCCACCAGTACCCACTTTGACCCACTTCTAGATCTGTATCCTCAAAAACATCAAAGAAAGAGAAAAATAAAACATATGCACAAACACATTTGTAGCAGCCCTTTTTCTGGTGTCAAAGAATTAGAAATTGAAGGGATTCTTGTCGATTTAAGATTGACTAAACAAGTTGTAGCACATGATTGTGATGGATATTAGTGTAATAAAAGAAATGAGAGTTGAGGTTTCCAGAAAGAAAAAGAAGAAGCACGGCAAGAGCTAATGAACAAGTGAAGGGAAAATAACAAGGAGATCATTATGCATAGTAACAATAATGTTCCAATGATGGCCAACTGTGAAAGACCTGACCATTCTGATCAATCTAAGATAATTCAAGATAATTACAAAGGACTCAGGATAAAAAATTGCTGTCATTATATAGAGTGAAAATTAACTCCCTAGGAGTGCAACCTGAAGTATTATTTTCTGGCTTTTTTATTTTTTTTGATGCATCTGATATGGAAATGCTTTGCATGTTTTCACATATATAAATAACATCATATTGTTTGCTTTCTCAGTGAATGGTAGAAGAGACTGGAGGAGGAGAGAAAAACCTGGAATTCAAAATTTAAAAGCAAATGCTAAAAATAAATAAATTATAAATATTTTTAAAAGAGGGGGGAGAAATCAACGGATGGTGACATAACTTTCTTACTTTAAACCAGAATCTCATCACTGAAGAACAATACCAATGTTTTAATAATATTTTTTGATTGTTCTATCAGAGAAATCAGTGATTTGTCTAATTTTTAAAGGAACAGAAATCCATACATAAAGCTTTTACAGTGTGGCAAGAAGTCACAAAATATGTACTTAGAAGGCTTATTCTTTGAGTCTCAGCATCATCTCCCAAACTTGACAGGAATTAGAATGTTTTAAACTAATGGAAAGGTCTGTTCTAGGGTTTTACCACAGTGTGGGTGTGATTCTATGTTTTCAGGGGTTATTTTAACTGAGTAATCTTCAGCCAGTGGTTATCATGGCAGATTTTTTTATACTAAATCTATACATAAATATATATATACATATCTGTAATTACATATTATATACATATATACTATACAGGTATACATAATATATGTTTATATTATATATGTATATACATACACATATATGTATATATAATTATGTATGTGTATATATGTGTGTGTATGTTGTATTTGTCTATGGAATATGATACTGTGCTAGAAACAGAATGAGTTTGTTATTCACAAACCACCTTACATTACTGTGAACAATCTCATCATCAGTGGAGTTGTTATTACGTTATGAATTCTTTAGACCTGATAGGACATGAACCCCAAAATAATGCAAAATGATCTTACTCATATGTGACAAATTCAACCACTACAGTGACTATTTTAGACTTGTAGGAAGCAGAAATGCCAAGAATTGTAAAGTTTTAGGCCATCTATAAATATTAAGTTGGTTACTGGTGCCCTGAATGAAAGATATAAAGAAAATGACTTACTACTAAAAGAACCAAATCATGCCAACATTGAAACTAGATTAAAAGTAACCCGGAGTCATTTCCTTATTTTTCCTATCATAATTAATGATTTTGTCCTGTAACTGCTTATTTGTTATTTTTCTTTGAAGTTAGTTCAGAATTCAGATGGCCTGTAATAGAGTAAGTTCAGAAATTCAGCTCCCTTGTTCATTACTGTTCTATTCCTGGCTGAAGGAATTCTGCTAACCATTGGGAAAGTGCATTGCTATAAGAGAGTGGAGCTTAATCTTTACACCACTAAGCTGTCCTTCTAAGAGGTCTGCTTTGCTATACAAGGAAGTCTGGGTCACTATCTTATAGGTTGAATGAAATAATAAAAACATCTTAGTGACAGGAAGAAAGGAAGGGGACTGTTGTTAGCCACTATTCCTAACTTCAAACCAATCATATTGTTCCTTACACTTCAGCTATATAAAAAACATATTGCCCTCAACCCCATTATGTCACCGACTCTTTTCGGTTCATTTTTCTGTACTTCTCAAAATTTATAAAAGGGGAACTGTCCTTTGCAAGGGTCTTTGACAAGAAACTAAGACAGCTGTTGGTTCATCCTATTCTTAGGTTCCTGGCACTGATAATAAAATGTTGCTTTGTTTGGAAAAAATGTCCCTCAGTTTATTCCTTTTGTTAGGTTTCACTGATGACAACACTTACGCTAAAATTAAACCACAGTACATTAGAAGATTGGGAATATATAGAAAGTGAATAACAGATTATATTCAGAGACTTTTATTTAAGTTGAATTCATCATTACAAAGTACATTTTCAGAGAGAAAATGAAGTAGAGAATTTCCATAGATAATTTGGAAACATCTGCCAAACCAAATCAACTTACATCTAATACTCGATGATTTTGACGTAAAGGTAGTCATAGATGAAAATGGGGAAAAGGGGGACATTTGAAAATATTACTCAGTTCAGAGAGATAAAATAAATCAAAGACCTGAAGATTATGCAGAAATCTCATGGCAAGATAAAGTGGATATTTTTTTTTCTTCCAGAAGACAACCAGAAGTCTGCATCTATGATAAAAACTAAAGACACTTAAAAATGAAGTCAAGAATAGCTTAATTGAGAGGAAACAAATTCTGAATCATCAAGCTATAGTTATTTACATAAAAAAAACCCAAAACTATTTAGGGTAGCAATCAAAAAAAGTTTAGATTTTAAACCTAACCTATTTCAAACATTTCACCCATTTATTTGGAATAATGGAAAACAGAAAAACCCAAAAATACTGAACTTGATTATGACCATTTCTTTAAAAGTGATAGCCAATATAAAGGAGACGTGGGGATGAGAAGAGCCCTGAGGAACCAAAAATCACCCTACCCTGCAAACAATATCTGACCAAGTAGAAAGAGGTGGCAGCCACATATGTATGTATGTATGTAAATATGTATATATGTATGCATTTGTATATATGTACATACATATGCATGTACACATACATGTGTGTTGTACATGTTTTATATATAGCATAGATGCATGTATATATACATATATACATAAACACATATAATACAAAGCTTTTTTTAAAACATTTTGTAAGAAAATAGGAGGAGACAACAGGAGAGAATGCAAGATCCTGTTGACTTTATTTTTTGTTGCTTAGATAATTTGACTAAGTAAAACAAAACATAGATCTATCTCCAAAAGAATTATTTTTGCATATTACAAAATCATACAAGATTATTGATAAGTATAATTAAAGACATGATTCCTCAAAAATTATCTGAATATTAACATTCAACATGATGTAGGAAAGAAGGTATCACCATGGGTTATTACTGCTATAATGAAGAATGGCTTGTTTCAGGTCCAAAAGGAAGAATTATTTTTAGAGGGCAGGGTTTTCTTATTTGCAAATGATATTTTATTTATTTCATCAATATCCAGAACATTAAAGGACAATCTTGATGACATCCATGGTTACTCAGTTGATTCACCTCACTCATACAGAAAATTAAAAAAACAATATCCAAAAAGCTTTTACTCAGACTATAACAATATAAAATGTAGTTGTATGACTGGTCATGTATATGTACATATTGTATGTGTTTCAGTGCATATGTATATAGCTATATTTATGTATTTATATGTATCATATATGTATACATCTACAATAAACACTATACATGGAGAATAAATGGTAGAAGAAATTTATGTGGAATGAATGTGGAAGTTTTGCAATCCATTCAGTGATAACAAGCTATTCGTTACTGCAAATATCCATTTTTTTAATACAAATATTTCCCTGGTGATGCTTTATGCCTATGGAACTTGGATCACCACAAAGTATAATATATCACATTGTGTCACCTAAAGGAAATCAGTGGATGAATGACAATAATGCTAACAAAATATTTTAAGAAATTATTGAGTGCCAAGCACTGTGCTAAGCAATGGGGATACAAATACAAAAAAACAACACCACAAAAAGAAGAGAGGCCCTGCTTTCCTGCTTTTACGGAGCTTGCATTTTAATTGGGAAAGATATCACAAGTAGAAGGCTTCAACGGTCAAAAGGACACAAAAGGCCCAGGATCCTAAGTTTTAAGTTCCAGGGCAGACAGCAGGCCTGTGAGTCCTTGTGCTGTGGCTAATTTCTGCCCCAAAGGAGGACTTGGAAAGAGAGATGTGGGTCCAACTGTCAAAGTAGAGCAAGTATACTGGCCTTCATTTATCAGGGGCCAAGGATAGTAGATAATTTTCCATCCAGGAGGGGAAAGAGAGGAAAGGGCAGTGGAAGGAATATTAGAAATGGACTCTGGTGTTAGAAATGGGAAAATGATTTCTGTGCCTGTGAGGCCTATGGGAAATTTGGTCCAATCTGGTACCAACTCAGTCTAAGTCTTCCAACATAAGACAGTCGTGTATCAATAAGTACCTCAACATGCACAGGGGCCCTGCTATCACAAGTTCTTATGCATTCATAAAATGAAAAGAATTTTCAAGGGGTTAGCAATCACTTTAATCAAGCACATGTATCATTCCTTTATCCAAGTACCTATATCATTTAGTTAGTTCAGGGAGTCAGAACCATGAATTTCAAAGAAAACAGAGAGAAATCAAAACATCAGCAGACATGGCTTCCTTTGCCTGGAATGAACAGACAATTGGACCCCAACTTTCTGATCATTATTACCAGAGAAGGAGGCAGGACATTTGGGTTCTTAAAGACAGGGGCCTCTTAAGTGGCTTCCCAAAGTCCTCATCTGGCACTTAAACCTTCTTACCAAAAACTAAGCCCAAAAGTAAAATCTCACCTTCAGAGTATTTTTATGTTTTTTAGAGCCAGAGGACATCCCAACTCTGGAGAACCAGTGCCTCATTAACAAAAGCTGTGGGTGTTCCTACAAATCTTCCCTAATCAAACTCCCCGTTAAAGAGTAAGCCCATTAATGGATGAGGAAGATCTTTAATCACATTAGCAATACAAACACATATACTGTTTCTCGATAAAGAAACTCTTGTTGCTGTACTTTACTCCCAGTAAAGACTCGATTGATAAGGCAAGATTCAATCAGGCACTTGATTATCTGAAAACAAAACCAGCAAAAGATCCTATTTTGATTTCCATCACAAGTAGGTATGAGTAGGCTAAAACATTTTACTAGTGATAATACATAAAGAAATAGTAAAGAAGGATACGTAGAATAAGAAATGGCAGGGGTTCAGTCATATAGTGGGACTGATGGACAGATCACTCAAGTGTTCACTTAGTAACAATAAATATTTTTTTAAAAAGACCTAGAGGAAGTCCCCTAGCACATTGAATGAGTCCTTTTTGGACAATTTATAAAAGATGAACAAGAATAATACCAGATGAAAAAAAAAAAAACACTTGATTTGGGATGGCTCCAATAGAGGGAGTATTCATGAGATCATGTATTTATTGATGTTTTGACATATAAACCAGACTAAGTGAATAACACTTGATATCACATCACATCACATGGCCCAGAGTGTTAATGTTTCTGGCCTGTTCAAAATTTCCTTCTTCCTAGTAGGGAAATATATATTCAAAAATAACCAAATAAATGAACATTTTCTGATCTGTATTTAAGAAGATATGTTTTATGGCAGAACTGATAGTGTCCTACACTTGTAATCAGTACAATTAGAGTTCAAATCCCATCTCAAAAATTTACTAGCTGTGTGACACAATCTCTCTGAGCTTCTTGTTCTTAACCTATAAATGAAAATACTAATAGCACCTCCCTCTCAAAGTTGTTGTACTCATCTGAAAAGCACATTGAAATCTTGAAGAATTTTATATAATTCTTAGCTGTAATTATTATTAGTAATCATCACAGCCGATTATAGTTTCCTTATACATGAAAATATGTCTCATTACATTGTAGACATAAAATATCCATGGCTGTTAATTTGTTTACTCTTTATTTGCTGATACAGGTTCTCAAGGTTGTATTTCCCTTACAAGGAAGCTCAAGTTCCATGAAGGAATATATAGTATCTTCACTGATTCAATTTGTGTCCTTATATTAATGTTGGGTAAATGCATAGGAATATACAATACATATATATTGCTGATTATAATTAGATATCAATTTTTAGGTTATTCAAATATCCTGAAATGTCTTTGTGCATTGGTTTGCATTTGGAAACAGCTACCTTGAGATAAGGAAAGTCTTTGACCTTGCTATAATCAAGTACCAATGTAAAACTACATGATGCACTTTTGCCAAAATCTTCAAGATGGTAGATGAATACTTTAGCTCTGTCTTCCAAAAATATTCAGCTTTTATAGGAGTTAGAGAATTCATTACCCATAGCAAATTTCAGTATTTCCTTCCCTTCTTCATTTCCTCTTCAAAATGTCTTCTGGCAAACATCCTGATGTTTGATCCAAAGACAATCCCAATTGCCACATCATGAACAGAAGACTTGGGTATATAAAACTTTTAAGAAGGAAACACCCTTCTGTTCTACTCCATAAATTTCTTGGAAGCTGACATCTAATGTGTTAACAAAATTCCACGGGCAAGAAAAAGACAATCCCAGGAGAAACTGCAGAATACAGATGACTACAATAAAGGTTCTGCCAGCACACTGCACAGTATATTGTCAGCATTAATTCCACATTCTAGAACTTTGTGCTGTTTTTATGTGTCTTGTGCATTTCTCTGACTATGTTAACAATCAAGGTGTTTTTTTTTCCTTTGTAATACCTCAGACATATGTTCACTACACAAGTCTGCACCCTTCAAAATGAATTTTGTTTAAAGGTGAACAAAGAAATAAAACAAATAAGCTTTTAACCCAGTGACAACATATTAACATTAACATGAAATGCATATAGACTTAAAAATAGCAAATGTCAATATTTTAAACAAAACAGGTGGAAATATGTGTGCTTATAGTTTGCTGTTAAGATTTGGATTTTTACTTTCTCTATAATTAACTATTAGAGAAAAATTGGAGAAAAAACTAATCTAGAGGCTAAAAAGCTTCTGAAAATAATTTAGGTGACAGAGATACTTCATGATGAATAATTCACAAATACTGACAATCATTGAATATCTATTATCCATATACTTATGGTTGTGGTTATGCTAAGTCTTATTTAGGTAACAATTTAAAACTTATAAATGCTTTCTTTGTTTCAAAATAACCTTTGAGAAGGTAGTACAATTCTCCTTATACCCAATTTACAGATGAGGAAATTAAGGTTCTGAGATGTTATTTTGTGTTCCCACATGACTTTTAAATCTGAGGAGTAAGTTATAACAGGCCTCTTGATTCAAAACCCAGCAATCCATTAAAAAAGGGCAGAATTAGAGGACCACAATATATAGGATCAAAATTCTAGAAGAAGTATATCTTAACAATGTTAAATTGCCAGTAAGAAAATATTTATTATCTACAGTAAACCTAAGTATCCAGGTAAGAAATGAAAAAGTCAATTGTTTTCATTTCCATATACAACATAATAGGCAAGAATATTTTTATCCCTATGGAATTTGTCTTCACCTGGACAATAGAATGACAATCCAGAATTCTGAAGAAATCTTTGGGGAATATGATAAAAGCATCTGACTTTCTTTGCTCAGAAATTTATTAGCTTTACATGAATTTATACATGTGAATCATTTACTAAATCCAGTTTTCAACAGAACTTTATACACTCAAATATTATAGATGAATTAAGCTAAATCTCCATATCATATATGGCTTCATTATAAACTTTATTTTACCTTTGTGTTTTCTACATTTCTCTTCCTTTTCTGTAACATTACTTGACATAAATGTTGTCATTATTACTGTTATCATTAGAGCTAAAAAGATAATATGTGCACATATTTTGCAAACCTTAAATGTTATATATAGGTATTACCTGCTCTTGTTATGTGCAGTATAATATTGGGAATAGGCCCTATGAAACAGCCTCAGACACTTACTAGTTGTATGACCCTGGGCTGTTCAATTAACTTCTGTCTGACTTAGTTTCCTTCTCCATAAAATGAAGATAACATTAACATCTACCTTTCAGGGTTTTTATGAGTGTCAAATAAGATAAATGCTGTAAAGGGCTTAATATGGTGTTTGGTACATAGTAAATATTATGCAAATTTTAGTTATTATTATTATTATTAGAATTAGTCCATTTTACTGAATGTGATAGGAAAGAAAGGTGACACAACACATTTCCTCTTTGATGTTAATCATACATGACTCTTTCTCTATATCAATTCATCTCACATACACACAGAACATACTGAGTAAAACTGTGTATACTAATCATTTTTCTCACTACTTTACATAAGGGTTGATGAAACCAATAAAAGAACCTGACATGAAAAAGAAAGGTCTGAAGCATAGGGATGTAAGACTCTTAAAGACATGATGATTCATTGAAACTAAAGCTTAGTTGCTTCCTGCTAGCTGCATCCTTCTCTCCTTGAAATATAGTGCTCCAAAATGGCATGACTGTAAAAGTTCGGTCCAATAAGCCCCAGTATTGACTCTAGAATAGGGCTTTACTTTGTATTTGCCCAATTCACTTAATAGGGAGACACACATTTGGGGAGAGTTCAGAGACTATTTTCTGGTTGAAGAAATTCTACTTTCCCCTACTATGTGGGTGGGAAGAAACTCTTTCAATTGGCTACATGGTTAGAACAGTTTGCATCTTTCAACATTAACAGATTCAGTTTCATTTTCTTTTGAGATTGATCTTATTCATCCACAGCCTAACCACCAGAAACTGAAAAGGGTGAGGAAGACAACTAACTTCTTTGTCTCCCTTTTACCATGTGACCTTGAGAAATAGACTTGGGGCTTTGTTTAGGTTTGTTTCTCCAGTCATTTTCAGTTGTAGGCCTGGGAGAAAGAATCCCCACTGAGTTGTACATTTGAGCCCTGGACCTTGAAGGCAGAATTGAAGGCAATGTATTGCTAATAGCCCAGTAAGAAGTCCCTGAGAAGACAAGGTACCCAGAACTCAAGCCCAAGATAGACTTTAGACTTTGAACTTGGCAAGGTTATGTTATATGCTAGCAGAAATAACCTATTAATCAAATTTCCTTCCCCTTACTTTGGACGGTTATAGGACTGGCTATGCTTCTCCTCTAGTATGAATATTTATATGTTTGTTCTGGCCATAACTCGGAAACAAGCATTCAATTTTACAAGTTAATCTGATTGTTATGTGATTAAATGCACCCGGGATTTTCGGTTACTCCCAAAATTGAGGAGATACCCTTGGTAGGATTAGAGTGAATGGCAAAGAGACTAGACAGTTGCACACTTCTTTAAAGGTGCTAGAGAATCTAGAGGGAAAGATAAACCATGATATACCTGGCATATAACATGATATGTCTATTCAGGTAGTAGGGGATAAAATAATCATTGCTATCTATCTCACATAAAGCCACTGCCTATACAATCTCAGAGAGTGAAAATTCCATTACCCTCTTCTAATATGCCAATCGTTCTTGTTGCTTTTCAGTCAAGTCCAACTCTTCATGACCTGTGGATCACAGCACACCAATGCTAACCACGGGTTTTTCTTCACAGATATTAACGTGGTTTGCCATTTCCTTCTCCTGTAGTTTAAGGCAGAGATTAAGTGATTTCCCCAGGGCAACATAGCTAATATCTCAGGTCAGATTTGAACTCAGATATTCCTGACTCCAGGTCCAGAGCTCTATCTATTGAGCCACCTAGCAGTCTACAAAATTCCATCACCCTCTCCCATCACACCATTCCCTTTCAGTCTTTATAACCAGCCTGTGCTGCCTCTGCCAACACCAAAGGAGAATCACAGAATCCCAAAATGCTAAAGACTGGAGGAATTTTAGAAATTTTCTTCAGTAAACTCTCAATGTAAAGAACAAATGGTTTTTCTTTATCCACTTGAAAAGAGTAATGGAACCCTTTTCTAGCATTTATTGCTCACATTGCATAGATAAATAATGAATTTACCAAATTCATTTTACAAGTTGATTTGCAAGTGTCAGCGCCCTCTTTGACTAATATATCTATGCCCTACATCTCTTAGGTACATGCACAGTGAGCAGGAATTGCCAAGTAGTTATTTTCCTTTTCTATCCATTTTCTGATCCCACCAAGACTGCAAAGTTAAGTTTGGCATTGGCCCTCATAACTTCAACATGTCCAAAGTCAATTTAATCAAGTCTGGGAATGTTTGATAGCTCTTCAAGTATTTATTTCCTCAACAAATATTTATTGTATTTTTCCATGTCTTTTCTAAAAAAGAATGGTTGGAGAAACTCATCTCTTTTTTCTTTGAGATATTCCAAGTCTGTGATCCTCTGCTATGACACTGCCATGTAATGCCATTTGTTAATTGCATTTCAAAATGAAATATGTATTTGCCACAATTCTTGGAAGTTTTGTGGCATTGTGGTATTACAGACATCTTCTACGGTATAGAATTCTTGATTTTGTGCGTAATCCATTATTTCTTCATTTGCAGTGAAGCTGAGACTGGTAGTATAATTGACATAATCAGCAGTACCTCTATACATTCATCAGGTTGCTGCCATATCTTGACTTGTATAACTGAGACAAAAAGGTTACAGTGTGAATGATATCTATTTTTTCTGCAGTGTACTGGGAAAAAGCCATAGATACAGTCATTTCCTAATGCATTTGTAGCTCAAAATGTATATTTTTAAAGTCAGACACACATAATTGGATTCTTCGAACTGATGTAAGTTAAAAAAGAAATCTCTCAAGGTGATATGTAAATTAAGAAGCAGAAACATCAGTGCCATGGGAATAAAAATGGATTTATTCTGGAAAGAAGTTAATTGAAACACTAATATTTACATTTCCCTAAGAATGTTTCCTTTTGTTCATTATATTGTAAATCTCAATTTAATGTAAATCTACAGAGAGGAAAACCCTCAGAATTAAGAACAATGAATCATTTTCTTATATGACATGCACAACTTTTCCACATTCTTTCAGCACTGAATGCACTGATCTTCATGATTTGAATATATTTGCTCACTTTGTTCTTCTAATGGTGTGATATAGATGTGGGTACAATAGATACTTGTTTTATTTTATCTAAGGCATGACTCTGGTAGCCAACTAATTTTCTACTTTTGCTTTCTACTTTGTAATATTAAGGCTTCACTATAATTAAGTCATCATATAACAAAAAGTAATTTTTGTAGACATTAATCTGGCTTGAAAAAGCAAACTTTTCATTCACCTACAATTTTTCAGTATCATCTGGATCTTCAACTTTAAATATCATTCAGAATATTGTACATTGGGAAATACATATTGCCCCAGAAATCAGCTTGTGATTTTTATAAATGGATTGAAAACTTTAAGTTGTCAATATGGTGCTATTTCCCAAAGAACTACCTTCTATGAAATTATCTATTCCTATTATCTCCCATGTTTCAGACCATGAAACATGTTGATGTTGAATACGTTCAATCTTTGTACTTCATTCATTCTATTTTTAACTGGAAATTTTTTTTTTCAAATGGGGGACTTTTCATTATTGTTTGTCCCTTATTTTCAAAAAGGACCATGACATCACAGGATGATGCCTTCACTTGCACATGAATTAGATTTAAATGAGACAGAGTTGTCCTAAATCATCAGGCATACTCTCTCATTCAGAGTCACTGAGGTTCAGTGGCAGAACAAAAGTCAAGGTAACTGGTAAAGGCCAGGGATGCAATGGATTGCACTGGTAAATTTTATGTCTGACCAAGCTTTCAGGTCTCAACAGTGTCTTCTCCATCTGTCTTCATAGCCATTGGAAGAAATTGTTCTCATCTATCCATTCTAATAGAGGGAATCTTCCCATGCTTGTGGTAGACATCCACTGAACTCAATGATGTATTTGAGGCCTGTCAATTGTCCTGGTTTAGACTGTCTGTCAAGATAGCTTTATCAGAGTGTGGTCACTGCATACGCTACAGGTATGAACCACAGGTGAGATTTAGCTGCCAAGCAGACACCAAAGCTGGTTGAGGAAACCTGAAAGGGCTGGGTAAGCCCTCATATCAAAGGTGTTGGCCCTCCTTGAATACCACATACGCATGGATTCTATTGACAAAGGTGCCCTATTTCTTAAGTTTGTGAAAAAAAAAACTAAAATTTTCTATTGCACGTTTAGGCATCTCTGAGGAATCAAAGATTGCCATTGTAAGTTTGGGCCTAGTCAAATAGCACAAAGATCTTTCTTTCAAAAAAAACTGAAAATAATTCCTTAGCACAAGTTATGAGTGCTTATTATGAATAAACATTTTGATGTATATATAGATTCTGATCTCACGAAGTCTGACTTATAGTAGGTACTTAATAAGTGTTCATTGATTAAGCTTTAGTATTGGCATGATTATTGTGGTCCATTCAACTAGGAAGAAATTCCATGGAATTGGACATGCTATTATGTATACACATACATATGTACATGTGGCAGCTAGATGATGATGCAGTAGAGAGAGTGCCAGTGCAGGAGTTAGGAGGACCTGAGTTCAAATCTCACCTCAGACACGTGACACTTACTAGTTGTGTGACGTTGGACAAGTCACTTAACCCCAATTGCCTCATCCTGGGTCATTTCCAGCCATCCTGAGGAATATCTGGTCACTGGATTCAGATGACTCTGGAGGAGAAGTGAATCTGGTGACCTGCACAGCCCACCCTCCCTCAAAACAAAGTCAAATGCAAGTCATGTCATTATTTCTCTGATGGCATGGTCTTCTTTGGCAGTGAAGGACAAACACACATACATATGTACATACGTATGAATGTAGATGTACAGACATATATACATACATACACATTCTCTTAAATGATTCTTTTGTATTACTGGCTTCACACATTCATCACTTTTACATATATATCTTTATACATATATTTATACACTGAGTGTATTTGCATATTATATATGCACACAGACATATATACAAATGCATATGTGTATGTTGTCAAGGTATATACATTCTATATTGAGAGTTTAGTACATTGATTTTATACACACATACATATACACTTTATCTCTTTATTTATCATATATGTGCATGTGTACACATGTATATATATGTGTGTGTGTAAAATCTCCAAACTGGAAATTAAATGAATCTTCCTTGAATACTGTGTAGCACCAATAAAGCTAAGCCAAAAAGGAAAGTTTTTTATCACTCTGTATCTGAGCTGACAGTTCAGATATGCTACGCATTAGCATAAACAATGTTTATAAGAATCAATAGATTACTCATGTATATAATAATGAAAATAATAATAAAATATTCATAACTAGTAAGAGAGAAATTATATGCAAAGGTATTTCCATCCATTATCATTCAATCAATCATTTGTTGAGTGTTTACTATGTGTCAAATACTATACTAAGTTCTGGTGATATAACTGCAAAGAATGAAACAATAATTATGAATATTTTTGGGAAGTTTACATTCTAATAATGAAGTGTGAGTACATACCTATAAACATGTATAGACAATTAAATTCATATCTGTATTTATTTATACATTATACACAAGCATGTATATTTATAAATAGATATACACCTCAAAATCTATCATCTGTCTATTAATATGAAAAAGAAAATGAATTAGTAGAAAGAGACAACAGTTAGTTAAATACAGGTTATTCTGGAAGGAAGGATAGTTTCAGTTGCAGAGGTAGGTGGGACATCATACAAATATTGATACTTAAGCTGAGTCATGGAAAGGATGGGAACTCTATAATTCATTCCAAATATATGAAATGATCAGTGTAAAAACACAGAGATGAGAGATGAACTGGCATGTGTGAAAAGCAGAACTGCATTTCTTGGGTCTCAGAACTGCAGAATGAGAGTATTGTTTATTGACATTGAAGCTATGATGGGCCTAGGCTGTGTAGAATTTTTTTTTTTATAGTTTTAATAGTTATCTTATTTGTTTTCACTGTTCTATAATCACTTCCATATATCTTAGATTTTTTTTCCCTTCCCTTCCCCTGTTTCTCTTCCTTACTCATTCCCTGAGATTGCTTGCAATCTTATGTAGGTTCTATACATGTAGTGCTATCAAATACAATTTCACCTGTCATGTTGATTAGAAGAATCAAAATGAATGAGAAACCATAAAACAAAAGAAAATAAAACAAAGCATAACATAAAAGAAAAGGGTCTGCTTCATTCTGTGATCCAACTTTATAGTCCTTTCTCTAGATGTGGAAGGTATTTTGCCTCAAAACTCCATTGAGAACTTTTTAAGTACTTGAATTGCTGTGAAGGACTAAGTCTACTGGAAAAATTCCTCATACATTGTAGTTGTTGCTGTGTATAAGATTCTCCTGGCTCTGCTCCTTTAATTCAGCATGAATTCATATAAGTCTTTCCAGGCCTCTCTGAAACCTGCTTGTTCATCATTTCTTATATTACAATAGTCTTCCATTGCATTCACATACCATGGATTCTTCAGACATTCCCCGGGTCATGGTGTCCCCTTGATTGTCAGTTTTTGGCCACCACAAAGAGAGCTGCTATAAGTATTTTTGCACATGTGGGACTCTATCTTATTTTTATGATCTCTTTGAGGTACATTCCTAGAAGCGATATTGCCAGGTCAAAGGCTATGTACATTTTTGTAGCCCTTTGGGTATATTTCCAAATTGCTTTCCAGAATAGTTGGATCTGCTCACAGTTCCACCAACAATGAATGTGTTCCTATTCTCCCATATCTTCTCCAACATTTATTATCTTCCTGTTTTGTGATGTTAGCCAATCAGAGAAGTGTGATGTGGTATGTCAGAGGTGTTTTCATTTGCATCTCTCTAATCAATAGTGATTTAGAGCACTTTTTCAAATGGCTATAGATAGCTTTGATTTCTTCTTCTGAAAATAGCCTGTTCATCTTCTTTGACCATTTATCAATCGGGAAATGACTTGTATTCTTATAAATTTGACTCAGTTCCCTATATATTATAGAAATGA
Organism: Bettongia penicillata ogilbyi; assembly: GCA_023548195.1. Taxonomy (NCBI): domain Eukaryota; kingdom Metazoa; phylum Chordata; class Mammalia; order Diprotodontia; family Potoroidae; genus Bettongia; species Bettongia penicillata. Next base: position 1,795,134 of record JAJHZJ010000975.1, read on the forward strand.
AGCCTTTATCACAGACACTGTTTGCAAAAATTCTTTCCCAGTTTTCTGCTTCCCTCCCAAACTTAGTTGAATTGGGCTTGTTTGGGCAAAAACTTTTCAACTTAATGTAATCAAAATTAACCATGTTGCAGCTCATAAAGTTTTCTATCTCTTGTTTAACCAAAAATTCCTCCATTCTGCTTAAATCTGAAAAATATACTATTGCTTGTTCCACTAATTTGTTTTTATTATCAATCTTCATATCTAGACTGTGTATTCACTTGGACATTATTCTTGCATACAGTGTCATGCATCGGTCTATGCCCAGTTTCTGCCACATTGTTATACAGTTTTCCCAGCAACTATTGTCAAACCATGAGTTCTTATGGCAGAAGTTGGAGTCCTTGGGTCAAACAGAAGATTGCGAAATTCATTGACTACTGTTTCTTGAGTACCTTACCTCTATCATTGGTCTATCCCTCCGTTTCTTAGCCAATACCAAGTAGTTTTGACAATTGTCACTTTATAATACAATCTGAGATCTAGTAGGGGTAGGACACCTTCCCTAGCATCTATTTTCTTTATTTCCCTTGATGTTTTGGATCTTTTGTTCTTCTGGATGAATTTTGATATTTTTTTTTTTAGCACTAGAAAATAATTATCTGGTAGTATTTTTGGTATGGCACTGAATATGTGAATTAATTTCGGTAGAATTGTAATTTTAATTATGTTGACTTGACCTAAACACAAGTAACTGACGTTGCTTGTGATCTGATGTTACTTAGCTATTACTTGATGTTACTTATATCTGACTGTATTTGTGTGAAAAATGTCTTATAATTGTGTTCACATAATCACTGGGTTTGCTTTGGCAGGTAGAATCCCAGATATTTTATAGTGTCTCCCATAGCTTTAAATGGGATTTCTCTTTCTATCTTTTACTGTTGAGCATTGTTAGTAATATATAGAAATGCACATTTATGTGGGTTTATTTTGGAACCTGAAAATTTGTCCAAGTTGTTTATTATTTCAATAATATTATTATTATTATTGCTGAATATTATTGAAAATATACATTATTATATATTATAATATATATTTTATGTATAATACATGTGTTGTGTAATAATATGTGATAATATATTATATAACAATATATAATATATTATTACTGAAAATATTATGTTTTTTACTTGATTCTGTGGGATTCTCTAAGTATATCATCATATCATCTGCAAAAGAGTGATAACTTAGTTTCTTCACTGCCTATTCTAAATTCTTCAATTTCTTTTTCTTCTCTTCTTACTACGGCAAACATTTCTAGTACCATATTGAATAACAGTGGTGATGATGAACATCCTTGTTGCACTCCTGATTTTATTGGAAATTCATTTAGCTTATCCCAATTGCATAGAATGCATGCTGAAGGTTTTAGTTAGATATTGCTTATTATTTTATGGAAAGTTCCATTTATTGGTATGACCTCCATTGTTTTCAATAGGAATGGGTGTGGTATTTTGTGAAAAACTTTTTCTGCATATATTGAGATAATCATGTGGTTTCTGTTAGTTTTGTTGTTTATATGATCAATAATGTTCAATGTTTTCCTAATATTGAAGCATCCCTGCATTCCTGGTATGAATCCCACCTGATCATAAAGCATTATTCTTATGATAAATTGCTGTATTCTTTTTGCTAATATTTTATTCAATAGTTTTGCATTTACATTCATTAGAGAAATTGGACTATAATTTTGTTTCTCTGTTTTGGCTCTTCCTGCTTTAGGTAGCATAACCTAATTTGTGTCATCAAAAGAATTTGGTAGGACTCCTTCTTTGGCAATTTTCCAAAATGGTGTATATACTATTAGAATGAATTATTTTTTAAATGTTTCATAGAATTCTCTTTTAAATCCATCTAATCCTGGAGATTATTTTCCTCTGGAGTTCATAAATGGCTTATTCAATTTCTTTTTCTGAGATGGGGTCATTTAAGTATTCAATTTCCTCTTCTGTTAATCTGGGCAATTTATATTTTTAAAATAATCATCCATCTCATTAAATTGTCGAATTTGTCGTCATACAGTTGGGCAAAGCAATATCTAGTTATCATTTTAGTTTCCTCCTCGTTGGAGATTAGTTAACCCTTTCCATTTTTGGTATTGGTAATTTGGCTTTCTTCTTTTCTTTTTTTTTTTTTTTAATCAAATTGACCATAGGTTTATCAATCTTATTGTTTTTATCATAAAACAAACTTTTATTTTTATTCATTATTTCAATAGTTTTACCAATTTCAATCTTATCAATCAATCTTTTGGTTTTCAGTATTTCCAATTTGGTATTTACTTGAGGATTTTTGATTTGTTCTTTTGCTAGCTTTTTAAGCTGCATGCCCAATTCATTGACCTCCAATTTCTGTATTTCATTCATGTAGGCATTCAAAGATATACAGCTTCCCCTAAGAACTGCTTTTCTGTTCTCCCATAAGATTTGGTATGTTGTCTCATTATTGTCATTCTCTTGAATGAGGTTGTTTGATCGTTTCTACGATTTATTGTTAACGCAGTCATTCTTTATGACTAGATTATTTAGCTTCCAATTAATTTTTGGTCTATCTTTCCATGGCCTTTTATAATATATAATTTTCATTTTTCTATTGCAATATGATCTGAGTAGAATACACTGACTCCCTCTTCCTTTTTTATACTGAATTGTGAAGTTTTTATGCCCTAATTCATGGTCAGTTTTTATGTATGTGCCATTTATTACAGAGAAAAACATATATTCCTTTCTATCCCCATTCAGTTTTCTCCAGAGATCTATCATATCTACTTATTATCACCTTCTTAAATTATTTATTGTTTATTTTGAGGTTAGATTTGTCAAGTTCAGAGAAGGAGAGGTTGAGGTCCTCCATTAGTACAATTTTGCTGTCTCTTTCTTCCTGTGTGTTCCTTAAATTCTCCTCTAAGAATCTGGATGCAATACCACTTGGAGCGTATATGTTTGGTGATGAAATTTCTTCATTGTCTATGGTGCCTTCTAGCAGGATAGAGTTTCCTTCCTTGTCTCTTTTGATTAAATCTATTTCTGGTTTTGCTTTGTCTGAAATTACGATTACTACCCCTGCGTTTTTTGCATTAGTTGAAGCACAATATATTCTTCTCCAATATTTTACCTTTACCCTGTGTGTATTCAGACATGTAAACAGCATATTGTTACATTATGGTTTTTAATCCATTTTGCTATTTGTCTCCATTTTATGGGATTGTTCTTCCCATTCACATTCACAGTTATGATTATTATCTGTCTTTCCCTCCTTCCTCTTTCCCCCATTTGTGCTTTCCATTCTCCTTTCTCCCTTCCCCTCCACAATAGAGCTTTAAGTTTTGACCACCACCTCCCTCAATTTTCCCTTCCTTCTTTCAGTACCCCTCCCTTTTACTCCCATTTTCACTTACTACTTCTCTCCCTTTTAACCTACCCTCTTTTTTCTTTTCCCTTTCCCCTCCTATTTCCTATAGAGGTAGTTAGGTTTCTATATTTAACAGAGTTTATTGTTCTCTCCTTGAACCAAATCAGATGAGAGTAAATCTTAAATAATATTCATCTCCCTCCCCTCTTTCCCTCTACTGTAATATATTTTCGTGCCTCTTCCTGTGATGGAATTTACCATTTTGTGTCTCCTCCTTTTCACATCTCCCATTACCATCCCTTGGCATCCTCAAATCACATTTTTATCATTACATCATTTTCTTTAAACCTGCTCCCTCTATCTATGTATATTCCTTTTATATATCACGATAAATAAACAATTCTTGAGATTAATAAGTATTATCTTCCCTTACAGGAATGTAAACAGTTTGCCCATATTGAATAACAATGTTTTTTTTTCCCTGTTTACCTTTTTATGCCTCTCTTGAGACTTGTGTTTGGAGACCCAATTTTCTATTGAGTTTGGGCCTTTTCATTAGGAAGTTCTGGAAATGCTTTATTTAACTGAATATCCATCTCCTTGTCTGAAATATTATGCTCAAATTTGCTGAATAATTTATCTTGGGTTGTAGTCCCAGATCCTTTGCCTTATGGTTTATCATATTCCAATCCCTTTGATCTTTTAATGTAAACGTTTTAAGGTCCTGTGTGATGCTGATTGTAGCTCCTCAATGTTTGAATGGCTGCTTTCTGCCTGCATGCAGTATTTTCTCCTTCACTTGATAGCTCTGTAGTTTGGCAATGGTATTCCTTGGTGATTTTAGTTAGGATCCTTTTCAGGAGGTGAAGAGTGAATTCTTTCAATGACTATTTTGCCCTTTGGATCTAGGACTTCTGAGAAGTTTTTCTTGATGATTTCTTGGAAGATATTGTTCAGTCTCTTTTTTTTCATCATGGCTTTTTGGTAGACCAATAATTCTTAGATTTGTCTCCTGGATCTATTTTCCAGGTCAGTTGTTTTCCAATTAGATATTTAACATTTTCTTCTATCTTTTCATTCTTAAGATTTTGTTTGTCTCCTAGAGTCATTAGCTTCTACTTGCCCAATTCTATTTTTTTACCTAATTGCTTTCTGCAGTTAGTTTTTGCATGTCCTTTTCCATTTGTCCAATTGTTTCTTTAGAGGAGCTATTCTTCCAGTTTGGTTTTGTATTTCCTTTTTCATTTGCCCAATTTTCCTTTTAAATTCTTCTCTGATTTCTTTTTTTATATTTTAAAAATCATTGACCAGTTTTTCTTTTATGTCTCTAATTTTCATTTTAATATTCTTTTTCAGCTCTTCCAAGAATGTTCTTTGTGCTTGAAACCAGTTCATTTTCCTTTCTGAAGTTTCAGATAGGAGTACAGTCTCGGTGCTGATCTCTTTTCTATTCATGTTTTGTCCTTGTCCTCAT